>CM076571.1:871280491-872480491 GCA_034641835.2 Pinus albicaulis
GGAAGAGTTGGTTGCACAATTTTATTGCATTGCGTTGCATCAATAGCACAAATAAATTCTAATGCATCTCATCTAGGGTAAGAGAACTACCCTAATTTCATGGTTCTGGTAGTGTTAAATAAATTTTGGAAGCTTTAGAAAAAAATTTCCTAGAGGAATGAAGGTTTTGGGCTCTTAATTTGGCTATGTGTGCCACTCTAGTACGTTGGTGGGAGACACACAAGGGATCTTTCCAAGACTTGGAGGAATGTAGAAAAATGATGACACTGTGCTTTGAACGTCCAACCACTCCACTAGTTGAGTTGTTCTATGGTGTGGGTGATCCATAGAAGAACTTAGCCATGTGGATGGAGATATGGCATGAAAATACATGAAATGAATGGGTTGATAGTTTTTTCCACTCTTTAGGACCGCTACCTACCACCTGGAATCTAGAAGTTGAGATACACTGAGCTACTCAAAACTACTTTACAATGACTGAATATTTCGTGGAAACTTTTAGCTCTATGGTGGCTCGGAGGAATTCGATGAAGCCCTTGAGAACATCGATGCTCTGGTCTTTGATGAATCCTAGCCCCGAAGGGAATGTGCTATGCTGGCCCGAGATGCGAAGATGCAAGACATCATCAATTGTAGAAAAAGGTCAATCGAGGATAATGAATATGACCCAAGAAATGTTAATATCTCAGAGCCTGAAGGAGAGCACGCAGTTACAAGGCTTGCATTAGGGATGGTGGATGTTACTAACCCTCTAAAATTTAACGAAGTAAACATTGGGATAGAAGAGAAACCCAATTTTCCAAGATTGTTGACTACTAGGATGATGATACAATAGGAAATATTGTAGAGCTGTCGAGAGAGTATTATGATCTGTTTCCTACAAATCCCTTTGAGCTGAACATAATTTTAGGGGACTTGGGTGTCATGAAAATCATGTTGAAACAAAATTCATGCCCTGTCAAGCGATGCCCTTATTGATCGAACCCCAAATATAAGAAGAAAGTAAAGGAGGACTTAAAAAATATGGTGGTTGTGGCATCATTGAATCGATCGAAAAATCTAATTGGGTAAGCCCAATGGTATTCCAGGACAAAAATACCAAAGGATAAATAAGGATTTGTGTCGATCTGTGCAAGTTGAATGATGCTTGTGTGCATGACCCTTTCTCTACTCCGCTTTCTGATGAAATCCTAGATAATGTAGGAGGACAAGAAGCGTATTGGTTTATTGATGGATTTCAAGATATCATCAGATCAGAATTGCACCAGAAGACCACAACAAGACCACCTTTTCCACTGAATGGGTTTCTTTCCAATACCCTATCATGCCTTCAGATTGAAAAATTCACCTGCAATCTTCTCGTGTGTGGTCGTGGTTTTGCTTAAGGAATTCATGTATAAATTCTTGGAGGTATATTTTTATGACAAGACAATGTTTTGATTGTTAAAGAAACATGTGTCAAACGTTTGCATGATTCTTGACACCTATAGGAAGCACCAGATGTCTCTCAACCTAAATAAGTGCATATTTTGCGTACCTTTTGGGATTTCTATAGGGCATATAGTATATCTGGAAGGATTGATGGTAGACCCAGCCAAGATCACGGTTATCATCAACTTAGAAGTTCCTACCAATGAGAAACAACCACGCTTCATCCTTGCAAATACTCATTATTACAGGAAGTTCATCAAAGGGTATGTTATGATCACTGCGCCAATGGAGAAGTTAATAAAGAAGTATGTAGCATTTTTCTAGGATGACAAATGTTAGAAGAGATTTGAGTTGCTATAGGAGAGAATGGTCACTGCGCCTATTTTGATATTCCCAAAATGGTCTAAGGTTTTTCATGTGCATGTGGATGCATCTGGTATAGCACTTAGGGATATTTTTGCACAGCCACGAGAAGAAGACATTGATCACCCAATCGCTTTTGCCAGTAGGAATATCTCTAGTGCAAAGCACAACTACTGAACTACATAAAGGGAAGGATTGGCCATGGTATATGCGCTGCAAAATACAGACACTATCTGTTAGGAGGGCATTTCAAAATGTTCACTGGTCATTCTGCATTAAAATACCTCGTCAATAAGCCTGCGTTGGGGGGGAATATATGCCGATGGTTGTTAATTTTTCAGGAGTATGAATTTGAGATTATTTCCAAGCTAGCAAGACTAAATATTGGGCCTCATCATCTGTCATGAATTAAGAATCAATAAGAACCAACTAGTCTTGAGGAAGGGTTACTTGATGCGCAACTCTTTACTATCAAGGTGGTTGATGAGCGCTTCGCTGATATTATTCATCTTCTGACCACAGGAACATCACATGTAGAATATTCAATCTATAATAACAAGGAGTTGGTTCCGTGCATAACTAATTTCACCCTGATTGCAGGTCAATTGTATAAATTAGGAGAAGATGAAGTATTAAGGAGATATGTTTTGGAACTTGAAAGATAGGATATCTTGGATTAGACTCATGGAGGTGCGGCAGGAGGCCACTATGCTGGGAAATCCACTGCGCAAAAGGTGTTGCATGCTAAGTTATGGTGGGCCACAATACACAGTGATGCACAAGCATACTATCAGGCCTGCGATGCATGTCAAAGAACATGAAAGCCCTCGTGTAGATATTAAATGTCCTTGCAACTGCAGATGGCCTTGCAGGCATTTGGAAAATGGGCTATATATTTTCTTGGACCAATCAACCATTGTGGAAAGAAGACTGAAGCATGCTATATCACTACAGCAACTGATTATCTAACTAGGTGGGTAGAGGCAAAGGGATTTAAGGCTTGTACTGCAGATATTGTTGCACACTTCATCCTTGAGAACATTTTGACCAGGTTTGGATGAGCAAAGATTTTGATGAGTGATAGAGGTATGCACTTTGCTAACGAAATAATTTAAGCTTTGAGAGAGGATATCAAGATCCATCACAAGAAGTGTACCCTTTATCACCCACAAGAAAATGGCGCTGTAGAAGCTTCCAACAAGACTTTGGAGAATGCACTCACAAAGATCTGTAATGCCAATCGAGATGATTGGGACATGTACATCCCTTCTGTGCTATGGGCTTATAGGACAACTTGAAAAATTTTGACACGAAAAACACCCTTCAGGATGGTCTATGGGCAGGAGGCCGTCAAATCTCTAGAGGTGAAACCCTCTTTTTTGAGTGAGAAACTTGAGGAAAGATTTGCACCTCGAGAGATTTGATCCCTCTCGACGCTTGATAGATCTAGAGTTAATATGGATCTATCAAGCGCCGAGAGTGAACAAATATCTAGAGGTGCAAACCTATTTTTTGAGTGCAAAACTTGGGGAAAGGTTTGCAACTTGAGAGATTTGATCCCTCTCGACGTTTGATAGATCCAGAGTTAATATGGATCTTAGCTGGTTTGAGTCATGTGCGACCAAGGAAAATCTATCAATAATATGAGGAAAAATATGATTAATTTGATCAAGAATATGTAAATACATCTAATATTAATATAACCATTTTAAACAAATGGGCCTCCAGCCTTCTCTGCCCTCTTAGACAATTGGGCCTCCAGCCTTGATTTGTTTTGTAGAACGAAGGATAGGCATATGCTTTTATGTTTATATAGCATAAAAGTGATTAATTAGTCGCACATCATAATAATGTGTTTATTTAAAACATGGCCGACTATTAAAACAAAACAAAGGTGGCTAGTGACTTGTGCCTTCAATTGAAATTGAAATAAAGTAGGATGTTTAAAGCAGACAGTTAAGGAAATACCTTTATTTAAGTTCATTTATATGAAAATGATTAAAAAAATTTGTTGTATACAAATTCTCAAACTAAGAACAAATACAATGATTGATAAGGAATAAAATATACATTTTGAAACCAGATTAAATATGATTTAATGGGCATTTGCATAAATAAAATATCTTTTCAATAGAATGAGAGTTAGCTAGAAATTAAATATTCCAAAATAAAAATTTATCAAATTCAAATTTGTTAAAATAAATATTAATATTACTCATACAAAAATATATAATTAATAAATTAATTATAGAAATTTTTCTAAATTAAAAAAATTCTAAATATTTAACTAAATTATATATTCTCAAATGCATACTTTAATATTTGCTATAAAATTTTATGAAAACAATTTTTCTATATTTATTCATTTCATCTAATATAAAATTTCTTATATTTCTTTTTCCATCTCTAATATATAATTTTGTTTATAGTTATTCTTTCTAAGTAAAAACATATAAATTCAAAATACTCTGAATTTTTTATTAGTAGATGTGACTACTTTTCTTAATTAATTTTTTATTAGTAAATATGAGTACTTTGTTTTTATTTGGGGAAAGGAAGAAACTTACTAAGTCATTTAACAAAATCAATATCACTGAATAAATTAATTTAAAAAGAATATACGTTGTTATAATTTGGTGGACGTTTTAAACCACATTGCAATAATGTGGTTCATTCTCAAGACAAGATGAAAAAAAGCTAAATTGATCATCATGAATAAATAGTAAGGATGCAACATTGCACTTAGTTAATTAATTGTTAAATAGATTATTTAAATATTTAATAATTATTAAAAATTAAAGATGATAAAATAAAATATTTTAACAATATTTTTAATTATTTAAAAGATTATAATTTGAATTTTTCAGTAAATATTTTAATATTTTAATAAATATTTTAAATATTATAATAAATATTTTGATTAATATTAGAAGGAATTACAAAATTCTATATAATAATAGGGGAAAATATATTAAATAATGGACAAGGTTAAGAAGAGGGAAATATATATAAATAAGGGACGTAGATAAGAAAATAAATAATAAGGAAAAAAAAACCACCAAGGCACGGAGAAAATAATTAAGGATAAGAAAAATAAGGGAGAAAGATTAAGAAAGACTAAGAAAAAAGTAACAGAGACCTGAGGAAACAAAGAAAAAAAGGGGAAAAAGAATGAAATCAAGAGAGCTCGAGTCTGGCTCTTACTCAATTTCCATCCATCATCCCTATTGAGATTATTAGCATGCCTTTCAATCTCAATAGCCTCCCGAAGCTTCCTATGGTGGAAGCGGTCGACCTTAGTAATGACCTTCGATTCCCCAATGCAAACATGGTGACCAGAATTTTTTCACATGTTCAACAAGAGCTGATGTGTGAGAGTGATTTCGTCTAATGTCTCCAACATGCTCTTGGATTCTCTATTTAATGGATCTCCCCATTTCTCCCATAAGTCCGAAGACCATTTTTGCTATATTTTTGCAATAGTTTAGTCGTGCGCAGGGGCTTTGAGGCAGGTCAAATCCCCTCGTTAATTTTAATGGGTCAAAAGGGTAGATAAAAGGGCTGCAAACCACGGTTTGCGAATCGTAGAGTATCGTAGACTAATAGTATAAATAGATGTCTAGATCGAGTCTAATCCAATAAGTACACATTTTGCATACTTTACATGGACCCTGCTATACTAAAAATGAGGTATACATGAAAATGCTATTGCAATCATGTACTTTGATGTATTTTTCATTTTTCGTGTAGAATGATTCATCGAGAGTATGCAAAATGGGTACTCCTTGGATAAAAAATTAAATTTTTCATCCAACGAGTAATCCCACTTGAAATTTGAGTAAAACCTTAGGGAGATAAGTCGAAAATACAAGTTGAAAAAGTAGTTTTATTATTTTATTACGTTTTAATATTTTTATTTTTTACCACAAAAATGGTGAATCATCCCCCAAGGTTGACGTCATCATCTTGAATCCTATTAGTTCTTATAAATTTTATTTTGGTTGTATTTTTTTCTTATCAGGCCCATTTCAGACCTCAAAAGCTCTATAATGATTGGCCTTTGACCAAAATACTCAGTGTGGTGTTCGAGATCAACTCATTTACTCACATCATACGGATTGTGTTGTAGTATATTGAGAGCCATTAACATCATTTGTGGTTTATACCACATTTGTTAATGACTTACATCATTGGTTGGTAATCACATGTTGTCTACAATGTTCAACCTCAGCTCATTAATTCACTTTGTTGGACTCATATATTCTTTTGTTGTTTGAATGAGTTAGAAGACCCCAGATCTAGTTTCATCCATCTGGATTGTGATTTCAGGAGTTATACAGAGATCACAATGTATAATTGCTATGATCATCTAAATAGTCATCCAGTCATGGGACTACCAGTTGCATCTGAGGATGCGTCTCTTGTTATTTATACATTTTATGTTTACTTATGTGTTGAGTATTGGTATGCCTCCCTATGTAAATAGATTTCATGATTTAAATGTATTGTAATAGATGCAGATCATCAGTTGTTCTTGATCCCGACTTGTCATAAGGTAAAGCACTTCAGTCATGAGCCATGATTTTTTACTTTCCAGTTTAGGGGTAAGTTTGTTATAGGCCATTTTTTCACATCTATTAATTAGGCCTCCTAATGGCATCAATCAACATACTATTCCCCCTTGTCAAAATCATTGCACAAAGCCCTAAGTGAACCTCCTTCATTTCCTAGAAATTTTACCTGAAACCACCTCATCTGAGCTAGTTTTAGTAGCAACGGTCATTTCCCTTCCTCTGGAAAACGTTCACCTATAGGGTTATCCACTGTAGATAGTGTTGATCACCTACAGGTTTCTCCCCTTTACACCAAAATTGGTTCTAGAAGTTCGGGAAAAAGAGAGAATTTTTGGAAGCTTCCTCTTCCATAAGCTTCAAGAATGTGTTATAACCACTTACCTTGCATTAAAATTTCAAATCATATCTCATAATTCTTTGGATTTTTCATCCCTTATCCTTTTGTCCAATCCTCCCATCAATGGTGGATATAAAACCTTAGATTGTTAATTGATAACAACTCCCAACTTGCCCAACTCATCTATATATTTACTACCTCGCATATGCAAGGGGTTTGATTTTGGAAAGTGATTATACCCTTATGCTGCTAAGGTGAGAGGCTGACATTCCATGCATTTAGGGTGATTAGAGGTGCATTTTATGACAAGGAAATGAAAACTTAACAACTTGGTGGAGCTCTTCTACAAGATCAAAAATTATTTGTGGTTGTAATATCCTTCCATTTCTATTAATGACAAGAGTTCTCTATTTTCCTATACGTGATTCTCATCATTTCCCTTATTTCAATAGCATGTTGATCTATTGAATAGAGTAATTATATGATACTGCATAGATTTTGTAGTTTCTTAGCTTGTTTTATTTAACTATGCAAGTTATAATTTTGGAAATCAGAGTTAGAATTGGAGTGTTCAAGCTGAAGAAGGAACTAAGCATCCGATGAATTCTAAGTAGGCTTCATTTCATCATTTATTTAATTTAAGGAAAGAATTGGGTTCCATTTCTCTTTGTTTTTCTAGGTTGGCCATCAAACCTAGGGTAGATACTTTTTTTGTGCAATCATGAATCCTGCATAGCATACATCATGAGATCCACCAAATCTAATCTACAATCCCAAGAAATAGTTTATCTAGACATAATCTTTCATTTAAATTTTTAAGGCCCACTCCCTCTAACACTAGTGAAGGTCTTCCTATATTAATTATGGCTTCTCCTTCTGTCATGTAATAAAATCCTCTTGCAACTGCTACACCATATGTCACATAAGAAATTCCTTCTGCTATTGTTGTTCCCTTTTTCATGTAACAAAGTCCTGCTATTTGACAACGTCTCCTCTAATAAGGCACACTACTCCTAGAAACATTTTGTCCTTAAGCATCTTGAAAATATCAACCCATGACATCCTCTAACAAAGTTGCTCCTTCCGCTCTACCTAAGTTATTCTCCCTTATAACTGGAGTCACTTCCTATAATTTTGAACACTCTTCAATGTCTTAACAATCTATGAAATTTATTCTTCTCGAACACCGACTGGCCACCTAAGAATTTTATTGATCCCTTAGGCCTATATATCAAAGAAATTGCATGGAAATATCCGTGTATCCCAATTCCTGTTATGCGTAATTTACAATTGCAAACAAAGGTGAATTCCATAACCTAGTGGATTGCTCTATATCAATAGAAGAAAAAAAACATATATTCTTCCTTAGAGAAGTTAGAGAATGGGAAGAATGCCTACCTCGAATCTATAACAATATTTCTTTTCATCCTTGATTTTAAGCTCCAATTGTAGCTCCATGTTCTATAATTAGAACCTGCAAAAATGAACAAAACATGCAAAGGATCCACAACATACACATAGCATAATCCAATTACTCTAACCATTGAACCAAGAAGCCATTGAAATACATTAGTGTAAACATAACACAACACATATAGGAAAACACAATACTCTTTGTATTAACAAAATTATTAGATATTTTACAACCATAAATAATAGTTGACCTTATACATGACTCCCAAGTTGACTTGCCCTTCCTTGTTAGAAATCACACCCCAATATCAACCCTATTTCATGAATATGATGACTCTTTGAGGTTTAGGGAAACAACATAAGGGCACTATCAATCTCCAAAATCCAACCCTAATGTTATGGATGGCAGTAAATTTATACAAGGATGGTAGTCTAATATTTATCATTATGGGCTTGATATCCACATATGACGGGAGGATGAGCTCAAGGGATAAGAGGTGAAGGGTTAAAGGTAGTATCATATATGATTCAAGCTCTTATCCATTATAAATGGTTAAAACAACCCTTCGAAGATTCTCGAAAATGAATCTTCAGAATTATTTTTAATTTTCCCAAATTTCTAGAATCATCACACTTGTAGAAAGGAGCAACTAGTGCTAACCAACACTTGTGTCGAAGGGAGAAACCAACATTGAACATAGGTGGCTAATGTGGCAGGGTGTGATCAGGCTAAAAACAATGATTTTTAGCAGTTAATCCCGGAAACTCAAATTCTTTAGAAAGGTCATTCTTAGGGATTTGTGAAGGGATGATGACCACATGATCAGGGATGTTGATTGATATTATTTGGAGGCCTATTGACCATATGTGGAAAAATTTCTTATAACATATCTGCCCCTAAAGTGAAAATTCAGAAGAAACAATTAATGACTGAAGTGCGTTCCCTTGTGACAATTATGTATCAAGAACAACTAGTCAAGATAATCATTTGTTAAAATACATTTTCATCATGACACCTTTCTTGAGGGAGGCATACCCATACTAAACACATAAGCTTACATTACATGTACAATGATCAAGAATTCTTATCCACTAATGATAAAGAGTGGACAATTTTCATTGTGATCATAGCCATCGTACTTTGTAATGTTTCAATCAATCCTAAAATCGCAGCTCGGATGGATGTAACTAGATCGAGGGTCATTGTCTTGTCCACTCAATCATCCAAATTACAAGTCTAACCATGTGAAAAAGTGAGTTGAATTTGAAAATCGTACACACTGTGTGATTACCAACCAAAGATGTAAGCCATTAATATATTTGAGAGAAACCAATGATGATGTTAATTCCTCTCAAGGTACTGTAGTACAATATGTAAGGTGTTAATTGATGAGTTAAATTAAAACACGACATAGAATATTTCGCTCGAAGGACAATGATGAAGACTCGTTGCTGAGAGTGGGGAAGGTTACTATTGATGTATGCAAGCTCGAAGGTACCAAAGGAAGTTTCTAAGTCAACTTCCTGGATAATGAGTTGATGTCGACAGGAAGTCACTCATCGTGGGAGGGCGTTGAAATGGGTATCAATATTTGAGACAAAGTGATGCTCATGTATACCTGGTCCATGAACGAAAAACATGAATGGATGCTTAATAGTATCAAAGAAGATATCAACTGAAGGACTTCTATTGAACATTTCAATGACACTTTATAGAGTTGGAAGAAGTAACCCAAAACTAAATATGGAGGATTTTGATATGGTGCGATGAACCAAAGATCCAATTATATTTACCAACCCAACAGTCAGGAATATTAAGTGATAGAGTGTCATGTTTAATAGTGATTTACTGTCATTAATAGGTCAAGTGCCTTTTTTTCGCAATTTCCCTAACCATTTATGGTCAAAACCTATTTACTTTTGATAAGCTTCAAGAGGATAACATATCCTTGATCTTTGAGTTCATTCTTCGGATGAATCCCTCTTAATATTTTTAATGAACCCCGATAACGAGTGGTTAAGCCGTGTTTTTTTTTACAAGTCCATCATTGTTTGATTCTTTTATGAGTCTAGTGAAGGCATAACTCAACTCCTTTTTCATGTTTAGAGAGTTTGAAAAAGAGGTGAAAAAAAAAAACTCCAAAGGTTTCTTTTCATAAATAGTCTCTTGTGTCTGAAGAGGACGAAAACAATACTCATGAGAACCTCTTAGCCATGTTCAACTAAGGTATTTATTTTTCATAAATAGTGTATCTCAGTGTGAAAAAGGGTTAAAATTATACTAAGCAAATGTCTTTTCATTTACTTTAAAGAGTTCAAAAATACAAGTACTTCGAAATATTTTCATGTTTTGGAAGTCTAAAAAGAGCTAAAACAAGGCCCCTCCTGAAGGAACAAGTGTTATGAAGGGTAGGGTTCTAGTCATGATAGAACTACTCAAAAAATCGTAAGGTCAAGAGGTTGTTTAGTAAGACCAATCCTTGTAGGGGTTCCTCAGTAAAGGGTAAAAAACAACTGAAAGTGATTGACCAAGTAGATGGTGACAATGGAATGAGAAAACAAAGGTTCATTCGGCATAAACATGCTGATAAAAATCGAAATCATGAGTTATAGGACGATAATCGCTTAATTTTGACACAACCTTGAAACATAGGAAACTATGATTCAAATTGATTTAACTTTTACACAAGATTTAAACAAAGAAAAAACCATGCTTGAGATAAGTATGCATGCCCCATCATAATGACACAATTCTAGGCACATACCCATGAAGATTCATTTCATTCACCTAAGTAGACTACTCGTTACTAATAGGTGTATGGAATGAAGGTTCATTTATGAGACAAAGTGAAATAATCAACTGGGAATTTATGATATCTAATAAAATACTCGAATCGGAAGAGGATATGTTCCATTTTATAGAGCTTGACACAAGAAAAGAAATATCCTTAAGGAACTTGTTCCATTTTTTAATTAGATTGAAACAAGAAAAGGAACTTTACTGCGACACCTTTTTTCATTTTTTAACGAGCTTGACATAGGGAGAAAAAATCCTACATCAAGACCTTGTTTCATTTTTTAACGATTTTCACACAAGAAAATGAAATCTGCTCTGGAACCCTGTTTCATTTTTTTACGAGCTGGACATGAGAAAATGAACTATACTATGGGAGCTTGTTTTGTGACCTACATGATACCATGGCTTCCAAGAGGTTATCATCACATGGGAGAAGAAAGCGTTGGAAGGGATACATATCAAAGGGTCTAAGGTAAATATTAGGTGATAGTGCTCCCAAAACATGATGCACTACATCACCTATTAAATCATCAATAGACATAGATGTGGAACATATTACAACATAATTAACCTATGGCAAGGGAGATACCACTTTCACATAAGGACCATTTAGTGATGTTGGTTGATTGGGAGGAAAATTAGGACCAATAAATGAAATTCGGTTAATGGTCATGATTCTTCCTTCATGTAGGAAACCCATCACAAGAAAGAGTGAAGAGATAAGATCTCCCATGACATAAATATAGTCATGCCCAAGGAGTAAACTAAAATCCAAAGGGCCTTGGACTACCATCACACCAATATAGACAATATTTCCTCGCTAGGTAGTAGTAAACTAAGGAGGGATCCTAATGTTTGAATGATTCCTCTGTTAGAGGAAAACATATTCTAGGTAATGGGCCCAATCTTTGGAGAACCTAAATCTTGCCATTAAGTTTCAGATAAAATATTAAGAGACACACATTCAACTATGAAATTTCTAGGTATGGAAAACTTATAAGCTTGCATCATGATCTGGAAAGGCACATAAGGAGGAAGATGATATTGTGTCAGTCGAATCCAATCAAATTAATTGACCATATGACTTTGAAGGGCTATCATGGGAATGAGAGAACTTTTCCCTTGTGCTATGGGAATGGGAGAACTACTCCACTTTGTTGTGGGAATCAGAGGATTTCCCCTTGGTGCCATTTGCATGAGAGGGTTATCCCGCAATATCGTTGGAATGGGATTATTTTCTCTAATTTCAGTTGGAATGGAAGGATTTCCCTCCATTTCATTGGAATATGAAGAAACGAGAAGAACATGAGTAGTATGATGTTCACTCTCTACAAGAAAGGTATGATCAACTGAAGGTGGAATCAATTCAACTAGTGATTGGTCAGGATTTGACTCATGGGATTCACGTTCAGAGAGAGAGTTATTTATTACATTTGGATTCTGATCAATCACTTCTTAAAATGTTGGACAGTTGGGAGAAATATTATGATAATCAGCTGAAAGATGAAGCAGAGAATTTGTAAGATTTTCCAACACTTTTTAGGCTTCATCCATATAAGGATAAACATGGATAGGATTATTACCTTAACATAACCTATAGGTTAACTTAAATTTACCCTTTTTTCCCATGGCTCTTACCATCACTAGTTGAAGTTTTATCACCAACATGATCTCTAAATGCTAATGAAAAAGGCTGATGTGAGCCTTTGGATCACACTTCTAATGCCTTTTGTGTACCAGTAAAATCTATAAGAAGGTGGTCACCTTTACATAAATTTAAAGGGAAATTAACTTTTTGGGGTTGATTGGAAGGTTTCTCCATAGTAGTTGCATTCGTAGCAATGGTTTCCTAGTGCCCCCACTGGTTATTTTTCCTCTTATTCATCATCATTTTCTTCTTCTTATTAGCTTCCTAGTTACTAGAATCATGAATTTTACTAGGTGAGGAAGAAGAAACGGATGAAGAAATAATAGGTGAATATGGAAAAGGGTCAAATTTAGGATCAACATGAGGCTGATTTTGTTCAAGTGGAGGAGAACGTGGTTGAGGTTTAGTTTGGACATTCATAACCAATGAGGTAAAAAGCAACCAAACTGGAAAACCAATGGTAAATCCGGGAAGGGATAACATTTCCATATAAGGAGAAAGAATACTTCCAAAATAAGGAAAAGGACTAGGATTCACAACAAAGTGGTTTCCTTGATTGGTAGATTTGGGAAATGTCAGCATTACTATCAACTTAAGGTCCATTGAGGAGTTTTCCCATGGTGAGGATGTTTTTCTATTGTAAATTAATTGATTGTAGAAATTAAAGACACAAAATAAAGCAAAGGGGTAACTAGGAAAAACGTTTACCAAGTCACTGTGAACTACGATACACCACTTTGGTGAACCAAGCCTGATTTATGTATGAGCAATCAATCTCCTCGAATGTGGAAGCGCAGTTTGTAGTAGCGTTGTCTATTGTGTAACCATATTATGAGAGGATTACCATATAATTTTCATGCATGGAGCTCCATCTCATATAATACCTAAAGATACAAGGAGAATGATCCCATACACTTATGTATGTGGAATAGGATATCGCCCCCAAAATCTAACGCTAGAAAAAAATGACAACTCCTACGCTTAAAGAAGTTGAAACACATATCTTGCCTAGACCTCTAAATATTTTCATTAATGTGACAAATTCTCATTAGGTTGATTGAGTGAATTTTATATTTTATCTTGAATTATGTTTCTATTTCAAGGCTCAAAACTCGGTGTCCCCTAAACACACCTATGATGCAACTAATATGAGAAAATAAATCTATTCATTTTCCTTTTAATAATGAAAGGCATATGGAGAATAAATTAATAAACAATGCAACAAACAATTGATGCAAAAATGATCTCCTAAACTTCACTATTCCAATCAAAATCAGAGCCCTATATGTAATGCAAATAATTTATTTTATTTTATTTTATTTTAATGTTTCAAATGTAATGAAAGCTATGATGCCACAAGATTATTGAGAAAATAAGTCAGAAAGAATGTGATTGTAATATAAATTTCCTTAGTTCAATCAACAATCAAGTTTGATTTTTACAAATGACCTAATTGATAAGAAAACATAAACAAAATAATTTTTTACCTAAGGGAAATACAAGCAAATGGAGACTTTAATATTCCTTTCAAGAGACACTGAAAAAATCAAAAAAATCAAGAAAACATTATGGACCAAAGAAGATCAAAGAGAAAGGAATGGAATGAAAAAAAAAATCATCCTACTAGATCAACACATGTGCATAATACAAGACAGTGCATTGTAGTGCAAGTGTAGAACAAGAGAAAGTACATCACAGTTCAGATACATTGGATCAGCACATGTGCATAACCAGGGGAAGTGCACTGCAGTGTAGATAGACTATATACGCATAGATTCAAAATAGGAGAAGTTGTGCTCCAATGTAAATATGCCAAATTAGAGCAGGTGCAGTACAGGGGAAATTTTTCTACAACATAGGTATAGTCTGCAGTGCACCGGGGCGCTCTGTCATAGAGCAAAGAGATTTGTTGGGGCATTTTTTGTCAAAACACGTCACAAGAAACCCAATGAAGCTAAAAAATATGTTTTATTAATACCAATAATGTTTGAGTGAGTCAATTAAGATGAATTTAAGGTTTGTAAATGTTATAAGGTAAATTAAACTACTAAGGGAAGAATCGTAAACTCCTCAATGGAGCCGCCAACTTATTATGTGAAATTTACAATTGTAGAGAAAGGTGAATTACTTATACCTAGTGGACTAGCTAGAACAACAAAAGACAAAAAGCATAGAGTCTTCCTTAGAGCATTTAGATAATGGGAAAAAGGCATACCTTGAATAGTTATCAAGATATCTTTGCCCCCTCACTTGTAAGCTCCAATTTTAGCTCCAATTTCTATAATTAAAACATGCACACATGAATAAAACAAACTAAGGATCCACAACATCCACCTAGCATAATAAAATTAATCTATCCAATGAATCAATAAGACATTTAAATACATGACTATAAACATAACAAAACACATATAGGAAAATATGATACTCTTTGTATTAATAAAAATAGGAGAGAGTTTACAACCATAAATAGTAGTTGATCTTGTAAATGACTCCCCAACTTGACTTGTCCATCCTTTTCACAAAGAAAACCTCAATATAAACCCTAATGCATGACTATAATAAATCTGTTAGGTTTAAGGCAGTAGAATAAGGGCCCTATCAATCTCCAAAATCCAACATTGATGCTATGGATGGCATTAAATTTATAGAACGATGGTAGTTTAGGATTTACCATTATGGGCTTGAGATCCAGGTATGGTGGGAGGATGAGCTTAAGGGATAAGAGGTGAAGTATAAAAGGTAGGATCAAATAGGATTTGAGCTCTTATCCAAGCTAAATGGTTAAAACAACCTTTGGAAGCTTCTAGAAGAGGAGGCTTAACAATTTTTTTTACTTTTCCAAAATTTCTAGAACTAATGCACGAGGAGAAAGGAGAAACTAGTGTTTAACAACGCTACTGTTGAAGGGAGAAAATGTTGTTGAATGTAGGTGACTGAAGGGGAAGGGGGCACTGCGGCTAAAAATATTTATTTTGAGCAATTAATCCGAGAAACTCATAATTTTTGAAAAGGTCATGCTTAGGTTTTTGTGAAGGAATTATGAATACATGTGGACGGATTTTGATTGATGTAATTTGTAGGCTTATTGACGAGATGTGAGAAGATGATGTATAACACTCCCTCTTACTAGGACATTCCAGCTCTTGCCACAATATTTTCTTGTACTTCGTGATGCTACAACCTATGTAATAGTAGCCTTTTCAAAGAACTTATTCTTCCTTTTTGTAAACCTCATTTAGGATGTCATGGAAAAGGAAAATTCATAATGGAGGTAAGATGGAAATATCGAGGCCATAAAAATATAAAAATACAAGACGTTGACTAAATAATAATAATAATAATAATAATAATAAATAATAAATAATAATAATAATAATAATAATAATAATAATAATAATAAAAATAATGATAATGATAATAATAATAATAATAATAATAATAGGAGGATTGATTGAAGAGGGTGAAGAAAAAACGCTCTGCACCACGCTGACTACAATGACCTAGGGTTTGGGGGTTGCAGCATAGGGTGCCCCAAGCAGACCTCGCTCCCAACTCTTGGTAAGCCTTGAAAGAAACCAGTGGGGGGGGGGGGGGCACTACTCCCCCCATCACAGGCCAGCCCCCCACAGGGGCAACGGCAAGGGCTGACATCGATAGTTAGAAAAACTTTAGTCCACCTCATGGCACTACAATGGTGACTCCCATAACAAAAAATACATCTACATCAGCAATAGAAGAAGAAAATGTCACATCAGCCACATGCTTTCCGAAGAACCCCAAAATAACCATGATCAAGCTCGTCGCACACCACATCAATGAACGAATACAATTCATGAAGGATCATGCCTTGATAGGCAAGTTCATGGGTTTCTAACCCACTAAAAAGGCCCTCCGAGGATGGATAGCTTCCGAATGGAAACACAACGGCCATATTGACCTTCAACTGTGTGATAAAGGCTTCTTCAATGTGATCTTTACCTGTATCGAAGACAAAAATAGGATCATGGATGAAGCACCCTATTTTTTCAACTTTGCAGGCTTATACCTCTGCCAATGGACTAAGCAATTCAACCTAGCCAAACAAGATCTAACATGGGCCACGTTTTGGATCCGGCTCTATTCCCTCCCCCAGGATTACTGGGATGAGCTTACTCGAAGGACATTGGAAACACCCTAGTTGAATTGGTGAAGACAATAGAGGAAGAAATGATCAATCATTACGCAACATATGCATGAATCTGCGTCTACATGAACATAGTGGAGTCGCTACCAAGCGAGCTAAGTCTGTTGCATGAAGATTTTGAATGGATACAAACTATTGATTATGAGCATGTTGCTTTTAGATCCGGAGGTGTCAACAACATGGACACCTATTCAGAGACTGCCCTCTAAACAAAAATGTGGCGGTTGAAAATGAATCAAATGACCAAGTGATCAGGAGATCATGTGTTTTTCTCAAAATTGAAAGTACTCGAAACTGTACATAACCTGAGTGACCAGAAAGGTCTCATTGTTGCGATTCTGGTGCCCTGAACGGTTCGAAAAACAAATGTCGTATGAGGAATATTTCGTGTTCTGTTCATTTTCCTAAATAAATAAAATTTTTGTGACAAGGTGACTGGGATGCCCAGTCAGCATGCAGGTACAGTTAGCAAGTGGCATATACTAGGAATATTCCATTTTCTGAAACCTAATCATAATCTGACATGTGGTTGTTTCTAGACCATTGGATTTTAGATGTACATGTTTGAATTGGCATTATTGGATGGGCGACACGTGGCAAGCTCGGAGGTTTCCACATGTCTCTAGAAGGTTTATGTAAAATTTTGTTGGAGTTGGGGGGGTGGGGTGTGTAGACCCCGCGACCTCCGGTGAGCACACAAGACCTTCTACCATCTCTCCTACCAGATGATTCTTACTTGTATAGTCCGCCGAGTAAATTTATGTTGTATATGTTTCATACCTTGGGCAGGGGACCGCAAGTGGTCCCAACCCACTAGTGGCCCCAAAACCGTGGACACATGACATTAAAACCCACAAAACCAAACCTTTTAACTGGAAGCTACCTCAATCCATAACTCTGGAAGTTTCGGTTGTGGTCTCATGTCACCCCATGACATAAAACATTAATGTGGTGATTTTCAGATACAATAAATGCTCGTAGTTTTAAACAGGTTCACATGGTGCAGTTACAGTGTGGTTTGTTGACGGTTATCAAACGTGGCTTCGACAGTTCCATAGTGGGTGTCATTCCAAAAAGGCTGTCACATGCACGGTAAACTAACAACTCTTGTGACAGTTTTGGAAATGGTTTTCTGAACGTTTATGACTCCAGGTTTCGATACATTGTGCGGAGTTTGAAAATTGTAAACCGTGAAGTTTAAGGTGGGGGATCAGCTTGTGACCACCCTACCATTACCACTTAGCTATAATTCAAACGGGTAATCCTGGTGGAATTTTTAGTGCCGAACTAAATTTTTGGCGAAATTTATCAAAAAAAATGCAGTTAAGTGCAGTTCTCCACTTTTAGTGGAGTTTTTCTAGCTAATATTGAGAAAACAGTTTGGGAGGTCAATTTTCGACCAATTTGGGTGAAATAAAATCTACCTAGGCTAATTGGAGCATTCTTGAGCCACTGGTGTAGAGGAAACAACTATTAGAGGCTTGTAAACACATGTATTTGAAATTTTTAGTATAATGACAAAGAGGGACATGCCATTGAGACAATGGACTAACATATGTAGCCTAGGAGGGTTGAACTTCTTCATCATGCCTGCTATGTAAAACTTATGTGTGATGATATTTCTCTGTTATACACTATTGTACAGTGTTATTTAGGCTTATTTTCATGCTTAAAACTCACAAATTCATCTATGTTTCATGGTTAAAAAACCCATTCCTTAAGAAAGCAAATGGAGACAAATTGTACATGTTTTTATTACTGAAAGGACACTTAGCACAACAAACTAATACACTCCTTTTAGATAAGGTTAGTATCAGAGCTGGATTTTAATCTCTAGTGTTTTTGTGTGCAAATATTTGTTTTAACTATTTGCAAGGGTTTACATGCTTACTAGGCTCAAGCTTAAGAGAGGAGAAGGAAAATTGGTGGAAGTAAGCTTAAGAGATGAGCCACATCAAAGGAGGGCAATATTGCCACATTCTCCACCACCTAGTTCACCTTCAAAAGAAGCAGAGAAAGCATTAAGCATGCCTCCAGGAGAAGAAGAAACCCATGTTTAATCATCCCCCATGGTTGACATCATCATCTTGAATCCTGTTGGTTCTTATAAAGTTTATTTTTGGTTGTACATTTTTCATAAGAGGCCCATTTTAGACCTCAAAATTCCCCTAATGATCAAAATTCAATTTGGTTAGATCAAGGACCTCCTCCTCTTCTTCATCTAAAATGCCTAATTCCTTGTGTGGAAAGTATTTGGTGGTAACTAGGTTGGATGGAGGGTCGTCCAATAGAGGGAGATCAATTGAAACCTCGAATCCTCGTCATTGTTACTAGAGATCGGTTTCAACTTTATTACAAAACTCTTCTTGTTTTTTATTCATTTCTTCTTCTTCATATTTCCTTTTATCTTCTTCATACTTTCTATTATGTTCTTCTTCAAACCTTTTCGTCTCTCTTTCCTCTTCCTCCTATTT
Organism: Pinus albicaulis; assembly: GCA_034641835.2. Lineage (NCBI taxonomy): Eukaryota > Viridiplantae > Streptophyta > Pinopsida > Pinales > Pinaceae > Pinus > Pinus albicaulis. Next base: position 871,299,715 of record CM076571.1, read on the forward strand.
TATTGTGATCTCATCTTCTTCCTTTTGTGTTTTCTCCAGCTCTTCCTTTTATTGTCTCTTCCTATCTTCTTCTTCCTCCTTCCTTTTCTTCTTCTTGGCCTCCTATCTCTTTATTTCCTTCATTATTCAGTCATTCCTCCTCCTCCTGCTACCTCTTATTTTCCTCTTCATGTTTTTATTATTGGATATTCTTGGGCTGCTACCCTCCTAACTCTTGTAATTGTTTCAACTCCTCTTCCTTTCTCCTCTTTATCTCTTTCTTGGAACGAGATGCATTTATTTCTTCCAGGGTTTCTTCATCCTCATCTCCAACCAACTCGTCCGATGGGTCTTCTAGTTCACTTCTTTATGCATTTTATGACTCCCCCTTCATTAGGGGAATTTTGAGGTCTAAAATGGACCTCCTAAGGAAATTATAAAATAATAGTGGAAATAATAAAATAAGGTTATATTACATCATCAAATTTTAGAGGGACAAAAAAACCATTTTTTCAACTCGTATTTTGAACTTATCTCCATATGGGTTTACTCAAATTTCAAGCGGAAACACTCATTGGATGTAGAATTTGATTCCTCATCCAAGGCGTGCCCATGTTTCATACTTTCGATGAACCCTACTGAACAAAACATGTGAAATATATGAAAAACATGATTTCAATCACATGTTTTCATGTATTTCTCATTTTTTTGTAGCAGGGTCCATCAAAAGTATGCAACATGGGTACTCCTTGGATGAGGAACTTAATTTTGCATCCAACAAGTAATCCCACTTGAAATTTGAGCAAAAGATTAGGCAGATAGGTTGAAAATACGAGTTGAAAAATTAGTTTTACTATTTTATTAGTTTTTAATATTTTTACTTTTTTTACTCAAAAAATGATGAATCATCCCCCATATTTGACATCATCATCTTGAATCTTATTGGTTCCTATAAGGTTTATTTTGGTTGTATATTTTTCTTAGGAGGCCCACTTTAGACCTCAAAATTCCTCTAATGATATTTTTCTGCTCTCTCTTCCTTTTGAACATTTTTGTATGATCTTGTAGGCTTATGTTTTCTTGAGATTGATCTTACTCCTCATCCTCCTTTTCCTATTGTTCACTCAATCGTAACTCCCTGGTATAATTATATTAATTCTTCAATTTATCTACATGCCAATGCATGTTGTGTGCATATGACCCATTTAAACCTACTTTCTTGCAATGGACTTCCACAAATCCTCTAGGGTTATATATGTGATGACACATATATAAAAAATAGTATCCTTTCATTTCTTAAAATTCTATCTCAACTTCCTTGAAACTCTTAAGGGTGTGTGCTTTGATAGTCAAAGGGAAAGCTAGGAAACGATTGTTATATCCTTTGTGTGGTCTTTTGGAGAAGTCCATGGTCATACGATATAAAACCTCCTACAAGAGTAGCCTATCCATCGCTAGTGTGGGGAGAGCATGAGGATCCTTATATGAGCCAAAAAATCTTATGAAGGTACCTTCCTAGATGGGGAACTAGTCAGGTACTCTAATTATTGTTTATGTATCTCTCTTGGACATTTCATGGAGCTTACTCTATGAAACAAAATTGGTACAATGGAACGGGGAATGAATCAAAGGTGATTTCATGCATATTCGAATATCTTAGATCACAAAAGATATTTCAATTAAGGTGCACAACCACTGCTACCTCGAGGGTCCATTTGTCGCTTTAATCCTCGAAATGACATCTTGCACACACTACATTGAAGAGATTTTATGCCATATAAAATTAAGATGCTTGGTCCTTTTGCAAGTTCTTAGCTACCTATATATTGGTCTTAAAAGTTGAACTGATAATGCTTAAACATTTTAAAATAATTCCCCTCATAGGTATTGTGTACATGATAGGTACTCAAGTCCCAAGGAAAGTATTAGTATTCACTCTTCCATATAAAAAATTAATCATTTCTTCCTTAAGCTTGTAGACCTTCCTCATGCCATCATTTCTATAAATATTATCAGTCTTGAATCTAAACTTGAAGTTTTATTTCCACAATTATTTTAGGTTGTATTTACTGGAAATTTGGAAGTCCAACATCTATTTAATGTTAAAGGTCTCTTGTTTCTGAGGTAGCCTGCAGTAGGAAACAATTTTCGAAATAATAAAATAAACAAAATATTCACCTGTGTCACTCGTTACAACCAATTTTTTTGTGTCTATGTTCTGTAATATCAACTAGATGGTTTCTGCGCATGGGAAGACTACTGAATGCATGGATACCTTGTGCAATAAGAGCATTTTTATATTAATATACGCTTTGAAGTCCTCTTTTTCTTGAACAATGTTTTTCTTGGAAAATTCACAGTATATTTTGAACCAGGAAATCTTTGTTCTATTGTTAGTGTTGCATGTCATGTCTTGGTAGATTGGTGGTGGTGGTCCTTCTAGAACATCCTAGGTGTTTCTCTTAGCACTTTTGCGAGAATAATTTACCATTAGGGGTGCCATATCTCTAGAGAAATATGATATTGGCATACAATTGACATCAATGTCACCTTACATTTCAAACAAGTAATCCCAAGATGAGAGAGATGACATAAATAATATTAATCAGAAGAAGGAAATTGAAACAAACATCAAAGTATGAGAAATAAGATTAGAAATTTTAACTTAAAACTTTTTCTGAAGGATAGGTCGTAGGTTACACAAATATAAGGTTCATAAGACCTAATGGGGGGGATAACAACTTAGTGACTACACTGTTGCATAGAGTTGAAGGTCCCTAGGTCACAGTATGAGATAGGTCACATCGTTTTGGTTTCATTTACATCACAGGATCATAGAATGAGGAAGGTCACAAAGTTTTAGAATGAATGGGGCCATAAGGCCATGGTTTTGTGTATGTCACAAGGTCACCATAGAGACTGTTTCATGTTTTTTGAAGCTCAACTTGGATCTTTCAATTGTTTAGATAAAAATTTGGTTTTTAGAGGTGGAAACACGACCTCAAGGATGCTTAGGGAAAAATTGTAGCTGAGAGCACATAAGATATGCTCCAGATCAGTCTTAGCGTTCAATAGATGGGGCATGAAATGGAGAGGTCACAAGTCTGGAGTTTTTTGGGGTGAAATCAACTTGGAAATGGCTCAAAGGGGAAAATAAACCCTACGAAAAGAGCAATGTAGGGTTTCTAGTTAGACGAAGACACATGGCAAGATAAATGATTGCAACGAAGAGGAAGAGATGCCTACCTAGAGAGGAGTCAAATGCTTACTTGGTTTCCAAGTCTCTCAACCCTTGAATGCTACAATCAACTGAACAAATGAGCTATTTGGAAAGGGATTTATTTATAATTTGGTCACAAATGTGGGGTTATAGGATGTCTCAAGGTCACATGGTATAGGAGGTCACTAAAGCTAGGCTTCAAAATCTTCCGACCTCGTGACCATGCAACTTTGAATTATTAAGGTCTCTAAGGTTGCAAGGTCATGTTTTAGGTTAAGTCATGGAACGAGAGATCAGATGCATGTTTGCTATGTGACTTGACGACTATACTTGATGAAAAGCACAATTTATAGGTTTCAGGGTCATAGAGTCATGTAGTTTAGGATTTTATGAATTGTGGGACTTCACGATCCTGCGACTTGGTGAGTTGGAGAAATAAAGTTTCTTAAAAGGAGGGTTGCATGTCATAATTGTAACCTTTAAGTGAGGTCTCTCTTTGTGACTTGTGACCTTGAGGAAGTTAAACTTTGGAGTTTTCAATTTGAAATTTTCTCAGGGGCATAAGGAAAATTGACACACTACCAGGATTTAGAAACTTGTTGTGTAAAATAAGGATAAAAGTCTAATTCGCGGGTTCAAAAATTTTGAAAGGGTCCAAATTTTGGGGTTGTTGTGGTAGCTGCAACAAAATCAAGTTTGTCTAGAAATCAATTCCAAAATCCAAGTTGAAACACTAGTACAACTTGGTCAAACTACTAGCCAACTAATGTTGGTCAAACCACTGAAATAGTTGAATATGGTTAACTTTTGGCTTCATAAACTTACTTCCTGCAGTTAAATTTGGACCTACAGTTGACCCTTGTGGTTGGCTGTTGTGGTCAAGTTGGACTTACAATCGAACATGTGGTGAATCCTATGGTCATGTAGTTCTCTTATACAATCAAAATGTTCCTATTTTTGCCGTCAAAATTAGCCTCTTATATGGTTAAATTGGGCCAAATAATTCAATAAAAAAAACAAGTCAAACTCGGTCAAATATTAGCTCTTGACTTCATCAAATCTTAGTCAATTCGTCCTCATTTCTACTCCTTTATGTGATTTCTTGAGAATATATGTTATGTTGTTGTGTATGGTCAAAAGTAGGAACTCTCATTATGTATATATACTATTAAAATTGTGTGTATTTGACCAAGAGGCACACCAATTCATGGTATCGCTAACTTGACACCTTGGAGCCTACATGAATCCAAAAATTATAATTATAATTTTTATTATCATAATTTTACTAGGTTTAGTTAGGAGGCCTCTTGGCTTCCGAGAATACATCCCAATAATACACAAAAATAAACACTGAATAGCACATCTCTCCCACACACACTTCCCCTTCGAAAAAATCCTTTCCTCCACGCACATCCACACCTCCACACATAGTTCCTTTTGCACCTCTCATTCCACACACATCACCTCTTCCTGAACACATACCACTCCACACAACTTATTTTCTGCACTTATTATTTCTCACATGCTTTCCCAATTAATGTTATTAATAATTTGTATCACACCTATCATGATCACAAAAAAATCATGGTATAGTATTTATATCACTTCATTTAATTTCCATGACATTCATGATACTAATATCAAGGATCTTAAAGTTGGATCAAGCTTTGAATTAAGTGGACATGATGGTTTTATAATTTCAAGATTTATCTCCACCATATCCCATAAATGACGACCTTAATCTATTAAGTTTCTATTTACTTATCTTATCATGCCTAATGGAGATCACTCAAGAGGGAGAAACAACTTCTGACTATATAGGAAACCAAGGAATTCACAGGTAGGTGCCATTGAGAATGTTGGTGACTAGCTATGTATTTCTAAGAACAAATAGGAGATGGCTAGAAAAGGAAGGAAAGAAGATATTTCCGGTGATACCTTTAACTCACTTACCCATCAAGACAATAATTTGATTGGTTGACAACATAATAGTGATATGTGATATTTCCTTTCAAGTAGGAGAATAACAACAAAATTTGGATGAGTGGATTAGAAAATATTGCATGTGTTCTACAGGTTTTTCCCTTCAAATAAATTGTTTATATTTTTGCAAATAATTTTGATCCAAGGACGAGAAAAATAAAACTAGGAGTGAAGAAGAACCCAACTCCTCTTAGTACCAAAGAATTCATAAGGATATTTAAATTACCTCAACGAAATAAGTTACTAAATCTATTGTAAGTCGTCAATTTTTTAAACTCCCAAGTAGATGGGATAAACATTATTAAAAAAATTGTTTCACTAGCTTCTGAGGCTGCTTATGATATTTTCTCGCTGGATATTTCTTTGTTTACTAAGCCTTTCAAAGATTTTTCTAGGCTTTTTTCCTAAGGTATGCAATGAGAAACTACAAGACATTTTCCAAAATTCATACTTTATGTTCTTTTCCATTCTTATAAAATATATTCTCTATTTGATTGGGTGGGCCTCATTTCATATGAGTTAAACTTATAGTTACACAACTTGTCTAATATCCACATTTTTTTTACTATGACCTATTTGATAATCACCATTATGTCTAGCCATGCTTTAGATGACTTACCACACAAGGTTAACTTCAGCCCTCATTAGGAATTGACATAGTTGGCCATCTCATATTGTGGAAGCATAAAACACCTTTCTATTTTTTCGATGTCGAATATTTGGTTGTGAAGGAAGTAAATTACATCATGACTAGAAAAGAGCTCATCGACGAGATAAGATTCTAATTTTTTCCATGTATAATATTTGGTTGTGAAGGAAGTAAATTATATCTTGACTAGAAAAGAGCTCATCGACCAAACAAGATTCTTGGAATTTGGGTTGTAGGATGCCCAGTCATAAGCACGTCATAAGTTCCTACGTCGTTGACTAGGAAGGTGAGTCGGCATGACTGTATTTTTTTGTGGGCTAGGGGTTGGTGGACAAGTGTCACATTATTATTCATTCTAAATCCAATGTTTTTTGTTAGTTTATGGTTTCGTGATGTGGTCCATTTTGGGAGAGCCACATGGGCCAATCAGTGACTTCCACATGGCCTCCTATTTGCATCTAGGATTTTGGTGTATGCGCCAGGAGGGCCTCCACAAGAATCGAACAATAAACCTCTGGAGTTTCAGTGCATGGTCATATTGTTCCACCATAGGTGGTGCTTGTTAAAAATAGGATGCAGGTGGTATATAAAGTCTCATCATATTCACATTGGGGGTCGGGGCTCGGGTTAACCCTTGGCCCCTGGTCCACCCAAACCACGATATGTGGTAGGAAGAGAGGGGCATGGGTTAACCACAACCCCAATACCATATATTATAATTTGAGACCATATGTTATATCCCAACCCACGTTTCAACATATTATATGTCAACGATATATATACAACAACGATCGTATGTATAATGTTCCGACTAAATAAACCAGTGCTCAACACAAAATTCACCACATGTTATAGTAGAAACCATAGTCACCGGCGATGGGGTTAAGTTATATGCCATAATAGTTAACCACTAGAGGTTCGAGAGTCAAAACATGTGAATGAGTTTGGAGGTTAGGTTCATGTTTTATGTTATGGAGAAGTTTGAGACGTAACTCCAAACGATCAATATTTATCACGACATGTGAATAGTTATGGCACAGTCAATTTATATGTTAATGCATTTCAAACTAGTTGACTAAACCAAAATGGGAATAAACCCAACCACACCACTCGACCATGGTTCAATCCAGGCCGAGGGTAAGGTTTTTGTATTAGTGTGCAAACTGAACCTGACCATGGTCCACAACCTGACCATGGTTCATATCCCAGAGTCATCAGCTGGTATGTTTATTAAATGGTCCAAGAGCGATGAACCTCACTCTCACAATTTCTGTTATTTTTTTTTCATGGGGGTTCATAGGCCATTTAATGGTTCAAAAAATTACACCTAAACCACCAGGAATCTCGTTGACACGGTGCAAAATTGTGGCCACACATGACCGAAAAGGGCATATTCTATAGGATCGATAGAAGGTGGGTGAAATTTGGAGAATAGTTAGTAGGAACACTTCTCTTGAGCATAACTCGGTCAAATTTCAACCTTTCTTATTGTAGAAAGAGCCCAAATAGGGGTTTTTTCCTGTTCTGGAGACATTGGAGCATTGCCTTTGCATTTTGAGCACTGTAACTTGATGTAAACACATATTTTTTAACATAATGAAAGAGGCCCAACATTGGAAAATGCAACTACACATGTAGCCTAGGAGGGGTGAACTCTTTCATCATTTTTTGTCTTGTGTTTGCTGTTGTGATACTATTGTCTCTTTTATTTCTACAAAACTTCACATAATTACATAAAAAACCATAACCATTTCACTTGAAAATTACATGAAAAAAACTTCAAGTTACATTAACATATCAATAGTGCACCTGAATATTAGGGAAAGCCCAAGAATTTATGTGAGGAAACAGATAAAAATACCAAGATTTGTATATATGGATTTAAAGATAAGTTGCTACTGCTACTCGAATTTGTTTTAAATATGTATTTTATTGCAAAAGTATATAAACAATATTACCATTGGTTAATTTTTTTTGAATGGAAAAAAGAGAAAGAAATTTATTTATCTCCCATTTATTATTGGAGTAGTGACTTTGAAGAATGAGACAAACCTTGTATATTTTCCCAATATTTAAATGATTTTCATTTAAGTGAAGCTAAAGTTTTTCAAGGATTTGATCACAAAGGTATATTTTATAGGAACCTATATATAGTTAGATATTAGAATTTTCCTAAAGTAATTATAGATGAAAGTGAAGAAAGTCACACTTTCCCGTCCAAAGATGAAGATTTTTCAAGGCATTCTAAAGATTCTTGAAGAAACAAGTACAAGTATGGGAGGAAGATTGAAGCAAAGAGGTGGAAATCCTACAAAGGCAAGTTCACCCTCGATTGAAAGGATGATAAATTCTACCTAGCTTAAAAGACAGAATAATGATAGGTAAGGAAAAGTTTAGGGGCTAATATTCACAAGTGCCCTCATTTTCCATATTTTTTTCCAAAACAAAGATTTGCTAATTTCTATTTTTTCTAAAAAATGATAGGAGTAATTCCTTTTTAAATTCAATTCAATTTTTTTATGATATTCATGGTCCCCAAATGATAAAATACTTTAGAATAATTCCCAAAGACACATGGCAAGCTGAGTTGAGCGAATTAAAATAGTCAATGGGATCATAATTCAAAAATATATCTTAGTTTTAGAGGGGATGATTAAGAAGTGGTTGGTTATTTTTGTTAATGTTAATGAATATCGATATATCTTAGATGCGCAATTGTAGGAGGAGGATGAGAAATTCAGGATGGTATTTTCAACCAACATGTCAAAATGAACAAAAACTCCTTCAATGAAAGATTACATCCAAGAATGGCTAGAAAGTAGTCACTCCAGGTAGTTACCAATCCAAATTATCTATCAACCAATTATTGTAATGACTACATCAACAAAAGTAAAAGGCATCTAGTACATTAACAATAATAAGACTCTACCATTCCATATTTTTGTACCTTATTTCTGTTATGGTCCATGAGAGCCCAATCTCAGTCCCTTTTGTGATCAATGCATTTAAATTTCCAATTAGATATCAAGATGGTTACCAGTGCTTTAGGGACCCAACAATTTCAAAACTTAAATTTGTAATATTTTTTCACACTTGAAGAGATCTTTTTTTGAAGAAGGTAATTTATTTTAAGATTTAAAAACTTATTTGAAGTTATATGAGTCTCATGGATCTTTGTCCCATTCTCTCTATGATGTTAGATGAATGAAATAATTTTTTAGTTCTTTGATATAAGAAATTGGTTATCTCATGTCTAGTGCTTAATATGATTCAACTATATGTTCTTGCTATGATGCAATGGATGGATATCATATTTAAATTTTAGAAGCCTTATATCTTTTTCTATTTCACCACCTTGCATATTTGAGAGATAACACTTGGTCAACTCACAAGTTCATGTTTTAAATGCTTTAACCCTATTTCAATTACTTGAGTGTCTTCATAAATATGAGTACCACCTCTATAAAATTGTAATGAGACCTACTATCAAGCACTAGGATGTTGGATTTTTCCCTTAACTGGAAAAAAGCTCAACAATTTTCTAAATTTATGTGACATTACGAATGTATAATTCAACTTTTCACAAGCCCTCTCTAAGATCAACCTAAACGTACATGAGCAACCACGCATTGTGACATTTTTCATCCCATGCAATTCTAATGGAATTAATTTCCCAATGTTATTTCCAATAATCGATAGAATTCCTTTCAACCAAAAATAGTTGGGTAACGCGAGTGGTATGATGCATACGTTTTGAGTTGTAAAGGGGTATATGGTTGGGTCAAAATCCACCCTCCAAAGCTTGATAAGTGGGCTTGAGTGCCCACAATTCTATGAAAATGAGGAAAAATTCTTTATTCCTTAATTTGTTTTAAAGATAAGTTCCAACCAACCAGTTGCATGACGTTGCATGACGTGCATAGAAGAGGAGTAACCAATGAGTGAATTCAAGTTGTTATTTACTTAGACAATCAAATTTTCATAGAAAATTTATTTAGATAAAATATACCAATGAGTGTAAAAAGATCCCAACTATGTGTTTTTTACTTCTCTGGAGCTATTGGAGGATTTTCTTTGAATTATGAGCACTATAAATGGATGTAAACATATACTTTTGAGCATAATGAAATAGGCCCAACAATGGAACATAGAACTCTATATCTAGCCTAGGAGGGGTCAAATAGCTCTTCATTTGTTGTCTTGTGTTCGCTGTTATGATATTGTTGTCTCTTTTATTTTTGCAAAACTTAGATAAAGGTCGCATTAATGTAATTAACAAAATTACTTAAAAAAACCATAAACATTTCACTTTCAAATTTCATGGAAAAAGACTTTAAGGTACATTTACATATCAACAGCGCACCTAAATATTAGTGAAAGCCCATTCATTCTTGTGAGGAAAGAGAGAAAAATACCAAGATTTATATATATGGATTTGAAGATAAGCCACTACTCCTACTTGAATTTTTTTAAATGTGTATTTTGTTGTGAAATTCTATAAGCAATATTATGCATGGATAATTTTATTTGAATGGAAAAAAAAGAAAGAAAATTATTTATCTCCCATTTATTATGGGAAAAGTGACTTTGAAGAATGAGACACTCGTATATTTTTCCCAAACTTTAAATTATTTTCATTTAAGTGAAACTAAATTTATTCAGGGCTTTGATCCTGAAGGTATATTTTCTAGGAAACTATATATAGTTAGATATTAGAATTTATCTAAAATAATTACAGATGAAAGTGAAGAAATTCACCCTGGCCCGTACATAAATGAAGATTTTTCAAGACATACTAAAGAAGTTTTTCAAGTAACAAGTACAAGTATGGGAGGAAGATTGAAGCAAAGAGGTTTTATAGGAACCTATATAAAGGAAGAAGTACAAGTATGGGAGGAAGATTGAAGCCAAGAGGTTTTATAGGAACCTATATATAGTTAGATATTAAAATTTTCCTAAAGTAATTACAGATGATAGTGAAGAAAGTCACACTCGCCGGTCCAAAGATGAAAATTTTTCAAGACATACTAAAGAAGTTCTTGAAGAAACAAGTACAAGTATGGGAGGAATATTAAAGCAAAGAGGTGGAAATCCTACAAAGGAAAGTTCAGCCTCTATTGAAAGGAAGAGAAATGGTGCCTAGCTTCAAAGACAGAATAATGATAGGTAGGGAAAATTTTAGAGGCTAATATTCACACAAGGGTTCATTTTCCATGTTTTTTTCAAAAAAAAAGATTAGCTAATTTCCATTTTTATTTTAAATGATACACACAAATTTCATAGTATAAAATTATTTTACTTTGAAAATGATAAAATTTTTATATACAGATTGTATAAAATTTTTATATTTTTTAATACTTTTAAAAAAATATAACCAAACATTTTGCAAATGGCTTATTATGAGCTAGTGAGATTAAGTGAGATTTCTAAAGTTTAAGATAATTTTCCATCTTTCAAATTTTCTCTGGTGAATGGGTTAAAAAGGAACTCAAGCATAACAAGAATTTTGTAGATAATGTGTTATCTACTTCTATTCAAAAGGTAATTTCACTCAATGAACTAGAAAGGTAATAAAAAATCTTCCATGACCTAAACTAGTAAAGTAGATACAAGCTAGATAGTGTGTAAAAATCCAGATTTAGGAAGAGATTAATTTTGAATGAAGCAAGATTAATGATAGTAGTAATTCATTTTTAAATTCAATTCAATTTTTAGATGATATTCATGGTCCCCACATGATAAAATATTTTAGACTAATTCCCAAAGACATATAGCAATCCTAGTTGAGGGACCTAATATAGTCAATGGTATCGTAATTCAAAAATATATCTGATTTTTAGAGGGAGTGATTAAGAAGTGGTTGGTTGTTTGTGTTAATTGAGGAGGAGGATGAACAAATTCACGATGCTATTTTCAACCAACTTGTCAAAATGGATTTTCAACCAACATATCAAAATTGGCATTACAAATCGTTGAATGAAATATTACATCCGAGAATAGCTAAAAAGTAGTCATTCTAAGTAATCATCAATCCAAATTAACTATCAACCAATTACTGTAATGACTTCATCAACAACAGTAAATTTAGTACATCAACAATTAGAATACTCTATAGCTCCATATTTTTGTACCTTATTTCTTTTATGGTTCATGAGAGCACAATCCCAATCTGAAGTCCCTTTTGAGATGAATGCATCCACATTTGCAATTAGATATGAAGATTTTGATGAGTTCTTAGTCCCTTTTTAGATGAATGCGTTCACATTTCCAATTAGATATGAAGATTTTGATGAGTTATTTAGGCACCCAAAAATTTCAAAACAACTTGTAATATGTTTTCACTCTTGAAGAGAGCTTTCTTTTGAAAATGTAATTTATTTTAACTTTTTAACCCTATTTTAATTTCTTGAGTGTTATCATAAAGATGAGTACCACCTCTATAAAAGCAGAATGAGACCTACTATTAAGGAGGTTGGATTTTTCCTTTAACAAGAAAAAAGATAAAATCCTTCTAATTTTTTGTGATATTACCAAGATATAATTCAATTTTAATCCCATTGTCACATTTTTCATCCCATGCATATTCTAATTGAATTAATTTCCCAATTTCATTTCCAATAATTGATAAAATTCCTTTCAACCAAATAGATGGGTAACTCGAGAGGTACGATACATACATTTTGAGTTGTAAATAGATCTATGATTAGGTCAAAATTCACATGGAAAGATTGATAGACAGACTTGAGTGCCCCCAATTCTATGAAAACAACTTGAGTGCCCCCAATTCTATGAAAACGACTACAACTTCTTTGATCCTTAAGTTTTTTTAAAGATAAATTCCAACCAACCTGTTGCATGAGGTGCATAGTATAAGAGTAACCAATGAGTGAATTCAAGTTGTTATTTACTTAGACCATCAAATTTTCATAGAAAAAATGTTTGGATAGAATATACCAATGAGTTGTTTAGATAAGGACATCCATTCTTAAGAGTAAGGATTAGATGCCTTTGCTTTTCTAATTTATCAAGATGACATTCTAGGTTTAGTTGCTTTGCATTACAGTGAGGAGGACCATACTACAAATTTATGTATAAACATACTCGTAACTATTCCAAGTTTTAAATAATTTTTTTAAGATGATGAGTATTATCAATAATGTTTTTCTAATTAATCATATCATAAGGATTTAGTTGACTTTTCCAACTAATTAATGTGGTTCACCATTTCAGATTAATCACATCATAAAGATTTGGTGGAAGTTTCTAACCAATTATTTTCTTTCACTATTGTCGTGAAGATGTGAAAATGAATCAAGTGAAAATGAACCAAATTAATTGGTTTGAAATGTCAACCAAATCCTTATGATGTGATTAGTCCGAAAGACATCTCTTTAACATTATGGATCACAAAAATATAAGATCTAACATCATCAATAATATGAAAGATTTTAAATTAGAATCTAACTGTGAATATTGCTCAAAGGTGCTAATTTAGAATATGTTAAGAAAAGAAATATTTTCCTAAAGAAACAGCACAATATAATTCACAAGTTTCATAATAAAATATCAATTTTTATACTTGTGATATGAGTTAAAAAAAAATTTGGCCAGAAAACCTACAAGAAACTCCAAAAATTCCCATTAAAAACAACTCAACTAGACAATATTAACGATAAAATTCCTATGAAGTAAATACAATTCTCACTCCAAACACAAACAGGATCTCCTTAAAATTTAATGCACAAGAAACTCCAAAAAATTTAATGCACAAGAAACATATGCCAGAAAATGCACAAGAAACTCCAAAAATTCCCATTAAAAACAACTCAACTCCACAATATTAATGATAAAATTCCTATGACGTAAATACAATTCTCACTCCAAACACAAACAGGATCTCTTTAAAATTTAAAATCTAACTTAACCAAAATCAAAACCATCTGAATGTTCACCCCACCACTACAACTACATTGAATGTTCAGACACAGTTTTTTGTAGGGCAGCACGCTTCACCGCCCTCGAAATTTTAGTCCTTTGCGGTGTTGCACTCTCAGCAACAGTGTTTGGTGGTGTTCGCCTTTCAACAACAGCGTTCGGTTTTATATTTTCTTTTCCTGGCCCACAATTTTCTTTTGATTTATGTTCCATCTTGACAGATTGCAAACTACTCTCCCACCCCCTTATTCTATTGGTAAATTTTTCTGAAACAATTTTTTGTTTGTTTAAATCATTCAATAGTAATAGTTTCTCCTCTTCAATCTCCGAGAGCTTATACTGCAAATCAACAATATAATTCTCTTTCTCCCTTGTTGATGCCCTGTAGGAATCACGATCCTTCTGCACAGAATCCAAGGTTGTTTCCAACTCCCTTATTTTTCTCTCTAGGGTTTGCTGTTTTTCTTCTGAAACAAACGTTCTGTTTTCCATTTCAGTCTGTAAAGAGTTGGTTTTTTCATCAAGGTGCCTTTTCACAGTTGCAAGTTGATTTTCCAGTTTTTCATTTTCTGCTCGCCATTGAAGTATAACCCTTTCGTTCTGAACAAACATCTCTTCCCTCTCCTTTCTTTCCGCTGCAATTCGTGATTCAAGCTCATACTTTTCCAAATCCCAAGCCCTTCTTGCCGCCTGAAATTCTGCAGATATTGTCTCAAGTTCCCCATTCAATTTCGAAACACTAGCTTCAAGATTATTCTTATCAAAAACCAGCACTCTCAAATACTCGTCTTTCTCGGAAATCATCTTTTTGATTCTTTCCTCAGCTTCCTGTACTTGTTCTGAAAGTTTATGAACGGGGATCGTATTCCCCATTTTTCTTTGCAAGTTGTTCAGTAAATTCCTTCACGATTATTTCGCTAAAATTCTTCAATAACTAACTGCTGCTACTTTTATATTACATCTGTTGGACATCAATTTCCCCTTTGTTTTTCGGGCGACCGAAACTATTATCTTCGCCTTCTCTGCCCTCTTAGACAAATGGGCCTCCAGCCTTGATTTGTTTTAACGAAGGATAGGCATATGCATAAAAGTGATTAATTACTCGCACATCATAATAATGTGTTTATTTAAAACACGGCCGACTATTAAAACAAAACAAAGGTGGCTAGTGTCTTGTGCCTTCAATTGAAATGGAAATAAAGTAGGATGTTTAAAGCGGACAGTTAAGGAAATACCTTTATTTAAGTTCATTTATATGAAAATGATTAAAAAAAATTGTTGTATACAAATTTTCAAACTAAGAACAAATACAATGATTGACAAGGAATAAAATATACATTTTGAAACCAGGATTAAATATGATTTAATGGGCATTTGCATAAATAAAATATCTTTTCAATACAATGAGAGTTAGCTAGAAATTAAATATTCCAAAATAAAAATTTATCAAATTCAAATTTGTTAAAAGGAATATTAATATTACTCATACAAAAATATATAATTAATAAATTAATTATTGAAATTTTTTCTAAATTAAAAAAATTCTAAATATTTAACTAAATTATATATTCTCAAATGCATACTTTAATATTTACTATAAAATTTTATGAAAACAATTTTTCTATATTTATTCATTTCATCTAATAGAAATTTGCTTATATTTCTTTTTCCATCTCTAATATATAATTTTGTTTATAGTTATTCTTTCTAAGTAAAAACATATAAATTCAAAATACTCTGAATTTTTTATTAGTAGATGTGACTACTTTTCTTAATTAATTTTTTATTAGTAAATGTGAGTACTTAGTTTTTATTTGGGGAAAGGAAGAAACTTACTAAGTCATTTATCAAAATCAATACCACTGAATAAATTAATTTAAAAAGAATATACATTGTTATAATTTCGTGGACGTTTCAAACCACATGGCAATAATGTGGTTCATTCTGAAGACAAGATGAAAAAAGCTAAATTGATCATCATGAATAAATAGTAAGGATGCAACATTGCACTTAGTTAATTAATTGTTAAATAGATTATTTAAATATTTAATAATTATTAAAAATTAAAGATGATAAAATAAAATATTAAATAAGGGGAAAATATATTAAATAAGGGACAAGGTTAAGAAGAGGGAAATATATATAAATAAGGGACGTAGATAAGAAAATAAATATTAAGGAAAAAGAAAAAAACCACCAAGGCACGGAGAAAATAATTAAGGATAAGAAAAATAAGGGAGAAAAATTAAGAAAGACTAAGAAAAAAGTAACAGAGACCTAAGGAAACAAAGAACAAAACAGGGGAAAAAGAATGAAATCAACAGTGCTCGAGTCTGGCTCTTACTCAATTTCCATCCATCATCCCTATTGAGATTCTTAGCATGTCTTTCAATCTCAATAGCCTCCCGAAGCTTCCTATGGTGGAAGCGGTCGACCTTAGCAATGACCTTGGATTCCTCAATGCAGACATGGTGACAGGACTTTTTTCACATGTTCAGTAAGAGCTGATGTGTGAGAGTGATTGTGTCTAATGTCTCCAACATGCTCTTGGATTCTCTGTTTAATGGATCTCCATGTTTCTCCAATATAGGGAATACCGCATGAACAAGTAATCATGTAGACACCTTTCATGTCCTTAGGGTCAACAGCGTCCTTTACAATACAGAGAGAATTGATAATAGTACGAAGGGGCTTGAACGATGAAGAGACATTATTCCTCTTGAGGACATGGGAAATTTTTTCCATTGTCCTTTGGATAAACGAGAGATGAACCTTGGATATGTCAAGGACCCTGTTGACCCTAATGACATGAATGGTGTCTACATGATTCATTGTTCCTATGGTATTCCCTATATTGGAGAAACTGGGAGATCCATTAAACATAGAATCCAAGAGCATGCTGCAGAGATTAGACACAATCGCTCTCATGCATCAATTCTTGTTGAACTTGCTCAGAGCGATTTAGACTTTAACGAAGTAAATTTTCAGGTTATCTCAAGGGTTGGTCACCTAGAAGCATTGGATGGCTCCTGGGGGTTTTTTTTCATGTGTAGAAGGGCAGTGTTGGAGTGAGGTCCCTTAAGTCCGAAGACCATTTTTGCTATATATTTGAAATAGTTGAGTCGTGCATAGGGGCTTTGGGGTGGGTCAAATCCCCTCATGAATTTTAATGGGTCAAAAGGGTAGATCAAAGGGCCGCACGCCACTGTTTGCAGACCATAGAGTAGTGTAGGCTAATAGTATAAATAGATGTCTAGATCGAGTCTAAGAAAGCAGTTTTTGGATAAGTCTGAATGCGAATGATAGATTTCGGTACTTTGTGATATTTTGTGCAAATTTTTCTGGGTAGAAGGCTCCTGTTGGCTGTGTGCATGGAGACCTTAGTCCTACTGTGTGCAGACCCCGCTGGCTGTATGCGCGATTTGTCGAAGGGTTTTGTATGAAGGATTTGAGGTGATATTAATAAAGGGATGTTGTTGCGGATATCTGAGTTCTATATGCATCTTTTATTTATGTTATGAATGTTTCTGCATCTAATATTTGATTTCTATACCGTTTGCGAATAGATCTCTTCCACAACTATGTTATATAAATTCTTATTGGATGGATCTCATGATATAAGGTTCTCATATTATGTGTTAAAGGTTACTAATTTGATTCTAGATGATGTGTTAACTTGCGCAAGGTATTTTTCATATTTGATCTAAATCTATCTATAAGGGTTTCTATGTTAGGGCTTCTAATGTGGAGGTCTATTTATGGTTATTTTGGATATTAAGGCACCCACACAATTCAAACCTCTCTGAGTGTGTAGAAACCTTGTCCTAGCACCCCCCATACTGCTTCAACTGAGACTTTGACTTGCGCAAGAAGGTCACTGCCGAAAGGGCCAGTAGTAAGAGGATTTTGTTGGTTAAACTCAACTCTGAACCTGGGTCAAGACCCCTCAAGCCAACAAATGGTTATGTTTTTAGGACCGAGAACATTTCAAGAGAGGTTGGGTGATGTCGAGAGGTCATTGGCAGCCATTAAAGCCTGAACTTAAGGACTATTTTGAAAAGCGCATTTAGGAGCTTTCTAAAAAAAAACAGAAGTAAGAAGCTATATGTTGAAGAGTGGAAGAAAAATTATATTTTCATTGAGGTCCATGAGATATTCTTCGTAACCTTTGTGCGCAAACTGCAGGAGTGGTTGGCAAGGTTAGTAGAATTCCAAATCTGTTGGAAGGATGATCTGATCACATAGTGGACCCCTAAATTGATCCAACAGTTGGGGAAGACTAATAATTCCATTACCCAAACTGTAGATCACTGGGTTGACAACATCTTGGGCGGGTTTGTAACATATTTTGTAGTAAATTATTTTGTGTCCTACTCTAAAGTTGAAAGGATATTTTTCAAGGGATTGAGGGGTAAGTTCTTACAAAATTTGCCTCTACTGATTAAGATGCTATTGTATGAAAAGGGTATTTCTGCAACCACATCTAGTGAATGACCCCTGATCAGAGCGAAAGCACTATGCGTAGTGGTAAATATTATTGGGTTAATCATAGAGGGGACAAACTTGTATAGAGTCCTCTAAGAAATTCCCCTGATATAATGAAAGCGAGGTTTTTCACATTGAAACTAGCCCTCCTGCTATGCCACCATCAAATTTGCGCAAGGGTAGGAATCCTACTACCCCACCACCGCCCCCACATGTGGAAGATATGGCCATGCATATGAAGGTACCCGCCTTTGAGGGTGTGGGGGATGAGGATATGGACCGATTTTGGATTGTGGCAAACAGGGTGTGGACTGCAAAAAATGTCAATAATGATGCTCTCAAAAGGGCACTGCTCGTTATGGCCTTTGAAGGTCGCGCTTTAGATTGGTTCAGGGGATACATTACTTAATATGTATATCCCACTGTTCATCAGATTAAGGATGCCCTAAAGCAGTAGTTCCGAAAGCGAAAATCCTATTCTCACTGCATAATAGAACTGAAAGATATCAAGCAAGGCCCTACAGAATCAGTCACGGAAGCTGACCAGTGACTGAAGCAAACCATCAGTGAGAGAGGATTTTATTGCAATGATAAGAAGCATAAGGAATGGTTCATCACCATGCTATTATCACATCTACGCGGGCCTATGGGTCAGCATAATATTGATTCTCAGTAAGAAGATCTGGAAATTGTTGTGAAATTAGAAGTTGCACCTAGTGACGATGCTCAATTTGGAGTGCTACAAATTCAGAGCCAATTAGCAGCTATGCACTTGGAAATTTAGAATTTACAAAGATACTGGGGTAAGGAAGTTGTCACAAATCTCTGGTGCATATGATTTAAGGGATACAACAACACCAAACAACAGTGCCCTCTACTATCACATTATATGCAAGCTGGGGGACCGAGTCCAATGCACCCGACGGAAGTTTCTGGGTCTAGTACCTATTGCACTGAAAATTGTCACCTTGACATTTCGTTGTCCATATGAGCTCATTATCACTCATAATTTCCTCCTCTGCAAGTCTTAAAACATCAGTTCCTCATGTCAAATATTAAACATAAGAGAAAAGCTCTCAAAAGTCTCTAAAACTCTAATATCGCACTTTCTCTTTGTCTTACCTACGGTCCCGCATCTAATGGTCATGTATCCTGCATACCTGACCACACTTTCTCTGTGTTAAGGGTGAGGACCCCTGTAAAATATTTAAAAGGTGCAAGTAAACTCTAAAAATTTCACTTTCAGTCATTTCCAGAAGCTTCTGGAAGGAATCTTACGGTGGCAAGTCCGCCCTTTTCAGGTTCATGTATCCCATGCCTTAAGGAGGTAACCCCTTGATGTGAGGAGCTTATCCCTTTGAGGGAGGATTCTATATGTTCATAGGTGGAACTGTAACCTCCTCTTTTGCACTATAAAAAGAGGCATAGGGCAACCTCAAAGGGTTACTAATGGTTAACATTTGATGAGTTCAAGCTTTAGTATTATTTGAGGTAAAGTGTTGTTGGAAGTTAGACTCCTTTAGCTGAGATGTTATGAGGAAAGATTACATACCTGTATGTATCTCAGTTAGAAGAGTGCAAGGCTTGTCAGAGTAAAGGAAATTCCTGCTTCGGACCCTGGGAAGACCTGTTCAACATCAAGGCTGAAAAGGTTGTAAGTTTCTTCTATTATTTCAAAGTTAATACAAATAAGTTTGGTTTTCTCAATAAGCTGTCAATTCATTGTTTATTTTATGGATTCCTTGATCACCATAATAGATATTATTTATGAATATATGCTATGCGGGTGCTATTTGATGTTTGTTTGTTTGCGATTGCAGATCTTCGAAGATAACTCTTTCGGATGACTGAAGGACGACTACTACAAACAAGAATTGGATAAAGGTAGGATCGTAAGACCTTTGTAGCATTTACTTATAAATTATGATATATCTAGAGAAACATAGATTTAGTTGTATGTTTGTTGCTAGAATATCTTCTGATACTGGGGAGATCGGGCTTGTCCACAAGATCGATTTATTGTGCGATGATTTTTGGGTGCCTAGGTGACATGATTTAGACCACCACCTGCGGTCAGGACCCTATGTACTAGAACTAAAGCAACAATGGTGCAGATTATCCTCTTCAGTTGGTCATGATGACCACACTTTCCAAACATATGACCTGATGATCGACAGAATGAACCTTTGCAGAGTGTAGGCTGACCCTTTGTTTCCAGCATCTCCCTATGGATGAGGAGGATCCCCAATAAGAGGATGGGGAGGGAATCTAATTTGTTACAACTATGGAGAGACTGGACACTATGAATGAGACTTCCTAAACCCTGTGTGACAATCCTCTAGGTATTATAGGTAATTTGATCATGTAATTGAAGATTGTCGTGTGTTGATAGCTAAAATGCAGGAAAAGAAGTAGATTCCAATATAGAACATATAAATGGTTAAGACTGAACCATGCGACGATGGTCCAAGTGTAAATGTAATAACATGCAGTGGTGTTGCCACTGGAGGAAATGAGGAAAAGGATACTGCAGAGCCATTGATCAAAATAACATATTAGAAGAAGGAAGGCATGAACCTACAGAAAGAAAAAGAGATGTTTATTGAGGCCGGGAAGGATTTTTCTGATATGGGAGTGTCCATGTCAAGGAATCCCATGGAACCAAAAGCTGATGATGAAGTTAAACCATTCCAACAAGCCTGCATTAATATACTACACAATAAGAAGGCAGTAGATAAACTCCATGCCCTGATAGACAGTTGTGCGGAAAAAGAGGTGGCTTAGATAGAAACCAAGGCTGTCAACAAGTTTTATAAGCAGAAGAAGAGAACTGGAAGGGAAATGTGCATGATTATGTAGATTGGAGACTATGAGATGGATCAAGTCATCTTGGATTTAGGGTATGATTCAAATTTCATACCTAAGAAAACCTGGGAGAAGATGGGAGAGCCAAATTTGGAATGGTCCACCATTTAGCTATGCATGGCCAATCAGCAAACACACATTCCACTTGGCAGTCTTCCGCAAGTTGTGGTAGAGATCGCTGGAGTAAAGGTATGCACTGATTTTGAGGTTATACAAATTATGGATGATTCAGACCCCTACCCTGCGCTGTTAGGATTGGATTGGGAAATTGATATGGGAGGCATCCTCAATCTGAAGCACACAAGTATTATTTTTGAGAATAACGATATTTGGGTGATAGTCCCATTGGATCTAGTAGAAGTATAATGATACACAAAACCAATGCATGAAGGGATGATGTTGACCATATCTGTTACACCATTTTTTGGTCATCTAACCTATCATCATTAGATGGACTCAAGTACATCATGTAAGACCAATTTTAACCTAAGTAAAATTGCCTTCACTATGTTAAATAACTTAATAAACCACATTTATTAGGTTGTTTATGGTCCAAACAGAAAACCCCAAAAGGAAATATTAAACAAACCTATATTTGTTTGATTTTCCTCATGGAATAATTAATTAGACCATAAATTTAATTATTATTCCTAGTCATGTTTAACCCAAAAACAAAGAAATTAATGAGATAAACCCTTAGTTATCTTATTATTTTCAGGAATAATTATTTAAATCTTATTTAGATAATATTCCTTGTTAAATATGACCAAATCACCCACCATTAATCAAATAAATCATTATTTATTTGATTATCTTCCAACCACTTCCTTAAGAAGATAAATAAATCATTTATTTATTTATTTTTCACTAATCAAGGGATTTGACCCAGTCAAACACCCTTTCCCCTCCAACAAATATAATAAAATATTCCATAAAGATGGATCTAGATTTGGTTAACATTATTTTAATCATGCACCAAGATCTAGAATGACCCAATATTTTGTTATAAATAGGAGGGTTCTTCCCCATCATTCCTCACCTTTTGTTGCCTACTAGATCACTCCGGATCTATACACTTGGTCTCATTTTTCCATCATTTGCTCCCATTGAGCTTCATTTTTGCATTGGGTTTTCTACACCTACAAGAAAGAGAAAGCTTAGATCCGAAGTGCTAAGGACTACAAAGAACCCATCCCATTGAGGAGGCTGGATACACCTTCTTGTTTTCTCTCCCGAGTGCCCCTGTAATATAAAAAATTCATTCAAAAATCGTGTTCTTGTCTTGTCCGTTGGATGCATGGAGCAAACCCTTTATTTTACCGTTTAATATCTTTCCATTTATAGATCCGTTTGTTGCGACATTTTAATTACTAATCGCAGATCTCAAGATGTTTGGCAACCTCTATTGTTGTTAGGGCTATTAGTTATGCATAGCTAAAGTGGTTCTTTTTCGTACACTTCGACGAAGAATTCATACTAACAAATGGCGACTCCACACGAGTTTTAAATTACGACCGCTGTCGTTTTTCCTCTTCCCCGCATATCCGACTACTTCGGACCCTAGAGTTTCTTTTCGGCTTTTTGTTTTTCCTATTTTCATGCGGTTTTTTTCCTCATAAATCCCTCAAACATTACAATTTCTAACTTCGTGTGTTTACGGCCCTATTGCAGCAGTGATCGACACGTTCGAGCGCGGGTCGAGACGACATGAAATCGCCGCACGAGAGTCCCGAGAGTGTGATCGCACTTTTGGCCCAAAAAGGGTGACCTCAAGCTTCGTGTCGCAGACAAACAGTCCCAAAACTCGCGACCGCAGCGGCAAAACTCGGTCAAAAAGCTGCGACTTGGACTTTTTTTCCTGCCGTTTTTCCGAAATTTTCCCCGGGTTTTTTCCGAAGCTCGTCGTGGTTTTCTGCCTACCCTGTCTCGACTCGTTTCGACTTGTTTCCTCGATCTACTTTTGCTCATCTAAGTGGGAACCTAGCCCCCTAGTGCTTTAGTACCCTCCACTTTTTTGTGGAAGAGTTTTAGCCGCTTGCCAAATGTCTATTTTTTCGCAGCTTCGATCTCTCCTTTTTTCTAGATCTCGTTACCTCCCTTTCGCATCCATTGTAATCAGACCTTTCTTCCATTCAAATGACCTCTTGTCGTTTTGTTTGGACCTCTTTAGGGCCTCCTCCTTGCCCCCTCCGCTTTTTGCCGATTACCTCCCTTTTTTCCAGACCCACCTTGCCTCGTCTCTTGGTACGTGATCCGCACCTCTTTTCCAGACAGCTTTATCCTCTCAGATCCTCGTCCCTTTTGACCCTAGATCTATTGGCCTCTTTTTTTCCCGTGTGTTTCGAATAGATTTTTGCCCTCTTTTAGAGTAGTTTTGAGAGACCTCCCTTTTTGGGTTAGATTGATGCATAGTTAGTCATTAAATGTCTCCGTTATTTCAGCAATCTATATTGTTCTCTCGCATTTCTTTTCATATGCGACAGACACTTTTTTATTTCTCTCAAAACGAAAAAAGGGTTTAAAAAATTAAAATTAACGCACACCACACACCGACCCTAAGTGAAGAAGCTGCCTGGTTAACACCGCCCGGCAAAGACTCTAAAATCAATTGTCACCGCACATTTTCTACCCGTGACCTCCCTTGATTCTCGTTCTCCTCTCGCCCTTGTCGCTTTCCTTCTTCCCGATCATCATTGCGCCCTCCCAAGTGCACCTTTCCGCGAGACTTCTTGGCCTTCACTGCGTCGGGCTCCGGTCGATCGACTCCGCTCCGTCCTACCGTCGTCGAGGCGATACTTCTCCGATTCTTTGGGTTCTCCTTTTCCTTATGGTTCTCATCACCCCCACTATGTCCGGGTCCCAGTGGGCCTAACACTAGCGGGACTCCCGCCCTAATGCGGGACTACTACTAGCGGAACCACCACAGGGAACTACCTCGGCTTCACCCGTGCTCCCTTCTTGCGTGCCTCGGCCTCCCCGATTTGGACCGGTTGATAAACGACCCTATACACCATGATGCTAGTTGGCTCGCTATGCCGACAAAGCTCCCTTCCGACATCCCAAAGTTTGAAGGTCGTGCGTCGAGAAGATCCTTCAAATCATGTTCGATCTTTCACATGTGGTGTTCATCTACCTCCATTACCGATGACTCTATTCGTCTTATATTGTTCCAACGCACGCCGACGAGCGCAACTTCTAAGTGGTATGTTGATCAGCCCACTTCCTCCATACCACCTTTGCAACTCTTGCCCTGGGATTTTTTATCTTACTTCCCAGCCTTCCCCTTCGTTATGACACCGGTATCGAACTCTTGACTTCCTTCAAGGAAACCTCTTCGACACTCGCCTTTCTACCCATGTCCGGGAATGGCGAAGAAGACGGAGCCTATGCCAATCTCCTCCCTTCGAAGACGGTGTCTACATGGGATCGGTTCCTTAGATCTCTCTTGTCCCCTATCGGGAAAGATGTCGCATCGCATTTTCCTCGGACCGAAGAAGATGCCCTCCAAATGGCGTTAAAGTATGACCCGATCTACTCTCGTACGTGTTATGATCCTATTGTCCTACACCGATCTCCCCAAACCCTGTGGATGCCCATACACCGAGGCACCTCATGCGCGCCGACGACGTATCGTTGGATCTATCTCTCATCCATCCGCTCAACCTCTCATGAGCTATGGTTTTCCTCGGAGGGGGCACCACTCTCGCTTCTCCCCCTCCCGTAGCACGCATCCGGGATACGGCATGCCTCATCCTTTTGCCCAACCTCCTCGCTTACCTCAATGTTGCCCAACCTAACCCTTACCCTCATCCGCGGCTCGGTGCGCCGCTCCTCCGAGCATATGCGCTTTTCGCCTCCCTTGCCTTCTCAACCCCCGCAACGGCCGTCACCACCCCCTCAAGAGCCGTAGTTGCACGACACAGAGATTCATGGCTATCCAACCACCTAATGGACAGTGGCCACTCCACCTTCCCCTTACGGTTCCTCCAATTGCTCGTATCCTCATGATGAACTGCGATCCACCTCTAACCGTCGACCTTAACCTTCAAACTCTGGGTCTCGCGAGACCCCAAGCCTCTCGCTCGCCGCCTCGAGCCTCCTTCTTCAGAGTTCTACGCAGCCTCTTTCGACATCCAAAGTGGCCCCTTACATATCCCTCAACCTAAAGTTGAGGTTTATACCAAGATTCCTAAGGGACCATTACGCGGAAATGCTGCTTCCGGGCCGAGTGCTGCTCATTCGTATAGCATAGTAGATGATTTGGCACAATCTCCCGCCGCCATTTCCACACCGGAACCCCTCCGCCGTGCCCTTCCCAAAAGAAGGCCCTACTATCTGCCGTGGGCGCTCGTAGATCCCGTCGATGACCAAATGATTGTTTTCGACGCCACTCAATCGGACCATCCTCCCCTTCCTCCTTCCGTCGCCTTCCAAATCTCGGTCAAAAATACGAACGCCATCGTTTCCCGGCTGTATAATCGACGAGGGGGCATCCACCGCGTGATGTCCGCTTCTGGGCTTGGAAGCAACTTGGATCCCCACGAGCCGGCCCCTTCCACGATCACCCTCCCGAGCGTGGGACGGCCATGCCTCCCCGCCCCATTGGCCTCTTCCATAATTGTCCTATTACCCCTTGCCGCAAGGCTCGTTTGCATCGACGTCGAAGCCATCGACGCCCGCTAGACTACAACATTCTATTGGGGCGAAGCTACACCTATGCTTTATGTCTGTCGTCCCATCCGCGGTTTTCCGCAAGATGTCTTTCCCTCATAATGGAAAGATAGTCACCATTGACCGACTGACATATCATGAGCCAAAATCTTAGACCTCACCGAGACGTACCATCTCTTCCGTAGCCAACAAGCAACCGTTGATTCCTTGACCGATGTCTCCCGGCGTTTACAAAGATTCCTCTCCCTCGCTTGGAACTTTTCCTCATCTTCCCCCTCCTCCTATCTCTCGACCCCATCTCATCGAATGTTTGCATGATGCAATCGTCTCCCGGCCGCTCTCAAGCAACTCGCTTCGACTAGTCGGCCAACCTTGTCCCTCCGCAACCTCGCTCCTAGCCCTTCACACTCGCGACTGGTAGTCATGAGCCCCTTTATCCCCCTAGCACGGCTCCTCCGTGCCTTAGCCATTTAGGAGCCGTCCCACCTGGCCATTACCCCTCTTGTCGACACCGTTCCTAGCTCCCCCCACCGAGAGTGTACACGGTACCAGCCATGGCCACCCCTCTCTTCCCTAACTTGACCCTTGGGATTCCGTTTGGTACCTTGATCCTCCGGCCCCCCACCTTGCCCCGGGTCAGCCCAAACCTTATATCGCTTTCGACCCCGGTTCAACCGGTCCCCATGACTTCTCCCGCCGCATCGCGTGCCTCGGTCACCCTCAACGGAACCACCTCCCGTCAGCGATCGCTTTCGGGTAAGAAGGGCAAACCTTGCAAGGGGGCATCAAAGGACAAGGCCGCACCGACAAACTCGCTCCTCCTCGGCCTCCAAAGCATACCATCCAGAGTGTGCTTTGTGTGATGTTGTCGGTCCACGCTCCCATACCTGTCCCGAATCACTTCATCTCAAGCCCATGGTTAATGTCACGTTCCCGAGTCTCGCGGTCCCCGAAGCCTCTATTCCTTCCGCGACCGCGACAAAGAACCCCAAGACTATTCACACCAACCACCCTTGTGCTTTGTAGTGATCTCCATGGCCATTACACCCATCTTTGTCCCCCGCCTCGAGGAATTCCGCACCCTCTATCGCTGCGGTCCACCAATCTCGAGGCCAAGCGCAATGAGTCCACCTCTCTCCTATTTGCGCATTCTCCTTCACAGAACTACCGGAGACATGACCGCTCCCATTGACATTCCCCCCTCCCGATGTCGAGATGACGGAGCCTTCGTCCAACATTTTCTACCTATCATCATCCATGAGACCCTCGAGGAACATTCCATCCGAATCCTCCCCTCGTTGTTTCGCTTGACCTTCCTTCGGCGATCATCTTGGGCTCAACATCGGTAGATCCTTTATCTACTTACTCTTCTGTCACCCCTCGTGACGATGCGCATGTGAACCTCTCTTCTCATGATGATGATTCAGGTCACTTCACCACGTCAGGTGGTCCTTCTTCCACCGATCACCCCATCTTCTATCACGATGACGACATTATGGAAGAAATTCCACCCTTGACTTTATATATTCCCCTTACATCGAACCCATGCATTCACACCACATCCACCTTGTGGCCATTACACTCGAAAACCCAATGTTTGGGTAAGGGGGCACCCACATTTGAGAGACCAAGAGAAGCAATTCTCCATAACTCTCCTAGTGTATCGGTCGTGTTGACTTTAGTACCATTATTCTTCCACATTTAGAAGAACCTCTAAAGTCCCATATCACTTCGTATCACTCTAAGGATGATACCTCTTATCGTTCCCTCATCTTCCATCGAGCAACCAGCTCTCTTAGACATTATTGTTGACCAACCTATAACTTTTCTACGAGAGCATCGGTTCATTATCTCCAAATCCTCTATTTGGGATAGTGACACTAGGTATGCCGACTCGAAAACTTAAAGTCCATTTGATCCCTATGCGCAGTACTCAAAAGAGATTGGTAATCCTCCATTTCCTTTCTCATACTCGCATAACCATAATGAGAACAAATGGCACACCACATCATCAAAATGTGTTTAGATTCCCATTTTTCTAAATACATTTTGGCATGACACTACACCATGCTTGGGGGCACCTATGCCCCCCAACCATAACCCTCCTCACCCTCGTTTTTGGAGAGGAGGTTGTCTTACCAATCGAGCGTAAAATCCCTTCCCTTCATCCGGTCGTTCAACTTCTCCCCGACACCCAACCTCTAGAACAACGACTTATCATGCTTGAGCATGCCTGCAAGACTCGTCGTGTTGCATTGCACACCATGGAAGCGCCAAGCAACACATCAAAGCTCAATGTGACCGAAAAGTCACAACTCGTCCTTTTCACGAAGGCGACCTGTTCTAGTATATGACCGAGGCCCATAATGTCCTTGGTCATGGGAAGTTCAACTCATTATGGCTAGGCCCTTACATCATCGGTGAAGGATCTTGGTAAGGGGGCCTACTTTTTAGAGGACTTCGAAGGCAATCCTCTTCCTAATCCTCGCAATGCACTCTATCTTAAGAAATATTACCCTTAGCATTTCCCTTTCCGAGATGCGTGTTTTATTTTCCGTTAGATAGCCGACATCCTTTTTCGTACTTTCATCCTTCGCCGAGACCTATTTTTTTCCAAGAAGGATCACCTCACACCTCCTTAAAATCGAACTTCCTCACTACAACACTCGTACTCGGGGGCACCACTTCGCCTCCATACTTGTCCATGTTCGTGTCGATTTTCGTCATGAGTTCCCCCTTGTACTCGTGTTTTTCATGGTCCCCCATTGGGCCTTTACCGTGTGGCAGCATCCATCGAGTCACCCTTGTTTAGAGCATCCAATTTGAGTCATCATCGCATTCATGGAGTCTATCCCGCAGTCCCTTCATACCCCGCTATAGTCCTCCATCCTTCATTGCTTGGTCTCTCTCTTGCGTCGCACATTATGACCTTTAGTCCCACTCGTCCCCCTATCCCTTCCGATATTGTGTCGAGTAGTTGCCATGTCATTCATGCCCTTTATGCTCTAACAAGGGAAGTCGTCCATTCGCTACTTAGTCCTTTCCATTTCCCTATCGTCATTAGTATCGACCTCTGTCCGTCACCCTATTGTTTTCTCTCGTGCCTTAGTTGAGGATCTCTCATTACCCTCACCTATGGCGGATCTCCTTCTGCTCGACATCAACACATTCATTCCCGTGACTGAGTCCAGAGGGCGTGTACCTTGGTTCCAACTTCCACTCTTGTTCGGTGCCCCTGATCGTGCAAGGTGATCTCTCATTTCCCTGACTTGATTGTTTCTCCATCTCCTTTCGACGATGATCGAGATTCGTATACTTGACGGTCCCGGGATGATCCGAGACAGCCAGCCTCTTGATGATCCCCGTGTGTGTGAGATGTCTTCAACCCTCATGAGGGGGGTGGCAACTGCAGTAGCCCCCACATGCCTGGGATGACCTCTTCTTTGCGTGTCCCTTCGATGCGGCTCCGGATTTTGATGATGTTATGGCTTAGCCACTTGCGGCACCTCTTCGATTTGCATGTATCGGCTCGTATTTTTGTGAGCCCTTCCCCATTCTACTGGGGGCATTCGGGTTGTATTTATCTCCATGTACTCGGATATTATTGTACTAGTCCCCGGCTCTTATCCCGGGCACAACATGTATGTGAGATTCCTCATTGTATTTTTATCCGCTCTGATTATGCCAGCTCGTACTCTATGGTTCGGTCCCTTGTTTATCGGACACGCTATTCTTTTGTACTTTGTCTCGGCGGGCATAGGTATGCCTCCCCGCCGCCTTCAAAGCACAGTGCCCTCTCATAAAAGAGACTTGTTGCACTGCCGAGTCTCGTCTCCTCGAGGTCTAGTCCTTCGGCACACTATCTACCTCACTCCTTTCTCTCCTCGACTTCCCTTTTTTTGTCCAGTGATTGAGTGCTTACAACGTACTTCGGTCATACGATTTTCTCCCCGACACTCGCACGGCGGGGGGCAATCGTTACACCATTTTTTGGTCATCTAACCTATCATCATTAGATGGACTCAAGTACATCATGTAAGACCAATTTTACCCTAAGTAAAATTGCCTTCACTATGTTAAATAACTTAATAAACCACATTTATTAGGTTGTTTATGGTCCAAACAGAAACCCCAAAAGGAAATATTAAACAAACCTATATTTGTTTGATTTTCCTCATGGAATAATTAATTAAACCATAATTTAATTATTATTCCCAATCATGTTTAACCCAAAAACAAAGAAATTAATGAGATAATCCCTTAGTTATCTTATTATTTTCTAGGAATAATTATTTAAATCTTATTTAGATAATATTCCTTGTTAAATATGACCAAATCACCCACCATTAATCAAATAAATCATTATTTATTTGATTATCTTCCAACCACTTCCTTAAAAAAGATAAATAAATCATTTATTTATTTATTTTTTCACTAATCAAGGGATTTGACCCAAGTCAAACACCCTTTCCCTCCAACAAATATAATAAAATATTCCATAAAGGTGGATCTAGATTTGGTTAACATTATTTTAATCATGCACCAAGATCTAGAATGACCCAATATTTTGTTATAAATAGGAGGGTTCTTCCCCATCATTCCTCACCTTTTGTTGCCTACTAGATCACTCTCGATCTATACACTTGGTCTCATTTTTTCCATCATTTGCTCCCATTGAGCTTCATTTTTTGCATTGGGTTTTCTACACCTACAAGAAAGAGAAAGCTTAGATGCGCAAGTGCTCTGAGGACTACAAAGAACCCATCCCATTGAGGAGAGTCTGATACACCTTCTTGTTTTCCTCCCTGTGTGCTCCCGTAATATAAAAAATTCATTCAAAAAATCGTGTTCTTGTCTTGTCTGTTGGATGCATGGAGCAAACCCTTTATTTCTTTATCGCTTAATATATTTCCATTTATAGATCCGTTTTGTTGCGGCATTTTAATTACTAATCGCGAGATCTCAAGATGTTTGGCGAAGCCTCTATTGTTGTTAGGGCTATTAGTTATGCGTAGCTAAAGTGGTTATTTTTCGTACACTTCGACGAAGAATTCATACTAACAATATCTACAAACTAACTATGAGGGATGAAGACCGGATCAAGCACTACAACTAATGGCATGCTGAACTAGGGAGAATGATAGCTCCTGTTTTTCTGATTCTCGATGGTGAGATGGAGAATTGGAAGAGTTGGTTGCATGATTTTATTGCATCGCATTGCATCAATAGCACAAATAAATTCTAATGCATCTCATCTAGGGTAAGAGAAATACCCTAATCTTCATGGTTCTCGGTAGTGTTAAATAAATTTTGGAAGCTTTAGAAAAATTTGTCCTAGAGGAATGAAGGTTTTGGGCTCTTGATTTGGCTATGTGTGCCACTCTAGCACATTGGTGGGAGACACACAAGGGATCTTTCCAAGACTTGGAGGAATGTAGACAAATGATGACACTCGTGCTTTGAACATCCAACCACTCCACTAGTTGAGTTGTTCTATGGTTTGGGCGATCCATAGAAGAACTTAGCCATGTGGATGGAGATATGGGATGAAAATACATGAAATGAATGGGTTCATAGGTTTTTTCCACTCGTTGGGACCGCACACTACCACCAGCATCTAGAAGTTGAGATACACGTGAGTTACTCAAAACTACCTTACAATGATCGAATATTTCGTGGAAACCTTTGGCTCTCGTGGTGGCTCCTGAGGAATTCGATGAAGCCCTCGAGAACATCGATGCTTTGGTCTTTGATGAATCCTAGCCCCGAAGGGAATGTGATATGGTAGCCCGAGATGCGAAGATGCAAGACATCATCAATTGTAGAAAAAAGTCAATCGAGGATAATGAATATGACCCAAGAAATGTTAATATCTCGTAGCTCGAAGTAGAGCGCGCAAAGCATGGGGCCTCGCATTAGGGATGGTGGATGTTACTAACCCTCTAAAATTGAAGGAAGTAAACATTGGGATAGAAGAGAAGCCCAAGTTGCCAAGATTGTTGACTAATAGGATGATGATACAAGTAGGAAAATATTGCAGAGTTAGTCGAGAGAGTATCAGGATCTGTTTCCTACAAATTTCTCTCGAAAGTCGAACATAATTGTAGGGGACTTGGGTGTCATGAAAATCATGTTGAAACCAAATGAATGCCCCGTCAAGCGATGCCCTTATTGATTGAACCCCAAATATAAGCGAAAAGTAAAGGAGGACTTAAAAAATATGGTGGTTGTGGTATCATTGAATCAATCGAAACAATCTGATTGGGTAAGCCCAATGGTGGTCTAGGACAAAAAATACCAAAGGATAAATAAGGATTTGTGTCGATCTACGCAAAGTTGAATGATGCTTGTGTGCATGACCCCTTTCTCTACTCCGCTTTTTCGATGAAATCCTCGGATAATGTAGGAGGACAAGAAGCGTATTCTTTTATTGATGGATTTTGAGGTATCATCATATCGAATTACACTCGTAAGACCACAACAAGACCACCTTTTTCCATCGAATGGGTTTCTTTCCAATACCCCTGTCATGCCATTCAGATTGAAAAAATTCACCTCGTAATCTTCTCGTGTGTGGTCGTGGTTTTGCTTAAGGAATTCATGCATAAATTCTTGGAGGTATATTTTGATGAAAAAGACAATGTTTGGATTGTTAAAGAAACATGTGTCAAATGTGTGCATGATGCTTGACACCTATAGGAAGCACTAGTATGTCTCTCAACCCTAAATAAGTGCATATTTTGCATACCTTTTGGGATTTTTATAGGGCATATAGTATATCCGGAAGGATTGATGGTAGACCCAACCAAGATCGTGGTTATAATCAACTTAGAAGTTCCTACCAATGAGAAACAACCACGCTTCATCCTTGGAAATACTCGTTATTACAGGAAGTTCATCAAAGGGTATGTTATGATCACTGCGCCAATGGAGAAGTTACTAAAGAAGTATGTAGCATTTTTCTAGGATGACAAAATGTCAGAATAGATTTGAGTTTCTATAGGAGAAAATGGTCATCGCGCCTATTTTGATATTCCCAAAATGGTCTAAGGTTTTTTCATGTGCATGTGGATGCATCTGGTATAGCACTTGGGGATATTTTTTGTGCAAACATGAGAAGGAGACATTGATCACCCAATCGCTTTTGCCGAAGAGGAAGCTCTCTAGCGCAAAGCACAACTACTCGAACTACGTAAAGGGAAGGATTGGCCATGGTATATGCGCCGCAAAAATACAGACACTATCTGCTAGGAGGGCATTTCAAGATGTTCACCGGTCATTCTCGCATTGAAATACCTCGTCAATAAGCCTCGAGTTGGGGGGGGGGAATATATGCCGATGGTTGCTAATTTTTCAGAGTATGACTTTGAGATTATTTTGAAGCTAGCAAGACTAAATGTTGGGCCTCGATCATCCGTCATGAATTAAGAATCGGGAAGAACCAACTAGTCTCGAGGAAGGGTTACTTGATGCGCAACTCTTTGCTATCAAGGTGGTTGATGAGCACTTCATCGATATTATTCATCTTCTCGACCACAGGAACATCACATGTAGAATATTCAATCTAGAAAAACAAGGAGTTGATTCCGTGCATAATCGATTTCACCCCTCGATTGCAGGTCAATTGTATAAATTAGGAGAAGATGAAGTATTAAGGAGATATGTTTTGGAACATGAAAGATAGGATATCTTGGATTAGACTCATGGAGGTGTGGCAGGAGGCCACTATGCCGGGAAAGCCACCGCGCAAAAAGGTGTTGCATGCTGGGTTATGGTGGGCCCACGATACACAAAGTGATGCACAAGCATACTATCGAGCTCGCGATGCATGTCGCAGAACATGAAAGCCCTCGTGTAGATATTAAATGTCCCCTGCAACCGCAAATGGCCTTGTAGGCATTTGGAAAATGGGCTATAGATTTTTTTGGACCAATCAACCCTCGTGGAAAGAAGACCGAAGCACGCTATATCATTACAAAGAATCGATTATGTAACTAGGTGGGTAGCGGCAAAGGGAGTTAAGGATTGTACTCGTAGATATTGTTGCACACTTCATCCTTGAGCACATTTTGACCAGGTTTGGATGCGCAAATATTTTTGATGAGTGATAGAGGTACGCAATTTTCTAACAAAATAATTGAAGCTTTGAGAGAGGATTTCGAGATCCATCACAAGAAGAGTACCCCTTTATCACCCACAAGCAAAATGGCGCTGTAGAAGATTTCAACAAGACTTTGGAGAATGCACTCACAAATATCTGTAATGCCAACCGAGATGATTGGGACATGTGCATCCCTTCTCTGCTATGGGCTTATAGGACAACATGAAAAAATTTGACAGAAAAAACACCGTTCATGATGGTCTATGGGAAGGAGGCCATCAAATCTCTAGAGGTGAAAACCTCTTTTTTCGAGTGAAAAACTTGAGGAAATATTTTCACCTCGAGAGATTTGATCCCTCTCGACGCTTGATAGATCTAGAGTTAATATGGATCTATCAAGCGCCGAGAGTGATCAAATATCTAGAGGTGCAAACCTATTTTTTGAGTGCAAAACTTTGGGGAAAGGTATGCAACTCGAGAGATTTGATCCCTCTCGCTGTTTGATAGATCCGAGAGTTAAGATGGATCTTAGCTAGTTTGAGTCATGTGCAACCAAGGAAAATCTATCTATAATATGAAGAAATATGATTAATTTTATAAATAATATGTAAGTACATCTAATATTAATATAACAATTTTAAATATGCTAAATATGTTTCAGATTTATAGATTCATTTTAATTTTAAATTTTCTTAGTTACCTCAGTTTGTTGAGATGTTAAATATTGTAAAATAACTTTAATGATGAAAATTGATGAAATAAAATTTTTGAATTCAAAGCGACAATGTAATAATATTGAATGATAGAAAATGTGAATAATAAGAATATAGTCAATTAGAAATATCCTTCATTGTGATCAATCTCAAACTATTTTCCTCTACTATTTTTATTGTCACCCTTGTTAATTTTATCATATTTCCATATCAATTTTATGAAAAAGATAGTATAAATCATAAATCATAAAAAATTTAAATATTTAGCTCGAGTTGTTGTAGTAAACATCATACCTTGTCTCTCTTGCTCTCCAATATTATTAGGCTCAATTACTATAACACAAAAATTGTTCTACATTGCCAATAATTTTTTGTGCTTATACTCGAAATCAATGCACACTATTAGTCCAATGAATTTAAAACTAATGTACCATCATACATACAATTACATCAAATCAGAAATCAACATATACATTGAAATCAATGCATCTAATGCAAAAAAATAAAATACGATTAGAAAACAACATCTACACAGTAAATCGATGCATCTAATGAAAGTAATAAAATAGGATTAAAAATCAACATCTACACTCAAATCAATGCATCTAGTGCAAGTAAGAAAATATGATTAGAAACCAACGTATACACTAAAATCAATGCATCTAGTGCAAACAATCAAATTGGATTATAGATCACCATCTACACCGAAATGAATGCATTTAGTGCAAGCAATCAACTAGGATTAAAAATAATTTATATTCGGAAATAAATGCATATAGTATAAGAAACCCAGTATATTTATAAATCAACATCTACATTGAAATTAATGCATCTATTGCAAGTAATCAAATAGGATTAGAAATCACCATCTACACTGAAATCAATGCATTTAGTGCAAGCAATAAAATATAATTATAAATCATCTACATTGAAATCAATGCATCTAGTGAAAGTAATGAAATATCATTAGAAATCAAAATCTACACTAAAATCAATACATCTAGTGCAATCAATCAAATAGGATTAGAAATCACCATCTAAATTGAAATCAATGCATCTATTTAAGAAATATTCTTCCCTCTCTCCCCCCTCCATATATATCTATATGACCCTCCATATTTTCTTCTTTGTCTCATTATCTCACCCCCCACAAAAAAACACACTCTCTCACTCCATATTTATCAATCTCTTTGTCCCTCTCCCTCCATGTCTCAATCTATCTCTTCTTTCTCTTCACCTTCCATATATATCTCTATATCCCTTTGTCTCTCTATATCAAACCCAAAAAATGACACTCTCTTTCTCTAGTATATCTATCTATCACTCCCTCCTCTCCCTCCCTCTCTCTATGTTCCCCTTCCGTCCCTCTCTCCCTGCTTCTATCTCTCTTCCCTCCTACTATCTTCTCTCAAGCTCCTTATCAATCTCTCTCTCTCTCTCTCTCTCTCTCTCTCTCTCTCTTTATCTCCCTACCCTCTCTCTCTCTCTCTCCACCTTGTATCCTTGTCACTATATGCCTCTCTCTCTCTCCTTCTCTCCCCCCATTTTCTCCATCTCTTCTTCTTTGTCTCTTTATCTCACCCCCAAACATACACACACTCTATCCATATCTTCCTTCTCAGATCCCTCTCTCTCTCCACTTGTTACTCTCTATAAAACCTCTTTTTTTTAGTGTTCCTAAATATAAATAGGATTATGGAGTAAATATAAAAATGAGGTTTTTATTTATTTACCATACCTATGGTTTATTTATATTTTATTCATTTACCATACCTATTTTTATAAATGTGGTATTTGGCCCACGTTATTTATCCCATGGTATTAAAATGGTATTTTTCCCATAGGGTTCATTTAAATAAAACTTTGTTTTTTAAGTTTTCTTTAAATATAAAGAGGTTTATGGAGTTTTCTTAAATATAAATAGGATTATGAAGTAAATATAAAATAGGTTTTATTTATTTACCATACCCCGAGTAAATAAATAAAAATATACCCCCGTAAATTTCAAATGTTTACTTACATTACATTTAATTATTTACCATACCCCCTAAATAATTTACCATACCTCTAGATTAAATATAAAAATATATTTTATTTATTTACCATACTCCGGTAAATAAATAAAAAATATACCCATGGTACATTTCAAGTATTTACTTACATTACATATACACATGTGGCTTATACTCTGACAAGTCAAATGTTTACATTACATTTCTCACATTACATCTACACATCTCCTTATACTCCGACATATCAAAAAGTTTAGATTACATTTCTCACATTACATCTACTCATATCCGTATACTCCAACATATCAAAAATTTACATTACATTTCTCACATTACATCTCCACATCTCCTTATACTAGGGTCGTAGAGCTCCTCTCGGTGCAAAAAAAGGTAGAAAAAAAATAAAACGCAGGAGCAATAAAAATCAAACTTGAAAATGAATTGCAGACTCGTTGACACCGAAATCCTTCCCACAAATATTATTTTCCAAATCAATCCAAATCAGTTTGTTGACACTAAAATCCTTTTCCCACAAATATTATTTTCCACTTTTGAACAACTCCCCGAAATCCTTTCTCGAAAATATTATTTAACCGTTCGTACAATCACAGAGATACTTCCTCACAAATAAAATTCGAGGCTTTGTTTGTGTTAAATTTATATATGTAGGGAGAGAAGTGATTTTTCATTAGCGCAAACATCAGATTAATTAGATTACATTTTAAATGTTAAATATTAAACATTATTTTTACATTTTATGTTTACATGTTAAGACATCGCAAGTTATATGGTTTAAGTTGCGATGCAATGAAGTGGACACGTGTCGGGTGGAGGTCCAAGCGCATATCGCATAGCGCATGTGATATGATATAATAGTTAACGATGGAGTTAAAAGTAGCGAAGTGCGATGAGGTAAGTTTGCGGTTTTCCGAAGTGCGATTGTATTAAAGGGGAAAAGTTGCAACGGGTGTAAAGTTTTCGAAGTGCTGACAGGTTATAAATTTCGATATGCGATATATGTTATAATCGCTGATGTGCAAATGCTATATTCCTCAATCTGCGAAATGTTATGTTTTTCGGTTTGCGATGCAAGATTGTGTAGGGAAGAGCCTTGGTAAATGTGTGGAATTTCGGTAAGCATGCAGAGTCACGTGCAAAAGACGAAAGGGTAACTTTAAATGTTTTATATGTGTTCCCGATGGTTTACGTCATAATTCTATAATAAAAGGTTTATAATAGAACAAAGTGGCGATTGAAGATTAAAGCCTTTTATGGTTAAAGCATTTATAACGTAATGGTTTTGGAGTTAAAATAGGGTACCACAAAGCCTGTGTTAATTATGATGATATTGCAGGTAAGTTAAATACTTTTTCTTAATAAATTTTAATCAAGAATAAAATCCTGGGAACAGGCAGACATAGTCTAAATCTGCATATGTGGGTATTTGCGGCATTATGGCTGCATCATTAAATATAGGCTGACACATTGCCTCAGGCTCCACTGCCTTGGTGGTGGCGGGCAAGGCAACGGACCTGCGTCAGCCACAAAATCAATTGCAAAACTAATGTTCAAAATTTGGAATAGCCCAAAAATATCACCGTATGGACCAAAAAATAACCCAACAAAAGATAAATAGCAAAACTAATGTTAAACTTTGGAATAGCCCAAAAAATCAGGATAAGGACCAAAAAATACTCCCCACACTGTCGCTAAATAAATTGCAAAACTATTATTAAAAAATCTCGTCGTATGGACCAAAAAATACCCCAACAAAAAATAAATCACAAAACTAATGTTCAACTTTGGAATAGCCTAAAAATCTCACGGTACAGACCAAAAAATACCCCCAACACCATCGCTAAATGTCACTTGGCAGTGAAATAATAATGTTATTCATTGTTTGACTACAACAATGATTACTATACACAAAGACCAAGTTTTATTTATTCAATTGCTATAAATTTGATAAAAAATAATTAATTTTCTTTGATATGTTAATTTTATAATTAGATAAATTGAAGAAAATTGTTTATAGCTCGTTTAATTATCATAAATTTATAAACTTTAAATATATAAAAAGTATTTTTTACATTCTACTTTTGCAAGTCCAAAAATATTAATTAATACAAAAACACTATTTCATTACTTCAAATGGATTGATGTAATCAAGATTAATATTTTTAATTTGTATGAATTAATATTTTATAAGTGAATTTAATAATTTCATTAATTAAATAATGTTACATATATAAAATATAAGTGCTATATTAAGATAGAAAAACTATCTTGATCCTAAAATAAACTTCGTTGAACAAATATCTCAACCACATACCAATATAGGAAGCTAGTTAGTTGGAGAATATCTTTCAACCTAACTAGATCTAACAACCTCATAAAGACTAGGGACAAACTCCTTTACTTAGAAAACATCCCACTTAAGACAAGTAGGAGTTATAACTCTAACACTTCCCTTTGACGACTACTTGTCTTAATCTTGATAAAAAATGTTGATCTATGGTCCAACCTGGTGTTTACAACTATTATACAAAATGTTTGCGTCCATATAAAGAAACAACCATCCACCAAAATACATGGGTACCTAATGACTACAACTACCGATCTACTAGGATGTCCTTTGTGTACATGGTTCATTCAACCATCATATATTCATTCATGTACATGTACCTTTAACTCCCCCTACATCACCATCATCATCATCATCTTAAGTTTTCTTGGCTTAGCTGTAACCATGCTCTAGGTTTCGTTGGCTTACCCTTAAGAATGCTTTGGGTTTTGTCAGCTTACCCTCAACCATACTCCTGATGCTCCTACATTAGAACGCCAAGGCTTAAAAACACTCTAGAAATCTCTTTCTAGATGTTCTTTGTCTCTCAAAAACTTCTTCAAATCACACCAAGTGGTTTTGGCTTACCACAAACCTACAATTACAAAGTGGTTTTTAGTTTACCACGAATTTCATGGGGGCACATGTAGAAATTTTAATACAAATTATGTATTTCCTGGATTCTCCTGATATAAAAATTATATGCAACTGTTAAATACAAAATTTCTTCTACAAAAATCTTTGTGGAATTTAAAACATGATTGCCAATTGCAACATCAAGAAGAAAGATCAATCGCACATACTACAGATTTTTTTACTGAGAAAGCATAAAGCTAAGAACCCCACTATCATATGTTATGTATATATCATGGATCATGAAAAAATATCAAACAAAACTCTAATCCAAGAGCTCTTAGTACAATATACAATCGTCTCACATTGTCATAC
This sequence comes from Pinus albicaulis, assembly GCA_034641835.2. Classification (NCBI taxonomy): domain Eukaryota; kingdom Viridiplantae; phylum Streptophyta; class Pinopsida; order Pinales; family Pinaceae; genus Pinus; species Pinus albicaulis. The sequence continues at coordinate 871,339,620 of CM076571.1, forward strand.
AAAAATTGGCAAATTCATGTGCCAATTTACTGCCTCGAGACAACCTGCCTCCACTGCATAATCCTAAATGATAACAATCCCTGAATGAATGGAATCCTGATTTCCTTGACTACGCAATCCTCATGGGCACATCCAATGTGTGTGTGGTTGTATGAGTGCACCCATTAATGTCACAAATGATAGTCAAACTGTCCCTTTCACCTAGATCTCAATTGGGTCTCCATTGGATCTGACATGCATGTAGCTAACAATAGTAAATCTTCAGTTGCATGTGAGACTAGTAATTGTGAATTAATTAATAATTAATTCACTGGTCTCTCACTAGTGTATCTTCAGTTACAACTAGCACAACTGAGTTTAACTCACTTAACTAAGTTAAACTACTTTACAACTCACACAACTGCACATCCAACTCTGTTACAATTTTGAATCACTCAATTACAACTAAGTCCACTTGCATGTCTCACAAACCAGCCATTGAACTCGAATTTCCTATAGCTAACTGACTTGCCACTTCAGTTAACTATTTACAAGTGCTCATTGAGAATAGAATATTTTTTATTGTCCAACTAATATTAAGGGATAATAATAGCCGACATGCATCTATAAATAGACATGCGATCTATAAATAGAACTCGCACATACATATATAAATAGAATTAATCTATAAATAACCTTTTCTCCTGCATCTATAAATAGACATCATCTATAAATATAATTTTATCATGCATCTAAAAATATAACTCCACCTAAAAATAACCTGAGTCTCCATCCTAGTGTAGGTGCATAATTTTCACTAGGATCTTCTTGTTGAGTATCAAACTCCCTCTCAACAAGAAAGGGATTATCCTTCACCCTGATACTGTCTCTATGGTATTCGAATTTGCTCCTGGTGAGTGCCTTCGTCAGAATATCTTCATCCTGATCTTCCATAGGAATGTACTAAAGCAACATGATCTTCCGTTGCACACAATATCTGATATGATGATACTGGATATCTATATGCTTAGATATATCATGAAACACAAGATTAATTGAGAGTTTAATGCAACTTTGATTATCACAATGAATCACTATCGGATCTAAATGAGAACCAAACAAACCAACCAAGATCTTTCTCATCCAAATAGCCTCACATGTAGCTTGAATCGCTGCCATGTATTCCGCTTCCGTTGAACTAAGTGCCACTGATCTCTACTTCTTGTTGTACCAATAAAAAACTGTAGATATGATACTAAATATCCCCCCTGATGTGCTCTTTCTGTCCATTGGGCTGCCTTCCCAATCTGCATCTGTGAAGCCATGCAACTTCACCTCATCTGTTTGTCTGTACCATAAGCCATACTCAGATGTGCCCCTCAGGTATCTCAGGACATGATTTCTCGCCTTCCAAAAGAGCTTGGTAGGCTTAACCATCCCTTGACTTAGCTGGTTAACCGCATAGCCAATCTCCTATCTCGTGTTCACTAGATAAATTAGTGAACCCACTAACTGTCGATAGACAGTAGCATCCACTACCTCTCTAGATGTAGAATCCTCTTTCCTCTAGTTTCCTGGAAGAGGAGTATCCATGGGTTTGCAGCCCTCCATGTGAAACTTACCCAGTATCTCCCTTGCATACTTGCCTTGAGACACAAAAATTTCACCATCTCACTGCCATATTTCCAATCCAAGGAAATAAAGAAGGAGGCCCATATCCCTCATCTCAAACTCCTTTACAAGGTCCTCCTTGCACGAGTGTATCAGTTGCTCATCACCAATCAATATTAAATCATCAATATAAAGAACAATGATTAAAATATTACCCTCCACCACAATTTGGCTTAGGTTTTCATCCACCTCACTTTTGGTGAAGCCTAGTTCGGTGAAATAGTTGTCTATCTGAGTGTACCAAGCACGGGGTGCTTGCTTCAGCCCATACAACACTATTTTAAATCGTCACACATGTGACTCGCTGCTGAAGATCTCAAATCCTTTAGGCTGCTCTATGTACACCTCTTCCTCAATGATCCCATTGAGAAACGTAGTCTTCGCATCCATTTGATGAATGTGCCAGTCCATATGCGTTGAGAGAGAAAGGATGGTCCTTATGGAAGAATAATATGTGACAAGTGAAAATGTTTCTTCATAATCAATCCCATAGATCTGTGAGAATCCCCAAGAAACAAATATGGCCTTGTATTTCTCAACACTCCCATCAGTAGCTTTCTTTACCTTGTAGATCCATCTCGAACCTACCACTGATTTATCAACTGGCCTTGGAACAATTTCCCAAGCACTTTTTTTGACAATGCAGTCATACTCCTCCACCATTGTATTTGCCCATGTGGGCTCCTGCACTGCTTCGTGAAAGGAAGATGGCTCAGTCATAATACATTTTCTCATAATATCCATGTATCCAGTAAATTGGTTAGGAAACTGTCTTTGTCTACTCTATGAAGTAGGGGCTCCTACATTTTGTGCAGCATCAAGTCTCAGCCTTTCAACTTTTGTGGTACGCCTTATGCTTATTCTGATATTTGGATCTGCATGAGTAGACTCCTCCACTCCATGAACCTCCTGTTGTGGCTGATCCACATCTAGAGACTCATCTTTGGGAACCAATAGTTCCCCCTCCACATGCAATTCCATCTCCCTCTCAAGCGACAACCGCATGGATTTCTCGTCGCATAATAGTCATCTTACTATTATGCAAATACACACGATAATTATGGGGTGTTTCTGTGCACCACAAAAATATCCCAACTTTAGTAGTCGGCTCCAGCTTCCTCCAGGAATTCTTGGTCATGTGCACATAAACATATGAGCCAAAACCTTAAAGTGTGAAACATCCAATTTCTTACCAGTGAAAGCTTCTTTAGGTGTACTCATGCCACGTACTCTACGAGGGCAACAACTTTGCACATAAACTGCAGCATTGCATGCTTCCGCCCACAAATGCATTGGTAGGCCCAGATCATGCAACATCACTCATGCCGCACCCATGATCGTTATGTTCTTCCTCTTTGTGACCCCATTTTGCTGTGGGTTATGAGGCCCTATGAGTTATATTCGAATTCTTTCTTTGTTTCATAAGTCTTTGAATTTTTTAGAGATGTATTCTCCACCATTATCACTCCTCAAAGCCTTCACTTACTTCCCCGAATATTTCTCCACCAATGCCTTAAACTCACAGAACTTTGAGAATGTTCGATGATTCTTATTCATGAAGAAGATCCAGAATTTATGAGAAAAATCATCAACAAAAATAACATAATAATTATGTTTTTCTATTGAAGCAACCGAGAATGGTCCACACACGTCTGTGTGAACTCTCTCCAGGATCATCGTAGCATTGTTCTCCTTTTCATGAAAGGTGGACTTTACATACTTCCCCATGGTGAAACCCTTGCACTGATCTAACTGAGCAAGTGTTCCCATTGGAAGTCCAGTAGATATTTGCTGCATGAATTTCAAGGCTCCATGATGAAGATGGCCTAATCGCCTGTGCCATAATTCGCCCTCATCCCGGCTCAAAACTTTTGCCGCCTTTCCCATCATGGCAGCACAACCATCTACCTCTAGCTTGTAGAGATTCGTAAGTTGAATCCCTATCCTCTTGGCTTGACCCATTGTTTTATGTCGCAAGAAATATTTTCCATCGTTGAAAACGACGTCATAGCCTCTGTCCTCTAACATTGCGATTGAGACCAAGTTTTTCTTCAGACCTGGAACATGCATAACATATTTCAATTGAAATGGTTTACCTGACTCCCTCTCAAAGGTAATGGTGCCAATTCCAGTTGCATTGTATCGTCCATCGTCGCCCATCTCTATATGCATTTGGAGTTTTTTCTCCTCCAAGTCATTGAAAAGATCCTTATCTCCTGTCATGTGGAAGGAAGCGCCACTATCCAAATAACACACCATTCTTAATGCACTTGACACCATGAATGCGATCAAGGAGAAGTAAAGTTCAAATTGTGAGGCAAGGGCCTCACCATCTGCAACTCCAACAAGCTTCTTGTTCTTCTTCTTTTGTGGACAATTAGTAGCAAGATGCCCATGTTCGTGACAGTAAAAACACTTCACCTTGGATAAATCCAGATTCTTGCCTTTAGACTCAGATTTTGAATGGAATTTCTTGCGCTTCCCCTTCCTTTCCTTGGCAGCCAAAGCACAATCCTCCTCATCATCATGCTTTGATGAAGAGCCATCTCTGGTGTTCCACCTGAACTCCTCTTGCACTAGATCTGACCACAGTCGTTCCCAATCCGGAAATTTTTCCCATCCGTTGACAGAGTATTCATAACTGTGCTAGCTCTTAGGAAATCCCAAGAGATCCAAGCTCACCAAATCATCATCAGCAATAGTGATTCCCACACTCCCCAGTTCATCCTGACATTGGACAAACTTCGTGAGATACTTTGGAATGTTGTTGTCTTTTTCTATCTTGATCTTACTGAGTTTATCTTTCAGCGCCAATTTCCTATGGTCGCTGCTGCTTTGGAAAAGATCCGTGAAAGCCTTTCACATAGAATATGGTGTGGCTTTCCCATGAAGGCTTGAGACAATGTGGTCTCATACACCTTCCAAAAAAATCCTCCTTGCCTTTGCCACTTTCTTTTTCCATGCATCAAGTAATGCAACATCTGTCGAAGTGGGCTTAGGAACATCACTGTCAATGAATTCCTTAAGCCATTATCTTCGAGCACTGCCTCCATCCTGTCCTTCTAATAAATGTAGTTCGATCTCACCTTGAGTGCATACTCTAGCCGCAAGCCGTTGAAATCGAGGTCGATGTTTACTCAATTTTTGCACCAAGAAAATATTTCTGCAAATTTGAATTCTTTCCACCAAAAAGCTTAGCTCCTGCTTCAAAATTGCAATCTCCTGTGCTCCAATACCATGTAGAAATTTTAATACAAATTATATATTTCCTGGATTCTCCTGATCTAAAAATTATATGCCACTGTTAAATACAAAATCACTTCTACACAAATCTTTGTGGAATTTAAAACATGATCGCCAATTGCAATATCAAGAATAAAGATCAATCACACATAACACAAATGTTTTTACCGAGAAAGCATAAAGCTAAAAACCCCACTATCATATATTATGTATATATCATGGATCATGAAAAATATCATACAAAACTCCAGGCCAAGAGCTCTCAATACAATATACAATCATCTCACACTGTCATACAAAAATTGGCAAATTCGTGTGCCAATTTACTGCCTCCAGTCATCCTACCTCCACTGCACAATCCTAGCTGATAGCAATCCCTAAGTGAATGGAATCCTTCTTTTCTTGACTGCGCAATCTTTATGGGCACATCCAATGTGTGTGTGGTTGCATGAGTGCACCCACTAATGTCACAGCTGATAGTCAAACTGTCCCTTTCACCTACATCTCAACTGGGTCTCCACTGGGTCTGACATGCATGTAGTTAACAGTAGTAAATATTTAGTTGCATGCGAGACCACTGATTGTGAATTAATTAATAATTAATTCACTAATCTCTCACTAGTGTATCATCAACTACAACTAGCACAACTGATTTTAACTCACTTAACTGAGTTAAACTACTTTACAACTCACATAACTACACATCCAACTCTGTTACAACTTCGAATCACTCAGTTACAACTAAGTCCACTTGCATTTCCCACCAACCAACCTTTGAACTCGAATTTCCTATAGCTAACTGATTTTTCACTTCAGTTAACTATTTCCAAGTGCTCATTGAGAATAGTTTATTATTTATTTTCCAACTAATATTAAGGGATAATGATAGCCGACATGCATCTATAAATAAACATGCGATCTATAAATAGAGCTCACACATACATCTATAAATAGACTTAATCTATAAATATAATTTTCTCATGCATCTATAAATAGACATCATCTATAAATAGAATTTTCTCATGCATCTAAAAATAGACCTCCACCTAAAAATAGCCTGAGGCTCCATCCTAGTGTAGCTATATAATTTTCTCTAGGTTCTTCTTATTGAATCTCAAAAGCACACATGTCTCATCAGGATTGCACCACAAATTAGTTAGGTACATTAAATGGAAAAAACCACTCATGGATATACCAGACACATACATTATCTGAGACAACTACATCACGTCAAACATGATGTTAAACTTGCTCTCAAATTGAATTTGCGACTTATATTAGACATGATCATGAGTCTGTTTTATTATTCAACACACCAAAAAATATTTTCCACCATCATTTAATATGTGTTTCTACCATAACCATTATTCTTTATTTCCATTATGTTCCCAAATGCACTGTATCTACTACAAGTATTATCACCTACTCTCCAAATATCTCTCTATTATATTTAGGACCTGTGTCTTCCCCGCTATAAATTATTCATTCCTCCCCCAAAATTAAACCTACAACCAACACTTGGTTTCTTAAGCAATAATGATGCAACTTGTTTCCACCATAATTAGTGTCCGTGTTCCTCCCTTCACCTGAAAAACTTTCATCACGTACCATCTAGAGACCAAAGTACCATTGATACCTTAAATTTATCAAGAAAATGTTATACTCGAGGGCATAAAATTAATCTACCATGAATACTAAGTAACTAGCCATCCTATAGACCAATTTCCATCTACTGAGATATATGGGTGTCATTCGTTGTACTCACAAACTATTTAGGTAAGTTGTCTGGATATGGGATATATTCTTCTCACTCTCACATTATCTTTGCACATTCCTATTGTTAGCCCCCTAATTTTCTCTCTTTTTACTGCTTTTACCTTCCTAAATTATAACCATTTACCCCTGTTTCACCTCCTTTATGCACCCTCATCCCGCACCAGTCCAAGCATGGTGACACATTTAGTATAAACATTTATTTTTCATGTTATAATTAAATATAGCATTAATTAAATATCTATCACATGATTTCTTATTTCTAAATCACTTTCGTAATAGATCGATATATCCAAAGGTTATGTGATGGTTAAAGTGCTTATCATGATCGCTGATCTTAGTGCAGGATCGGATCTGCACTATTGCCAGCACAACATATCTTCATGGAAGATCTGAACTTCCTTAATCACTTCCCCATCTTAAGCCATTTCAGCCACGACAGTGAATGACTCAAAGGCAGCTGAGACTAATCCGTGAAGGGAGAAAGCTGGTTAGCTATGACAAGTTTTGCAAAACTGTCTTATCTTAAAGGCCGAGACTAAATTATGCATTTTGTTATGAATTAGTTGAGTGATTTGTTTTGGCCTTCGGACAACAGATCTATATATTGTAAAATGTAAATAGGACCAAGGAGGAGAATTTTTGGGAGCAGAGTTTAGATTGAAGTTGATAGGCGATAACCAGTCTTTTGTTATCGCCCAAATCTGGGCTAGACATTGTATTAATGTATGTATTCACCTCAGTAAATTAATAAAAGGTTTTCTTCCACCTCATGTTTCAGAAATTATGTTTCTATTCTTTTAAGCTAATGAATTAACTGGTTTTCTGAGTAGCGTTTAATTTTGAAAGGGAAACGCGCTAGTTGGCTAGGGCCCAGCCAACCCAGCACGTTTACCCTATTTTCGGTTTCCTGTAATGTGTGTTTAAATTATTAAAGTGTGATTCAATTTTCAGCACATATATTCCTGTCTTATTGGAAACAGATCCATCATGTGAAGTAGTTACATTTTCTTTCCCTGCAAATTACTTTCCTGCATTTGATTTCAGATTGGATTTCCCATCTGGTACAAGCAGGAGAAGCAAACCTGCATCAGGCACGTTGGTGTGACATTTCTCTTTTCTTGCAGTTCTGTTATTTGGTTTTCCACCACCTAGTACAATCAGGAGAAGCAAACCTGCACCAGTGCATGTTGGTGTGACATTTTGTTTTCTTACAGTTCTGTTTATTTGGTTTTCCACCGCCTGGTACAAGCAGGAGAAGCAAACTTGCACCAGTGCACGTTGGCGTGATGCAACAAGTTTTCTTAATCTAATTTCCGCGATTTTCTTTCTTTCCTTAAAACACTTACGACAAGATGAATGATTGTTTCTTTACTTCTGCATTTTATTAAACTCAGAAAAATTCACTTTTATGTGTGCCATTTAATTTAATAGAAAATTGGCACTTGCAATAATTGAACATCTGTTTGAAGAATTAAAAGCTAAGTGCAGGAAGCTCTGATCAGGTGTAGGAACTAGTTTCTTGCCACAGGATCCGAGTGCTCTGAACCTTGAAAAGTTTGAGCCTTTGCATGAATTAAAAAGCCTTCGGTAAGGATACAATTTATACTTTCTACATAACTCTCTGATCCCGCACTAGTGCAGGACAGATTAATACAAGAAGGAAATCTCTAAGGAAGAAGGTTTAAGGGCCTATTTAACGAGACTACTAAGGTGTCTCTACTAAAGGAAAATACACACTCAGTAGACTAAACAACCATTAGTTGAAGTGATTTCCTTTTATCTTTAATTATCTCTTGCAAATGCATGCTTTCTCGTTCCAGTCTTAGATTATTCTCAATGGTTCAAGTTGCCTTTTTCTCTTTTGAATTGATTCTGCAATCTTTCCTTTAAGAAAGTAGGGATTTACATTAGAAATATTCATACCATCTCTGGCATTGCCTGTTCTTCATCTCTAAGTTTACAAATCCCCCGGGTTGAAAAATTAAGTGTTGAGGAGTTTGCTTAAGTGTAATTCCTGCACCCAACATTTTGGCACCGTTGTCGGGGAGGCGATTTGATTTGGTAAGAATTTTTTGATTATGCAATAGAGGTAATTTTTATTTATTTTTGCAGTGTTGTTTCTTTGAAGTAATTTTACTGGTGTTAATTGATTTCTAACAGCACTTTTTCAGAAATTGTTTGTCTTTCTTTTTTTTCTATTCTTTTGAAATGAATGCCTAGGAAAGGTAAGGGTTTGAAGCCCACTAAGGGCTGAAAGAATTCTGAAAATAATTTTCATATTGGGTCTCCTTCTATCAGCAAGAAGCCCAATTCAATTCAAACCCATCATGCAGGAACAATCCACTTGGATTCTGGTCATAACAGTTCAGGTGTGGATCAACCTCTGGAGAGGGGTACAAGTAAGAAAGGAACAATGGTGGACCAAGAAGATCATTTGGAAGGGACTGGTGACAACCAGGTAAGTGAAGGACAATCCACTTTTGTGTTTCGAATTGTGGATCTTAATATTGTGTCACAGATGAAGAATATTCCACCATCAGCTCTCCCTCATTTCCATGGTAAAGTTCATGAAGATCCTGAATCTCTTCTATTTGAGTTTGATATTTTGTGTAAAAGTTATGATTATGCAATTGAGGCTCAAAAGTTAAGATTATTTCATGTTACCCTCAAGGACTCAGCTCTTCGATGGTTTATGGGGTTAGGAGGAAACACCATAACCTCTTAGGATCATATGAAGAGAGTATTTTTGTGTAAATATCAAGAATATTGCAAAGCTCGGGACATGCAAGATGAAATTTTTACAATCATACAAGATGATGATGAAATTCTTGAAGATTATTTGGAAAGATTTCTGTATATTTTACAAATGTCAAAACTTAAACTTGATCTCAACACTATTAGAACCTTGTTCTTAAGAGGACTTACTGATAATGCTAGAAACAATTTGAATCTGTTAGGACAAGGTGATATTTCTCAGCAAACGTTTGATCAAATTTGTGAATTATGCTAGAAATTTTCAAGAAACCAATATAGATCCAGTAGAGGAGCTCGAAATAGAAATAGAAAAACTAAATCTATTGATGCTATGATTATTGGACTAGAAAATAAAATGGAAAACATGAAAATTGATATAATGAACACTGTTACCAAACAATTAGACTCCTTAAAATTTCAGCAGAAACTCATGAAGGAACAAGAGTCATTATGTATTTTCTATCCTAAATGTAGAGACAAGCATCCCCCTAAAGAGTGTCCTCTTAATTTGAAAGAAACTAATAAGTGTGCTATTTGTGCAGAAGACCATATCACAGAAAAATGTCCCTATATACCACGAATTAAAGCTGTATTTACAGGGGAACAACCTGAAGCTGAATACTTGAATCCTATGGGAGCAAGAAGCAATTGGCCTGAGGTAGGTATAGGTATGGCTTCTGAATTTCCTCCACACTATTTTGGTTATAATTTGCATGCATATTCTTATACTAACTCTCATCAGCAGTGGCAGTATGCGAATCAATATCATCATGGGAAACCTTCTCAATGATGGAAACAAGTTTGGAGAGGGCCAACTCATTCTCCATATTCCTGCTAGCCACCTATGTAGTCATACCCATCTACACATGCACCTTATTCAATGCCTCAACTTCCAAGTCAGTCCACTCCACCATTGCCTTTACCTCCACCCTTTCGACCTCCTCAGTTGCCTACTCAACCTATGCCCAATCCTAATAATAATAAAGCAATGCAAATGATCCATGTAACAGACCCATTTTTACCATTCGAATAACAGTCTATTTCAGTTGGGGTTCATGATATTCAATTAAGATCGGGAAGGACCGTAACATCAGAAAATCAGAAGCAACCTATGGTGATCATTGAAGAGAAAGGAGAAGATGAAACTCTCAACCATTCTCCGAAATCTGTCCCTAAGCAGCCCTACCCTTTGAATCCTTTCCATCTTCTTCCAACTAGCCTCCCTTCCCAGAGAGGCTAGTAATGGAAAGGAATGAGCCTATTTCTGAGACTAGTTTGGCATCTGAGCTTTAGAATCTTTTCATTAAGATACCTTTGCTTCAAGCCATCAAAGAGATCCCCATTTCATTAGGGGAATTTTGAGGTCTAAAATGGGCCTCCTAAGGAAATTATAAAATAATAGTGGAAAAAATCAAATAAGATTTGATGACATCATCAAATTTTAGAGGGAAAAATGAAAAAACTACTTTTTCAATTCATATTTTCAACTTATCTCCAAAATTTTTTACTCAAATTTCGGCAGAATTTTCGTTGGATGCGAATTTAATTCCTGCGTCAAAGTACCCACATGTTGTACTCGATGGGTCCTACTACACGAAAAATTAAATACATAAAAAAAATGTTTACAATCACGTTTTTTATGTATTTCTCGTTCGTGTAAGTTCTCAGAATACATTTATGTTCTCCTTGGATGAAATTAAATTATACGGCAATACTCATCAAATTTTAATTAAAAATTACAAGGAGATAAGTTTAAAATCTGAGTTGAAAAAGTAATTTTCTTTATTATTTTTTAATATTTTTACTTTTTTACTCCAAAAATGGTGAATCATCCATTATGGATGACATCATCATCTTGAATCCTATTGGTTCTTATAAAGTTTATTTTGGTTGTACATTTTTCTTAGGAGGCCCATTTTAGACCTCAAAATTCCCCTAATGGTACCAACATCATTAAGGAACTCTGTCTCAAGAAACCTGAGAGGAAGAGATTGGAACCCTGAAAAATTCAATTTGTTGGTAGGGTAGCAGAGTTGATGACGGGATGTGTGTCTGTGGAAAAATATACTAATCCCAGAAACCCTGTTGTCTCAGTTCAGATTGGTAATGTTCTTGTCTCTAATGTTCTTATAGACCTGGGGGAAGCCATTAATGTCATGACTAAGAAAACCATGGATCAACTTCGGTTATCTCATCTTCGCCCTACTCCCACTGTGCTTGAATTAGCAGATAGATCTAAAATTAAGCTAGAAGGAGTATTGGACAATGTGATCATCTCATTAGATTCTTGGGAATATCCTGTTGATTTGATTGTGCTTGAGCCAAAGAACCCAGTAGGAGGACATCCCTTGATCTTGGGTCGGCCATGGCTTGTTACGAATGATGCATATATTGGATGTCATTCTGGTGATATGTATATCTCACATGGAGATTCTAGGAAGAAAGTTACCTTATACCCCCCTGCCAGATCCCTTTAGGACCTTCGAGATAATTTATGGTTGGATCAAAGCAGTGATGAGGAAACTCAGTCTATTTCCATTATCCACTATTATACTGGGTCTTCATAGGAAGATGAGATTCAAGATTTCCTGAATAATCTAGACATTATGCCTAATTATGAGCCTTTGAGCCAAATTTTCAGCCTAGAATTTCAAGAAAATCATGATTCTTATTCTTCTGTACCACTGCATTTGACCACTCCCTTAAGTACTCCTAAGCCTGATACCACTCTTGTTGAGATTAGCCCTGGTGAATCCTTGCATATTAGTTCAGATTTGGACTTATCTCAGCAAGAAAAACTTGTGAATTTGTTGCAAAACCATCTTAGTGCCTTTGCTTGGGGCTATGAAGATATGAAGGGTATCCCTCCTGAAACTTGTACACATCACATATATATTCAGGAAGGAACCTGACCTATCCGACAACCTTAAAGCCGAATGAATCCAGCTCTAAGAGACATTGTAAAGGAAGAAGTACATAAACTCTTAGATGCTAGTTTTATTTATCCTATTTTCGACAGTCAGTGGGTCTCTCCATTAGTACTAGTACCTAAGAAAGATGGAAGATGGCGTATTTGTATTGATTATCGAGAATTGAATAAAGCCACTCTTAAATATTACTTCCCTCTCCCTTTCATTGATCAGGTACTTGATACCCTTGCAGGAAAGAAATATTTCTCCTTTTTGAATGGCTTCAGTGGTTATAACTAGATATAGATTTCAGTCGAAGATTAGGATAAAACTACTTTTACATGTCCATGGGGGACATTTTCTTACAAATTTCTTCCCTTTGGTTTATGTAATTCCCCGGCTACCTTTCAAAGGGCAGTCCTGGCTATATTTTCTGATCTAGAATTTATAGAAATTTATATGGATGAATTTTCTGTGTTTGGTGATTTTTTTCGGGAAGCTCTCAAAAATTTGGAGAAAGTACTTCTTCATTGTCAGGAAGCCCATATCGCTTTGAGTGATAAGAAATTTATATTAATGTGCAAAGTGGGAGTGGTGCTTGGCCATTTGATTTATGACAAAGCTATCCAGGTTGATCCGAAAAAATATTGAAATAATTCTGAATCTTCGTGCACCCAAAACTCAAAGGGAAGTACGAGGTTTTTTAGGACATGCTGGTTACTATAGAAGATTCATTGAAATTTTTTCAAAGATAGCTACTCCTCTTTTCCGACTTCTAGCTAAGGATAGTGAATTTTTTTGGTCCTCGACTTGCCAACAGTATTTTGAAACATTGAAGGAAAAGTTGGTACATGCACCAATTTTGCGAGGTCCAAACTGGTCTCTGCCTTTTCACATTTCCTTTGGTGCTTCAGATTTGGCTATTGGCACAGCTTTAGGACAAGAAGAAAATAAGCAATCCTATGTTATTTATTATATTAGTAAAAATTTGTCTTTCTCTGAATTAAACTATACAATTATAGAGAAGGAGTTTTTAGCTGTGATTTTTGCAATTAATAAGTTCAGACACTATATTATAGGATATGAAGTATTTGTACATACCGATCATTCCGCGATTAAATATTTGATGAACAAACCATTGACAAGAGGTAGAGTGACTAGGTGGCTACTATTGTTTCATGAGTTTAATGTTACTATTGTTGATAGACGAGGGAAATCTAATGTCGTAGCAGATTTTATTTCTAGATTAGATAATCCTAGTGAAGTAACTCTTGTTAATGATGATTTTCCAAATGAACATATTTTTGCTATGTCTACAGATTCTCTGTGGTTTGCTGACATTGCTAATTACTTGGTTACTGGGAAGACACCAACACACTTGTCCGCTCGTGAAAAGAAGAATATTATTTAGAAAAGTGCTACATATTCCTGGATTCAAGGAGACCTCTTTTACACTGGTCCAGATCTAATTATCCATAGATGTGTAAGAGAGGAGGAAGTGTTTGAAATACTGAAATCTACTCATGATGAACCATGTGGAGGCCACTTCGTTGATAAGCAGACTGCATATAAAGATTACGTGTTGGTTACTTTTTTCCTTCCTTGTTTAAGGATGCCAAACAGTATGTCAGGCGATGTGATAGCTATCAATGAATGGGTCAGCCTAATCAAACCAATGAAATTCCTTTATGCCCCCAAGTTATGATTGAGCCTTTTGAAAAATGGGCTATTGATTTTATAGGGCCAATAAATCCAAAATTTTAAGTAAAAAGCATATTCTGGTTTGCACATATTTTTTTACAAAATGGGTAGAAGCTAAAGCTGTTTCTTTTGCTACATAAAAAGTTGTTGTTGATTTTCTTTTTTATGAAATCTTTACTAGATTTGGTGTGCCTAGAGAATTTTTTTTTGACAATTGTCCGCAGTTTATTTCTAATCTTGCACAGGTGTTACACATAAATTTGTCACCATGATATTTTAGTACTCCCTAGAGGTCTACAATATCAATGTTCCTAAAGTCAAGCCTTGAAATTAAGAGAGAAGCTCATAAAAGTCTTAAAAACACTTGTACCGCACTTTCTCTTAGTATTGCCTGCGGTGCCGCACTTTCTTGTTCTAAATCATGTGAAGCTAAACGCACTGTTTCTTTATTAAAAGTGCAGACCCCTGTAAAAGGTTAAAAAGGTGCAAGTAAAATCTAGAAGCTCAGTTTGAGTCATTATTAGAAGATTCTAGAAACATTCCTATGGTGGAAAGTCCGCTCCTTTCAGGTTCATGCATCCCATCCATTAAGGAGCTAACCCCTTGATGTAAGGAGCTAATCCCTTTGAAGGAGGATTCTATCCCTTCTTGTTTGGAGCTGTAACCTCATCTCTTTCACTATAAAAAGAGGCATGGGGCAGCCTCAATGGGAGTTCAAGCTTTAGTATTATTGAAGGCGAAGCGCTGTTGAAACTTAGTCCCTTTTAGCTGAGATTTCATGTGGGGAAGATTACATACCTGTATGTATCTCAGTTGGAAGAGTGCAAGGCTTGTCAGAGTAAAGGAAAAGCCTGTTTCGGACCCTAAGAAGGCATGTATGACATCAAAGAGAACACGGTTGTAAGGCTCTTATTTATGGAATGTTAATACAAATAAGTCTGTTTTTCTCAATAAGCTGTCAATTGATTGGTTTATTTTATGGATTCCTTGATCACCATAATAGATATTATTTATGAATATATGCTATGCAGGTGCTATTTGATGTTTTTTTGTTTGTGATTGCAGATCTTTGAAGGCAATTCTTTCGGGCGACTGAAGGACTACTACTACAAACAAGCGTTGGATCAAAGGTAAGATCGTTAAGCCTTTATAGCATTTAATTATGAATCGCGATATATCTAGAGAAAGATAGATTTAATTGTCCGTTTGTTGCTAGTTTTCCATAGGACACTTGGGAGGTCTGCCTTGTCCATAAGAATGACTTATCCGTCCAACAAATTGGTGACTCCACTGGGAATCTGATTTTGAAATTTGACTTCTTTTATTTTTGACTTGTGAATTTATTTTTTCTGATTTTGATTGATTTATACTGCTTTGGGTAGTTTATTCCTGTAGAATCCCTGAAAATTGCTTTAGATTTTTTTATTTTTTTGGTATCCGCATTTTTCTTTTAGAAACAGTGTGGGCATCTTCGCTCTTTTCTTGTATAAACAGTGCGGGACCGCACCTGTTTACATTGAAACCTGTGGACCTTGTGAAAATTTTTAGAAAATCTTAAAATTCTCTTTTCTGGATCAGTTTGTTAGATTCTCAGTGTATACCCAGACTTGTATTTTCTGTCAGAAAGCCTTGTGTGAATTTCTTTTAGCATTTTACAATCTCATCAGTCTCCGTTAAGTTAATTGGGTGTTTTGAATATTCTTTTTTGACAAATTCTTAATTTGATTTCCTTTGTTCATTACTTCGAGGTTTGTCTCAGTCTCTTAACAATTTTGCATCTTTTTGCTTTTGTTTTTGGTCATTACTTTGAGGGGGGGCTAAATTGTGTCTG
Organism: Pinus albicaulis; assembly: GCA_034641835.2. Taxonomy (NCBI): domain Eukaryota; kingdom Viridiplantae; phylum Streptophyta; class Pinopsida; order Pinales; family Pinaceae; genus Pinus; species Pinus albicaulis. The sequence goes on from CM076571.1 coordinate 871,355,484, forward strand.
AGTGTTAATTACCTTTGAGTGTTTTTATTTTTTGATCTTTGGAACTCTCACCCAATTTTATTTACTTACACTTGATTGGTTCTTAGATTACATTCGAATCATCTTGTTTTTGAGAATTCTCTTAAATAGATCACATTTTCATAATTAGAATTCTCATTTTCAGAATATGAATGAAAAATGTGCATAGATTACATTTGCATACTTTTCAAGTGAATTGTGCATAGATTACAACTACATAGTTTACATTATGAAAAAATCAATCGTAGATTTAGATCAATTTCTTTAATTTGAATTTACATGTTTTCATGTTTGTTTTAAAAACACAAAAATAAAAAAATATGAAATTGATTAGAGTTAGTTTTTCTTGATGAAATTAGTGCATTAGAGAATTTTTTATATTTTCTCTTATTGATCAATTTTTGCATTGTTGGAAGTGAATGGAAACTCTCTCCCTACTTTAGTTAGGATTCATCGAAGTAAAAAGATTACATTATCATATTCGATTGCATTCAGTTTTGGGTCGAGTCATAACACCATTGGTTTCGTATCCATTTACCCTTTGAGTAATAACAGCCTAAATAACACAGTGCTTAATTAAAATTCATCTAGTATTTTTTACAATTTTAGGGCTCTTTCAACCAATATAGCTCAGGCTAGTGTCTTGGAATAGATTTTAGTTAACTCTCCAAGACAGTAAAACAACCAAGTAGTCGATCTTGTAGTAGGAAAATTCCAATAGTACCATGTATGCTCTGAGAAGCTCCTCCTAAAGGAGTCAATCACGAGATCATATCCGAACCAGTGAGGTAATCAATCCTTCCTCATTTGGAATGATAGAATATATACACGTATTAACAACGGTAAACCTCGGATTGACCATTGTTGAGGAGCCTGGGGTCACTTGTCGGTAAACCTTGGATTATGTCAAGGAGCCTTCAAGGGGATTGAGCTTTTGTACTCTGCCCTTGCGTGTGTATCGGATTATAGACTATTCCCCTAGGTATATTTTTTTCTGTTGGTGACCTTAGTGGCCATAAAATTTAGGATTATTTCCCAAAGTGACTGTGGAGGGAATATCCCACTATACCTGGAGCAGACGTCGACTAGACTCACTTGGACTCTCCAGAGGGTTATCTTCACTCGAGATGGTATAGCGGAGAAACTTGCCTCGGTCTGTTTCATTAAGCAGATTGTCGGGGTAACTGTTCCAACCGCCATTTCTGCATTAAAATTCTACGATGTTGGATTTCATCACCAACTAGTGTTTTTAGTGCGGGAATCTACTGTTTGTGTGTGGTTTGACTCCTAGATTTGATAGCGTGTGATAATTTGTGTGTTTTTACTTTTAGAGACCATAGGTGTGAATTGTGAATTGTTAATTTTAGTTTTAAAATTGTTAATAAAATTCACTAAAGTTGAATATAATGGCAACTGTTCTGGAATTTACCAACCAAGGAACCCCTCTTAACGAGAATCCTAGTACTTTTCCTTGATTTGGAAATGTTGGTCCTCCTTATATGGCTACATTGTCATTACCTTGATTTACAATAGGTTTACCGATATGGTTATTTTCAACTTCGTTGGCCCCAAATACTCGAATTATTCCACTCAACCGAATGCTTCACCTCAAAAGAGTTCACCATCTCAACATCACCAACCTTCTATTGACCCTTTACCTTCTTCACCCAATATATCTTCCTCCATTTCTTCCTCTTCTCTTGGTAAAAGCCTTGCTGCTAGTAACCAGGAGGCTAAGAAGAAGAATAAAGGGAAGAAGAAGAAGAAGAAGAAAAATAAAAAAGAAGTCAACCGACCAACTATGGCTGTAAATGTTAGTAGTGTTGAAGAAACCTCCAACATGCATCGTAAACCAAAATACCCTTGCAGGCTTTGTAAGGGTGACCACTTCCTTATCAATTGTCCTTGTTAGCGCTCAAATCTACCTCAGGCTAAAATAAGGTAAAACTCAAGGCTACATCAAACCACGCTCAGCCTCGTAGCTAGCCCTACGAGGACAGGAGAGGGCTCTCTCCGTCAATCTCGATAAAATGAGCAATAGGGTGCGAGATGATTTAAAATGGGAACTTATTTTAGGCTAGTAAAGAGATAGGAATGTTTGATTTTGATTTTTTGAGTTTTCGTTGGAGATATGGGAAAAAACAATTTTGGGTCCGGGGATAAGGTCAGATCTTTGCAGATTTCGAGTTGGGGCAAGGTAGGCAATAGTCTTAATGCTTTTGATTGGATATGTGGATGGATCAGAACGAACAGGAGCTGAAAAGGGCAAGGATGAACATGGATCCTTTTCAAACATGCGAAAACATGAAAAACTAAATGAATTCAAAGGAAGAGCACTGTGAACAATGGATTCAACCTCATCTACTCATTCATTTAATTTAAGAAGCATAAGTGAGAAATGGCATACATTAAACATGAAGGAACTTACAATAAACTGAGAGAAAACACCATTAAGAACATAAATCCACAAGAATCCCAACAGGTGCCGCAAAACCTCTGATCTTTCCTTAGCCAAAATATGAAAAAATATGTACAATGTGTGCCAAAGTTTCCCAAGAGTCCAACCTGTAGAATGTCTCACAAATTACAATATATAGATCACTCTAACCCCTCCCCACACCTCTAGGGGTCAAAATACTCCTTCTAGGAGCAGTTCCAACAAATTCTAATCAAGGAGCTAAAATCTAGGCAGCTAACAACTTGCCTCTAAAAGAGTGGAAACTGATTCATTTACATGATTTTCACTTTTTTGAGAGTGAATCTTCTAGAATAGGTAAAAATGAGTCAAAGTTACATTCCAACCATCAATTTACATCATACAAACTCAAAAATTTCATCCTGGTAAAGGCGGTCTAGCGTAGTCTGTTTGGAAGTTGAATTCGGCAAAATCTTAAAAATCTATGTGGGTGGCGCACCTGAAATTTGAGTGGGTAGTAGCCAACTCGATCTGATTACGAGGCACTTTCAGCATCCAAATGGAGCTCATGATAGCTCGTTGGAAAGCCCTGGATGTCTACTTTCCAACCCAAGTGGAATTTCTGAATTTGGAGTTGATTTGACCCTCCAAAACCTCATTCTCCCAGAGGTACTTCCTGCTAGTGCAAAAGGTGTGACAAGGAACTATGACAAGGTAGTTTTCACTAGTGTTTGAACCTTTTGACTTCATCAAAATCTGATGAAATACTTCGGAAATGCACGAGCTCATATATTACCATAGAGAAAAGCCAAGTATCCTCTTGACAAGTGTCCCAAAAATGAAGCACATTAATGCGCTACTAGTATAGGCGAAAAAACTTTGTTTAGACAAAATATTTCTAAAGCGACAAAATTTCTCTGAATTTGCTCAAATTCGGAGCGAAGACCCTTCATCATGTATCATGCCCAGCCAATGAAGCCTCGGCCAAAATCCGGAGTGGATCAGGCCTTTTCCGCCGTTTTAGTGCTTCGCTCAACCTCCTCTTCAGAATCTTCATTCTCGCTTTGCAGACATGCATGCGAGCCCAATAATGACCTTTCATGTGGCGAAGCATGTATTTGTCTCTGTTGGCCTTCTCAATCAACTTTTCGGATGAATATTCCAACATCGTCGTCACAGAATCTCCCGTCCAGCCGGTGTCATATCACGAGGTCTCTTAGGGCCAATTGTAGATCCTCAGGACCGGCCTTGATCATAAAGCATGTGCTCATCCTCTGGTTGTTTTGCGCTGCTCAAGATATTTTATCACCCCATAATACATACACAATTTATCTTTACGGCGTGTCATTCTGACCCTTTGCTCACGGATAGTCTCCCTCGCTTGAGCACAGGAAGCTGCATGTCAACAGCATGTAGTAGGTGAAATCTATGTCATACCTCTGATGAGCCTCATCAATATGCATGGGGCTTCTTACCCCACATCTAGATCACAATGCTGTCTGAAGAAGAAGGTGAGACCCCTTCCACATCATGTGGAGATAATACTCGCTCTGCTGATGGAGTCGGCAAGACCCCTTCCACCTCGGGTGGAGATAATACTCGTCGTGTAGCTGCAAATAAGGCCCTGTGGCCTCGCTGATATGTCATAAACAATGGAGCACTAATATGCTCGACCTCAGGAATGTCCGGCTGGTGTGAAAGCTCTCCCGCATCATGAACTACCTCGGGAGGCGGCTGTGACGCTGTGAAAAAGTCACGGGAGATGAAATCCTCCCAAGTGATGCCCTGCTGTGCCAACTGATGTAACACTATGATCTTAATCAAAGCGTCATGATATATACTTCTATGCTGCTGTGCTGGGCTCTTCTTCTGTACAAAAATCATCATCCTCTCTATGTTGCGATACATGAAGTACGGAATGTTCATCATACGTACCCTTGTGAAGTGCATCAATAAACGAACATGGTACACAAAGAGACGCGAGAATCTGCCCTCGCAACTGAAATACCGAATGATGAGTTTCATCAGTGGTGCAAACTCATCCCTCAGGAATCTGAAAGGAAAAACTCTGCCCAAGTGCCTCATATACCCAGGTTTGAAGTATGGCTCATAGTGGAATTTCTCTAACTGCTGACGTTTGTTCCATTCCTCTCCTAAATTTGGTATGCCAGTGGCCTGAGCAATAGTCATTGGTGACAGAATGAAATCTACTCCAGTGAGATTTACACGGCCATCACGTAAATGTAGAACAAATAGACGAGCAAGTTCACGATGAAGCTGGGTTTGTGAAATCATTTCACAGAATCGAAAACATGATTGAACCCGAAAACAATCTATTGCAAGCGGACATGCCTGCAATTGAGCCAAAGAAGTAGGCTCCTCCCTGAGATGTTTACCCCCTTTGCCACCTCTGTGAGGCCTCCGTGGCACATTACCCTCTGCTGTGGAATCACTGTCAAACTCTTCCTCATAAACTGAATCTGTCTCTGACATGGTTTTGAACAAGATAATATGGATGCTGATATAGGTACAGTGAAAACAAAGTTTTAATGTATGTTCAAAACCCAATAGATGTCACCCATGTACCCAAGTATCACAGGAAAACAAAATCATAATGAGGATGACTCTGTTTTAATGGCATAAAAACTATCACTGTTTTGCTCACAAGTAAGTTTGACAAATGAATACCTAATGCAGATGTATGGTATAATTTTATAATGATGGCCAAAATTTGTCAAAGGGGCAACAAGTATGGGACTGTGTTTTATGAACTGGAGAATAGGGACAACATGACAATAACCATAGTGATACAAATGGCCATGATAGTAGCAATATTATGGTGATGGAGGCTATAGATTAGTCAACATGAAATTGTGTAAAAACATGAAAGGGAATGACAGCAGTGATAAAATGATAACTGAGGGAGTGAGGATCATGTACATAATGTGCTAGAGCATGAGCATATCTACCATTCAAAGGTTTTCAAACTTTTCGTAAAATTGTCCATATATTTTCAAAACCCTCAAGGAATTAATTTGCATATGAATGTAGGGTTTATACATTTCTCTCCAAACATGGCTTGTTTCCCAACATCAATGACGTCACAACCATGTTAAAAAATCTACTCAGCAATGATAAAAACCTGTTTGCAAGTTGCTGGAGTCGATTCAACACAAAAATGGGCGCAAGAAAATGTTTTTTAAACTCTGTCTCTGTGTGGGTAGCGCGCCTGCCCAATGGGTAGCGCGCACCAAGTGGGTAGCGCCCGTCTTATTTTGCACTGGCTGTGGCGTTCAAGTGGGTAGCGTGCACCAAGTGGGTAGCGCGCACCTCAAGTGGGTAGCACACACCTCCAAACACTGTCCACAGTTACGAAAACTTGGTTTCGGCCTTCAAGAACTCGACTTCGACCTCTGCCTTGTGGATCTCTTGCAAATGAGATTGTTTGCCATGTTTATATATGAAGTAAATATCTCATCAAATCAGATTGTTTTTCAAATTTGTTTGATAACCCACTTTATAATGTTTTTTGGCATTTTGACATTTGTTCTATTAATACAATGCTTTGCTTTGGCTTTTCTGAATTTTGGACTAAAAATGCTTGTTGTCTTTTGCAGGGATGCGGCACTGTGGCTTTGGAAAAGATCAGAAGCTTGCACTGAAGCTTCTCATGGTGAAATGGATACAATTATTACAAAAATGGAATTAAACAATTTCTAGTTCCAAAACAAAGTTTTGGACTAGAAATGTTTTCAAATGCTTTTGATAATAAAAACGTGAAATAGAAAACTTGCGAAACCAATCCTCATGGCCTGCGGGCTTTATGACATGTATGCAAAGGACTTCAAAACCCTAGACTCTAGGACTAAAGACTATTTTTAACGAAATCAATCATTAATGACTATGAATGAAATGACGATGAACTTCAATGATTTTTGAGGAATTTTTAAATATCCCTGCAGGTACAAGCATGAGGAAACACATGACAACCAGACCCCCTCGTCAGTCAATGGCATGCTCCTAGTGAAATGCAACGAAGTGGAACGAGCGAGACACCTAAGAATGAATATGCAAAAAGCGAAATGATCTCTGACGGAGGGCTGTAAGGACCGACTCTAACAGTCCTGGTATTCCAAAGGTCTTGGAAGTATGGTCGAAACATTCTCATCAACTTACTGGTTATCCATCAACCAGTGATAGTCAGGTTCTTGGGAAAAAGGGTGAAGTTAGGTTTCCTTGTAGGTTATGCAAAGGGAGTCATCAAACTCACATTTGCCCTCACATGGATGAAGCCTCAAAATTGTTGGAAAACCTTACTGTTCCATAGCAAGAACTTCCAACTAGTTACCATCAACTTTCTCCCAACCTACCGTTAACTGAAGAAGTAATTGATATAATTCCAAGTACAGTCGATCCCACTCTTCCATTGAAGAGTGAAACTCATATCACTCAGGTTGATGATCCATTAGTTGATCAAGTGGTCGATTCGATTTCACATTCGGTCGATCCCACTCTCCCTGAAGAGAGTGAGCTTCATATCACTCCGGTTCTTCTTGTTTCATTAGATTCTTCTACGTCGGGGGGCATTTCACTAGAACCCCCTCCAAGTACCGAGGTCTTTTCCTTTGATTGGAATAGACTGACAGAACCTCATCTTCCTTCTTCCATTCCTTTCCAAATAATTGTGCAGGCTAGTTGTAAGAATGTGTGTCGCACACATGTAGATGAAGGTGCTTCTGTTAGTATTTTATCCTCAACTGCTTGGAAAGCTTTGGGTTCCCCTCAGCTTGTGCCTATTACGCAGAATCTGAAAGCTTTTAACATAACCATTAGTGAACCTTTAGGGATCCTTCCTAAGTTTTCTATTACTTTGGAAGGTAAAACTGTCTGTATCAATCTTATGGTAGTTCGAGGCCCCCTGGATTTCAATTTACTCCTTCGGCGAGACTATGTCTATGCAATGAAAGTTGTCTTATCGACACTCTTTCGCGTGATGTATTTCCATCACTATGTAAATATTGTGACTGTAGACCAGCTTTCGTTCCCTAGTCTTGTTTCGACTACCAATAATCCGACATCCCTGAATGTTCCTCATACTAAAGTGGTATCTACCCTTCCACAGGTTAATTATGTGGCAACCAATCCCATGTTTTCAATTATCGATGCAAGCAAGCCTCTCACTGTTTTCTCGACTTCCTTTGACTTAGATCCGGTAATTGACATGGAAAACTCTATGGGATTATTTGAACACGATGTTCCTATCCCTTTTGAGTCCCTTGACATGTGTTCCTTCCAGAGAATTGTTCTTCCATATAATGAAGACCTCCTGGAAGCCATGATCGAGATGCATCCCTTGACATGTGTTTCTTCCAGTTGGAAGCCATGACAAGAGACCTTGCGAGGATAGTTCCTTTTACTATGTCAACCTCATTAAAAAATGAAACAATTCTAGTGAGGATAATTCCTTTTACTGTGTCAACCTTGTTAAAAAATGAATCAGTGGGTCAGAGGATAGTTCCTGTTACTGAGTCAACCTCGTTAAAAAATGAATCAGGTATGAGGATGGTTCTATTCCTGTGTCAACCTCATTAAAAAATGAATCAGTAGGTAGATTGTAGAGAATAGATTGATAAATTAGAAATAAGTAGTTTATGAGGATGGTTCCTGTTACTGAGTCAACCTTTTGTAAAAATGAATTAGGTATGAGGACAGTTCTTTTACTGTTTCAACCTCGTTAAAAAATGAAACAGACCAATGAGGACAGTTCTTTTCCTGTGTCAACCTCATTAAAAAATGAATCAGTAGGTTATGTAGGTAGATTAGAAATAATAGTTTATGAGGATAGTTCCTTTTACTATGTCAACCTCGTTAAAAAATGAAACAGGCCACCATGAGCATAGTTCTTTTCCTGTGTCAAGCTCATTAAAAAATGAAACAAATCCTCTCCTATTCAATTAAATTCTTTCATCTGATCTCGTAAATGAACCTTCATTCCATCCAGCTATTAGTAACCAGTAGTCTACTTAGTTGAATGAAATGAAGCTTGGGGGGCATGCGCTCTAGCAAGTTACGCTTGGGGGGCATTCAACCATTTCTCAAGCACATTTTTCCTATGTTTCAAGCTTGTGTAAAAATGAAACAAACCTATCTGAAGCATAGTTTTTCTTTGTTTCAAGCTTTTGTAAAAATGAAGCCTATCTTGAGTTGATTTCAGAGACTCGTTAAACTCATGAAAATCCCGAGATTATTTTTCTATCTTTCATTCTCGTAAAACACATGAAAATGTCGAGTTCTTTCTGCCTTTTCCTGGTAGTTAATTAAATTTAAAGTTGGCCATATGAGTACATTTTTATCACTTTTTTGAACTCGTTAAAATTTACAGAAAAATCGAAACTACTAAGTATACTTTTATCGCTTTTTCGGACTCTTGAAAATTATGAAAAAGAAAAACCTTGGAGTCCTCTTTTAAGCCCTTTTCAGACTCTCTAAAGATGAAAATATTTCCAAGTACTTGACTATTCAAACTCGTTAAAGGAAATGAACAGTCGTCCCTTCAGTATAAGTTTACCCCTTTTCCGGACTAAAATGGACTATTTACGAAAAATGTATACGTTGACTAATCATATTCAATAGAGTTCTCTCTCACATTATTTTATCCTTTTTTGGGCCTGAGAGACTAAAATTACGAAAAAGTACACCCATGGAGTTTTCTTAAGTTTTTTCTTCTGACTCCCTAAAAATGAAAAACACCGAGTTTCTCCTATACTGGACTCGTTAAAATTTAACAATAAAGGACCTGTCGATTACAAATATTAAACTAAGTTGGACTCATCCGAAGGATGAGCTTATAAACAAGAAAATTTTATCCTCCTCAAGCTTGTCAAAAAATAAAGAGGTACTTGCCAGAAATGGTGGGGGAAAAGAGAGAAAACAGATTCATTTGTTACACTTTGATTTGTAAAAGCATTACACCACTCTTGAACATGACACTTTTTGTTACACTTGTACCTGGGTTGGGAAATCCTTTGGCTATCAGTTAGTCAAACCATATTGAAGGTCTTCAGCCGGTTTCTGGGTATTAGCTTAGGTCAAATGTCACAAAACCATCTGCAGTGTCGTCATGTGTTCAAGAGGACAGTCAAACAAACCATTTATCTACAAAAATTTGTCTCCATTCACATTAACCATCCCTGAGTTAGTCCTTGCAAAAATTTCTTCAAAACTTGATCTATGGTTTCGTGTCATGAGCTTGCTTACGACGGATCAATTTCTATCGATGACAGCTCATCATCTAGGAAGTTGATCCAGAATCCGTCAGTACCTTGAAATTTGCATGCCTTGATGGCATGTTTCTCGCCTTCGACGACAGGTTGCATCATTTACCTTTGATCGAACGATTCTATGAAATGTTTGACTTCAGATCACTTATTCACATTTCATGGATTGTACTAAGTACTTTGAGATCCATTTTCATTATTGGTGGTTTCTCTCACACTTGTTAACAGTTCACATCATTGACTAGTAATCAAGTGGTTTCTACCATGTTCGACCTCAACACATTTAATCGCAAGGATAGAATCGTACTAGTTTGGGAAGAAGAAATCAAGACCCTGGATCTAGTTTCCACCATCTAGGCTGCGAGGAGTTTTATTATTCATTATTCAGTAGAAGATTCATTATAGATGGCTGCACCCATGCTGTGTCTACACTATTGATGTAATATTAAAATCATTTTTGTATCAAAACATGTTTATTTAGTTTTGACCTGAGTATTGGAATGCCTACCTCAGCGATGATATATATTTTTTGCATTGAATTTTTTTATAGGGTTCCGACTGGGGTGTCCACAGGCTAATCCTTGAAATGATAAAGTGCATCACTCTTCAAATGCTCTCAGACTTCGCACTTTAGGGGGCAATTTGTTACACTGAAATTTGTCACCATGAAATTTTAATACTCCCTAGAGGTCTACAATATCAAATTTCCTAAATTCAAGCCTTGAAATTAAGAGAGAAGCTCATAAAAGTCTTAAAAACACTTGTACCACACTTTCTCTTAGTATTTCCTGCGGTGCCGCACTTTATTTCTCTAAATCATGCGGAGCTAAACGCACTGTTTATTTATTAAAAGTGTGGACCCCTGTAAAAGGTTAAAAAGGCGCAAGTAAAATCTAGAAGATCAGTTTGAGTCATTATTAGAAGCTTATAGAAACATTCCTACGGTGGAAAGTCCGCTCCTTTCAGGTTCATGCATCCCATCGATTAAGGAGCTAACCTCTTGATGTGAGGTGCTAATCCCTTTGAAGGAGGATTCTATCCCTTCTTGTTTGGAGCTGTAACCTCCTCTCTTTCACTATAAAAAGAGGCATGGGGCAGCCTCAAAGGGATTTCAAGCTTTAGTATTATTGAAGGTGAAGTGTTGTTGAAACTTAGTCCCTTTTAGCTGAGATTTCATGTGGGAAATATTACATACCTGTATGTATCTCGGTTGGAAGAGTGAAAGACTGATCAGAGTAAAGGAAATGCCTGTTGTGGACCCCAGGAAGGCCTGTATGACATCAAGGCAGAAAAAGTTGTAAGGCTATTTTTTATTCAAAGTTAATAAAAATAAGTCTGTTTTTCTCAATAAGTTGTCAATTGATTGGTTTATTTTATGGATTCCTTGATCACCATAATAGATATTATTTGTGAATATATGTTATGCAGGTGCTATTTGATGTTTGTTTGTTTGTGATTGCAGATCTTCGAAGGCAATTCTTTCGGGTGACTGAAGGACTACTACTACAAACAAGCATTGGATCAAAGGTAAGATCGTTAAGCCTTTATAGCATTTAATTATGAATCATGATATATCTAGAGAAAGATAGATTTAATTTTCCGTTTGTTGCTAGTTGTCCGTAGGACACTTGGGAGGTCTGTCTTGTCTGCAAGAACGACTTATCCGTCCAACAATAGGGTGTGATGGAGCAATACAAGATCCGGCATAGGAAATCCACGCCATATCACCCGTAAGCAAATGGCCAGGCGAAATCTAAAAAACAAAATGATCGAGTCCATTCTAACGAAGACAGTCAATATGCATCAGAAAGACTGGGATGAAAGATTACTAGAAGCTTTATGGGCATACATAAACACTTGGAGAAATAGCACGGGACATACACCATATGAGTTGGTATATGGAAAACAAGTTCTTTTACCGATTGAGTTCCAAATTAAAACATTCAAAACTGCAGTTCAGTTAGGACTAGATCTCTCCACGGCACAACAACAACATATTCTCCAATTAAATGATTTAGATGAATTTCGCAGAGATGCTGTTCAACAGAACATCCTAATTGAGCAGCAACAGAAAAGGTGGCATGACAAGATTATTCAGAAAAAGCAGGTCCAACCAGGTGATTGGGTACTCCTCTCTGATTCTAGATTTAAAATTTTTAAAGGGAAGTTCCATACACGTTGGATGGGACCTTATGAAGTGATTTGAGTATTCGAGAATGGAGCAGTAGAAGTCAAAAATATTGATGGAAAAGATTCAGTATTCTTGGTAAATGGGCATATATTAAAGACGTATTTTCAGCCGCTTGCCAAGAAATATTTTACATAGTAAGTCCAATAGCAATTTGGTACGGTAGTGGTAAACAGTAAAACCAACCTTTTGAAAACATGAAATATTCTTCTTCTCGAAGAAAAAATAAATTTAATTAAAAAAAAAGAAAATAATTGAAGAACAAATATTTTCCTGTAATTGTGAAAATCAGTTCGCTGACATGATTATAGAAGGGTCAACCTGAAAACCAACTTGCTGGCAAGGAGATCAAAAATTTCTAATAAAAAGGGAATGTTGCTTGATCATTAGATATGCTAGCAACCATCAAGTAAAAACAAGTTCAACAGACCTTTATACATTGGGGTAATTAGCATGGATATTTTTATTCAAGTAACACTTAATTCTCGCTGCAGTTATTTTTTCTTGCACCAGTGCACGCAGACCTTCCAGAAAATTTTCTGCCTTTCTTCATATCCCATTTCGTAATATTCCCTCAGTTTTTCTTCTTTAAATCCTAGAATGATTAACCTCCCCACATTCTTCTGAATTTACCCTACCCGCTTTGTAAAAATCCCACTTTACCCTTGAATTTTTTCCCTATCCCACTTCTGTTTATCCCCTCTTTGGTACTATTCTCGGAATCCCTATAATTAAATTCCTTCCCATTTTTAAATTTCCCCCTTTCCCACTTCTTTGTTCCCCCATGAATTTATTGCAGGATATCATACATAAAGAGAAAAAAGATGCCCTGAAGCATCAAGGAAGGGCGAAGCAAATTTTCAGCATCAGTTGAGGGAAGCTATGTTAAAAGTCCAGCCTATATTCTACTTGAATTCTCTATTCTTTTTTTCGACAATATGCTTGCACTAGTGCAAGCATATCATCCTATATAATAGTATAAGCATAATGGTACCAGCAGAGCAGTACAGGAAGCGGTGTAAACAGATCGGTGCAAGCATGCACCTTGACAGAAGCAACATACAATTTGTTTTTTGAGCATATGTCATAAGAAGTGGTCATCATAGAAGTTTACAAGTAGCCTTTTTCACTTATTTGATAATGTACTTATGCTATCATATTAACTAGGAGAAAATTATTTAAGGTACAAAGTGTTTTTAGTTAAGAATCATGATCATTTTTTAATAAATGCTAAGTTTTTTTGAATTATAAAGGAATGCGGAAATGTTTAAACCGTTGCTTGGATATGATTACTCTTTCCGCTATGATCCTAAACGTCCTTCACTTATGGTGATTACCTCACTTAGCCGTTAAACATGCCGCTGTAAGTATCAATCCCACACGATTCTAAACATGTTGCGCATCTACGACTATTTTGGTGGGATGGATCAGTGATAATAAAGAAGGGATGGTGGATGTTTGATCCCTATCTATAAAGAGTCAAGTTTTCCGGTATTGCATGCAAAATTTTTGACTGTCCATAACTATAAAGAAGAGATGTCGCCTGTTAGATGTGAACTGTCGTCCCTCAGTGAGATAGATCAGACCATTGAGTTCTGCAATAGTATTGTACTATTGCGATACTCGGGCTTTCTCTTTTTTTTGCAGAATTTGATGGGCACAACAGTAAAGTGGCCCTACAGTTCGCACAGAGTTTTAAAAACAACCGTGTAAAGATTGGGCACCTGAGATTTAAAGTCACAGAAAAATTGATAGTAGCAGCGATGGGCTTACAAAACAATGGTGTGCAGTACTTTAAAAATCAAAAGCTTGAGAGGAAGCGCTAATAGCGTTTCATTGTTGATAAAGACATGAACATAAACTGGAAGAAAGGAGTTCCACGCAGCACCCTGCTGGGACAATGGAAGGACCTCCTTTTTATTATCCAGAAATTCATGACTTGTGAAGAGAGGTACTCCCTCACCTTCATGTATCATTTCAGGATGCTGCAACACTTTGAACCCGGTCGGCACATCCGGTGGAGGATGGATTTCACTTACTTTTTGCTTAAAGAGTTTAGAAAATATGGCTAAGGGCGTGTATAAAGCGTGGGTGGACCAGGCTGATAAGAAATTGTATCATCACAGCCTGATCAAAATCCTGGTCCAGAAACAATTGAAAATTAAGGGTATGACCTGGAAGGAGTTGCTAAAGTAGCTAGACAAAAATCCCTCTACAGGAAAAAAAACAACTGCTGAGAAGAAGATAGAGACCCCCGCTAGCACGAGAAAGGGTCCAAGTGTAAAGAGAAGTCCTTCTTGCACCAGTGCAAGAATGAAATGAACTGGGAAATCAGTAGAAGAAAAGGGCCCACCTCCAGAGAAATAGAAAACAGTGGGTGCACTTGTCAAAGAAACTCCTCCGACGCCCCCAGCGCATGAACAGACCCCTGAAGAAGACGATTTATTGTCAGTCCTTGCGGACACAACATAATTTGTGGACATTGAAGATAACACCTTGTTGGCCAAATTTATTAGGGGCCAAAAAAAGAATGAAGAACCTGGTGCAGAATAGCAGTCCCCACAGAATGTTGAATCCCCACATGCACCAATGCAAGATGAACCAGAACCAGCACAGGAAAAGGAAGAACCGACACAAGAAGAAAAAGAACTGGCACAGGAAGAAGAAGAACCAGAAGAGTTAGAAGGGGAGGAAGAACCAGAAGAGTTAGAAGACGAAGAAGAGCTAGAAGAAGTAGAAGGAGAAGAAGAAGAGCCAGAAGAGCAAGAAGATGAAGAAGAGCCAAAAGAAGTGGAAGTAGAAGAAGAAGAACCGGAAGAGCAAGAAGAAGAAGAAGAACGGGAAGAGTTAGAATAAGAAAAAGAACCAGAAGAGGAAGAACTGTTTAATGAAAATCTAAGGGATACTGAGGTCCCTGAAGAAAATACAGCCCCTATTGAGATAGAGAAGGAAGAAGGTTCGGTAGCTTCTGCTACTCAGATACTTGAGCTCGAGTTTCAAGTACAGAATTTAGAGCAGGTCGTAGACAAAACACAGGAGGAAAAAGAACAGAATAAGGAAGAGTTCACGGTAGAGATCCAAAAGAAGAAAGGATAAGTCAGGGTATGGAAGTACCGTTCTTCACAATGTTTCAGAAGACTTAAAAAGGTGACGAAGAAATTGAAGAGCAGCAAAAAGATGAAGTCTGAAACACTGCAGACTGATGATAGTATGCCGGAGCAGGAGTGAGCTGGAACGCTCAAAATTTTGAAGTTTTTTGCAGAGGTAAAGAGTTGTGTGAGGACACACAACAGCTTAAGGATGGGAGGATGTTAGCCCCCTAATTTTCTCTCTTTTTACTACTTTTCCCTTCCTAAATTATAACCATTTACCCCTGTTTCACCTCCTTTATGCACCCTCATCTGGCACCAGTCCAAGCATGGTTACAGATTTAGTATAAACCTTTATTTTTCATGTTTTAATTAAATTTAGCACTAATTAAATATCTATCACATGATTTATTATTTCTAAATCACTTTTATAACTAATCGATATCTCCAAAGGTTATGTGATGGTTAAAGTGCTTATCATGATCGTTGATATTAGTGCAGGATCGGATCTGCATTATTGACAGCACAACATATCTTTGGGGTAGATCTGAACTTCCTTAATCACTTCCCCATCTTAAGCCATTTAAGCCATGATAGCGAATGATTCAAAGGCATCCGAGACTAATCCGTGAAGGGAGAAAGCTGGTTAGCTACGACCAGTTTTGCAAAGCCATCTTATCTTGAAGGCTGAGACTAAATTTTGCATTTTGTTATGAATTAGTTGAATGATCTATTTTGGCCTTCGACCAATAGATCTATATATTGTAAAATGTAAATATGACCAAGGAGGATAATTTTTGGGAGCAGAGTTTAGATTGAAGTTGATAGGCGGTAACAAGTCTTTTTTTATTGCCCGAATCTGGGCTGGACACTGTATTGACGTATGTATTTGCCTCAATAAATTAATAAAAGGTTTTCTTCCACCTCATGTTTCAGAAATTATGTTTATGTTCTTTTAAGCTCATGAATTAACTGGTTTGCTGAGCAGCGCTTAATTTCTAAAGGGAAACACGCTGGTTGGTTAGGGCCTAGCCAACCCAACACATTTACCCTATTTTCTGTTTCCTATAATGTGTGTTTAAAATATTAAAGTGTGATTCAATTTTCAGTAGATATATTCCTGTCTTATTGGAAATGGATCCGTCGTGTGAAGTAGTTACATTTTCTTTCCCTGCAAATTACTTTCCTGCATTTTATTTCAGATTGGATTTCCTGTCTGGTACAAGCAGGAGAAGCAAACCCACACCAATGTATGTTGGTGTGACATTTTTTTTCCTGCAGTTCTGTTTATTTGGTTTTCCACCGCCTGGTACAAGCAGGAGAAGCAAACCTGCACTAGTGCACATTGGTGTGATGCAACAAGTTTTCTTAATCTACTTTCCGCGATTTTATTTATTTCCTTAAAAGACTTACTACAGTATGAATGATTGTTTCTTTAATTTTTCATTTTATTAAACTTAGAAACATTAAATTTTATGTGTGCCATTTAATTTAATATAAAACTAGCACTTGCAATAATTGAACACCTGTTTGAAGAATTAAAAGCTAAGTGCAGAAAGCTCTAATCAGGTGTAGGAAATAATTTCTTGCCATAGGATCTGAGTGCTCTGAACCTTAAATTTTGAGCCCTTGCATGAATTAAAAAGCCTTCAGTAAAGACAATTTATACCTTCTACATAACTCTTTCATCCTGCACTAGTGCAAGACATATTAATACAAGAAGGAAATCTCTAAGGAAGCAAGTTTAAGTGCCCATTTAACGAGGATCGTTATGTTTCATTAAAAGAAAATACACACTATTAGACAAACAACTATTGTTTGGTGATTATTTTTTATCTTTAATTCTCTCTTGCAAAATGGTATTTTTTTCTTTGTTCCAAATTTCAGATTATTGTTACCAGTTCAAGTTGCTTTTTCTTTTGAATTGATTTAAAATATTTCATTTAATAAAGTAGGATTACATTAGAAGTATTTTCCATACCACCTACTTCTGGTGGCTTCTGTCTTCTAAGTTTAACTTCAAGGACAAATTGTTGAGAATTTTCTTAAGTGTAATTCTACACCCAATATTTTGAATGCTGCTTCAGGGAGGCTATTTGATTTGGTAAGTAATTTTCGATTACATGAGAAATTTTTACATTTTTTATGTTATTAAGCTTTTGAAGGAATTTATTAGGTACATTGATTTCAAACAACATTTTTTTAGAAATTGTTTGTCTTTCTTTTTTTCTTTCTTTTTGAAATGAATGCCTACAGAAAGGTAAGGGTTCAAAGCCCACTAAGGGCCTAAATAATTTAAAAATAATTTTCATATCGTCTCCTTCTATCAAATAGGAAGCCTGCATTTCAATTCAAACCCATCACGTAGGAACAATCCACCGGATTTCGGTAACAACAACTCGTGGATCAAATTTCCAGGGAGAGAGTGGGCACAGTAAGAAGGAACAATGGTGACCAAGGATTATTTGGAAGGGACTCGGTGACAACCGTAAGTGAAGGACAATCCACTTTTGTGTTTCCAATTTTGGGATCCTTTATACCGTCGTCGTATGAAGAATATTCCACCACCGGCCTTCCTCGCTCTGCGTGTGTTCAAGGGTTAACTGGACTCTTTTCTATTTGAGTTTGATATTTTTTGTAGAAGTTATGATTATGGCAGTGAGGTTAAAGTTAAGATATTTCCTATTACTCTCATGACCTGGGCTTTTTCGTTTATGGGGTTAGAGTGGAAACACCGTAACCTCTTGGGATCAGATGAAGAGAGTATTTTTGTTCAAATATCAAGAATAATAAAAACTCGGACATGCAGATGAATTTTTACAATCATACAAGATGATGATGAAATTCATGAAGATTATTTGGAAATATTTTTGTATATTTTATAAAGGTCAAAACTTAAGCTTGATCTCAACACTATTGTAGAATACTGTTTTAAGAGGACTTACTAAAATTCCAGAACACTTGGAATCATAGGACAAGGTGATATTTCTCAACAAAATTTTGATCAAATTTATGAATTATGTTGGAAATTTTTCAAGAAACCAATACAAGATCCAGAGAGGAGCTTCCAACAGAACAGAAAATCAATCTACCGATGCTATGATTATTGGAATAGAAAAATAAATGGAAGACATGAAATGATATAACAACAATGTTACCAAATAGTTATACTCCTTAAAATTTCAAAGCAGAAACCTATGAAGGAACAAGAGTCATTATGTATTTTCTCATTCTAAATGTAGAGACAAGAAACCTCTAAAGAGTGTCTCTTAATTAAAAGAAAATAATAAGCAACAACATTTGTGTAATATTCATATCACAAAAGAAAATTTCTCTATACCAAGACTTAAAGCTACATTATAGTTGGAACACTTGCCGAATACTTGAATGCGTGAGAATGAATTGGCCTCAGTAGGCAAGGTGTATACTTTCAAATTTCCTCCACACTATTTTGGTTATAATTGATGTATATTCTTATCCCAACCACCGAAGTAAGTGTATGAATCGATATCAGCATGGGCAACCTCTCAACCATGGAAACAAGTTTGGAGAGGCCAAATCATTATCCATATTCTTACCACCATTCATAGGTCATACCCATCTACACATGCACCTTATTCAATGCCTCAACTTCCGAGTCACCCACTCCACCATTGTCTTTACCCAACTCTCAGCCTCCTTAGTTGCCCTGCCTAACCTATGCCCAATCCTAATAATAATAAGCAAAGCAAATGATCCAACAAACCCACTTACCATTCGAATAACAACATCTCAATCAGTCTATGAGTATTCAATTAAGACTTGAAGGACCGTAACATCAAAAATCGTAAGAAACCCGTGGCACTGTCATTATAGGGTGAGGCAGGAACCCCAACCATTCTCTCGAAAGGTTCCCTAAGCGGCCCTTACTCTTCCTGCAGGAGGCTAGTACGGAAAGGGGAGTGAGCTCATTCTAGACTAGTCGGCAACCGAGCTTCGTAATCTTTTTCATTCACATACCTTGCTTTCTGCCATCAAAGAGATCCCCATTCAGATTAAGATCATTAAGGAAATCATTTCAAGAAACTCGGGAGAGATATTGGAAACCCCCAACTATCTAACTTATTTGTAGGCAAGAGAGTTACGAAAAGATACAGAACGTGGAAAAATATACTAATACCATAAACCCCCGTTGTCTTAGTTCGGGAACAGTAATGTCCTTGTCTTTAATGTTCTTATAGATCAGAAGCCTTTAATGTCATGACTAAGAAAACCATGGATCAACTTCATGACTATCTTTGGCACTATTCTATCATGGCTTAGATTGGACAGACAGAAAATAAAATTAAGCCGAGACATGGATGATGTACATCACCATCTCATTAGATTTTATTGCCTGATGGCCCACTGGTGGCTTCGAGCCAAAGAACCCGCAGAGTGACATCCCTCGATCTTGGGCCTTCCACTATGGCTTACTACTACCGATGGTTATGCATTGATGTCATTCTGGTGATATGTATATTCCACATGGAGATTATAGGAAGAAAGTTACCTTATACCCCTACGTATCCATTTCGATTTAACTTTTGAGATAATTTAAGGTTGATCAAAGTAGGATGAGGAAACTCATTCTATTTCCTTATCCACCATTATACCTATCACAGAAAGACAGATTCAAGATTTAATAATCGACATTATGCCTAATTATGAGCCTTTGGAGCCAAATTTTCAAAATTTTCAGAATTTCAATAGTACGACTTTTCATTCTTCATGACTAACGTATTTACCCCTTACCCTTAGCTTGATACCACTAAGTGAGATTAGCTCCGTAAATACCGTATATTAGTTTAGATTTCGACCTTATCTTAGCAAGAACAACTTGTGAATTTTTGCAAAACCATCTTAGTGCCTTTTCTTGGGGCTATGAAGATATGAAGGGTATCCTCCTATACTTAAAAGGTACACCACATCTATATTCAGAAGGAACCTTAACTATTCGAACAAACCTTTAAAAGTAACGAACCCATTTTAAGAGACAATGAAGCGAAGAATTATTAAACTCTTAGATGCTGTTTATTGTCCTATTTTACAAATGAACACGATATTCCTATTAGTACTAGTACCTAAGAAAGATGGAAGATGCATGGACGGTATTGATTATTGAGAATTGAATAAATACCCTTGAATATCTTCCTTCATTGATCACATTGATAATTTCGTTAAGAGCAACATTCTCCTTTTTGGATACTTAAAGGGTTATAACCAGACATGATTGCACTCAAGATCAGATAAACTAGTTTTTATATGTCCATGGGGGACATTTACATAAAGTTCTCTCCTTTTGTTTATGTAATGTCTCGTACCTACCTTCGCAAGCGCTCGCTATATTTTCATCGAATTTGTAGAAACTTATATGGATGACTTTTCTCGTGTTTGTGATTCTTTTCGTAGAAGCTCTCAAAAATTTGAGAAAGTACTTTCATTGTCGTAGTTTACCCTACGAGATAAGAAATGTAGATTAATGCGCAAGCGCAGAGTGGCGGGCCGCCATTTGATTTCCCATGGGGGTGGCATCTGGTGTTGGATCTTGCGAAGATTGAAATCATTCTCGAATCTTCCCGCACCCAAACCTGTGTGAAGAGGTTTTTTAGGGACACAGTTGTTACTATAGAAGATTCATTGAAATTTTTTCAAAGATAAATACCTTCTTTTCCGACTTCTAGCGATGATAGTGACCTTTCAACCACTACTACAATGGGGTTTTTTGAAACATTGAAGTGTGTTGGTACAGTAACCAATTTTGCGAGGTCCAAACTAGTCTCTCGCTTTTCACATTTCCTTCCGATGTTTATTTTGACAAGTTTTCTTTTCAGCATTTTCTTCTCGGCCGTATTCTGATTTGGATTGGGATTTATTCCTCTTTCCATTTCTTTTTTTCCTTTCCATCCGTTGCACACCCTCTCATTCTCAACTTGGATAAACCTGGCTCTCCGTAGCTCTAAATTATTTCTTCTTGGCACTAACGTACGTAACTGCTTATCAACTTCTGGTAGATTCTCACCATTTAGGAATATTGGTAACTATGCCAACCTTTAAAGGCCCAAAGAGCTAGAGCTACCAAATCTCCTTCTCGAGACAATAGCATCTAACCTTTTTCAAGTTCACTGGCTTGACAATGTGTAAACTTGCTCGGCATCGCAAAATTGATTCATTCTTTTTCCATCTTGATACTTAAGCTTTTCCTTGAGTGCCAACTTCCTTATGGCTTCTTACCATCGTTTCCCAACCAACATGATATGGGTTTTCACAATGCGAATGAAGCTTCTTTTCCATGGAGGTTCAATAAGCAACAGTGATCTCGAGCTTCAAATATGACTTTCCGATTTAGCCACATCCTTCTTCCAAGTGAGACTCGGGCATCATATGTTAGCTGATACATCTATCTCGACGTATTATAGCAAACTCATTTTCATCCAATAATTCCTCCATGCGTATCTTCCATGCCATAATTCTTAGGTTCTCAAAAGCATTCTTGAGTCTAAACTATTGGAAATACTTTCTTAGTCCTGGAGAAAACCCGAAACAATGATATTGAAATTAGAACTCTTGAAAGGACAACTTAAAATTTTCTCTACTATGAATCTAGCTCAATACCATGTATACATTTAATTGTAGATTAAATTCACTCATGAAATTTACTAAAGCATAAGACTCAAATTCACTCTACTCATTTCTAAAGGCTCACAATTGAGAACACATATCAAAAGCATGTACATAACGACGAACACACACATACATGAGGATTGATCTAAGGAAAGAAAGTATGAAACCCTTCCTATCTCAGACATTAGCTTTCAAAAATAGAGAAGAAATGCAATGCTTTCCAAGCTCCTCGAGCAACCTCACACAAGCACACCTTATCTCACTCTCCTCATAGATTGAATCTCGCCTAACACTTAGCCAATTTTCCTACCTGCCAAGCTCCTTATTTCCTTGCACTATTTCTTGCTGAATTAGCCCCATATTAATTATGGAAATACCTATCTGTGAACCCGTAACTTTATGTGCCCTTATCCGACCGTGTATGCACTGTGATAACTTGATAATTATAAAAATGATAAAGACACTTCCTCGAACTCCAACATCATCCGTACTCGAATTTCATGCATGAATGCATTAATTATACGATTGATTAGTTAACTGCTGAACATTGAAGAATTTACTGTTATACCTACCACCAGTTCCTCCAACAATTAGAACTAGTTGAACCGGGCCTTAACTCAATTTAACCGAATTAAATTATTCCAATTGAAATTAAACTCAACCTAAAGTTTCTAAAATTTATGAATCATCGTACACAACTCAAAGTTGGTTCAATAACCTTAATTAACTAAGACACTTAGTGATAACAACTCAATTAACTTATTCAAGTTGTCTTGTGATGAATTTGATTTTCTCTCACTTTAACTAAAGGAAAATTAAATTAGGAATTTTGTTTCATTTTTCAACAAAATCAAGTTGTGACTTATTTCCATTCAACCAACTTAAGAAGGAGGGTCTTCTAGAATTATTTCAATTTCTCCTTTTACATTCATTGACATAACTTGTTAAAAGTATCAATTATAATAATTTAAATATAATCATTTAATTAAAATAATATTAATGGTGTTATAATTAAATTAACATATTTTATTTTTA
Source organism: Pinus albicaulis (assembly GCA_034641835.2). Classification (NCBI taxonomy): domain Eukaryota; kingdom Viridiplantae; phylum Streptophyta; class Pinopsida; order Pinales; family Pinaceae; genus Pinus; species Pinus albicaulis. Next base: position 871,378,149 of record CM076571.1, read on the forward strand.
TTGTATTAATTCCATAATTGGTGTACTAATTAATACTTAATAATTTATTTTTTTTCCATATACTTAGAAATTTTGAAAAGTAATCAACTGGTATATATACTAGTACATTCATGCATATGTAGCCAACATATGCATAAGCCTATACATGCTAATAATCATATTCATTAGGTAGCTCAAGATGGGTCATTACATATACCTTCATATAAAAATTCCCATTCCAAAGTAGAGAGTTTTCTATAGTATATTACAATTATCTTAATGTATTAATATAACCATGTAAAGATTGGTATCTTTTGATTATGTTTATCAAAGCAATAAGAGAGGGGGTGGTGAATCAATATTCCTTTCAATTAGTATTATTATTAATCTTTCGTATACAGTTAATCTTCAATTAATATCGTTGTTTGAACAATGATAGCAAGAAATAAAAGGAACACAACCTCCATTACCGCTTTGCTGTGAAAACCCTATCCAGAAAACCACCGAATACTTTTCTAATAATTTCTTTAATGTTCAAAACTCTAATTTTGAAAATAAAGTTCAACTTCCTGCATCCAGAGCATTCTTCACTCCTATTGATGGACGCCCAACGTCCAGAGATTCTTTAGTACTCATAACCAAAAATTGATGCCCCAACACCCAATGAGACAAAAATCACCCTAGCACCACCTTACCACCGAGCTGCAAGATTGAACCTATTGTGACTTCTATGCACCACCAATACCACCCTACCACCTCATGCGAAGAATTAAAGAATAATGGACTTCGCACCAAAGAAAATGGTCCACTTTACAATGATATAGAACACAGAAGAATATCAACATACCACAACCCAAACTATGAAACCACCTAATGACAATCACATAAACCTCCCGACACTACCCTTAACTCTTTGCGTACAGACACTTGTACAATTTTTAAATGATACATTTACAATGACTTGAAGAGCAACGATACCTTTATAATGATCTATGTAGTAGCCAAATTGTTGACTTCATGTGGTGAAATTATTACTACCGCACTTTCATTTTCACTCTTATCATGGTAACTTTTTCCTTAATTCCTTGCTTTGATTTTTGCCTTGTAAATTTGTCGTTTGCAGCCTCGACAACACAGACCAGATTTTTCTTTCCTTTCAGGATCTCATATTGAATCGTATCTATGCTTTTTTAGATCCTCAATATGTGATTTAGGTTCTCGAGTATTCCTTTTTAGTCTATTTCTCCAATGCCATAGGTATGAAACCAATTTGGATTCTTTGAAGAGAGAGCAGTCAACTTCACAATGACCTAATTATGGACCTGTCTCCATGAAGTGAAAACTCAGAAGAAATCTTCATTTGTCAATGTTTATTAATTTGGCTCTCAAAATTGATTCCGTTGAAACCTAAATTTATGCAATCATCTACCACTTATTACAATTCAAATATGATACAATCGGGGAGAGAGAGTTATGATGATTTTCCCAAGATCACTTCTTTGGAGATCAAGTTGAGGGGAGCTCTTCAAAACACTAAATTCCACAGAACACATCCTTTTAAAAATGTTGCGTACCTTGGTCATAAATTTTTAAGGTGAGCCCTTAGATTTTATATTCGTCTCCATGAAAATTTCACTTAAACCTCATAGAAAAACTCAGAGCGCAAATCCCACAATGACCTCATGCAGAAAATCCCTGCTGAGGAGGATATTAGAATCACAATGATATAAATGCTTAGGTGGAGAGGGTATTCAACAAGTGAACGTGGGAGTGACTTGAGTGAGCTAAAAAATGATTAATTATTAGATTTTCAATGACCCAGCACAACCCCATGGGGTTTTAGTCCACTAACTAGGGTTACAAAATTCAAACATAAACATTCCTCAAACCGTGAAGAACTATATGGTGTGCTGTTATATCGACATAGAAACATATCAGGCAGAAACCATAAAAAGCACATGAACTAGGAACACAGTACTTAGTAGGTCAAAATTACCACACAAGATCGTAGGTAGCTCCCTGTGTCGCTTAGTTGACATCAACATAACCAAAGTGATCAAGAATCTCCCCCTTTGGCATTGATGGCACATATACCTCTGTATCATGACACCCTCTTCCACAACATTCTCTCCCTTTGACATTAATGCAGGAGTAACTCCTCGACACACAACCACTTCAGATTGTATACACACTGACTCCCTACTGGGGACAATCATCCCGTGGACTCAGTATAATACCTACTCCCTTTATATTATGAATAAGGAAAATTCATTTATAAACTTGGGAGAACTTAAGTCGTTTAAGATATTCAAATGCTTCACGAGTACTCTTACGATCATCAATGCTTTTTTCCAATTTGCATATGGTGGCTTGAATAATGATATTTTTACCTTGGGATACCACAAAACCATAGAACCTAATGTTCTCTTTAGATACCGAAGAATTTTTGAGAACAATATGTGACTTTTGTGTCATTGGAATCTTCCTACTTGTCCAATCGGCTACATAACATCCGCTGGGAGGTTGTTACATATAGAAGACTACCAATCTTAGATCCGTACAACCTTTGATTCAACATCCTTAGATGTTGTCTATGCTCAATCTTCAACCCATTACCATCGAAGTAAGATACCAGGTCATTCCATTTTGAATTTTTTTGACATTATGTACCAAGGTTTGACATATAAATATTTTCTCTTCGTTAGAGATATTTGAAGCCCTTAAGAAGTGCATGTCACCACAAAGTAAAGACATCTCTTAACTCACTTTGTATCTTTTATAGAAAAGTCATACTAGCCTAAAATCATCGTTGCTACCAAATATTATATCATCCTTTATAGCTATTAGACGTGCTTTAGTTGTTTAATCTAGAACATACATGTTGTTTGAGCCCAACTTGCTGTGAGCCAATTTCACCATACCGCTTCTCGATTTCACATTTTGTGGAGTTGAATAGTATTGTGTGTCCTTGACTCACACGTTCTAACACCGAGCAGATTGTGATCATGTTTTCAACTACAGAACATTCTTGGCTAGAGAATATTTTCTTTTGAGATGATCAGGTTCTGCATCCTATAATATTTGAAGATCCCATCATTTCCAAAGGACATGGTTCCATCCTTCTTCTCTTTCATAGATACAAATTTTCTTTTCATCTCTCCACCTGAGCAAAGCGTAGCAAACTGCCACAATATACTAATACATCTTTATCGTTTTGAGCCTTGAGAGCAAGAGCACAACACTACTTTCTTATTCTTCCATGTTTCTTTGTCTGGTGGCTTTCTCGAAGATTTCAGATATTTTCGTGTTTTTAGTCTTCCTCGGGTTATGTGTCCAAAGTTTTTACACTTTCCTAAATATTCAATATTAGCTTATTAAATATTCAAATCTATTGATGTTTCATCGAGTTCTCAGGAGGTTCAGCATTTGGCGTATCTCCAGAATTGTATGAAGTCTTAGGCACGTACACATTCTCTACAACTTATGACCAAATTTTCCACAGAATAACATAAATAGCCATAAAAAATATGTTGGGCACCTAGATGGAAAATTTTCGTCGAGGAATTTTCTTCCAAGGAATTTTTTATGCACCGTCTGTTTGTTCACATGGCCAGCCAAATCTCATAGGTTCATTGTATTTTATTGCAGAAGGTCCCGTTTCTTCTTCTTTGTAATCGATGCTAGTTAGTTTCTGAATAAAGATCATTGATTGTTGATGAGTTCTTCCAATGCCACGAGTTGCTGGCAGGTTTTGGGACAATGTTTTCGCCTCTTTACGCAATGAGACAAAAAAACACCGAATGATTTTTCAATAATTTTTTAATATTCAACTCCAATTGAAAAATAAAGTCTAAATCTTTAGAATCTAGAAAAGCATTCTTCTCCGTATTCTACTGGATGGACGTCTAATGCCCGTATTCCCGCAGTCAACTAAACGCGATGCCCCAACACCCAATGAGCTACAACTCACCCTAGCACCAATTCTCATCACTCGAATTTTTCTTATATTTGAACCCGTTGGTGAACTTTCATGCAATAGCCAGCACTATCCTACCACCCTACAGAAGAACAAAAGAATCGACTCGTACTAGGAAAATGGTCACACTTTACAATGATATAGAATGATGTAGAAGAAGAATACACACTAGAACACAAACCCAATTCATGACAACCACCTAATGATGATCTTAGACCTTGTTAATTCTTCTTCAACTTTTTACAAGACAGACACTTGTAGAATTTTCACACAGATACATTTACAATGATCAGCACAATGACACTATAATGACCTAGACAGCACTCAGCCACTGAAGACTTCAGGTGAAATTTCATTGTTGTTCGCACCTTGATTGCTGTTCTTATCATGCTACCCTTTCCTCGCACCGTGATTTGCTTTTCTTCCCCGAGAAAGTCCGTCCTTTCAGAGTCTTCACAACACATGAGATCTAGCTTTTTCTTTTCTTTAGGATTCCATATTGAATCTAGCATTCCTTATTTCCGCATCCCTAATATGCATTTTGGACTCGTTAAAGAGTCCGAGTCTTCTTCTCCAATGCCAGGTCCCACCCAATTTGACTTTTCACGCATTTGTTTAACATTCACAATGACCCACTATATACTATTTCGTAGAGAGAACTTGGTACACCCAGGAAGTTATGTGTCATCGTTTCTTCATTTGGCTCTAAAATTGATATAGAAACTGCATCACACACTTGTCTCTATTTCGACATACTTAATTGACACTCGTAGAGAGCATGGACATTTTCTCCCAAGATCACTTCTTTGAGATGAAGTTCAGAGTCCATAAAAATGATCAAGCCACAAATCACAATCATATATCCTAAAAATATTATGCACCTTGATTTTAACCTCACAGAGTTTTCCGTATTTCATATTCATCTCATAAACATTTCAACTTCCTAAACTTCATAGAAAAGTTAGAGCAAGAATTTGTAGCAATTAATTGCTTTCTGTGTAGCAAAATCCCTACATGAGGAGGATATGAGGATCACAATTATATAAATGCTTAGGTTGAGAGGGTCTTCAACAAGTGAACGCTGAGATTTTAGGAGTTAAAAATTATTAATTATTAGATTAATGACTTGCCAAACCCCACAAATATAGCCTACTGAATCAAGTTACAAACTTCAAACATGATTATCTTCAAATCAGTAGGAATCAACAGTTACATATCACCTATAGAAATATCCTATAAATAGAAATTCAATAAAAGATTTGACCTATTGTACTCGTAGGTCAAAATTACTATGCAATATCGAGGTATCCTCGGTGTCGTTTTTGGCTGAGAGATCAATGACAACCACCGACGAACAATATTCTCATTATTGTGATGGAACTAAAATTTGTAGACGAATAATTTATCTTGGTGCAATGTTAATAAACACACTTTTCCAAAGCAAATAAGAGTTCTAATTTATCTTAGAATGATCGTATCTATTGTAACCCTTCCCCTTACTCTCTCATTCTTTCTCGGAATAGTTATGAAGCTATCTACATTGACTTAAAAATCTACAAAAACCCAAGTGTGAAAGCATCAACTACACCGAACTAATTTCCTACAGGAAACTAGAAGTCATCATCACATGTCAAGGGGAGTGAGACTTGCACAATCCCACACAGAATCTGCAAGCCAGAGGGATAAAACCATGGTAGCCATATCTACCCCGTTAGCACTGAAAGTCCCTTGTATCAAATAAAAGGCTATAAAAGGTAAATCTAAACCACCAGAGGCTGTCTAGCCTTCTAGCCTTGGAGATGGCTCTCTACTTGCCTTGTGCTATCAACCTCACTCAGTGTTATATTCAGGTTTTAGATGGCTATGAATGATTAGAAATTGATTCTCAAGCTTAATTTTTTGTAAATTTTTAAAAAGGGTGAGAAACTATTTTGCAGAAGTTACATATCCAAATGAAGAAGGACAAAACAAAATTTGTAACAAAATATAGACATACCTAACGTTTAATAATCAAATTTCCTCACTGTAGTTGAAGGATGAATGAAGAGAGGAAAAATGGAAAACTAAACTATTAAAATATATGAATCTGTCCACCATAGAAGAAAAAATAACACCGTTTAATTAACTCAAAAAATAAAAGAGAAAATACATGAACGTAAATATGTTTCTTTCACCGACAGAAGAGCTTATACAATATTAAACAGTTTGAGAAACAAACGACAGAAAATATATGTGATTAACAACAAGAAAGCAAACGCAATACATGACATGAGAAACTTCGTTCAAACAACATTCAACTTCCTCTATTCATTTAACAAATAATGAAAAACACAAAAATCCTTAAGCTCTTCCATTTCAAACCCAATCAAACTATTTTGTCATGTCTTATTCTTCTTAAATAAAATTGGGAAGAATTACTTGTATGGAAATTAAAAATTAATATACTGCATTCTCTTTATTCACAAAGAATATCGAGACAATATTGATATTGAAAATCATTTTAAAAGCTTGATACAAACTTAGAAACATCAAAAACTACAAAAAATATCCATATTTCCTCTACTTTTACTAACCAAATCTCAAAAAACTTTAGTTATGCTACTAAAAACTACGAAATAGTATCTCAAGAGACACATTTATAGTCTCAAAATATACCAAACATGAAAATCTAGAAATGGTTTTTTTTTCTTTTGCCCATTATCTAGAAAAACATCAGTTTCTTCAAAAATATTTTTTTATATTTTCAAACGCATTTCACAAACCATGAATAAAATAATAGAAATTTCACAATGCGGAAAAAGAGTGCCTTGAAGATGCATTTCAAACTCTTGTTATATGACACCCGTATAAACACTCAAGGAGGCTATTGCTTTCGTTTGTGCTTTCGAGAAAAACCACCTTCATTTTCCCAAAATTTTATTCATGTGATTCAAATAACAGCTTCAAATGACGTTCAAAAACATAGTATTTTTCACACTTCCATCAAGTTGGGTAACATCGTAAAGTAGTAATAATGCACCAATTGCCATGACGACACATGCAGAAATGACCTTTGAGGTTATGAAAATGGTCAAGCCTTACAGATTGGAATTATTCAAAAACTGGAAATTAAAGGACATGGAAAATACATTTGACAATGAAAAATAATGACCCCAACATTGGATCCAATGGGAATGACAAACTTCTAAAGGTGGAAGAAAAAATCTTAGAAGATAGCCTATTTAATTATTGGGTTATAACCAAAGATTAAAAACTTCCAAAATTAACCGGATCGATTGAATTAACTTTGACTCGTTATGGTAGCATAACGTTGAATCTTAGGTTTAATTTTGGGCTTCAAATCAATGACGAAGATCATTTCACACTTGAAAAATACAGCAACACTAAACCCAAGTTGGAAAGCAAAATGTCAAGTTTAATAATCGCCTAAAAAATATGCTCAAAACATTGAGATTATTTACATTATTATATACACACTAAGTGCTTTAATAACCTACTCACTCAAGCGATACAAAATTTCCAATGAAGCTGCCATGAGATGTCTTTTATTCATTGAAATTTCATTTACTCTTCTTGATCAGCAAAAATGAGAGAATTAACCTCCAAATTTAAATGATTTTGAAAAACAAAAGACCTGGGTAGAAATATGGTATTGCTTCCATAAATCTTACAACAAATTGGCCATGGGATGAAAACCCCTTCTTTTCAATAGTTCGAAGAGGCTCAAAGAAAAAGAATATTAAAAAAAAATATTTAACACTTTCACTCGATGATCTATGATAGGAATCTATTCTAGAGAAATGAGAGCACTTTGTCTATTAATCTTGTTCTTTCAATCGAGGCAAACCACTTTATCCACAAAATAATGCACATCCATAAGATTCGAGATTAAACCTTTCATATAATTAAATGTGTTTTTCATTTTTTCCTAACCTAGATGCAAATCTACGTAAGAGGCTTCAAAACAACCCCTTCTTTTTTCACTTCTCTCATATTCGATCCGACTCTGTCCTATCAATTTTTTATTAACTCATGGCCGATTAGTTTCATCTCGTTAAAATTATGTGACAAATTGTTTCGTTGGCATTGTACTTGAATATTCAGGCAACAAACTTCTTTGCTTTCTTCGAGGAAATAAAAATCGAGCAAGGTCGATTACCGCCATTACATCTTTGACTACATATGTCAATTCTCATGAGATAAAAAAATAATCTATTTTTCCGTAAAATATTTTGTATCAACACTATAGAAGGATAGGTTTGTTTAAAATTTGCACAAAATGATGAATATAAATCCGTCGTAGAAAAAATAATTGCACTTAGAAACCTTTCATACCATGATTTGGCTTTATCCTTGCTTCATAAACATTTTCATCAATGAATCATGAAAATTAAAATAATCCACACATGCATCTAGAACGACCAAATGTAGAGCAAAATATTCTCCTTTCCATCTCTAAATATTGGGAGATAGGCTTTCACCAAATTATCAGTGACGCATAGGATTTTGAAAATTAAGAATAAAAATATTCTATCCGTAGGATCATTCCCCGATTCTTTCTTAAAGAGCCTATTCTTAAAATCACCATAAATTTCAAAACCATCGACCTTTAACCAATGGGGTCATCGTACATTTAATTCTTCAATATTATTTCTGAATTTTGAGTGTCTAGGTGAATGGGTTCTGTTTTTTTCTATATTTTTGTTCACCATCAACAAGAATAACTAAAATTTGATGATCTTACCCAGAAGATTGCACTTTCGATCCCCAAAAAATGACAATATATGAAAATTTGTAACCCCCTTTAGCTGAAAAAAAGGGCTACAAAAACGTTAAGAACCACTGGTAGGCTAAGGTTCAACCCCCGAGACTTGCGATAGGTTTCGACGCGTCCCGTGCCATCAATCACTTAGGGACCTGCAGATCTAGGTTGGCAGGATGATACAATGATTAGAAATTGAGTTTGGTTTAATTTTTTCGAAATTGGGTGCATAGGTCGAACTTATTTTGGATCGCAGTTGCAAATCCACCAATAAGAGACATAAATGAAATTTCTAATAGGAAAGATAGTATACTCACTAGCGATTAATCAAAGTTCATTATAGCTGAAGGATGAATGGGTAGGAGAAAAGGACAAACTACATCAACTATAGAAGGAACCAAATTCACCATATAATAACAATACACTTAAGACTCAACTAAAAAACTACAAACAAAGAAATACATGAATTCTAAAATAGGTTTATTTCAGTAAACAAGAAGAGGTATAACAATATTAAAATAGATTTGAGAAACAAATCTAACAAAAAATATATGTGATTGAAAAAGGAAAAAAACAAACCCAATAAACATGACATGAGAACTCATGTTCAAACAACATTCAATTCCTTCTTCTATTCATTTGGAAAAATAATGAGAAATACAAAAAAATCCTTAACAAGCATATGCCAAACCCAATTGAACCATTTTCTGTCTTTTTCTTCTAACACACAATCGAAGAATTAATATGTAAAACAAAAGACTAGATACTAATGCATTCTATTCACAAAGAAGATTGAGCAATATTGATCTTGGAAACATAATTTTTGAAGATCACATAAACTTAGTAAATATCCAAAACTGCAGTATCCATATCACTGACATTTACCAACCTAGTTCAAAAAACATTCTAATTTTCGGCCAATAAAGTTACTTGAACGCTCAAGAGACACCAGTGGATCCAAAAATACAAGCACTCAAGTAAAATCAGCCATTATTTTTGACCCATTATATAAAACTTTTCGGGCTTTCTTCAAAATATTCTCAAATTTTCTCTCATCAAAATTCTCTCATAAACCAATGACTAAAACATGAAATTTCAGTTCTAAAAAGGGCCTTTAAAAGATGCATTTAAAACTCCGGCCTATGACACCTAAGAAAAAACCGAAGGAGGTTATTATGTTTTTTGTCCATTATTATAAAAAAACCTTTTAGTTTTCAAAAATTTTTTCATGTGATCATAAACAATCGCTTTTCAAAATGATGTTCAAAACATGATTAAAGCACTATGTTGGGTAAGTACCTAAATAAAATGAACAACACAAATTAATCGCTACGATGATGATGGCTTATTGACCTTGGAGGATATGATAAAGGTAGTGGTGATAGGTTTGACTATTCAAAAAACCCAAAATTAAAGGCGCTAAAATATATTTATTATGAAAAACTAATGAATCTTCAATATTGGCTCCACCAAGTGTGAAGCTCTCATAGTGAAAGCGAAGAATAAAACTGTGGAATATTAGTTTGCTGTCTATTGGGCAATGGAGTTAAAAATAAAAATGAAAATTAATCCTAATGACCTATTGACTTAATCTTTGACCTTACACAGGGCAGCAGTAACGCCGAATTCAAGGCCTTCGCCTGTGCTTCAACCTAAATGATTTACCACCCACACTGCAATCAACGATAATACCAAAACCATACAAATAAACAGTGAAGTCAAGACACCGCTCGAAAAATTATGCGAAACCATTAAGCTTATTCATACTGCCATATACACACCGTTGAATAACCCGCTCACTCATGATACATAATTTCAATCAAAGTTGCCACTGAGAGATGCTATTCACTGGAATTATGCTCACACTCTTCTCGAGAAGGAAGAAAAAATGAGAGAATGGGAATCAAAATTCAAATGAATTCAGAAAACTAACATCGGGTAAGAATATGATTCTACAAATACCGCAACAAATACAGATGGAAAAAAACCTCTTCTTTCAATGGTTCCAAGAGGCCAACGAAAATTCTTCAAAAACATAATGGGTTACCTTTCATCCGATGATTACAAAGAGTGACTCTGGTTTACAGAAATGGGGAGCACTTTTTCATTAATATTGCTTCTTCAATTTATAAACTACCTTATCCACAAAAAAAATGTACATGCATAGACCGAGACAACCTGGCTTACTTCGTAGTTTTTTCTAATTCCCTTCGGGGAACTTGGAGGCAAATCTTCATGTGCAAGAGGCTCTAAAACAACCCCCTATTTTTCGCGCTCTCATATCTTTCGATTCAAATCGCTCTTTGAATTTCTTCATTAACCCTTCACCGATCCATTTTCGTTTTGCACTGCAGAAATTGCCGCTGTTGGTACCGTATTTCAATATCCAGCAATCGACTTTTCTCATTTATTTCGAGGGAAAGACAACTCAAGAAAGACTTCTTTCAATTTCACCAAGAATTAAATCTTGACTATGTATGTCAATTCTCATGAGTTAAACATATCATCTAAAATTCATAAAAATATTTTCATCAAGTTACAATTATGGCTGGACAACTTTTAAAATTGTATTAAATGTTGAATAGAAATCAGCGTAGAAGAAATACTTTGCACCAAACATTCATACCATGATTCAGATTTATCCTCTGTTTCCATAAACATTTTCATCAATGAATCCCCATGAAAATTAACTTCAAGTTCACGCACATGCATGTGAATTAATTAAAATGCACAACAACATCTTCTCCCTTTCTATCGTTGAATATTGGAGATATTTATCAATTAACATGGAGGTGTGTATGATTCGGTAAAACTAGAATATGTGATCTATCCATAGGAGCATACCGAATTCGTTTCTACAACTTATATTTTTGAAAAATCACAAACAAAAACTACCCACCTTAACCGTTGAAGTCATCATAAGCATTTGGATCTTTGGGATTCTTTAACCCTGAGTTTTGTGTGAATTGCCAGCTTTCGTGTTCTGTTGTTGTTCACCTAAATAACAAGTAGAGGTGAATCCTCAAGGATCTTACCCAGAGAAGATTAATAATTTCGATCCCCAAGAATACACCAATATGTTAAAGCACCCACAAACTTTTTAGGCTGAAAAAAAAGTGTCACACAGGGTAACTTAAAAGTCCATCAGAAGCCAAGGCACAACCCTCAGCCTCGGGAGAGGGCTCTCTCATGGTCTCGTGCTATCATCATTTTAGAAAACATAGATACAAGTTTTTCTTAGGTTGGCAATGAATGATTAAAAATTAATTTTTGTTTCTTAATTTTTTAAATCGTGTAGGGAGAGAAACTATTTCTGGATCGCAGCGTATCCAAATGAACAAGGGACAAAAATTAATTTTTAGAATAGGAAAAGATAGGCATACCTACTAGAGACTAATCAAAGTTATTTAGTTGAAGGCTGGGATGAATGGCGTAGGAGAAATGACAAATTAAGAATCAAACAGATGAATTCGTATTCGCCATAAGAACAACACTTACGACCAAATTAAAACTAAACATAGAAAATACACATGAATTCCAAAATAGGTTTTTTTAGCTACAAGAAGAGCGATACAATATTAAAACACGGAGAAAAATTCAACAAAAGATATGTGATTCACAAAGGAAAACAAACCTAATACATGAAATGAGAATCTGTTAAAAAAATATTCACCTTTCTTCATTAGCTTTTAAAACAATGAAAATAAAAAATAGCTCTTAAGATCTTTCAAGTTCAAAACCCAATGAACCCCTTTTCATGTCTTGTTCTTCTTCAACACAATTGGGATGAATTTAGCTACATTATGTTAAAAGATTACAGACATATATAGTATATTCTTATCTAAAAAGAATATCGTATACATGATCATGGAACACACTTGCAAGATTGAAAACCTTTGAAACATCCAAAATCACAAAAAGTTTCCTCTACACCGCTCATAATATTTACCAATTGCACCCAAACTTCATGTACCCCACCACCACAAAAATGCTAAAATAGGCTCCTAAGAGACACATGTAGGATCCAAAAATGTAAACACCTAGGTAAACACAGAAATAGCTGTTTTCGGTCTACTATTTCATAAAAACCTCTTTCATTTTATTCAAAATATTCTGTATTCTAGAAGCGACTTCCGCAAAAAAATGAACAACAATAAAATTTCACAAATCAAAAGAGGCCTGTGAAGATGCATTTTAAAATCATATATGTGACACCTATGCATGCCTAGGCTGTGTTAGCTTTATCAGTTTCAGGCCAGTGAAAATCTCTTTCAATTTCCTCAAAATTTGTTTCCATGTGATTATAAAACAAATATCAAATTATTGTTCCAGCATAGTATTTTATGTGCCGATCAGGTTGGGTAACATTTGGGAAGCAAGCATTAACACAACTTAATTGAACATGATGAAGATGATGGATATTTAACTGTAACAAAGTGACATACTGATAGGTAATAGCTTGAATTATCAAAGCCAAGAAAATTAAAGTATATGGGAAATACATTTTCCAAGGAAAACTACTTATTCAACATACCGTTTCGATAAACTAGGGGTTATGAAGAATCAATGAGCTCAATTATTCTTGGATATTTTTCATCATTGAAGTCAATTTTGATAAACTGAGTCCAGTTCTCGGTTGAGCAAGATCTCAAACAATGTCAATCCTCAGTTTAAATCTTTATCCAAGTTCAGCTCTCGTCTTTGCCCAAACCGAATGATTCCACCCAACCATTCTCCGGGGAAGCCTTCCTATCCCCTGTGACCAAAAGACTCTTGAGAGGGAAAGCTTGTAGCCCCTATTCCCCAAAATCCATGAACAACGACCTATTTATGTAGGTTAATACTCAAGATCTTGAGCTCTGAAGACCTGCTTCCTCAAATCTCCCTAGATCTTCAATTTTTGTTAGAATCACGATTGTTGTTAGGACCAAAACCCTGAAGGTGTCACCAATACCATTTCCAAAGGTAAGGATCTGTTGAGGCAACATTCATACGTAAACACACACATATTTTTTATCCAATGCCTATCAATCTCCCCAATGCGTGTTTTCGTAAGCTTATCAAACTTTACGTACCCCCGATACCACTCTGGGGAATCACTTATTGTTGCCAGACCAAACCCATAGGTTTTAGTCAACTCACCATGCGAGATACAATCCAGAGGCGTGTTAGTCCATGTCATGAAACACACGGAGGCTAGCCATCCAATGTCGAACATTTTTGTTCTCAAATTCTCCAGTTTCATCATTTTTTTTTTGCAAAAATCTCCTTCCCCAAATTCTAGATTTCGGTTTTATATGAGGTTTCTTCCTCCAAAATAGCTCCTCACCCCCCCCTCGCATGGTCCAATCCCCTTCAACCTTATCCAAAATAAACTGTATAATATTCTCGAGGGGCCAATTTGTCTTTTTAAATTAAATGTATTAAAAGAAAGTGTCAGACTTACTGTTCAACCCTACCTGAATCAATGAAGGGTATTCACTAATTTTCATTTTCTTTTACATTCACTGGCATATCTTGTTAAAGTATCAATGAATAATTTAAATTAATAATTCATTATTTAATTAAAATAATATTAATGAAATATAATTAAATTAACATATTTATTATATTAATTACATAATTAGGATATTAATTAATGCATTTAATAATTGATTAATTTTCTCCATACAATTAGACATTTTAAAAGAATCAAAATGGTATGTATATTATCACAATGCATGCAGTATATGTAACTAGCATACACATGCCTCGATGCATGGTCAATCATATTCTATTGGTAAATCAAGATTGGCTATTACACCACTAAGACCGACCGACACTCTTTTCCATTGTCATCAATTCATCAATGTTTCTTTATTACGCTAAAATTTCTTTAAGACCTCGAATTTCGACCTTGAGCACCTATGTTTTGACCTTTCTTTGCATTTTGACCCTAATTTTGTTAATTCTCCTTTCTTTTGTCTCGTTGATTACTTCACGCTAATCATGCAAGATATATACTTGGACACCTCTATCAAAATGTGTTCTCTCGTTACGATATTTCTTTACCTCCTACGAACAACAAACACCAATGTTAATGGACAACAACATATCTCCACAAATATCACAAACCATCTGCTTCCTATCCTCTTGTGAGGAAGTAGTGCCCAAACCAACTCTAATGCCACCATTATTTACAATAACAATTAATCAAATAATCTCACACAAATAAACATAATGTTGTTATCTCAAGATAGAAAGACTATCTTAACTATTAATTCAACTTGGTTGAGAAAATATCAACCACATACCCATATAAGAAACTAGTTAATTAAAGAATATCTTCCAACACAACTAGATTTACAAATTAAAAATTAAAAACAAACTTTTTACTTAAAAACATCATACCTGAAACAAATAAAACAGAACTTTGTAAGTTTAAAAATTTACACTAAATACAATTTAACCAAATATTTACATCAAAATAAAAATGAAAAACCCAAAACTATACACTATATTCAATAAAAGTGCAAATTTTTGTTTAAAACTATATTCAACAAAGTGCAATGTCTAAGACATAACGATGGTATTTTATATTCAAAGAAGCCTGCATTACCAAATATTATATTCAAGATCTAGCCATCCAAAATAGATAAGTTATTAAACTGTAAATGTAATATACATTACAAGTGTTGGGAATGATTATAATATTTTCTTCCATTTATATTTTATTTAATAGATTTTAAATTAATTTAAAAAATTATAATTTTTAATTTAATATATTGCAATAACTATGCTAAAAGATTTAAACTTTGGTGATAAGTCAATCACGCTTCGGGGCAGCATTTTGCTGAAAATGAAAACAAATTAGGTGTTTCACATAATCCGTAGCTTTTTTGGCAGTTTTGGTGAACTTACCAGGTTATTTTGAGTTATAACTATTTGGAAATGGAAACAACTTGTTCACGTTAGTTGCAGATTGGTTCTTGCAATTAAGGTGACTAATATATCTCTGTAATCGTTTCGATTTTAATTTTATGACATTCTCATTTTATTTCGCAGGTATTTAATTTTTTTCCCATGTTTTGTCGTTTTATTATTCAATACTTACCATGAGCGAGGAGGCAATAAGTGCAAAGCGAAGCTGGAATGGATGAAACTCAAAATTATTAAGTCGAGGTTTTAGCTATTTAGAGAGGAGTCTTAACAGATGAAGAATCAACATAACAAAGATGACGGTGGTGAGAGATTTGATTCTGGTCTATCGTCACTTGGTCTTTAAACTTTTCTTTAAGATCTTCATTTCAATAGAAATGCCACATCACACCCAGAAAAACTATTAAAAATTTAAGAAGTTAAATTTTTGGGCTTAACTAACTTTGGTAGATTTAATGACATTAAAGCATTTTTCCTTTACCTATGGATCATACATGGGAAAATGCGTTTGGGTGTGCAGTATTCTTTTAAGCTTATCGTCCAGCCTATCTTTATTGAATAAACATAATAACGATCCATAACACGTGGCATTATATTTGGAGAGAGATGTAGAATTTCACTATTTTTTTGTTGGAAGGTTGTCTTCTTGAAACATTTCATGTGGGAGATCTTTACAAAATATTGTGAGAACTTTTCAAAGTTTGGTTTAGAACCATAATACATGACTTGCAATTTAGATTTTGACTTTTAATCTTAAAACCTAAGGAATCTTTCTAATCTAAAGTTTTTTTTTCCTTAGTGGAGTTTTCCAAAATATCTATAATGCTTTTCTTGATGTAATTTGAGCTACTTGGATTACTCTTTCATGTTGGTTCCAAGCGTTTATTAACTCTCACTACTTAAGGAGATGTTGAATATGTATATCTGCCTTGGGATTACTTTGCTTGAAAGGCCTTAGAAGTGCTTAATAATTTTACTATTTCTTACATGAGATGTTGAATACAGAGCATTTTGCTCTTCTCATTCTAATAGGACAAAAATACTTACGTTATTACTCATCAATGACACTTTAAAACCTACAAAAATGACAAATCAAGATCACCTTCCTTGCCCTATTAGATGTTGTGAGCACCTCTGCCTTTCTGGTTCTAATAGACAAAATACTATAAGTTATTACTCATCAATGACACTTTGAAACCCAAAAATGGACAAACGCCCAAGATCACCTTCTTTACTCTATTAGATGTTGTGAGCACCTTCCGTGTTGATATTCAAGAAATTGTAGCACATGCACAGTGGAGAATGTAGCACAGCTAGTGATTGGGAGCATAGTTAAGAAAATGGATTGAAACCTCATATGAAAAATGCTTAGGTAAATAGCCCAATTGTAAAAAGTCACTACGAAAATATTTTTTTTCAAAGTACTCTTAGAAGAGAGGAAATAAGGAGAGCTGAAGAGAGAGGAGATTCTACAAAATAATTATAAGAGAGCATTCAACATTGAAGTTGGAGTAAAATCATAGGTTTGTAAATTTGAGGTGTCTACCTCACCACGAATTCTCGTTGTCTTTATGATAAAAATAAGTAACACCAAAAATGACATTGTGGAACAAAAAATCATCAGTTTAAAATAGACATATTTGTGAAAATGCAGATATTGTGGAAGAAAATCTGAACAAGCCAAATAGATCTATTAAGCTATCATTAGTTATAGAAGAAAGTAAACACCATGTTGAAATAGTAATCCCATTAGTTATAAGAAGAAAGAAGACTAGTCATACAAAGAAGAAAAGCTGAATTTATAATGTATTATAAATATTTTTAATTTTACAGATTAATTGTAAAGTTTTATATATAATTCATACATGCAATAATAATATTAAATCACAAAAAATGATAGATATGAAGTAACTACCAAACATTTATTGAACATTTGGAATTTTTTTTTTGGGATTGCAGGATCTATTTTTATTTGTATTATGTTGCTGGATGATATAGCCATACACTGTTGTTTAATATAACAGAAATCATGCAGTTAATTACTATATGTCGATATTGTTTAATAATACTGGCTGAATAGTTTTTAACTTTACTCAAATTCAAAACATTTTTCCTGTCAAGAAGCTTCTAGATTTTTAAAATTTGTATTTAATTCAATCATATTAATAAAGATATGTTTATTAACCTTAGAACCTATATTCTTTAGCTACTAAAACCTTCTATTTATCAAAATTTGATTTGTCAGATAACACTTTATTTCATTTATAAAATCTTTTTTGATTTTTAGTTTGGACTAATTTACTTTAAGATGACGGCTAATAATAACTCAACTACAACCCTATTTTAAAGCTATAAGTTAGAGCTTACGTATTTAGTGTTTTAAATTTTATTAGTAATTTAAGACTTCTAATTTCTTAGAAAATTATTGAAGCAGAAATACAAAAATATCTTTGCACATATTATTGTAATTTTTTTTCATTATATAAATTACTAACTTTTCCATGCAAAAAGAAATTTTATCTTTTTTATAATCATTTAAATACCACTTAATCTTTTTAATTTTCTATTATTATAAATTCCAACAATATCGACTTCTCAAAAATTAACACTTAATCTTTTACTTATATATCATCAATAAATAACACTAATGTTTTATTTAAATGCGAATTGCATCAATTAAAATAACATATATTACATCATATCATTCTTCACATATCACTCAATACATTTACAACCCTAGTATTGCTGCCTAGGATTTTAACACATTAGCTACCATTTTTTTGCTTTCTGGATATAAATCCATTCTAAAGAGTTATTATTAACACATATAGAGGGAAATATTTGTATTTTTGAGACAATTCCATATTTGGCCCTTACTACTTGTGTATTTTCCTTATCACTATTGTTATCAAATTAATGGGATGTTTCACCCTGTTTTGGATTTAAGCCAAGATTGTGTTTGAGTATCTACTGCCCAGGTGGACCCCTCGCCAGGATGGGATAACCTCATATATGCTTGAAATGAGTTGGTAGAAGCTGAATTAGCCATAAGAGTCTTATGTTGCCACATGTTATCTTCTTGTGAAACCAAAGAATTTCGTATTCTTTTGTATCTTTTGTTTTCATTTCACTATGATCTTTTTTTTTCTTTGGTGAGGCTCTTGAGGAAAAGGAAGAAATTGGAAGACGACCTAGATGTTGACATTCCCTTGACCAGAAGGAAAATATTATCGTAGTCCATCGATTGTGAATAAACTCTATCTCGCTATTATATGAGAAAGTTTGCCCAACAACCCTTACTAAGATCTACATCCACACACACATGCATGCATACGTGACAACACTTTCTTTCTTGTAGCCTTTTAGTGTTTTTCATAATGATAAAATTAGTGCAAGTCCCAAAAATAAGATGCCCAACAGAGCAAAAATGAACAAGTATGTTTAGAAGCCTTAAGAAGACCTGAGGACAAAAATTTTCATAGAAAAGAGGATTAAAACTGGGAACCATGGTTGAATGAAAGCCTAGATCAACCCTAAACCATGATCCTCGATCAAGCACCGATGATCATTCAAATTTACATGTCTAAAAATCCTTTCGAACAGAAATGCAACTTCATCTTTGGGGACCATTTTCAATGTAAAATCTGGGTATAAATATAGACTTCTATGAAAACGTATTGAAATCGATAAGTACAACTCTTAATGCGTACAATATACAATCCGACTGGCCACAATATCATCCAGCAATCCAAGAGATGGAATGCCCGCAACTCTGTTCGTCAAAAAATGCTAGCCCCGAGAGATATTTTGGATTCTAAGAAAACTTAGCTTTAGGCATCCTAAAAGGATTTGGGCTAGAACAGGAAGACATCCACCCTTAGCTCCCTTAGTACACCTAAACTAGGATGAATCGATGAGTCTCGGAAATTCCAGACACTATTAAGTGATTTCCCACTCTTGAAGTCGCCACCTACGAGGAGACAAAATAGCAAGAATTTAATCCGATCAACAGATCTTAGTTGTGAGCGAAGAGGCTAGATTTCATGTTTACTTACAAACAAAAATATATTCTAAAATGGTCTCTCAAAACCACAAATGCCCGAGATTCAGTACAGAATTACCTTGAAGCTGAAAACATTAAACAGAAATATTTTCATTTTTAAGAGTGGAGGTTAAATGATCACAATCCTATAAGACAAGGGTTTCAACAAATATTCCTCAATTCTATTTTCCTAATCCCGAGTGTTTGTTGTGAAACTGAAGTAAGTGTAAAGACCGATGCTATCCTCAGAGTGATTCGAACATCACACATGATGAGAAAACCCTACCACCAAACCCGTTATGATGGGGATTTGCAACATCACCCTAACATAGAACTAAGAGCTTAATAGAGAAAATTCTGAAAGTGGATATATTTTCAAGTATCCGGCGTATAAAGTTTTGTCAAGCTCTATGAGTTAGGATATGTTATACTGTCACATATTGGATGGGGAGGGATATTTAAGATTGTAGGTTGCATTTATGGATCTATGCAATATTAATTAAAACTTAATCTTCAAATTACATACTATAAACAATTTCTTTGTATGTTTTCATTTTTATTTTTTCAAGGGAAATCATCTCTTAGTCCGAGGCCAGTTAGGCGTAGTGTGGTTTGGCGGTCAAATTTATAGAAAATGTGAAGTTGGGTTACACTTTTTGTTCTTTTTTGAGAAAATTTCATTTTTTTTTTTTTTTTTCTCAGTTCTTTCATCTTTCAAGCTGAAACATTTTTTTTTTATTTTTTAGAATTTCATTTTGTGATAAAAATAAAGTTGTCGAAATTTTATTAAAGCCGTCATTAGCTTATTTTTTGTAGTTTTTTTTATCATGTTACTTGATATGTCAACTTTAGCAGTTTCTTTGAGTGTGTTTTTTTTTAACAATCAAAGGATTCATAAAAAGTCACAATAATGTTGAATGTGTATTCTTTGCAAACTTTCAGGAGTTTTTTAGAAACAAATGTGGCTACAATAAATTTGATAGTTCATTTCAAGTTTAGCTTATATTTATGAAACCAACTGATGTATTACATCATTAGAATTTTTTTTAATTGATCCAACATGAAAAATTCATAGAGCCTTTAAATATATTTTGACAAGACCAAATTTCTCAACACATGTTATAACCAAAAATCTAAAACTACCCATTACGATTTACGTACCCACCGTGATGCACCAT
The DNA here is from genome assembly GCA_034641835.2 of Pinus albicaulis. Lineage (NCBI taxonomy): Eukaryota > Viridiplantae > Streptophyta > Pinopsida > Pinales > Pinaceae > Pinus > Pinus albicaulis. The sequence continues at coordinate 871,399,004 of CM076571.1, forward strand.
AATTTTTTCAATTTTTTCAGCGCTTCAAGATACAACATGATTTCAATTTAATCATAATGACCTTCTTTAAATTATTTTCGCAATTGCTTGCTGCAAAATTAATTAAAATTAGTAAATATTTACAATTCCATAAAGTTATTTCAGCATATTCAATTGCAATGCTTTGTTCTAATCTTTAACATCTAATTCCGTGTTTTAGCAGTTAATTCCACCAAAGTTTAATATATGTGTTCAAATTTTCACCGCTGCACTCATATCGCATAGTTTGGCCAAAATTTAAAAAGTTTGGCCTAAATTGCTTTTTTATTCTTTATATTCACCTAAGTTCAACTACACAAAAGTTCAAATTAATTTCTTTACCAGTCACAATGAATTTTTAATTGATTCTTTCACAAAAATTAATTAAGCCTGAAAAATTTTTAAAGAATATAAACTGATTTAAACTATTCATTATTATGACACTTCGCGGCATTTCTTCATTTATTCCATTTTCAAAATATCTACAATTACTTTTTCGCTTTATGGACTTTAAAATATCTAAAGAAAATTTCTATAGCATACTTCTTTATATGACATTTTTTAGACATGTTTCGTTTTTCATATTATTTTAGCGTATTTTTGTGCACGATTTTAAAATGATTAAGTTTGCTGGACCTTTTACATAACACCAAGAATAACTTCTTGATAAAATATATAATACTTTTTATGTCGTTCACTTTTTTTGTTTGTCTTGTTACTATAGATGTTCTGCGCTTTACCTTTGTTTTGTTTTTTTACCATTTTGTTTTGAGAAGTTTTGTCTTTAATTTTCATTTTTTATGACATTTGTTTTTGTGTTTTGGGCTTGAATTTTCATTTTTTAAAGGCATTTTTGGTTTTAGAAGCTAAAATATAATCAGCTTGCTTTTGTTTCAATAATTTTCAACACATTTTTTTGAATATTTTGTTTTTAGATAGTTTTTGTTTAATTTCAAAAGACATTTTTTAATCTAATTTCTAAAAATGACTCTTTGTAAATAATAACTGAAATATATTGAGGTAATGGTGTTATATTTTTTAGAGATTTTTATATATTTTGTACACTTTTTATTAAGTTTAATTTTCAGTTTTCTAAATTTTTAGATATATTTTTTTGAAGGACATTTTTTTTGACATATTAATAATAAATCTTTATAATGATTTTGAAATGAGTTTTTGTCTAACTTTTTAAATGAATTTTTTTATGTGACTTGAAGTGAAATATTTTGTTTCATTTTCATTTATAAGACATTTTTTCTTATTTTTAAAGTAAGGTCAGATCAAGTATGTATTTTTTATAAAATTTTTAAAATATGTTTTTTTAAATTAAATTGTGATGTTTTTTTAATTGGAGTTTTTGCAAATTTCTTTGAAGAAATTTTTGAACTTCATACTGTATTATATTTATGAAACTAAAGAATTGCAATTTATGAAAAATATGACTAATGCAGACCTGGATAAAAGAGAATAGGGGAGAGAATCTCAAAAGAAAGAGAAGCAAATCTCAAATTCTTGAAAGGAAATTAAATCCCAACTAAAGCTATTGCAGGCATGGCATATAAATTTATTATTTAAAATTTTCCAGAAATGTGAACACCACCATATCCAATTAAAAAACATTTGCAACAAAGACACAGAGATATCTTAAACATGATGATGAAATACAAAATTTTAAAGAGAAAGGAAGAGATATTGAAACCAAATATCAGATGCAGGAATAAAGAAAGAAATTCAAGTAAGAAATTAATCACATATATATATGTGTGTGTGTGTGTGTGTGTGTTGAACACACATATATTATTAAAATTATATATATTTATTATACCTATCTGTATTATTAATATGTAACTATTATGTACAATATACAGGGATGAAATTACCACATGATGAGATTAAGATAAAAACCATCAATGATGAATAGATGCAAGAGAAAGGATACACTCACACATATGGAGATAAAAATATCAAATTATAAACAGGTGATACTCACAATCAACATTTGGATATGCTTCATAAAGGAAAATGTGGGAGGTCAAGCTCAAAAATGCTAATAAAGGCTCTCATCATAATAAATGTAAAGGCTATGACTTTACTGGGTATTCAAAATCAACAAAAGACAAAACAATAAAAAGCAAAGAATGTACCCAAATAGTGCTAAAATTCAATTAGAAGATCTAGAAGAAAATGTTCTGTCATTGAGAAATATATATGGCAGAATACCAAGTAACAAAGAGAATTTATTTTAAAATCATAACTATAATTACAAACTGCACAAAATTTACAAACACTTTAAATTTCTAAGAAAATAGATGTAAATGATGAAATTGAGTTGGTTATATTTGTAGCAACTATACAAATATAGACTTGGAGAAAATGTAAAAAATAATATACAGCAACACCGAAGAAAAAATTCACGTATTACTTAAAATATAATAATGGACAAAGTAGAAGAAAGAAAATAATAATTAGTATAGCTAATAATAGAAACATTTAATCGCTAGAGAGAGTTGTTCAACAATTTAGCAATAGAATCTGTTAAATTGATGTCTAATCGTTTTTACAACAAACCAGGTAAAAAATTCATCAGAAAGTACACTGCTGTCATATTTATGAAATTTTAGTTATATTATACAAACATTACTTTACCTGGTAAAATTTGAAAGATTCACCTCCTCTCATCAATCAAGATTTATATTCTAAACTATGTAGAGAAAGTATTTAATTATTTTATTTAAATGAAAGGTAAGTTAAAAGGAAAACGTTGATTGTGAAAATTTTGGACTAAATTTAAAAAAATTATCGCATTAACATAAAATGATTTAATCATTGTCCACAGAAAGTGAATGAAGAGATGAACAGTAATTCATATCATCTAATGTTCAAATAGTGCTAAAAGAATTAACTTCATGAAGAGGAATTTTTGTGATAGATTTTTTGAAAAAGTTTGAGGCAGAAATTTACAAATTACCTAAGCATTCCTACAGAGTTTGGGAGAGTAGAATGCAATTCAAACATCTCATAATTTTTCTTCACTATAATCATTTTTTAATTGATTTTGTAGAAATTACCATCTGTTAATTTTAAGTGGAACATTACTTACCTCACTTCAAGTCTGCTGCTTCACCTACATTTAATAGAGATGTCAACAAAAACGTTGATCATATAAAAAGCATTGTGAAAATCTTATGTTATTAGAGACATTTTATATCGTTGATGATCATATATGATATATAATATTTCATATATTTAATTATTTTAAAACATTACGATACATTATAAATGAATAAAATTCATTAAATGACATGAACGTTGATACATGAAAGTAAATCAAATTTCTACTAATTATTCTTTGGCTATTACTTTGCAGAAAATGTATTGTTAATGTTAACTTATTTGAAACTAGTCATGAAAAGGAGAACATAGACAGCATAGGCATGCATAAATGGATACTATAAGAGTACTGTTTTATCTTTACAAATCAACTGTGGACGCCAACAATTTAATTAATTGTGCACCAGTCAAATGAAGCCATAGAATACCCTTTATCAAGGGAAGGTGATGGCACATTCATCTTCTGAATTTTTAAGATGATATCCACTTAACAACAGTATGATTTATCACAATGACAACTTTTGATACATTTTGATACCACATTAATTTTCGAATTTTCTCATAGGTTTTTTTAAGAACAAGCTAAGATGTGTAGATAGATTCTATTGAAAATGACATTTAAAACAAGAAAGTAACTTCAAACAAGTAATTAAAAGTTATCCATGTTGTAGGTTTTTTAAATGATAAAGAAGATTTTATTTTTTAATATGTTTACAAGCAATACATAAATCCAATGATGTTTTGTGGAAAACAAATGCGTAAAGATGAAATGATAATTTATGTTAATAAAGGGGAAAATGCCTATCGTAATTGTTTAATAGCTGCAATGATATATCATAACATCATCTAATGGTGACCAGTTTCTGATATTGTTAGAGAAGGTAACATTTGAATTGTTTTTCAAATGATAGAAATTAGAACAGATACTAAAATTATTTTAAAGTTAATTGTTCATGCGAATTGATCCAAATTTTAACACATGTTTTGCTCTTTATCGCGCAGATGTTTCTTTGTCGTGAATTTAATTTCATCACTTCACCATGAAAATGTAATATTATTTAGATGTGTTGCACCAACTAGAAGATGAAACATATTAGAAAACTATATTGGATCACGTTTGCTAATGATGATATATTGATATAATTAAAGGTTATTTTTTTAACAATCAATCAAAGTAGATTTAATATTTGAACTACAGAACCTGAATGCTGCAAGCGTTTATGATAGCCATCAAGGGGAATATTAATAAAGCTGATATTTTAAATTGAAAAAGTTACACCAAAAACGTAAAAATGTAAAAACTGATCAAGAACAAGACCATTGAAGACAACAATTATTGGAATTGATATCGAATCAAGTCAAATTTTTCTTTAGATTCAATGAAAACTAAATGAACAAGAATTAACTTCTTGCGAAAATATTCTTACAAGCCATATACGTACATTGTTTAAAGGTGCACACTAGTATTTCTAATCAAAAGTATCTTTTTCCAAGGTGCTGATGAAAATGTCAACGATGCTGATATATGTTCAAGTAATTAACTGAAAGTAGCTTTTCTATGCACGATGAAAATGTTGCAAGTAATCGGATATATATGTTCTAGAATGCAATTATCTGGAAGTAGCTTTTCTAAGTGCATTAATGAAAATGTCATTATTACCATATATATGTTCTAGAACGTAATTAACCTAAAGTAGCTATGTGCATTGATGAAAATGTCGTTATGATATATATTCTGGTTAAATTTAACAAAGTATCTTTCTTATGTGCATTTATGAAAAATGTTGCACATAATGCATAGGTATGTCTAATGCACTAATTTGAAGCAGTTTTTCATATGCATGATGAAAATGTTGCACTTATTGGATATATATATATGTCTTAGAATGAAATTAACTAAAAGTATACTTATGCAATTACGAAAATGTCAGCAATTTGATATATATGTTCTAAAATGAAATTAACTGAAAGCATTTTTCTATGTGCATTATTATAAATGCAACAATTTGAAAGAGTAGAAGGTTCTTAGAATGCAATTAACCTAAAGTAGCTTAGCTAAAGCTGATGTAGTGCAAATGTTGCAAGTAATGATATATAAATTAGAACAAATTAAATTTAAATTCAACCCTTTCTATGCAAATTATTGAAAATGTTGCATGACTTATATATATATATATTCTTGAATGCAATCAATCCAAATTAGCTTTTTTCAAAAATGAAGAAAAATGCCAACAAGATTCTCCGATATATTATTCTATAATGCAATTAATTAATATTTTCATAATATGCATTTACGAAAATTTTAAAAGTATTGGTATAATACAGAATTGCAATTTAAAATTTTTATGATTGTTTGGACACATCTAACACTTAACGAATCTTATGGATATATATATATATATATATATATATATATATATATATTTATAATTCAATCGTTAATATATATTCAAATATAAAATTAAATCATTTATGATGTAAGAATATATTCATGTGAACTTTTTTGTCAGAAAACAGTAATCAATTTTTTCAAAAACAAAAAACATTATATCATAATCATATGCAAAATGTTCAATCAATTCAAAATTTTGAGTTCTTCTTTTAAAAAAGTTGTTAATATATCATTATTATTTATTATGCCAAACCAGAAGTTCAACTATCTATAAAATAAAACATTAGAGATCGTGCATCACATGCTAAATGAACCAACTCACCTAAATTTAATTTTTGAAAATAAAGTATTGACATCATAAAATAACAAGTATGCCAAATGAATTAACCATCCAATAAAACAAAACATTAAATATCATGCAATCACATGCTGAAATGAATTAACTATCCAAAAATTGTTTAAAAATGAAACATATTTATCAACAACATTATCACATGCTAAATGTTGTTCAACTATCCAATAAACAAAACATTATATCACCATGCCAAATGAAGTTCAACTATCCAATAAAACAAACATTATACATGCAATCAGTATTCCAAATGAAGTCTGTCCATTCAAAACTTGAGTTGTGCACAAAATAAATTATGAACACAATATTGCCTACATGCTAACAAGCTAATAATCCAAACTTTAAAGGAACAAAAAGAAATTAGCAATAGCTAAACATTACTTACATGCCAAATGTAGTTCACTCCATCCAAAACTTCCAGCTTTAAAACAAAACATTATAGATTTAAATATTATCAAATGCCAAATTTAGTTCAACTATCCAATAAAAATAAAACATTATATCACATTCACACGTACCAAATGTGTTCATATAAAACATGTCCAAAATTTGTAGATCTGCAAGCAAAGCATCAAGACTCTGTTATATAGATTGCCCAGATAAGAAAATGATATATAGTAAATGTTAATAAATCTATTGAAAATATAATGTTGCATGTGCATTTGCATCATCCATCAAATAGTGCATATGCATCATCCATGAAATACATGTATGTATATTTTCCAAGAAATGCATTTTTAATCAAGTTTAATACCACCCTACACAGAACCTTCCAGACATTGTAAAACATTTTCAAAATTATTTATTAAAATTGATATATGTTATAGAACTTCACAAAAAAAAAAATGTAAAAAAAATCATGTGCACACTATGATGTCTCTTCTTCATTTTTTGTCTTCACTATCAAAACTTCCACTAGAACATCTTCTAATAGTAAATCGCACAATATATATATATATATATATATATATATATATATATATATATACTAAATTAAGAGAATGTATATATAAAATATTTCATAATAATATTAAAAAAAAATTAGACAACTTGTTAAAATGGTTGAAATGGTGTGGACAAGTTCCTATCTCCACTTACACACTTGCAATCATTAGAGTCTCATAATAAAATAACCTCCAAACCTAAAATTCAAAAATTTAAAAAGTATAACAAAGAATTGCCCAAGATTCAGATCTCAAAACAGAATATGTTCTGAAGAATTAAATTGAGGAATTTTATAATTAAAACAATATATTTATGAAAATTAATACCAAAATAAAGATTTATATACCTATATATGTCTCAAAATAAAATCTCCAAACCTACAAATTCAAAAAATGAAATAATCTCAAGATTCTAGAGATCCTGAATATAATAAAATCTTTGAACTGAATTTATAATTCACCTAAAAAGTTAAGCATATGGTATTTATGAAAATTTTAACATTCATAGTGTAGATTCAGATATCCCTACATTGTTTTGAAATAAAATCAAAGCCTAAAATCTGCAATAAAGAACCAAGATATATATATATCTTATTTTTTAATGGAACTTTTGAGGTGGAATATATAACTTAAAAAATATATTAAAAGAAAATTGTCTATACTTGTGATAAGATTTAGCACATCAATATAGTAGCGCCCTAAAAAATTTATTAACTGCAATATGTTAAAACATTTATTATAGATATATATAGAAGGTATGTTAAATTATTTATTTTTAAAAGATTCATCATGTTTCTATATATATAATAATAGATAAAAATAATTGTATATCATCATGTCACTTAAAAATAATTAACTTTTCCATATCTTGTATAGATGGTAGAACCATATTGATTAACATCTATATAATCATCTCAAATTAGTTCAATTGGAGGTCTGGATCATGATATTAAAATTTTCATTCATCAATAATAACTAAATGAAGTTGAATAAGAATACATACTTGTTGATTATGATAAATACATGTATATATGTATTTATTACAAATTGTAAATAAGTAAAATAATCAATTAACTATTGAATAATAATGTTTCGAGCTTCGCCATGAACAATGAAATTCAACAACCATTGTTAATTATTTTCGACATGTTTTGAGATCTTTCAACACTCATATGTTTAATTTTCATTCGATAGTAAAAAATGATGGTAATTTCATGCTTTTTTAACATTCAAGATTTGATCAAACAATCCATTTATTGGAATATTGCTACCAATGAGTGGCATCCTTTACTTTGATTAATTTGAGGCTAATATCCATCTGTATCATGTTTCATATGTAGTATTTAAATTAACCATCGGTGGCTCGGTGAGTAACTAAACATCATGCTCAAAGACCCCTATGGTCACACAATTGACTTTTCCAGGATAAAAAAAAAAAAAATCGTGAGGAAGTGTCATTTCCAACTAAATTTCAGATTATAGCAAGAATTTTATTAAAAGCACTGCAAAAATAAAGTGAACCCTCACGTTCACGAGTCTTCCATGTGCCACAAGGTGTCTATCATAAATGAATGTAGTTGTATGAGGGTGCTGAATATTCTACCCTGAAGACTTTCTTTAAACCTTCTAGCACTTAAATATAGAATTGGCTATTTTTGTTGAAATCCTTGTTTAACAAATCCTCCTGCCATCAGACCTATCATTATTTCTATTTTTCCAATACTTTCAAAAAGGTCACTAGATGGTCTAAGCTTTCTAGGTACACATCTAGTCATTTTCAAAGATGATAAAGATCAAAGCAATGTTGTTTAACTCATGATATCAACCACTTTTCAACTTCAAGAAGACATGACACTTGTATCGTTTGATACTATTTTCATTTTGATCAAATTTAAAATGGATAATGTATTGTGTACAACTTTTCTGAATAATGTCATTTTTTTTAAACATTTATTAAAATGTTTCCATAATTAATATAAAAATTTATTTTTAAAAAACACAGTAAATAAATTTCTGCAAATTTGTTCAGTAATATCTAAAATTGACACACTTTATATAATACATACCTACTAAATTTGGACTCATGATATTCAAACTAACACCAATTGCTGAGAACTAATACAATATCCACGATTACCTCTGGTAAGTCAGCTATCACTTACCTTCAATAACTTCATTTTTATTGACAATTACATGTACCACCACCAATCATGAGATTTAGAGAAGCCAAAAATATAATCAGAATCAATTCAAAAATAAATCACAAACATAATGTACATATTTATTGATTAAATTATGTGAACAATACCATGATTATGGAACTATGTATGCCCAAATGATGAGTACCCTTGTCCTCCCTTTCCTGTATAAAAAAGAAAAAAATGAAACTTGTTAACAAATTAATTTAACTACAAAATCGATAAAAATCAATTCCATATGTACACACATCTATGTATATGTATGTATATTTAAGATTATATTTAAATAATTATGAACATCCTTCATCCCCATCCCCCTCAGAATTAGATCATGATCTCACCATTCATCTCCATGATATATATCATAGGAAGATTACAATTATTTTTAAATTAATATTTAAAATAAATTAAAAAATTAAAAGGAATTAGTGTAGAAAGGCATAAGAAACACAAATTTAAAGTACCTAATTAGCGGAACAATCAAGGAAATTATTTATAAAAATTAAGTCACCAGAAATGGCTTATACATAGAAAACTTCAGTTATGAATGAAAGAAGTGATGTTTTGGTAGAAAATTGAAAAAAACACATGGTCATTAAAAACAAGTGACAAACCAGTCAGAACAAAAATTATGCTGTTTCATATTGGAATTTTAAAATGAAGTTCACCACTTGTTGCAATGAAGTTCACTAAGTTTGCTTACATGGTGGGAGCACACTGGGAGCATAATTGAAAAACACACATGGCCATTAAAGAATATGCATTTCTATAAGTATAAAACACACTGTTAACTAAATATATGTTACAATGTCCATCAATAAACTTTAACAGAGTTGTCTGTTGTAATTATTTTTATATAATAAATTGTTTTTAAAATATGTCTAAAAATTGTTCATCTTGAGATAACTTTATCTACAATGTTCCCCTATAATCTTAATTCACATATGAATTACATTTATATTTAATTTCAATTTCATATTTCACACAAATTAAAATATTATTAACATTTACATATGTCTTATACTAAAAAATTGTAACTTGCCATCGTGGGCTATTGTTTCCGTTTTTCCATGTGCTTGTTTTAGTTTTCCTTCTTAACTGGTACACGACTTTCATTCAAGGTTGCAAAGGAGTTGAACAGTAAAAATTACAATTCCATTGATCCATACCCTTATCCTGTTTTTGTTTCTATCATGCCCAACATAATATGCCTTGTTGTTTGTTGTTCTTCCCATATATTCTATTTTCCTTCGACAGAATTTCATGGTCATCCCTATATTACTAGTATAGTCCTTCACACAGGTGAACCCTCTTTATTGTTATTGATGTCTGTAACTTCATATTGTTAAGCATTGTGTCTTTAAATATTGTTTTGTATTGTGATTATACTGTGCTCATAATCTTTATATATATGGGCATGGATGTTTGCAGCCTGTTCCACCAAAGGAATTTTTCTATTCATGTAATGTATTGAGTGTTTCTTCTGAAGTGCTGTTTATATGTACGTATTTTCTTTTCTTTTTGGGAGCCTGTTTCATGTTACTTAAAATTTTAGCTTTGAGATTTCTAGGCTTTTGCCATTTCAAACAGTTCAATGTGAAATTTTTATAATTTTTTTTCACACTGCCTAGACCAAATTTTTATATAGCCAAAACTTGAGAAAAATTGCTGTAAAATTGAGCTTATTCAATATGTTCTAGATATATGATCTCGTGTGTTAGAATGTCATAAAGTTCTTAACCAATCACAAAGTCACTTGGTATTTTTCTGGACAATTTTTTTTCATAAATGTCCATAAGATAAAATTGCTTAGAGTAGAAGTCAAATCCCGAGGAACATTTTTAAAATTTAAGATAGTTTCAACATTTTTAGATATGATCCTGAAGTGAGGTTTTTTGAGTTCTTCAATTTTCACATTTAAAGAGGTGATCGTGGGAAAATATTCATAGTTTCTCCTAGTACTGCATTTAATGTCAGAAAAGTGGTTTAAATTACATGGAATATAGTTTTTCTGTCAATAATTTTGAGCTAGTGAGGAAATAACATTTAAAGTCATATGTTTCAGTTTAATGAACAAACCAAAATGGGCTGTGGGAGATTGCCATAACTTTGCTCTGAAGAATCTAACATCGATTGCACCATCGTTAAATTATGTTACTAAGAATTACTTGATATTGATAATCCAAATTACAGGAGATAATCAATTTCAACATTTGTTCCTCAAAAGAAAGTAAAAGGTGTGTATTTGTTTTCCAACGTACAGTTCAATTAATAATCACGTTAATTGATTCCAAGTAATATTGTAGAATAGATATCATTAGATCAAATGTCTTTAAAACAATTCAACAACTATTGCCTTTAAAAGTTCTTCACTACACCGTATACAAGAATACATATATATACTAAAAATTATATGCAACAAATTAAATTTTATGAGCAAACAGTAAACACATGAAGTTTTTCAATAGGTTAGTGGAATCTAAGATGGATGTTTTAAGAATGGCATGAACTAAGAGAGATGGCGTAGTCGTGTATCGAATCTAAGATGTAGACGACATGGAAGCTAAGATGGAAAACATGAAGAATGATCGTTGATAATAAATGGACAAACATACGCGAAATGCTCAATGGTGAAAAGATAGAGAGGAAACCATGACGAGAACAACAAATATTTAACTCACTTACAAACTACACAAAAGAAGAACGTTCATATTCCAAAAAATGATATGAGGAACTTATATGATCCTTATAACATGGATATCATATGATAAGATTGGACTCATAATAAAAGCAACAAAATAACATTTAAACTACATTGTAATAAAACATATCAGTATAGATGTCATTCCTAAAAAAATCGATACTGTAATAATTTTTTTTATAAAATAGATAGCAGGCTATTGAAAGATAAAAGAGAATATCTTTAGCCAATTGATAACCACAAAGTAGTTTAAGGTATGTCATCTTATGACCAAAACAACAGACAGAATCAGATATCTCAGAGGAACACGATCAATTCTAGAAACTTTCCAAAGAGGCATCCACAGTTCACATGAACTCCATTCATTGGAGAAGGAAATTCAAAGAAAGAAAACTGAATAAAATTTACAATAAGAACAGCTTCAACACTGTCTTCAATAAAGATAAAGGTTTACTTCCAGATTACAACTATGAAAGAATGACAACAAAAAGGAAGAAAGAGTGAAGGCATTATTAAGCAACAGAGAGCAATAATTAAAGGTCATATAAAGAGAAGAAATTATTTTATACAGAATGGAAGAGGAAGAAGAAAATCAACAAATATTTTTAATATACACCAGAACTTGTCCTAAGAAGATAACAATGAGTTCATCATATCGTAATGATCAAGAACAACACCTCCAAACTCAAGATAACAGTATCAACAAGAAAAAAGAGTGTTGATTCATTCCAGGAGAACAAGAATTATTCATCAAGGTACGTATAAATTGAATGTTTCGTACCTGTCAACCAGAATGTCAAGGATGGTTGTGAATTTAAGAACCATAAATTATTAAAATGCCATAATATCTCATATTGTTGTAGTTATGTATTGTATCCAATGTTTCATTCCACAGAGTTTGTACATGCGATATTAACAATGGGCAATCTTTGTGGGATCGAGCTTTTTGACACCAAAGAACCTTTGGAAATTTTTTCAAAAAGTTATGTCAATTCTACCAAATTTTAAATCCGCAAAGATAATGTTTCCACGTCATGAAAAATCTTCTAAAGAAAAAAGTTATTAACGAAAGTGAATGGCACACCAAATGAAGTCTTGCTGACTGAAATCACTATTTTTATATCTCTAAAAATGAACAATCATTCCAAGGTTTTTAAACTTCCAAATGACTCCACCTATTCGTAATCACATCATGTTATTCATTTGATTCCAGAAGTATTCTCCAAACATTTGCACCATAGACATCTCAAACCAAAGAGGAATGAACTGATAGATTGGAAACGTTAGATAAATGTACATCCAACCTGTCAAAGTTCTTTTCTTCGTAGTATTGAAAAGGCCAAGAAGGATGATCATGGTGTATGTATGTCAGATTATAGGTATTTCCATTAAGTTCATTAAAGAGAAATGGCCTCGTGACGGATGAATGGTTGATGAATTATATGGAGCACTGGCTTACCACTGACCTCACTATAATATCAAATTAATGAAAATCCAAGATATTCTAAAAATAACATTTCAACCAAGAGGGTTTATTAAGTAATTTTGGCCATGCCTTTTTGCCTTACCTAATGCACCTTTCAGGATTTTCAAGGGTTATTAATCTATTTTCCAACTCTTCCCTGGGGTACCTCCTCATACTTTTTTGTTATATATTTAACTTCATGTAGTATCTTGGAAGGATCATGGTTCAATATGTTTAATAGGAAATTAAACGAGCTGGAGAATAATGAGGTGGAAAGCATCCACAAGTTTTTTGGCAATAGGTGGAATATCCATTACAATAACTCACGAGGGTGTTGCAGGTAGACCTAAAAAATTGAAAATAATATGAATTAGCAGTCCTATATTGTATACATACACTTTAAATATGTATTATTTAAATTTTGTTAAGAATTATGGGAGAATATAAAATTTAAACACATTATTAAAAGATAATTTCATGACTCTACAAATTTTGTTTTTAATATATTAAAGAGGTGAATAAAATATAACTACTTTAGTTGTTTATCATGCAAAGTATTTATTGTAATACCCAGAAATGTAATCAAAATAGTTCAATGCAAAATAAAGACCCATTAATATTGAATGTCCAATCAAAGGAAAATATTTTAAGTAAGAAACTTGTCTATGAAATGTTGTTGGGCATCAAGATAATCAAAGAAATAAGAATGATTCAATAAATATAATTAAGATGTATATTCATCACAGATGAAATTAATTTTTTGGAAAGATTCATCTCTGTAGATACCAAAATAATACAAAGATGTCAGTTATGAATTTCAAATAATATACAAAAAAGGAAGCTTTTAAAATCAAGCTGTTGCAAATGTACTTTTAAGAAATAATGAAGATAAGTAAATATTTTTCTGTATATTTCTATTATCCATCAGACTTATATCCAAGATGAATGGAAGAAGGACTAAGAAGTGTGAGGCTCCATCACACACAAGATCCATAATATCTCGATACAATGTAGTTGGAAAATATTCCTATGTACAAAGATCACTATATCTTTGTAAGAATTTAACCAAAGCTTTGATCTTCGGAATTGTGACAATTTCCTCCTCAGGATATACTGAGATTTCAAAAACTTACCATAGGGGTAGAAAGAACTTTTTTAGACAATGAATCCATATTCAAAGTCTAGTAATGAATGGCTATTTTTCTAGAGAAGTTGAGACAATTGGATGATCTGCTTTCTCTACAACCTTTGTATTCAGTCCTTAAACAATGATGATGAGATCTGTTTGATTTTATCATAGCTAAATTAAGTCTGTGTGCTGAAAGATGTCAGTATAGAAATGATAGAATTAATTTCAAGTATGCACACTTTTACATTATCTCATCCATTTAAAGTGGGAAGTATGTTGCTACTACATCATGAAATAACTAAAGCAAAGGGAACTCATAAAGGCTACTGTATTTTTATGTAGATCCATCATTGGACATTTTGATGGAGTTATTTTCTTAATGAAAATTAATACCTATAGTTCTTTGTCTTATCATCTCAATTCAGTGTCAACCAGATAAATAAATGTTTTGAAGACATCTTCATTTTGTATCTGAGAAGCAAACATTGTCTGCATTGTTGTCACTCTCTACTTAAAAATGGCAGAACATCACATCAACAAATATCCCTACTATGAATTTATTAGACATCATCCATATCCATCACATCATATTTAAGAGAAAATTTAAGGCTATTAAAGAAGATCATATCGTATATCAACAGCATAAGTTCTCCAACTTGAAGGACAACTTGAATTTTAAGTATGAAATCGTAATTAAAGAAACAAGAAGAATAAATGATTTTAAATTAGATATGTTTGATGTATATATCGTTATTTTTACTTAGTTATAAACTACAAATTAAATGTCTCTACAAACAAATAAGGATAATAAATTATCGCTACAGCTACATTCCATATGTTGCAAAAGATTACATTTATGGCACACAAATTGGTCGCCCAAGTCATAATGTGAAAATCAACTTTCTCATGTTTCCATGCTTAAATAAGGTTATAGGTGAAAATATTCTAGTTCAAAGTCAACATCACAAATTAAGTGAGGTAATAAAATTAGGATTTGTCCTTGGTTACCATATGGAATAAGAACCCCATGAACACAATAATCGATCAATTTTAGTGATTCTATCATAAATAGAACCCATCAATTTTAAGATCTTATGAGATGAGAATTTACAAGGTAATACCCGCAGCCACTTCAAGAGTTGACATGTACTTTTTTCACATGAGGGACATGTTAGTCCCTATACACAGTGGTAGTCTCATCATGTTAACAACTTTTTGTTATTATTGTACCCTTGTAACTCCTGCATGTTATTATTATGTCTTTTAAATTATTATTGTTAGGGTTTGTTAAGATTACATTTATATTCTACCAGATTAAGTATATCATGCTCATGAACTTGCACATAGAAAGTATGTTTTGTAATTTCAATTATCCACATCTGTTCATCTGCGTAAAATGTATTTATGCCCATGCTTATTTCATGTCATATCTTTTTCTTCATTTTTGGGTCTGAAGCCACAAATAATGGGATGATCATGATATGGGACCACGCTTTCCCCTAGATTAGACAGAATAAACATAATTCACACCATTTAAACCATAGGATTAGTGTGTTTTTTTATCCCTAAAAAATTATATATTGAATTAAAATAGCTATTATAAATGAAGGGAGAAATGACACATGTGCATGAGAACATATGTGCATGTTTATCTTACCTTGACTTAAAGCTACAGGCTCAAGTGGCACCAAGAGGGGGTGAACTGTGATTACTGGATATTTTACTTTTTTACTTTTATATTCATATCATTACTGGACAGCACTGTAATTTTATATACGTGATACCTTTTAATTAATTTTATACATAGATAACAAATGTTCAATTTTCAGCCAGACTTCTGCTCGTATTCATTCATCGTATGTTTATATGTTAAGAGACATGATCAAGAATACTTAATGAAACATTAATAAAAAGCATCACACATGAACATCACATTTTTAGGTGAAAACTCAGTTTTATGAAACCATCACGCTGCCAGTCTTCAACTTTGGCGTATTTTAATAGGTAAGAAAACTTTTGCAACGTGTCAGAAAACAGACTACAACACATAATAGGGCACTCCATCAGGGAGAAGGCTACAACCTTCTTCATTACTGCAAACACTGAAGTGAGCTCAACCCCTGTTTTCCTTGCCGTGCTGGGGCCTCAACTATGAGCCATCTCTCCAGAGCAGGCCTGCAGCCTGGCCGACAGAAGCCATTATCAGCCAAGGCTTCAACCCCGGACCCACCGTGGTCACAGCCCATCAATTTTCAAACCAGATCCAAATGCCTCCAACAACCTTCACTTTTCAAACAAACATACTTTTGCACAGTTTGCTAGTAAATTATATCAGTCGAACCCACCGTAATCAATGCTGACAATCTAAACTTTAAATGTACATTCGTAAACACATTCAACTTTGAGAATCAGTTAATTCAGAATACATGTTTACATATCATATTCTTGGATAAATTTTTGTTTATATATTTTAACCAAAACATATTTCTACAACATTTTTAGACAACCTCAATTCATAATGTTTTTTGTTTATAGAGCTAATAATAATAAAAACAACAAACAAATCAAGGACTACAAAAATAAACTTACTAAGTCATATCAGACTATAATCCTACTCGTATTTCTTTTCCACTTTTCAACTGACGAAATGCCTATCACTTTTTTCGCATCATCCATGAGATTTGTACCAAGCCCAAGATTCTGAGATCTTAATTACCAGGTTCATATATAAATCAGATTCAGTTCATCAATTTAAGAGGAAATAACCATGCAGACATTTTAGAGTATATTCATTAAAGCCCAAGACATGTAAACACCCTTTCAACTACTTTTCCTTACAGGTAGGTTCACCTTTTATCAATACCATGAGCCAAAACTGTATGTACTGAATTTGTATTCCCTGACGGGCTTATGAATGAATTATCACCAAAATGTCTGGTCAATACTATGGTGGTTACCTCTGTTTTCTGCACTTTATGAGCACACATACTGCTGTATCAGTCACATTTTAAGATGTACACGCGACTTCCCCACATACCCAACATATGCCTGCTGCATTTCCTTTTCAATGCAGGACTGAAATATGCACTCAATTCCTTTTTCATTACCTTCTAATTTGCTGAGATAAATCAACCATAATCACTTTGTTTCATCAACATATTTCATCATATAACTCATCAGCAGGTTGCCATCATCTTCATTAAGTGAAGGTCAAGACAAATATCACATCACATGTTGTCAATATCTCTTTGGACGTGGATGCTGAAATCAATGGTGTTTTATATGGCATTAACAAATACCTACATGATACTTCTCCCTTATTCAAACACCATGTCATTCTCCCCTACACTGGCGTGTGCGCTAATCAAAAGAAGGAAGTTTTCAGACCTTGAAGGGGCACTGGAAGGCATCATGCTCCCCCCGAGTTCATGCCGCATCTTCAAATATATTTCTATGGCACCATACTTGACTCCATGACCTTCCTATCACCAAGGACTCATACTTCACATCAAAGCATCCAACCAAGAGAATTATATAAGAGGATCAAATACCCAACCAAGGGGTTTACACATTTGACTCCGTTACCCAACCTGGTTTACAAATTTTGACAAGTCCTTACATGATCGAATATTAAAATCTACATCATGGGTCTCAACATGACCTTTTCATCAAATTACAAATATGAATTTTCATGACCAATACCAAAAATACCTCAAGAGAAATGCCATCAATTCATTATACGCAAGAAGGCTAGGGCTCCCCTGGTGTACGTAACATCCAAGCATCCTTTCCATATGACCAAGGTCTTCCTTAGCCAGGCAACTCAAACACTTTCAACAAAGTTAAAGCTATCAAAGAACAATCAGGTATGATCCTGTCTTCATTTCGAATTATAAGACTTTTATCTCAAAGAACGAATACTCTTCATCAAAAACAAACTGTGACTTTATCCATAATCTTCAATAAGAAACCATGAATCATTTCATTGTCGAATAATGCAATCATTACTGCATGACTGATGTCTTCCGGGACCTCTGCCTGATCACAAATTGCCATCCAAAACTTATCATTAATGGCCACAACGTGTCTCGCTCGGAATCCTCGCATGCATACGCTTTTTATTCATAACCCGCGTATGGAAAGTAGCGATAATCACATTCTTCATCTCCCTTGAACTTGTCCTTCCCGTACCTGCCTTTCATATCGATGCTCACGAACACACATAACCAGAATAACGTGAACAAGATTAAAGGCCATTCCAACCAAAAGAAGTTTAAGAACTATCCATACGCGACTTTTCTGCTTCACATGTACTCGCGTAGTGCGACTGTGTCATGAAACCCGTGGTATCCTATTTAAACTTCCTAACTTACGTATTTGCTCTTTGATCGGGCAGAAGGTTTCAAATTTTTTCTTGAGGTCGAACGCTTCCCCCGGGTAGGTTTAAAGATATCAACAACTTGTTCTTTGGAGGTGAACATACCCACCTCACCTCTTTGTCGAAGCACTCGTTCACGAAGAAGTGATACTGGCGGGAACAAAGCGGTCTTCGAACCCACAACATGATTCTTTTGAGATACCGATGGCACTTGTATTATCGAAGGCAATGGAGATAGGAGAAGTACATTTGACTTGAAAATCTCCTCAAGGTTTACCCATCCAGTGAGTTGAGTGCAACAAGATGCGCAACTACATATTTCGTCAAAGTAGTAGATACAGTAATAGAACTGTCACCAACCAAGATACCAACCGAGCTCCCAGAATGCACCACCACTTCGTGCTTTTCGATCATCAACATTTTTGCCCCCAACTTTATCGAGTAAGCATGAAGAGCAAGATCGCATTCTTGGGATACCAGTCGAAAGTCTTGAGTTCCCGGAGATACTTGAATATTATTTTGATAAATTTCAAGATGAGACTTTTTTGGGATTAGCTTGAATCATCCAACAATCCCAACAAGATGTATAATGTCCCGTCTAGTCCCGCGAGAGATAAAGTAGACTTTCCTATCATTGACTGTATTCTCGTTGATTCACCATGAGAATCATCATGAGAACCTAGATTGTATCTGTTACTACTGTACTTATTAAAGCCAAAATTCTTCCATGCCATACTTTCAAATTTGCTTAAGATATTTTTCTTTTGTGATAGGAATATACCATCCGTGAGTTTTGATGCACTTGCAAGCCAAGAAAGAATGTTAGTTCCCCAAGTAAAGACATCTCAAATTTTCGCTTTATTAGCTGCATAAATTTTGACTCATGATTCTTTCATACTCCCAAAAATAATATCATCAACATACACAATCACAATCAAAAGTCATTGCGTCTAATTCTTGTGCAGTGTTAAGCACGCTAATTCTCTAAAATCCTTGTTGATGGAGATATTTGTCAAGACGAGAAATGCCTTGTTTGCTTGAGACCATATATGCACCTTTTCTTTTTTAAGTTTACAAAACAAGATTCTTATCATTTCAAAAATGAACTCTTCCGTTGTTCTATATAAACTTTTTCTTCAAGACTACCACTATGAAAAAAGCAACATTTGACATCCATTTGATACATTTTGATTTGTTGAACCAGCAAGAAACATTCTTATGGCTTCGTCTAGCCATAAAGGGTGTTTCTTCAAAGTCTATACCTTCGCTTGAGTGTACCTTTGTAGACCAATCCGGCTTGCTTTATAACCTCCCCATTTTCATTTAACTTTTTTCTTTAATATCCATTTGGTTCCAATGACATTTTTATCATGTGGTCTTGGCACCAATTCCCAAGTGTGATTCTTTTTTCAATTTGGATCAAGTTCTTCATTCATGGCTTGAATCCAACATTCATTCACGTCGGCTGACATTTTGTTCAACTGTTTATAGGTAGGCTAAACAGATGTAAGATCCCACAAGAGTCCTCTCGCCAGCAGTAAGCACCGATCTGTTTCCAAAAATTTGAGACTTTGTGATGTTTCGAACATATCCGGATGGAGCTTTCTCCCATAAACCGTCATGTTCTTCATTGATCCATTATCCATATTTATTTCTACTTGATGTAGAAGGACAAAATCACCATCATCTTCTTTCCGTTGCTTTTTTTTTTCTTCTTTAGGAGTTGTAGAGCACCCATCAATGGTCAACATCAATACATTCAACAATCTTCCGGGGTTTTCTTTTATTATAATATTTAGAAACACAGATGAGCAGTAATCTCAAGAAGACCTTCACCGATCTAGGTTCAAATCCTGCGAAGCTTTTCATCATTATTTTTGATAAAGACCATTTCCAAAATTATAAAACGTTTACAATAGGAGGATTACCATACCAAAGTTCAGGCAGTGGAGTTTTGTCATTATTTATCTTAACATGCTCTGTTGAGAATATTTGTCGTATGTGTCGCTTTTCCCGGTAACATGCCGGAGTTCAATCATCGTTAGTCATTTCGCCATTTATGAATTGTTCATTCATTCCTTCGCCACTTTTTGTTGTGGAGTCTCGCCACAGAACCTGCCTTTCCTTATGCCATGTTGTTCACAAAATTCAAAGAATTCATTTGATGCATATTCTCCTCTCGATCGTACTCCAAGATGATTTTTGGGATTCATCTATTTTCAACCTTTGCTTTGAAGATCCGAAATTTCTCAATGCTTCACCTTGTGTTTAAGCAACCCATCCAACACATATTCTTAGATAAATCACTGGGCTAAACAAGATATAGCATTCTTCTCCACGTGGGGATTCTTTCCTCATAGGTCCACAAATATCAAGACAGCAAGTTCAGAGGCTCACTACGATCCTTCTTTTCACATTAAATCACATTTTATGGTCTCTGGCTACCAAACTGGCAGGATTTTCATATGATACTTTATGGTAGAGCAATATTGGGAAGACCAATAATTGCTTGAAGTCCTGCTTTGCTTGTTGATTTGAGAGAAGCTTAGATGCCCTGTACCTTTCTCATAATATCTTCGAAGATTTACTCAAGTATCATTGATTCTTACAGCTCTTCAATACACACATGCTAGTTTCTGAGTTCTTTCCTTTTATAATAGTTCTACCTCGATCCGTATCATGAACCACACATTTCTTTGAACCCAAGACAACTTCGTACCTTGGATCACAAGTTACTCTGACTTATACTTAACAAAGTTATGCTCAATCCATCCACATACATGACAAATATTACTTTCATCCTTTTCTTTTTAAAATTACTACCCTTTTCCTTTAATTGATGATTATCATTTCCAAATGTAACTTTCTTTTTCCTTTTCTACATTACATGGAAAGAAGTTTGCTTTGTCACTGTCATGTGTTCGTAGCACCCACTATCAATGCACCATTGATTTTCTTCTTCACCTTCCTGGGCATTTAGTCATCCCACAATTTTCAACCAATTCCTTCTTTTTCCCTTACTTTGGAATCAGAGGAGAATACATTTTGGTCGGATCTTTAATTTATCTCGTATTCTTTGCGGTCAAAGTTATCGTATACATTCAACTTCATTTTGAAGAGGAGAAAGTAAGTATAGGTGTTCTTTTTGTCAACATCCATCCTTTTCTTTCTCGATTCTCAATAAGATGGTTTTATATGCAAATTGGCTATCGAACAAATCTCTTAAGGAATTAAAATTTGGTGACACAAGAAGCATTCATCTACTGAAGTAGCTTCGTGATCATGAAATATTCCCATTTGAATTCACCGTTGATCGTTGCTTCTTCGGGAGACATCCCTTTTAGTGTTTCTTGGTATCAGATGACTATGCTTACACATAAAGATTCTTTATTCCCCTTGTTGAGGGCTTGTACTGTAGTAAACCAATAAGTTTTTAGATAATTTAAAATGCTTGAGAGGATTCTCCTAGATATCCAAGACTTGTCTTAACTGAGGAGATCATGAACTTTGATAACTTGTCCATGTTTCGTATCCCTAGCAAATTCAGTATTTAGAGTCTTTACTTTCTTTCAAGTTATTTTTCTAGACTTACTACTTCACATTCTAATTTTTCATTATGTTTCTTTCGCTTTTTTTTCATTCCTGGGCTTCTTTGTGCTTCTATGATTAATGATTTTCTTCCAAGCATATTTTGAGTTGATTGTTTTGATCAAGAAAATTACTGCCATCTAGAGCATCCATAAAAGCATCCTTATCAGTTTCCAGAATTATTTTCTAAAATGCCATGAGAAGTCTAAGATCTGCTTCACATTCTTCCTCACCCACAACCCATCGTCTTCATTTGTATAGCAGTTTTCTAGTGCTGGCATCGGTTCTTATTTCTTCTTGCTACTTATTTCTCTTTAGTGATGTTTCTTTATGAGGACATTTCAGTATAATGACCAACTCTTCCACAATTAAAACATTTGTATGAAGCTTACCTTTGAATCTTCCTAGTCTTTAGTTGAGTTTTCACAAATTTTGCCTCATCTTTCTTCTCGAGATAGACTTCACCTTCCGTTTGAACTTCCTTCCTTTTGCAGAAGATTTAAAAACAGCTTTCTTTGACTTCAGATGGTCCTCCTTCTCATTTCGTATGCAAAATATGCCATGAAGTCACACTCACAAGAAGATTTGAAGGCTGTCCTTTTCACATAAAATTAATTCAAACTCGTCGTTAGTGATCTCAAAATTTCTTTTCAACCAAAGGATTCATTATTATTTCTCCTGCATTTCTCATACTATTTACAACATCATCAACACGTAAAA
This sequence comes from Pinus albicaulis, assembly GCA_034641835.2. Lineage (NCBI taxonomy): Eukaryota > Viridiplantae > Streptophyta > Pinopsida > Pinales > Pinaceae > Pinus > Pinus albicaulis. Next base: position 871,422,000 of record CM076571.1, read on the forward strand.
AGAAAAACCAAGAATATTCTCATCAATGGTGTATTTTTAAATTTTCATACTCCATTCCGAGAGATTGAAGTTTTTGTAATTTTTTACCTTTGCATCACCTTCATAGTTTAGGATACCTTGTCCCATATCTTCCTTTGTTGTATTAAGTCGTGTTTATTCTGACAAATTTCGCTATTTATATCTCCAAATACAAGATTGCCAGTATTTTGACCATAATTCTTTCTTTTCGCCTGGATCTGTTGTGTGTGGTGTTGCACTGCTGGATATTGACATCCTCGTTCAACAATGGCCCATATATCCGCTCCCATGTATCGAAGATAGGATCTCATCCTTATTTTTCTGTAGACGAACCGTTCAACAAAGATGATACGATGATGTCAAGTTTCTGGATTTCAAGCCATCCTCGTTTCGATCTTCTTCAGAGGTTGTTTTCGGTATGATCCGCTCTCATACCAATTGTTATATCCAGAGGGGGGAATCATTATTTACTAAGATATTTTTACTTTTTTCATTTTTTTAATAACCCATACTTACTTTGATGAATCCGTACTCGCGTATATACGATGATACCCTTAAATTAACTCGTATGCGTTTTATTAATAAACAATTCTTCACTTTAGATTCTTGCCCGTATTCATTCATCGATGTTTAATAAAGAGACATGAGTAAAGAATAATGAAAATTACACAAAAGTATCACACATGAACAATTAAGATTTTTAAAAGAAATTGTTGGGAGAAACCACTCTCATTGTCAAGAACTTCACCAATATTTTATTACAGAGAAAAATTTACAATGATGTACCTGTACTGTTACCTGCACGCAAAGGTTCCCACTCTCAGAAGTTGGCCAAAACCTTCTTCTCTGCTTACCAACCTCACCTCGGAAGTGAGTCATGAACCCCCCAAGCCTGCTACTGCCTTAATTTGAAGTGAGCCATTACCGATATTAGCAATTTCCGCCTTCTGGCCGAGGAGTTTATTATCGTACCGATGTTTAAACCCTCGTATCCAATCGTACACTATGTTTAATACCAAACTGGATCCAATGTACTCAACAACCTTCGCCTTCAATAGTATTGACAATGTTACAACAGTAAAAATGAACTCATCAGAATTCATTTAGTTAACTCAAATTTAATGTGTCTTAAACACATTTAACTTTCGAGACCCTATTAATTCGTATTACAGTTAGTATATCGTACCCGTATACTTTCTGCTGGTGAGCCTATAAGACGAACCCAGATACTTTCCAGAATACTTTTATTAAAACCCTAATCGCACATACGTTTTAAATATAGTCATATACATTGCCACAAAACAAAACTCACAAGATCTACAAAAGATAAAATTTTCACAATGTATCGTATCTATGAACTTACCCGTATTTTACTTTTCAATCGTATTTGCACTGTGTCTTCATCACTTCTTTCAAATCGTCCAAGAGATTCAAATTATATTTCAAGATCTAGAGATCTTCGAACCTTCATTATGTCTATGTAGATGCACCAGTGATTCGTGTCTATCAATTTCAAGACAGTAGCTTAACCATGCAGTATATACTTCGTAGTGAAGTATTCATTAAAGCCCCCACACATGCACACCCCTTTTCTTACAATGATTTCCTTCTCCTATATAGGTTCACTTTATCAATACCCATGAGCCAAAACCACATTAATTCAATGGCATTCTCGGATTGGTCACATAGACGAAATCATCACTCAAAACAATGGCTTGATTACGTGTTACCCTCATGGCACTTTATGTGAGCTGTACGAACCCACACACGCAACTTTCTTGGTCACATTTCCGCGTGCTGCTACCTACTTCCCTAGATACACCATGACAGTTTTGAGACATACTCTTTTCATCAGTGTATCTAGCACATATCGAATTCTTTTCATTACCTTCTGTACTTATCGTAGATACATCAGATTTACATCATTCACAAGTTTTACCGTTGACATATTTCATCAAGGAAACTTCATCAACAGTTACCATCATCTTTCATTAAGTGGTTTCCATCAAGGACAACACCCGCATCACATTAAGCAATAAGACCATATCTAGAAATGATGCGTTAAATATTGTATTTTATTTAAGGGAGATCAAGTACTATATATGCATGGTTCATGCATGGTTTGCATTAAAGTTTGCTCAAAATTTATGGGCAAAAACATCTAGGAATGACATGCCTTTAACAGTGATGAGATCCGCAGGCTACCCAGTCTTTACATGTGCCTTAAGAAATGATGAGATCTAGAGGCTACCTCGACCTTTTACGTACTCCTTTAGAACTTGTAGAGTTTAAGACTCAACAAACAAACAAAATCTCATGGAAGTTCAAATGACTTTAGGTTTTTAGCTTCAAATTTATTTTGAATTAATGTAAAGGCTGAGTTTTGGGAATCATCCAGAAGTTAAAACTAATTCAGGTTCAATTTTAGGCTTAAAGTTTTCCATGAATTAAAGGGAGGAAGCCTGAGTTTTTGGGATCCTATCCTATGGAAGTTCAACTACTTTAGGTTCACTTTTTAGGCCTTAAAGTTTGCCTTGAATTAATGGGGAGAAAGCCTTTATAGCCACTGTTTAAAGTTAATGGGAGAAAGCCTTGATAAATGGCACATGATTTAAAGTTTGCCCAAGATTTTACTGGAGAAATGACACATGTATGGGAGCACTTGATACATGGGTTAATGCTTGACTTTGTGTTATAGTGGTTTATGTGAATATTAAAATGAAGAATTTATATTTAGATCTGTTTAAGAGATCGATCGTAGGGGCATTTACCCAGATTATGTCACTCGTAAAATATGAGATCTGTGAGGCTACTCCTGCCCTTTACAGGTTTTTCCTTAGAACTTATAGAAGTTAACACTCAAACAAATAATTAAATCCCAAGAAGTTAAATGTAAACTAAAACTTAAGTGAATTTAAACCACTTAGGTTTAGTTTTTAGGCCTTAAAGTTTGCTCTTGAATTACCTGGAGAAAGCCTTCGAAAGCCTGGGGATCTATCCTGCGTACCTTAGTTATCAGGGCTTAGTTTTTTATTCTCAACTTTAAATTAATGGGAGAAAGCCTTGAGCAACACATGTTTAAAGTTAATGAGAAAGTCAATGACACATGCTTTAAAAACTTTTCCTAAGAGTTTATGAGAAATGACATGCTTAAGGGAGAATATATGCATATAAGCCTTTCTTAAAGTGAACAGGATACAAAAATGAAGAACTTCTATTTAGACTAGTAGTGTTTATGATATTAAAATGAAAAAAATTCTATTTAGATTTATTCCAGATTGACTATGTGGGTATTTTCATCGGATATGTTACCTTCGCAGGAGATCCAAAGGCTAAACGCCCTTTACATACTTATCTTTAAAATCAGAGAAGTTAACACTAACATACATACTAAAATCTCATGGAAGTTGCAACTTATAGAAGTTTAGCCACTTTAAGTTTCTAGGCCTTAAATTTGCCTTTGAGTTTATGGGGAAAAAGCTCTTATTGTAGAAAATGGCATGTCCATGTGGTTTGCTCTTTAAGTTTATGAGAAATCATATCTAGAAAAGACATGCCTTGAAAGTTTGCCTTTGCTCAGAGTTTAAGAGGAACAGCACATAGTTTTCTCTTAAAGCATAAAAATATGTAGTATATGATAGGCGACATTATCTTACATAGTTTTGGGAGAAAATGAAATAGGAAATGACATATGTCAAAAGTCACACTTTATGAGCTTTGTGGGAGAAATGACATGCACAGTGGTTTAAATTAGTTTGCGTTATAGTCTTCTAGTTTTCTTCTCCGCTAGTTCACCTTTTTGGAAGTTTATGAGAAATCACATCTAAACCTTTATTTTGAATCAGAATAGGCTAAGAACATTGGTACACCACCCTTACAAATTAGTTATGTCCTTAATAAGAAGTATGATTTAGCACTTATCAAACTGTTTAATTATTTATTGTAACATCATTCATCCTTGATATGTACATGAATTTTACAACTTCAACATCAACCTACACTATCATATCACTATAGCCATGCTTAATCTAGGATTATTTTATATCCATTACACTTTCATAAAAAAAAACCCACTTTTAACACTTTACAAGAATAAAGCATAGTGCTCAGTGCTACTATCAAAATACAGCCATGCTAATCTAGATTATTAAGATCCATTACATCATACAAACACCCACTTTTTAACATTTTACTCAACTTGAGCTAGATCTTATCCTATGGAAGTCTGCCACTTTCATTTTTTGCCTTAAAGTTTTCTCATGAATCTAATGGGAGAATGCCTTGACAATTACATGATTTAAATTTACGGGCAAATCCAATGACACATGCTTTAAAGTTCATTATTACTTAGGAGAATCATACATGTATGTAGAAAATGACATATGTACATGATTTGCCTTAAATCGTCATAAGTTATGACATGCAAAGCAAGAACCCTCTATTTAGATTTGTTCTAGAGATCGACCGTGGGGGCATTTTCATCGGATATGTCACCTTTTCATAAAATATGAGCCGCAGGAAACCTGGTCTCGCGTACTCGCCTTTTAGAACAGTAGAAGCACACCAACAATACGTACTAAACTGTAAAGTCTGGGAACACTTAGTTTAGTTTTAGGTTTAAAGCTATTTAATTAATGGGAGAAAGCTCTTAGTTTGTGGGAGAAATGGCATGTGCATGGCTTGCCTTAAAGGTTTCCTTAAAAGTTTATGTGGAGGCCCCACAGTTAGAAATGACATGCACCTTAAATTTTTTCCTCGCTTGCTTTCAGAGAGAAATAACATGTACATGGTTTGTTTGTGTCTACATATGGAGAATGACACCGGCTTTTCTAGTTTATGTGAGTCGACATAGAAATGACATAAAAATGACACATGCCTTAAAGTTTTCCTAAACCCTTAATGGGAGAAATGACACATGTAGTGGAGAATTGACAAGTATGTACTGGCCCAAGCACATTGGTTTCCGTACTTAAAACCAGGTAGTGATTGGGATTAAGTTATGTCAAAAGTCACACTTTGATGAGTTGGAGAAAATGATATGTACATGGTTTGGTAAAATATTTGCGTACTTACTAAAACAACTAGTGTAGTTGTTGATGAAGTTATGCTGGTGTTGCAGGTTGATTGTTATGTCAAAGTCGCACTCGATGAGTTCGTTGGAGAAAATGACATGTACATAGTTTGGCAAAGTTATTTTTATGCACTTTACAAACAACTAGTGTAGTACTATGATGAAGTATACAAAAGTCACACTAAGAGTTTGTGGGACAGTTGGAGATGTACATGGTCATAAAATTATTTTTATGCACTTACTAAAACAACTAGTGGTAGTGGTTGATGAAGTTATGTCAAAAGTCACACCTTTATGAGTTTGTGGGAGAATGACATGTACAAGGTTTCAAAATAAGGTCCTCTTTAATGATCTCATATTCACTTATAACCCACTTGTGATTTTCTAACAAATTTGATAATCAGAAACAATATAGAGAAAATAAAACCACATATTATATAATTTTTTTATGAAATGTACCTTGCCAGAAGGAACAACAAGTGTTTCAATCTATTTTTTGAGGTTCTTTTAACTTCTCATGATTCAAATTACTAGCCTATGTTTGTTATTTGTCTTTAAAAATATTCTTCAAAAGAGAAAGGCAGATGATGTTCGTAGAGTAACCTTATACAATGATTTAATGTGAAGATAAGAATTTCAAATAATTAAGGAGCAATTTATTTGATAGGACTGATTAAGTTTTCACCCAAGTTGATTGTAATTCAACTAGGTGCAAAGGTTAGGAAATGTGATTTGTATAATTGCTTTTGGGGTAGACTTCAGTGACTAAAATTGACCAAATCAATCCCATTTTAGGGAGAATGGTTATGGAATTAATTGTATAAATATAATCAAGCTATGATGATGTAGATATTATGCAATGAATTTGTTCGTATGCATTGCACAAGGGGTTTCTAAACCCAACCCCCCATGTTTCTGGATTTTTTATCTACTTCTGCAACCACTGGTGATTTCTAACAAACTGGATAACCTAGAAAACACTATAGAGGAAAGAAAAATCCACAGATTATATAATTTGTTGCATGAACAATTTAGTTTTGAAGGAATAATTAAGTGTTTCAATTTATTTTTTTTAGGCTCTTTAACTTCCTATGCGTATTCAAATATTAGCCTATGTTTGGTTATTCGTCTTTAAAAATATGCTTCAAAGAAAAGTAGATGATGTTCTATGTAGCAACTATAGCATTGCTTAATGTGAAGATATAAATTTCCAACACTAAGGGATGCAACTGTTGATACGACCCACTAATTACCCAAGTTGAATGTAATCGAATAGGTGCGGGTAGGTACGGTGAATGTGGATTGTATATCTGTTTGGGTATTCTGAGTGATCAAACTTCGACTAAATCAATCCCATTTTAGGGAGAATGGTTATGTAATTTAATGTATAAACATAACCGAAGCTATGATGACGAGATATTATGAATAACTTGTTCTCGTGATGTAACATAAAAAGGGTGCTCAAATTCCAAATTTCTTGTTTGACCGTTATCTACTTTTCAAACTCACTTGTGATTTCTGGAAATCAGATAAATTCTGGAAAAAATTTTAGAGGAAATAAAATCCGCGTATTATATAATTTATTTATGAAAATGTACCTAGTTGTAATAATTAAATATGTTTAATCGTTGGAGGTTTCTTGAATTTCTCATGAGATTCCAAATATTAACTGGTTGTTATTTGTCTTTAAAAAATATGCTTCAAAGAAATTAGACACAGCCTCAGAGTAACTCATACAATGCTTTAAAATGTAAACATAGTAAATTTAAACACTATGATGTATCAAGATAGGATCGATTAAGTTACCCAAGTTGATTGTAACTAACCAGGCAAGAAGGGCCAGAAATGTGATCAGAGAATCGTTTGGGTAGACTCGAGTGATCAACCTTGGACTCAAATCAACCCATTTTAGGGAGAATGGTTATGGACTTAACTTGTATAAGTATAACTAAGCTATGATGATAGATATTATGTGAATAACTTGTTCTTTGTGATGTAATATCATACAAGGGTGCTTCTAAACTCAGCCTTCTTTGTTTGGATCTTTTATCTACCAGAACTCCACTTGTGATTTCCCAACAAAATGATAACCCTGAAAAACACTATAGAGTGTTATAAATCCACAAGATTATACAATTTGTCATGAAAACAAATTCTCAGTTGTTAAGGAATAAATAAGTGTTTCAATCTCTATTTTTGAGGTTCTTGATTTGCCTATGCGATTCAAATATTAGCCTATATTTGTTATTTGTCTTTAAAAACAGTGATTCAAAGAGAAAGTGATGATGTCTTATAGATACCATAAAATGCTTTAATGTGAAGATAATACTTACCTACAAAAATGAACTGAAGTACTGTGTTTATATATCGTAGTTATGTTAAGTGACATATTTATCTTCCCCACTCGATATGCTATTATCTTCCTTTCCCTATATTTCTGTAATTTCAAAGAATGGATTTTCTTAATGGCATGGTTTTCAAGATGTGCAACAGCTTGCTTGGTTTTACTTGGCATTCTCGAAGGGCTAGACATTTTCAACTGACTCAAGATTGTGTATTATCTTTAATCCCCACTGTGTCATTTTGAATGTGCAGAAAAATTGCCGTATTGTTTAGTAAAATTTCTTCTACAAAAAAATTGAAAAATCAATAATGGTAAAAATATGCAACCAAGCGATACCAGAATAAGGACATGCCTAGATATGATCGATCATGAACATAAAATATATAAGTAAAATTCAAAAAAATCCGAGAGAAAAACAATATTTGATTTTCAACTCATCCATGACTTTGGTTCTCCAAGGAGATGCAAATTTCTTAAATTCAGTGTATAAAAGTGGTATCCCATATTTATGTTCGTGAAAATTTGAAGCCGTATTGTTAAAAGTTTGAAGACAGCTTTTTAAGAAAACATGCATACAAACAACCTTAAAGAAGACTAACATTTTTAACATATGGTGGTGATGGCGGTTGAATGGAAATTATTTGACACATGTACCAACTCGGAAATTTACAGACGAGGCCATTAAATGAGAAGGATGTTGTGAGATCAAAAAATATCATGGAGGACGCGATTAAAAATTACCTTTAAAAAAAGAGGACACAACAATAAAATTAAAACAACATAATAGCAATAAAAAATTCACAAAGAAAACTGCTGAAGCAGAACTTCCAACAAATTTCCCCATCTCCTCGCCCTCCGTTAACACAAAATAATCAAGAAGAAACATCAAACATGACATACAAACAAACACAACAACCTCATCAAATACACACGACATACATCAAAAACACAACAACCATAGAAAATGCAAGTATAGTTACTGCATAACTTATTGCTTCCTAAACCTGATCTTGTCAACATTTATATTTATAACAAAGTTCAAAATTTTAACATTTTAAAGTTCGCCGTATTTATATCAGTTGGTTTTCTCATCTCCTACTAAAAATCTATTTGCAGCCATATCACTGTCAATGAAAACGATGTAACGAGTTCTCCGGCTTTTAACCACTTTAAAGTTCACGAATCGTTGGGAAAATGACTTTTTCGCTCGATTTCACAAAAGTAAATAAGTACCTTTCGTGGGTTTACCACAATACAACAACAAAAATATTCTATAAGCGTAGTCTTATTAACTTTAATTTTAAAAAAGTAAACACCAATATTTAACTTATATATCATCAATAGTTAACATAATCTTTAACCATATAATCGTAAATAATTTCGCTATGTATTTGTTTGTTTTTTTTAAGGAAACTCACTCTTCTCCTAGTGTTATGTGGAGCCTAATTATATTGTTTACTTTGTATTGCCAACATTGGACCCCTATACCTTAAATGGGTGTCATCACTCAGAATTAATTGCAATCCATAAAGCACAAATAATTCTATAGCCCCCCCCCTAGCGGGGGGAATGTGCGCGCGCTCGAAGCTAAAAACAGATGTAAAAATTTCCTTGACATACTTTGGTCATTTATAGTCATTCATTAGGAAAATGACTTGGATGCGTAGGTTATGTTTAGCTTAGGTTTTTGTCTTTATGAAACCTCGCTTTTTATGAGGCATTGTATTGGCACTTAGCATTGTGTGTGTATTTTGGAGGAGAAACAAGAGAGGGAGATTGTGAGAGAGAATGGAGACATTACAAACGGATCCCGTTGTAGGTTTTGTCCTTCACTACTGGACAAGGAAAGGAAGGGGACCGGGTTGCTTTGGGGTGACACATAGCTCAAACTCTGGTGAACCACATCCGTGTCTCTTGGTTTTATGTGTTTGTGTGCTTGTATTTTCCGTATATTTATGCTCATTGTTCCGCAATATACCTTTTCAACAATCGGGTATCTTAGCCAAGGTATATTTGGTCGACAAGCAAACTCGGCAGAAAGAAGGGTTCCTTGTCTTGCGATAATGGTTAAGATGGTAAATTTAGGGTCGAGAAATTTAACGCCAAAACCTTCCTCACCGTGGAAGATGCGTATGGAAGATTATCCGTATTAGAACATATACCTACCATTGAGGAAAAAAGAATAACCGCTACGTACGTACGCGACGTGAACACTTTTCGCGTGTAAAGGCATCTTTGAATAGCACGGCGAAAATTACAGTGTCGCTTGCCTAATATTTTCAAGGAAACAACAAAAATGGTTTGATGCAGAGTGATGAAACTATATGAAAAAACCCTTGCCTCAAACAAGGTATTTCTTATGAAAATCTATTATTAACATGGTGATGCTCAAGGTGGACTCACTAGGTAGTCATTTAAATGATTTTTGGCGCTAATAATGCTTAAGTTCGTAGGCAAACTACGATGAAATAGAGCTCTATTATTCTCAAATTATTTCCGCAGTCAATGGTTTAGTAATGGCCATTAGTAACTTTGTCTCTCCGGGATTCATACTTTAAAGTTTGATGATGTCATTGGCATATCCTTAGTGAGGAACGTTACTTTAAAAGTCTTTGGGATAGTACCTGGTAATGCTTTGATACAAGAGTCTGTGGAAGAAGAATGGAAAGAGGAAAGAGCTTCCTGGATATCGCAGTAAATCAAGGAAAGGTAGATCCAAGTCCATATTGGGAGAAAGTTGGAAATGCGGAAAGAAAGGATACCTAAAGAAAGGTCAGTAGATTCCGGAACGAAAATAGTGCTGAGATGCACAAGAAGAACAATCATGAAGAAAATGTGACAGCAAGTGTTACAAGATGCTTTGATTCTTTCTTTCGAAATGTTACTAATTTCTGTCAGAGATTTAGGCCTTCATTCCACACACCGACAAGAAATAGTCATGACAGACTAAGGAGACGGGATAAACGTTTGGGTGATGATAAAACCCTATAAAATTTTTTGGAATGGGTATGCCTGCAAATAAAGTAATGGAACCAAATGGCTATTAAAGTGAGGTAAGTAATGCCTATATCTAAAGAAAAATCTGATTCGTAAGGAAGCAGCGTTGAAGGCTGTGTGACAAACTTTCGCGCAGAAAACTTGTAAAGGTCACCAAAGGAGCCCCTGCAATAGCAAAAGGAGAAAAGGCATATTGTATTATGCAATGGTATTTATAACTCGTTAATGCTCTAACTTTCCAAAGGAGAAGATGCGTATTATAATTACAGATCTGGACACAAGAGTGAGAAGGGGATGAAAATTCTTCACTCAAGAAATTTGTTTTCAGGTTTGAAGAATGTTGATTTGGACTGTGAAAATGCATTTATGGAAAACAAAAGAGAGCTTTCGTATTTTAAGAGTCAGAAAGAAAAGAAGAGTGAAAATTAGGAGATTTTGGCATACGTATGTATGGGGACCGTTTAGGTATCATCTCTCATGGCTCTTTTTATTATGTCATTTATTAATGATGCAACTAGAAAAACCTAGATTTATTGTATCTTTACTGAAACGATGTATTTGATACTTTCAAGAAATGAAACAATGATTGAGACAGAAAGAAGTTGAAGTGTCTCAGAATGTATAACGATGAATATTATAAACATATTTAACTGTGAGAATGGGAATTCATAAAGAGAAGACAACAGAACACCCAAGAAATGGTGTGTCCGAAAGTATTGCTTAATAATCATGGAGTGTGCAAGGTGCATGAGACCGCATATGATTGCCTTTGATAATTTTGGGTAGATGTTGTAGATATTTTTGTTTATCTAATAACAGAGGGCCTTCAAGTTCTCGATGGTGGTATTCCGCAGGAAGCATGGACAAAAGCAAAGTCTCACTCTTTTTTAAAGCTCTTTGTCATGGAGGCCTTGTCCATATTAAAGAAAATAGAATGTAAACTTGAGGCAAAATCAAAGAAATGTACCTTTATTGGATATGGTGTTAATGATTTTGGTTATCTCTTATATGATTATGAAAAATCACAACTGCTTAGGACAGAGATGTAATATCTAATGAAAAGGTCTTGTACAAGAATCATTGTAGTGAAAGAAACAAAAAAGAAAGCGTTATCATATTGTTTCGATGAGACAATCGAAAAAGTAAAGGTGCCTCAAAAATAATAATAATCAACAAATCAATAACAAAGAATAGCACCTCAAACACTCGAAATTGGTGTTAGAAGATCTACCAAAGATAAGTAGACCTTCGAACGATACTCTCCTTCATTATATTATTTACTGTCAACGAATTTCGGTGAACCTAAATGTTATGAAGAAGAAATGCAAAGGAAAGTTAAAAGAAGAAGTGGGAGCGCCACAAGGTAAATAAGAGATGGAGTCCTTAACTATAACCGTACTCGTATTTAGTCGTTTCCCTACAGTAAACTACATTGTGTATCAAATGGTTTTACAGTCAAGGAAGCGGAAGATGGAGGAAAACAAGAGAAGAAGCTATACTTGTGGTGAAGGGTTTGGTACGAAGAAAGGTATTGATTTTTGACAAATATTTTTCTCCGTTAAGATGAATTCAATCTCTGTAACTATTTTAAGTCTTGTGTTGGCCAAGATTTACATCTTTTAAATAGTTAGATGTAAAGACAACATTTCTTCTCCATGGAGATTTGGAGGAAGAGATATACATGCAACAACTGCATATGAGGTCAAAGGGAGAGAAAATTGATGTGCGAAAATAAAGAAGAGCTATATGGCTTAAAATAAAGCTCCACAGTAGTGGTATCTGTACCCATGTTTATGTCCTAACAAGGTTATACTAGATGTCACTAATCACTGTGTTTATCCTAAAAGAAAAATGATGCGTACTATATTATATCATATCAGATGTAGATGAAATGTCAAGGTGGGTGGTTCAACATGGTGAAATAGATGCTAAAAAAAATTACAAATTATTTGTAATGAAGGATTGCAGCCTGAAACAAACTGTATGAGGATAACCAGAGACAGGAAATCATAAAATTAACACTGGCTCCCTACCTATACATAGAAAGGTGTTGAAAAGACGTATTATGCAGCACGTTAAAACTAGTTAGCACACCTTGTTGAAATATTTCAAACTTAGTAAGAAGATGTGCCCCAAGACCCACGAAGAATGGAATATATGTCTAAAGTTCCATATGTACCGTAGTTAGTTTATCGCTATGCAAATGGTTCCAGACAAGGCCCTATATTGCACATGTAGGGAGTTAAGGCAGATATTGCAAATCTGTAAAGAACACCTGGATGGCAAGAAATGGACTTATTACTTGAGAGGCACCACAAATCAAGCATTGCGAACAGTAGTTCAAATATCAATGGCGTGAGAAATGATGCGTATATGGTAGTATGTATATAATAAGAGAGCACCACAAGACATGTATTTCATCGGGGAGAGAACAAATGTCGTGCCTTGGGTTTCAAAATTCAGTTTTTGTTGCACTTTCACCGTGCTACAGAAAAGCCACAGCAGGCTAAAGAAATGATTAAGTTATAAAGGTTTATGGATGAATAAAAGAAGCATGATATGGGCATGCGATACAAAGGATAGCTAAAGTGCCATTCATTCGCAAAGAACTCATCATTTCATTCCACAGATCAAACACATAGGCTCACAATTATTTTACACTTGGTCAGTATTGAAGATGGAGAGTTGAAGCTGGAAAGATACACACTAACAGAATCACAGACATAACAAAGTTAGAACAGAGTAAAACCAATAGTGGTTCATTAATTGTATTCAAGGATGATGATGAAGAAAAACCAAACCAAAGAGGACATTATTTAAGAAATGAAGTGAAATATGGAGTTTTACAATCTGCCTCCAAGTGAGATTGTTGGGGTGGGATATGATTACTTTGTTTACTTTATCACAAAGATTGGACCTATAACTTAAATGGGAGAATACCATCAGAATTGATTCCATCATTTCTATGAAGCCCCAAGACTTCAAGTTAAAAATGTATGTAAAATCAGAAAAGTATAGTAATTTCTAGTCAATTCAACAAGTCATTAGGAAAATGATCTGATGGTAGAAGTTATGTTTAGTTTAGGGTTTTTTTCCCTAGAAGGCAACCCCTCGCTTTTATGAGGGTATTGTATTGCGGCTGAGTATTGTGTGTGTATTCTCGGAGCGAGAAACAGAGAGAGACTGTGAGAGAGAACAGAGGATATTATAGCAGATCTGTTGTAGGTTTTGTCTCTTCATTTTTGCTGGATAATATAAAGGAAGGACTGGCTGTTTGGGGTGGACATAGCCCAAACTGGGTGAACCACGTATATTTGTGTCTCTCTGGTTTTATGTGTTTTGTGTGCTTGTATTTTCCGCATATTTTATGTGTTGCATTGCTCCGTAATATATAATTTTCTAGCACCTAGCCCAAGGGAGAGACTAAGGATTGAGGGTCAATACAAAAACAACAATATTCATAAGAGAGTCTCAATAAATTTTATCTCTCATTAAATTAACACTTGATCTTAACTTACATATCATCAATAATTAACACTTGATCTTTAACTTACATACTATAAATAATTCCTTGGTATGAAGTTTATTTTTATTTTTTCAAGGGAAATCATCCTCTCTCTCAATATGAGGGACAGTATTCATAAGAGAGTGAGGGTCAATACAACAACATTCATAACCATGTAGCCATTAAAACAATATTTCTCATCATCATGTCACTCACATGGAATTGAACTTGGGTGGGGGAGATAATAACCATTATTCCCAACCACCCGAGATAACCCCAATTGTCAAGTATGCATTTTATATTATAACACATATATTTCATATTAATTTTTTTATTATCATTCTAAAAAAATTTAATTTATAATCTATATTAAAATAATCTTTAAATAAAATTTGTTTTACAACATAAACATTTCTTATTAAAAAAATTATGATCATTTTTAAAATATTTAATTTATAATTTATTATATATATTTTTAATAAAATATATTTTTCCTGATGTCTATCATCTACTAAAATCCAATAAGTTATTCAGACTAGTAAGTTTCCTACCAATAACAGACAATAAAAAAATGACTACGAAAATGATGACTACATAGAGAAATCCTTGAATATTCACGGTTTCAAGGTGGGAAATGCCTCTGACATTGAAATGATTTTCCATGAGTTGACTAATTGTTCACCGTATTTTTATACCAATGCCTTATTTCTCTTGTGACCTCGTTTTTTAGCTTCTTTTTCTTTCCTACAGACCACCAATATTGGATTGAGAAGAACCAGAGCCAAGTTGGTTTCTTTCCTTATTTTGAAGATATTCATTGCACAAATTCCTAGCCTAATGAGTTGGTATGTCCCTCATATATTTTCCATGCCATTATTCTACAAGGGAAATATGTCATTGGTCATCCAAATCTATAGCTTTTGGTAGAGATTCAGCTTCAGCTTCTTCCGAAAGGGGTCTAACCATTACCTATGGTAATCTATTTTGTTGGTTGTCTTCAAGAGAATTTTTCACGGGTGCTGTAGGATTTAATAAATAGTTATGATATTTTTTTTGACCAATTGCATTATTGATTGAATGTTGTCTTGCTCTGGAGACTCCTTCGGAGAGGAGAGATACTCAAACCTATTTCCAAATCTAGGGATTTGGTTAGGATTTGAGTACCTTGTGGACTCATATGTCTTCTTCTTTGGGGGACTTTTTCTAAATCATCTTGCTCTTTTTGAGAAAGGTGTTATTCAGGTTATTTCTTTGTATTCATAGATGGTCCCTAGTAAGATGCTTGTATACATGAAAAAAATTTCATCTAAAGGGGACATGTTTATAATATGGAGTTTTCTTCCAAGAACTATCCTGATAATAAATGTCTATGGAGGTTGGGAGAGATTGGGAGATATTCATGTAAACACAAATCCAAGCATATGATGTGTACCTCTTTCTCTTTGTAGCCTTATATACTTTGATAAAGTAGTCGATGAAATTGTCAATTCCTTCAGGGGTTTCCTCCTCCCAATATTCCCTGGGAAGAGAAAAGAGTCGTACCCACACCGAGGCAACAAGGAAGTCTTCCTTCTCTAAATTATACTGCTCCTTCCAAAATCACATGAAGAGCTCTACATTGTTAAAAAAATACGAACATCCTTCAAAAACCCTCAATATGTATTCCAAGCTGGTGAAAATGATTGTGAAGAATCCTTTTGCCCCTAGCTGTAATTCTATTTGACCCTAGAGGTTCCATTTATTTCAAATCCACCCAATCAAAGACTTTACAAAAGGCCATAATCCATTGAATTATCATATTAGATAGTGATCCTGCATATATCAGATATATTCTTTGATCTTGCTAGATTTAATCTCATATTTTAGGTCTTGCACCACTTTTGGTAAGTGACGAGTTAAATTTATAGTTTTTCGACATACACCTAGTGGGGGTTTTGTTGTGAAACTAGAAACCCCACTTTGCTGAATCGATCTATGAAAAATATGTCAAAGATGAGGATATTGAAGGGAAATTCCAGTAGATCTAGAATCATTATTAACTCCCAAAAAAATCTGGATATAGGAAGAGCAGAGCCCCCTTTTGTAGAGCTAAGCATAGACAACTATGCAAAAAAACCCTAAATTTTATACACTTTATTGGTTAAAATAAATAAAGAAAATAAATATTCAAAAATTTCATATAATAAGAATGGATTATGAAAATATATAACATTGTTGTATTTTAAATAAGTAAAAATATAAAATTTCAAAAAAAACTTAGAATATGAGGAATTTGAAATTAGTAATTAATTGTGTTTTCAAAAAAGTGATACTGGAAAATGTTGTGTTTCACAACATTCTCTCTTTGATTCCTTCTTTCACATGGCTTCTTTCACTCACATCTACATGGAGTGTAATAAAAAGAAACGATAAACTTTAAAAGCAAGCGCTCCTCACATATACATGGAATATAATCAAAACACTGATAAACTTTAAAAGTAGTTGCTCCACCTACTTATGGGGTCCTTTTGAAGTTATAATTTTTTGAAATTATGTAGTCAAAAGTGATAGAATTTCAATTCTAACACCTATAATTCTTATTCATGGCCTCTTTTTATTTGAATTTCATAGAGATAGATTTTCGCTTCTAACAACTATAATGCTTATGCCTAGATTGTTTTATTTGAATTTCATAGGTGTGTATATCAATTTTGAATAGTTATTCCAAATCATTTAAGTCTAAATAGTATTTTCATAATTAATTCTTGAATGGTATGAATTAGAGATTGATTTTACTTTTCCAAAAAAAAAAAAAAAAAAAATTTTGAAATTTATGGATTTATATTTTTTTATTATTGTATAAACGAGTGAAAAATAAAAAATATATGTATTAATTCTTTTCCCTAAATTATATATACATATAATTTTTGATAATTTAACTTAAGTTTTATATGTGTAGATGTTAATATTTACCTAACTTTAATTCATATAATCAAATTTCCTTAATAATTCATTAACTAGAAATTACATCATATGTTGCAAAGGAAATGTATTAAGGCAATAGCATAGCATAGAAAAGAGTAGCCTAATAGAAATAAGGTGTTGTAGAGAAGGAGCCATCGTGAAGGAATGAAAGACAATTTTTTCTTCCATGGAAGTAGGTCATGGAGGTTTCAAAGATATTGATGATAAGAGTTATCAACCAGAAAATTTTGTTATAGATATTGAAATAGGAAATTGGGGATGAAAAAATATATGTAAACCAACATAATCTCTTCACATATATACAAATTTTGTTATAGATATAGAAATATGAAATTGGGGGTGAAAATCCTTTGGTGATTAATAATCCTCTGAAACAAGCATGAAATGAGCATGTAACTCAAACAAGATATTTTAAATACAATCAAGTACAATATATCTAGCATAGATGTAAATAAAAAGAAATTTTAATAACAAAAATAGAGTTTACTCCAAGTTCATCTACATATCTAAGGGCTAATTGCATGCTTGTCAGAAATTATATATGTAGAACAATAGTCTTGGTATACAAGAAAGTGAATGCCATTTTAATATGGAGACATTTTTGGAAGGAGATATTGTTCTTTACTTTATGGTTTATTTTCTTAACTCCAAACTTGTTTTAGTCTTTCTCTATATACATAAGAAAAAAAATACAAAGTAAATTCACAAAATTTAAGTTATAGTTTTATATTTTATAATTACAAATCTAGTTTCTTATTATTATTATTTTTTTTTCAATTTAGTAGTTCCTTGCTATTTTCTATTTATCTTCTGAAAATAGGTTAAAAAAGATTGTAGATTTATGGCCTCAACCTGCCCGAAGGAAACTAGGTTTGTTGGCCACCTTAAAGCATTGAAAGCCATCCAAAATTGAAAAAGTTTCATTCTACTATTTGCTACATGAGTGAGCTGACTATTTAATCTATTACCAAGGTAGCTGTTAGAAGCTAAAGTCCTTTCCAAAAAATAAAAATTCACATACTGAAATAAACTAAACTCCTATCCATCTGAAGATTCAATTAGGGCGGGGTCTTTGCTATGGATCCTAGCATATCTACTTGTTGCAGCTGTTGAATTTGCTTCTCAATTCTTCCAATACGATCTTCAATTCTACCAATACGATAGGTGGCTTGGTACTAGGTGACCTTGATGTGTTGCAATTGAATATCAATGGCCTGCCTTAAATCCAACATTTTTGGTTCTTGCCTCCCTCTACAAGGATGAATACTCTGAATAGCCTTAGCTCAAAGGCATTTCATAATCCAATAAGTATGGAATGTTTGATTAAACAGTGAGAGGCGACCTCGAGTGTTCCCAAGATCTGTAACAAAGTCCATAATTTCTACTTCTGCTTCATTGTCTCCCTCATTACTCTGAATTTCTCTTTCCTAGCCATGAATTTCCTGTATAACCTGAGATGAATTTCCAATGGATGATGTTGATGAGAGGTTCATTAAGACCTCCTGCTTTGTCTTCCTACCTCTTTTCTTGTTCTCAACTTTAGGTTTTAACATCTTCTGTTTCCCTTTTTCTATAGTATGAGGCAATGCTTTTCTTGTTTACCTCTTAACAATAGTGTTGAGCTGACTTATAATAAGACTGAGTTCTGGAATAAGAATGAGAAAATAAGAGAAAAAGATAACAATTATACTTTCAATCTTGTTACCATGAACATCATTTGGACAATTCTGATTCTCCTCTTGACTTGGGAGATAAGACATGTTATCTTCCCCGATAGTAGCATGGACATTACGCAGACCCAAGAATTGACAGAGGTTCCAGGTATTAAGAGAGAGCCACCAAACAACCGGGACAAGACAGAGGCATATTTTAAAACTATGCTTATGGCTAGAAAAAATACCTTGGCAGGATAGCAGGGTAGAGTCCACGCGGACTGGCATCATCATATTATGATTCCTATCGTCATCTACTTTGAAAAGAAGAAACAACCAGGGATCATAATCAAAACTAAGAAGAAACTTAATTTCCTGTCCGCTGCTAAGGGAATCAGGAAGGAAAGGAGGATACAACCAGAGCTCATTGACCAATCTAAAATTAATCTTAAAATGCTACCTTCTACTAAGGGAATCGATAAGCATAACATGACAACAGAAAAAATAATTCAGTCCTGAGTCCTGCATGAGCTTACATACTTTCATTCCTCCACTTCTAAACCTTAAATTGCCAGCGGACCAAGCATAGCTACTCGTAACCAGAAAGAGACATCACTTACTCTTCACAGACAGGTGTTGATTGGAATTACCATACCCAGTATGACAGGGGTCTCTAAAACACGGCTCGATTGACTTTAATGGAACGATCTCAGACAAAACAACTATATGCCTAAAATTACTCTCGGAATCATCCTTAACTTGATACATTTCAATGCTATCAGTAATGAACATAGGCTGATGGAAAAGAACATACCCCAACAGTGCAATGAGTCTGCTACTGATTATTACCGTTCCAATCCTCACTCGCTTCAGGTCGCATGCTATGATAGAGGAAGTTTTTTTTTTACGAAACAAATTATAGCACATAAACTCTGCATTCAAATAGATTTTTCCTCTCGGCTCTGACAGCACAGGCTGTCTTAACAACTTTTCTATCATTCCCTTATCCTCTGTGTGCCTCCATGATCTTAAGCTGAACGAGGTATACATGCCTTATTAATGCGCATGAATGACGGTTGCCACTTGGCTCATTAAATTTCCGTCAGCCTCGTTGTTTGAGCACCCCGATCAGGGGTTCTTATTAAAATATTTTACACACATCTATTTATTCAAATAAATTATATTGTGAATATTTTTCTCCTATTATTTGATTACAAAATTATTTTACTCCCTACTAAGTAAAACAAATTTATTGATAAAGAATTCAATGCCAAATTGAAAGATTACTTAAGTGAGAACTACTATAATATATAGAACTAATTTTTTGATGTATAAATTATTTGTTTATAGACCTAATTTTTTGATGTACAAATTATTTGTTTTATATGTCGTTCAATTTCCATTACCTATTACCTTCAAACCCCAGGGGGAGGTATTGAACATGGGAGCCAACTTTAGGTAAATAAACATTCACATTGTCAAGTTGGACAAACAAAAAATTTATAATCCTAAAATTCTCTTACCCAATCTTCTTTCTAAATATAAATTGAGTTCAATTTATAAAAAACAAAGGCAATATTAAGAACCTCCTAGAGTTGTAAAAGGTAATTAACATGAAAAATAAAAAATCTCCTCATGACAACATACAAATGTTAAACTTAATTGAATCATTAAAAATATAAAAAGGGATAATAGCTTTACCATTTATATCATTAATAAATACCATTTCTCAATCAAATTTCTACATTAATTTTTAAAAATATTATTTTATAATTATATATAATTATAATTGTTAACACTGGAAAATCGTACAGCAAAAAATGACATCAAGTAATGTCGAGCCTAAGGATTTACAAGACAAAGATACATTATGGAATAAAAAATATTAAGAATCTCTAAGGTTTGGAGCAATTCAAGATTGAACTAGTCATAAATGCCCTAGTGCGTGCTTTTTCCTTCGATAAGTGCATCTTCTGCGTGCACACTGGAGCCCGATAAGCGTGCATTCCTAGAAATGGGAAAAAATCCCTTTCCGGGACCACAAGAAGGCAAATGATAGTTTCCCCTCATGTGAAAGCCACCTAAGGACAACACCAATGCCTCCTTAGGCCTTGTGTGAGCACACAAAAGCATATTTCAACCCATAATGGAATATTGCCTCTCCCTTGGGTCACTATCCACCATGTACCAAGGGAGGGAAGGTGGTTTGAAAGCTCAACTATATAAACCCTCAAAGAGATGAACAATTTGTGAGAACAAGGTTATGCTAGCCTGCCCAAGAAATACTAGTTGTTTGTGTGAACCAGGAGTAGGAGCTGAAGAAGGGGACTCAATTGTTGGCCACCCAACAATTTCAGTCTATTGCAGCATAGAGAGAGAGTTGAACTGCGTCAAAAGGCAAAACTTGAAGGAAAAACATCCTTGCATTGGGTCCTAGAGCCTCTGCCTAGGCCCTTCGGCAAGTGGGTAAGATTTGTATTCATTCCAAGCATTCAATGAGAAGAAGGACATCAAGTTGTTGTTTACCTTGTTATTGTTTGGAACTCTCTATTTAGCTTCTTTTTTATGTTTTTACTTTTACTTTTTCAACAGAGCATACTTAAGTGTATTACTTCATTTTAAGTCTTATACTTCTAAGCTCCCCACAGATACTACCTATTAGTTATGGTTTAGAGAAAAGACCACATTATCTAAATGCGTGTGATTTTGTACACCTGAGTGTAAAATCCACCAAAACAAGATTGGCAACTCCACTGACGTGTTTCAATTTTATGTGGTTATGCCATTATTTGTAGGAGACCCTTAGTCTATGCTGGAGTGGAGATGATAGTCCTCTGACCCATCTTCCAGTCCCTAGACTCACTAAAGTGCCAGACTGAAGAAAGAAGCTCCTAATTTTTTACTTGCAGGAATTTCGCACGCTGTTTTTACACACAGATGCGCAATGCGCGCATTCAGGAGTGACCTGCGTGCAGGAAGGCGCACCTGTCAGAAGGTTTTGCGTGCAATTTGCAGAGAGATTTTTTCTCCATATCTGCTGCATTTTTCTGCTTGTAAGTGTGTTGGGCAGCCCCTAATGTATCTGCCAACACTTGTGTTGATACCCCACAGCTTCTGAAGACTGATTTTTGCTGCTTTTTGTAGGCATTTAGTTAGTTTTCATTTAAGTTGATTTTTTGCAAAAAGTATTTACATAGTTTAAGTAGGGGGTGAATTAACCATTGATTTTCGAACAATTTATGTTTTTTCAAAGTCTGGTATGCACACTTAGTTTAACTAGTCCAAGTAAGTGGCTCATGACCACACATGCATAAGCTAGTGTAGAAATTGTTTAGTTTAAATTTCAATTTTTGCATTTAGGAATTTACGAGACTAGGACTTAATTGCAAGTTAGAGTAAGTAATCTCTGTTGTCTTTGCACCATTGGGTGACCCTAGAAAAGCATATGAACACTCTACATTTGTGATTTTCCATCTCCCTTTAGTCACTCAGATAGACTAATTAGGAGGTTTTGGAAGTGGCCCATTATCTGCAAATGCTTTTTATTTGAGTAAGGAACAACGTCACATAGTTTAACTAGGGGGGAATTTGTAACAGATCACTGATATCCATATGTTCAAATTATGAGATTTTTCACCATACACTCACACACACTCACCCACTAAGAAAATAAATACACCTAAAAATAACTTAAACCAACTCACTAAACTCTCCCCAGAGGGGCCACAAGAGAAATTATAGTTTAAGTTAGGATCAAGGGGGTAGGCATCCAATAAGCCACCTTAATCACGCTTCACATTCTAAACATAGAAGTTTTGTTTTTAGGGAGCTTAAAATCCACCTATCAGCCCACAGAAAAGAAATCCCGAGCATGGCAGAGACCCGATTCAGAGGGGGTTAGGCTTAGGCGCAGTGCGTGCGGTATCAGTTGGGGCTACCTGACCCGTATGATACTCAGTACTGTTAGCTGACTACCAAGAAGCCCAAGACTTGAATGCTCACCATGGATGGTGGTTCTTAGTGGCCAAAACTAGGGCAGCCTTTACCTTATAGGTGACGGTGCAGGCAAGCGCCAGACCCTCTACCCTTACCTTGGTTGATTCTCTTCGGCTAACTAGGGGCGTCACCAGTTCTATGTATCTAGGACCCGATGCAAGGATGTTTTTCCTTCAAGTTCTGCCTTTTGAAGCAGTTCAACTCTCTCTCTATGCTGCAATAGATTGAAATTGTTGGGTGGCCAACAATTAAGTCCCCTTCCTCAACTCCTACTCCTTGGTTCACAGAAACAACTAGTATTGCTTGGGAAACTTTGGCCAACATAACCTTGTGCTCACAAATTGTTCATCTCTTTGAGGGTTTATATATTTGAGCTTTCAAACCACCTTCCCTCCCTTGGTACATGGTGGATAGTGACCCAAGGGAGGGGAAATATTCCATTGTGAGCTGAAATATGCCTTTGTGTGCTCACACAAGGCCTAAGGAGGCGTTGGTGCTATCCTTAGGTAGCTTTCACATAAGGGGAAACTGTCATTTGCCTGCTTGTGGTCCCGGAAAGGGAATTTTTTCTATTTCCAGGAATGCATGCTTATCGGGCTCCAGTGCGTGGAGAAGGCACACTTATCGATGGAAAAAGCACGCACTCGGGCATTTATGACTAGTTCAATATTGAATTGCTCCAAACCTTAGATATTCTTAATATTTTTGATTCCATAATGTATCTCTGTCTTGTAAATCCTTGGGCTCGACATTACTTGATTTCGTTTTTTTTTGTACGATTTTCCAGTGTTAACAGCTGCCCCCTAATGTGTGAGGTCTAGGAAGAACTGTATAGCCGAAATACATTATAGTTTCTTTTGTGTATCGTACGCAAAGAGAGAGAGAGAGAGAGTGAGGCTTGTGTGTAGAAGGACAACATCTTGCACCAGTTTCAAGATAACCACTACCTAGGGGACCCCCTACAAGTAGAAAAAATATACAACATATTTGAAAATTTTCAATGAGGCAGCCATGTCCCATGCTCGTGATGCTATGGCTAGTTAAACAAAATTAATAGAAACATGTGCTGTCTGTGTCACTACTGTGGTAGTGATGTTGGTGGTTGTTGACGACGACTGCTAACGTCCTCAGGGGCGTTTTTTCTTTGACGATAGGTGGAATGTGGTACCCATATGTGTAATTTTGGTATGGCAGATCATTGTGCAATGTATGCATATGTACTGGCTGGGACCTTCCCGTGTAAGCATTGTTGTCAGAGACGGTTATAAAGGCACGGGTCTTCGACGGATCTTGATCAAAGTGCAATGGTTGTAAGGTACGATACCATCATGACATGAAAGCTTTTGCTGTAGTCGAATGTCAAGAGGATCGATGACATCTATGGACAGTGATGTCTCCCATAGTGCCACTCGAGGATACCCCTTTACATGGGGAGGGGTCATCCAAGGTACTGCTTCCTTTTTGGAAAAGAGGTGTTGACGTCGACAAAAAGGAAGCCTTAACCGAACCATAATGAGTTTAACATAGGAATGTTGGTGAGTAATAGCTGAAAATGGATGATGGGGATTCAGTGGCACGAGGTTGAAGTATATTTGACTAGCTTGGTGGTAGTCATAGGTATTTTCTGAAGGGAAAAATTCCTTGGAGTCGGTAGGACTTCCAGGGCGGGTATGAACCGGCTATGATTTTCGTAATGGTGCGTGCATGGAGGGTATGAAATACTTCGACCAAGGGAGATGGGGGATTGCTGCCATGGGAGGAAAAAGTGCAATATGAGGGCGAAGAGGCGAAGGGCGTTGTTTGTGATTTTTGTACAAAAAGAATAAATTAATGGGGCTTGGTTTCTACAAAACACAAAGACGGGTACCCCAAAACTTGAAAGAGGGTCGCTCACTTGATGGTGTGAGGACGATGTTTTGTTGGGGGTATGGGTCCCATTGGCTGGTCTCAGATGAAGCGGAAGATGTCGCAGATGGATTAATGTTGATGGAGGTATGGTGGGCCAAATGTAGTGCGCGGAGGCGTGCTTTCATTTTGCTTGTACAACCTAGTCATATGGGAAGGGGTTTGAGTTAGAATGGTGAACTTGACCTTATGCATGATATATGGATGGGCATGAGGTGCTTCCTGGACTAAAATGATATGGCCATGGTGTCACTTTTTGGAGTGATATGTGGTCTACTTGAGCTGACGATCGCCATGGAGGGTAGGCTCTACCGACCATCAAGGACGTTTATCAATAATTGTATATTTTTAAGATATATATTTGATGATATATATATATATATATATATATATATATATATATATGGGGAAAATAAGACTAAGTTGAAACTAAATGGATTTGGTGAATTTCATAGAGATATAGCATTAGTTCAAGAGCAGTAAAAACAAGTTTATTGAGAAAAAAACTTGGTGAACATGTCTTTCTCTATGGTGTTGGATATTTGGCATAGATTTCTTGATCTTGTATACACGACAGTAAATTTGCATGTAGATTATAGTACATTAACCATGAAATTGTCAACATTTAAGGCACACTTTCCATCACATTTGTAGAGAAAATTACAATAGAGTATCACATTTTTCTTATCATATCTAAATGTTCCTATATGCAACAACTACCTTGTGCCTCATAGTTTAAATTTGTGCAAGGAAGAGGAGAGGAGGAGTGTCAAGGTGCAAGATAGAATAAGAAGAGAAAGAAGAATCTTGTTTGGGACTTGAAATCGATTCATTCTTTGCACATCTAGAGTAAAGATTAATGAAACAAAACTCACCATACTTTAAATTTTTTAAATAAATATCTTAAAATTTTGAATACCAATTTAATACATTTTACTCAATTACACATTTCACAATATTCATTTAAAAAATACATATACAAATTATTATTTTAAATAAAAATAGTACAACACATTTAATGATATTCATTTAAAAAAATACAAATACAAATTACTATTTTAAATATTATTCTTATTTTACACAGGAATATTTGATTTTACATTGTGATCTCGTGAGCATGGGCCGAGGTAATTAAAGATATGTATATAGAGTATGTATGTAGTTACAAACTATTACAATTAAGTATTTAAACGTAAATATAGTGTTATTTAAGAAATGAGAATTTTGAACATTCATCATTATTGCTCAAGATAAATCATGTCCTGTGAAATAATTTGGAAATTTAGAAAAAATGACATATTTTAAAATTTTTCACTTTTAATTTAATTTTTTATATATTAAGAAATACTATTCATAAATAATAAAACAGTTGTAACATAAATAATATATAACAAAAAAAACCATGTATTTTTGGAATAATAAAATAGTTGTAACAAAAATAATATAGAAAAAGAAAATCTATGTATGTTTGGATGTAAGAAAAATTAGATACATTTTATTAAGTGCAATTTTAAAAGAATAATGGTTATAAACATTTAAAAATAATTTTATTAAATAATTAGTTTAGATCTATATTATTTATCACAGGAATCAATTCTCTTTTCACTCTAAAAGAGGTTTGCTTATCAAGACATTTGATCCCTCTTGGCTCTTGGTAGTTCCAGAGTTGATTGATCTAGGCCATATTAATTTCCGCCTTTAAATAAACTACATTCCACATGAATACCATGGGTCAATACCATGGGCTGTTTTTATAGTTTATAATTTTTATTTTTTATTGTATTTTACCTAGTTAAAATGTTCATTACATTATGTCAATGGTTTGCATATCAAGACATTTGATCCCTCTTGGCTCTTGGTAGATCTAGAGTTGATATTGATCTAGGCCATCTTAATTTCTCCCTTTAAATAAACTACATTCCACATGAATACCATGGGTCAATAACATAGACTGTTTTTATAGTTTATTATTTTTATTTTTTTATTGTATTTTTACCTAGTTAAAATGTTCATTACATTATGTCAATCTTTTTATTTATTTATTTATTATTTTTGTGTAATTCGACATAGTTAAAATGCTAAACATGAAATTACAACATTTCTATCATACTTTGTTGGAATCCTCCTGACACAAAAATATAATATTTAAATATATAAATAGTTATTTTCCTTTTTTATATTGTTTTTTATCCAAATAATATAAATTAATTGGTTTGTGTGGAGTTTAATTTTATGATATAAATTTTATTTAAATCTAACAAATTTTGAATAACAACATTTTAACTTAAAATTCACCAAAACCTAAATTCAATCTACCTTATTAAAAAAAAAAAACTAATATTATAAAAAAAAACATATATAAAACTATTTACTTGTGGATCTAATGGCCTAAAAAATTTCAATAGTCTAACATTTGATCCAATGGCTCAGACATGAACACAGTGGCAGCAAGGGGAGTTGTTTCCAAATAGGAACGCCTTAAGGGGTAAATATTTATTAATCTATTTTTTTTCTTTGCTAAATATAATTTATAAAATTTATTTTTATTTTCAGTAACTAGCCTAGCTCCATCTTAACTATGGATTTATCTAGTGCCTAGCTCCATCTTAACTCTGGATTTATCTAGTGCCAAGAGAGATCAAATCTCTTTTCATTCTAAAAGAAGTTTGTGCCTCAAGAGATTTAATCTCTCTTGGCGCTTGGTAGTTAAGTTAATATGGATCTAAGCTAGTTTAATTATTAGCAATTAGTAATTAGTAATAATCATAATTATTTATTTTATTTTATTTTATTTTATTTTATTTTCTTATGTAATTTGAGTCAAAATGTTTTAATTAATAATTATAATTAACTTTTTAAATTTAATTTAATTTAAATTTAAATTTTATATAATTAAACAAAGTCAAAATGTTTAGATAACATAACATAACAATAACATAATAGGATAGAACATTATGATATCTCTTCCATACTAAACTAGAAAGAGCACATTCATTTCTTTTACAATATTTTTAAATTTTGTTCTTTGCATCATTTTTTTTAAATTTTATTTGTAAATGTTTTATATTTAATATAATTTTATTTAATTACATTTTTTTCTACTTTTAATAATTAAAATTATGTTTTAAATAGTTTTCTATTCATTTAATTGTTTTTTCATTTAAAATATTTATACTTATATTTAAGTATTATTTTATATCATTTCCGCATCCATCCTTTTTAAAGGTTAATTTTCACTCCCGAGTCACATTTATTAAGTAAATATATTTTTAGCAAAATTCTATGATTCATGATTTATACAAAGTCTATTTTGGATAAATTACATAGTTGTTTTAAGGTCATTTGGAAAATATAATTCCTACTTGTTTTATTGTGATTATTTCAAGTACATGAGGTGTTTAGGATTTTTTTGGGGTTTAGTTTGAGAGATTCTCTCCAAGTGGTTATCCTCCTATATTGGTGTGTGGTTGAGATATTCACTCAACTAAGAGATTGTAGTGTTGGACATTGGATAAACCAACGCTCCCCGTGTGTTTCGCGACATGGACTAACCGCCTTTCGTGGATCCTTATCTCTGGCGACGCGATCGTTGACTAACACCTGCGGGTTTTGGTCTAACGGCAATCATGATTCCCAACAAGTGGTATCAGAGCGTAGGTCACGAGTTCGATACACACCCGGCTCGCGTTGGGGGGGAGATTGTTGGACATTGGATAAACCAACGCTCCCCGTGTGTTTCGTGACATGGACTAACTGCCTTTCGTGGATCCTTATCTCTGGCGACGCGATCGTTGACTAACACCTGCGGGTTTTGGTCTAACGGCAATCATGATTCCCAACATGTAGGTCCAATATAAATTAGATATCTCAAGACATAAATCCTTGTATTTATTTTGTATTATTATTTTGATATGAATTAGATTTTGAGTGCCTTATGCAAATCTAAATTGGTATCAGAGCTCAGCCCATATGGACCTGGGGCATTCCCCCTCACAGGCATAAGAAGAGCAGTCTAGGTGATAATGTTTTTTTGTGTGGATTCATCAGAATGTTCAATTTCCATTTCCATTGGAGCTAATTTGAGAGGAACCTAGTTTATATGTGTCATGGAGATGCATGCGAGAGGCGTGTTGTTGATGCTACTATTGTATGAAGGTCATCAAAGTGTTGTGATAAATATTTTGTGCAATATGTTCTGGAAATTATCGGTAGTTGACATCCACTTGGAGAAATCTATGAAGAACTAAATATTTCAAATGAAAAATAAAAATCAAATCATTGAGGTTCATGCTTATTCAAAATTAAACATTTATATTTGTGTTGATGGGATAATATACTGAAGAATGTTTATTTGTTCATTGATTGTTAAGAGGTGTCACTAACAAAAAGAGATGGACCTGTCGTGTTGTTTATTTTTTTTAATTGGGACTTTTTTGGATTCACTGATATCAAAGCTTGAGGAGAAGTTGAAGCTACCCGATGTGTTGAAGTGTCACAACAATGGAAGCCTAACAACAAGGGGAAATACATTTTTTAGCATTGCTAGCATCAAAAAGCACAAATTCTTTAGGATTGAAGCTAGAGAGATTAACACACTAGAAAAGGATAGGGACAGGAGAAGCCCAAGATGTTCATTCATATTGTAGAAGCTATGTGCCCATATTGGAGGTTTGATGGCCAAGGTTTCGATGATAATTAATCCCTCTGTAGTCTCGCGGTAAAAAAATCCGTGACCTGTACCCCAAGACTCTGAAAGGGGACAAAAGTAGATTTACAAATGAAACAAAGTATTCCTGCTAAGGTCAATTGCATGACATGCATATGATTTATATTAAATTCTATAACATGATTGATGTTTCTCAATACATTGATTAAAGTTTTTTTTTTAATAGTTCTCATGTCAGTAATGTAAATCTGGTTGAAATAATTGATTTATTTGTTGCTATGACATTTAGTCTGGCCACCTATTGTCATTAGGTTGAGTCTCTGTTGGAATTCATCATTTCAAAAATAGACAAAAAAAAATTTGCAGGAATTATTGTCAATTGACAACTAGATATTATAAAGACATAAGGAAAACTTTAAGAAAATATGTCTTGTGATAACAATGAAAATGGTAGCGGTTGGATAAGCAATTGATATTGGATGGTGGAAAAATGTAGGTAAACGTGTGTTCATTTTCGATTAAAGTAGAACCATGACCATGTTTCTATCTGAGTCACACATGTATCAATAAGAAATTCTATGATCTTTTGTAGTTGTTCTTGAAAATTTTGTAATAGTATGTACCTGCGTAAGTGGTGATGTAAATGTACCCTTTTAAAGTTCGTGTTTATCTTAAAACCACTTTGTAAGTGTGAGTTTTTGGTAAGCCAAAAACCACTTTGTAGTGTAGGTTTTTGGTAAGCCAGAAACCACTTTGCAGTGTTGGTTTGTGGTATGCCAAAAACCACAAGTGTTGGAGGGAAGTGGACAGGGATTCCTTTAGTATGGTTTAGGGCCAATCGATAAAACCTGGGCATAGTTTAGGGTCATCTGACAAAACTCTGGGCATGGTTTAGGGTAAGTTGATAAAACCCAATGCATGGTTACATGTAATTCTAGAAAGCCTAAGGTGATAACTATGGAGGGGTACTTGTAGGTACAAGTATAGGTATGTAGATATAATGTTTAACTAAACCATGTACACAAAGGAAATCCTAGTAGACTGAAGGTTGCAATGGTTGGTACCTATGCATTCCTGTAGATGATTGTTCCTTTATATGGACGTCGACAATATTCTTTTTTATCATGTTTGCAAACACTAGGACCACAACTATACTTTCCTGATTGAGATCAAGACAAGTAATTATTAAGGGGGGGACTTGGAAAATTCAATTCCTACTTGTCTTTGTTGTGATTCTTTGTAAGTACATGAGTATGTTCCTAGTGTTTAGGAGTTTTTTGGGGTTTAGTTGGTTGAGAGATTTTCTCCATCTAGTTAGCCTCCTAGATTGGTGTGTGGTTGTGATATCCACTCAACCAAGAGATTTTACATCCAAGATAGATTACCTATATCGAGACATAACTCCTTATATTTATATTGTATTATTATTTTGATGTAAATTGGATTTTAAGTGCCTAATGTAAATTTAAATAAATCGACGGTTTTCAAATCACTTATTGTGATTTATCATTAGAGCAAAGATGAATAATCTAATCAAATGAACAAATAAATACAACAGAGATAAAACAATTAATGGATAGGAAAACAAATAATATAATATTAAAATAAAACATTATAGAAAACATAAAAATTATAAATAGAAAAATATTAAAATAAGCATGAAAGAAATAAAAACGAAAAGAAAATAGATAATATTAAATTCAAATGAGACGTTAAAAAATGCATAAAAATTTATTAAAATCAAACAAGAAAATATTAAAAAATTAAAAGAATATAAATCAGAAATTAACGAAAATAACAATAAAAATGAAGAGAATTTTAAAATAAATAAATATAAAGATTATTTATTTATAATAATAACTACATTAGTAAATCAATAATAGTTTTTTTTTTATTGGTTTTTTATATATTTATTTTTACATATTTTAAGTTAATTTTTGGTTTTTTTAAATGTGTTTTTAGTTAGTTTTTATTTTAATTGGTTTTTAATTTATGTTGTTTTTATTTTTCAACATTTTTGTTGTTTGATTTTAATAAATCTTTATGTATTTTTTAAAGTTTCATTTGAATTTAATATTATTTATTTCTTTTTATTTTTTAATTTTATTTTACATATATAATTTTTTTAGGTATTTTTTTAATATTGTATTATTTATTTTCTTTACCTTTTTTAAATAAGTTAAAATTTCAGAATTCATCTTTGATATAGATTTATAAATTTCAACTTTCAAAGTTAATAAAATCTATTTACTATGAAATTTTAATTTTAAAAATAAGTTATATATAATCACAACATTGTATATTTCACTTTTGTGTAAGTAAATACTTGAGATAGTCTAAAAATTTAAATACTAAACACTTGTAGATTAAGGGAATTATGTTTATAACTTTTACGAAACAATCCACAACATATAAATGATTTTAAAATAATTTATAATCAACACACATCGCACAATCTAACAACTCCTCTTTATGAAGAAAGTGTTTTCACCAAAACCATTCATCTCCCAAATTTAAAAAAAAAAGAAAAAACAGCTACCTGCGCATTTGAATTTTCAAACTCCATCACTAACCTCTCAAAAGGAATTGTCACCAAAACATCATTCTCCTCCATATGCAATATAGTCAACATATATCCTAGGAGTTATAGTCACACTTATTGAAGATCTAGGTGCTCCTACATGCTTTTGTACATATTGTAATGATCAAGTAAGACATGTTTCTTTTTTCAAGTTGAAGTAAAAGGTAAGGATATATCTTTCCAGCCAAAATAGGTTTATCTCTTCTCTTACTTTTGGATCAAATTCTAGAACAATAACCTCCTCACTTCCTTCAATCACTAAAAAATATACTTTTGGTATATTGGATTATACATCCTCATCAATATTCACATCTTTGTCTCGCGATAATATTATACTATGCTGGAATATAGATCTGGTAAGCTTGGAATTTTCTTGGTATCCAACAAAAGTACCTTAATACTTGAGGGGTCCAACTTAGTTCTCTTTTCTTCAAAAACATGAATATAAAATGGAAAAACAAATATATGGAAATGTAATAGGTTTTTGGTTTCATATATAGTATTTTTTCAAAGAGTGTCCAAAAGACCTTGGAATATGAAATCCAAGGGTCACTCCAATGTACTATAAATATGTATAATTACGAATAATAAATTCGATCTCATGTTTATTCTTCATCTTGTGTACAGACCATGCATGCACTTGCATGCACTTAACATGGTATCAGAGCAAGTGATCACTATCCCTGCTTCAATTTGAGCCACTTGTTATTTTGTGGCCAATATAGACCTGTGCTAATTATTCACTTTGAATCTTCTGGGTGGTTTCTTGTCCCAATGTATCTCCTTTGTCAATTTTTTCCCTGAAATTCCTCTATGTCCACTTTCAGCTGTCAGCGATTCTGGGTTTTTTTGACTCCCTCTCTCCAATCACCGGTCCATACCATAGGGTTCCTACATACCATAACGCTTACACACCACAGATCATATATTCACTACGCGATACTCACTACTCCATACCATTGTCAATACAACGCACTATCTGTGCGGTGAATGATGGTCGAGGCCTAACATGCCTGTGTATGGTGGTATATTAGTCACATTTCTTTGAATTATATGATTATGCATTGCATTAATGGTGTTTGCATGTAGCTGAACTATGCATTTGATGTATGCTACATTGAATGGTGAATGTAATGCACTGGTTGTATGTTATCTCCGTTAAAAATTGTATTGAATGGAAAAACCCGTGTCTGTGTATACTAAGGCAGAAACCATGTTATTGGCGTGAGTCACCGGTTCATGGTTCATATTTCATATTGTCATTATTGACGTGATTGTATTGGAGTGACTGCGTATTGTCCACGTGATTGCGTGGTTGCTCGCAGCTCTATGGCCTCATCATGGGCCCCTCCACCTTCCGCACCCCGGTTTCCTTCCATACTCCCCATCGTGGCTTCATGCTGTGCCACTATGCCGCTACATATAACGTATAACACTGCTCCACCGGACCATACACCTCCTCACTAGGTTTAAATTGTTGTCTTTACAATCCCCTCCATACGCAACCTCCCATACTCTGCCTCCCTCTCCGAATTCGACACCTCGTATATGTGATAATTTACCACATCAAATCCTCCGGTTAACTCTTCTCCCAGTTTCGTGGCTTCCCTCCTGTCTATGGTAATACCTCTCCGCAAAGTTAATACCACCATCCCACAGTCAAATCACCATACTCCAAAAATGCCAAATGAGAGATATGATCATGTTCAATGTTAGCTGGGCTCTATGGAAGACATAGATCGCTAATATGACTTGCTGGATATGAAGTACATAACCGAGATACCTTTTTCAATTGTTCTCTACGTCTTAATCCAGTTTTTGCATTTGAGCAATTCGTTAATTCTCTATCCAATATTAACTTTGAATTGGTATGCTACTTGAGCAGATGACCAATTTCCTGGCTATCGATACATTGCATTTTATACTTGAGTGCTGTAAAACGAGAGGAAGCCAGTTCGATAGACTGATACATATATCTATTGAAATCCAGAGGCAGTATTAAAAAAAAAGAACTAAAAATATTGCTAAGAACACACAAACTTCTTCACAGTATATGGTTGACATAAACGCAGAGAATGTATGTATGTACACCTGCGCGCAAGAAGACGAGCATTTTCAATGGGAGGCATGTATCACTCGCACACATGCATTATTCTCAAAATTTGGTAAAGGAAAATTGCTATCTCATTCGCTGTTGTAAGTTGGAATTATTCTTCTACCTTGACGTTGAAAGAGAAGAGTACAACCTCGCTCACTGAGTTAGAGAAATCCAATCTTGTATTGTTTGAAGCGGAAAATATAGCGTTTAGTTACAAAATTTGTTTCTGTTAAGAAGCTAGACACACTATATTAATGAAAAAACCCATGAAGAGGAAGGCAGGGAGTCGACCCTTCTTTTTATTCTAGTTTTAGTCTTTATCACTACATGAGTGAACATGTATCGAAATTTATCAGAGCAGTGACATCTCAATCAACGCAACATTCCATCTAGAAAATGCAGTATTTAGTTCTAATGTGAACATTTGTTGGATTATTATAGTGGCAACTAAAGGTCACCATTCATATATGCATTATGTTCGTGCTCACTGAATTATGAGGCTCATGATTTTGTGCTGAATAGTTTGAAATGTGAAATGTATTGTATGTTGGTTATGGTTCATAGATAATGTTGAATGGCCATGCAAGATGGTTTATTAGAGTTGGCATGGTGGTGGTCCTTGTGAGCAGTTTAATCATTGAATGAAGAGTTGGAAGGGGTTTTTCTCTTTGCCGCTTTGTGCCATGTTTAACTGTTAGAATATTGCATTGACATTGAATTGTGAGTGAGTGTTTCTTCTTCGTCATTGGTTCATAGTTGTGATAAGAAAATGGCCTAATTTTATGAAGTATTAGAGTTCCTAAAAATATTGATACAATATTATGCTAATGACATAGTAAAAATCAACAAATCCTCTCTTACTGATATTCAAACCTGTTTACAATATGCACAAGAAAACATTGAATTTTTGCAGCTTGAGTCATAGTTTCCATGAGATGAGTTATAACAGTGTAAGCATAATTATGATGTAGAAGTTCAGACTGCACTTCCCAAGCCCATCATCGGACCTTAGGAAGAGCTTGTAAACAACAAACACATAACTGGTCTTCGATATGATAAGGATGTTTCCAAGCCTTTCAAATTTCAAAGCGCTGGATTTATTCATGATTGTCCACCTTCAAATGTTCTAGTTTCTCCACAACAAAAAATTATAAAATGTCAACACTATGACCGAGTTGGTCATATGAAATATCACTTTTTTGATCTTCATCCATGTAATAATTGTCATAAAACCTCTCATTCTTCAAGCAGATGCTTCAGAAACAAGCCTCCTACAAGAACAAAGATTCATATTTGATGGATCACTTCTTGGCAATGGGTATCAATAACAAAGAAGATGTTTAAGTCATATGTTAGAATTTATTCTAGTGTATTGAACTGTCTTGCAGTTGATTTTTCGCCATCATAACACCTTGTATTTTATAGGAGGGAAATTATTGTCATCTACAAGTTTGAAAGCCACATCAAGCAAGCTTGAGCCACAACATATTCATATTTTTATCCAAAGACAAAGATACCCATGAGCATGCCTTTGGTTGGTGGTCAACCTTAAACTATCTATGTGAGTTTGAGCTTCTCCCTCTTCAAATAATCGAGGACACTTCCTCTAGCAAAATACTTCAACTTCCTGCCAGTTTTAGAGGTGTTCCAGGAATTTCATCAAGCATTCAAGAGTTGGTGTTCATCCTTAAACCACGGTAGATTGAGACCTCCCTTTTTAGGTTGAGGTTATCACTTTTTATGCGGGTTGCAAACCTCCATTTTCCTGGTTTAAAGCCTTCCTCTTCAAAGAATTAGGAGCACTTCCTCTAGTATAATAAGTGAGTTTTGTGTGAGATTTGGAAGATTTCTGAGAACTGCACTAAGCGTTCTAGTGTTGGTGATCATCTTCAAACCACCACCTTATGCCAATATTTCAGAGAGCACATTCAACCTAGTTCTTTCATGGGCGGAAATGTGAAGCTGGGTTACACTTCTGTGAGAATCGGGGGTTGAAAATTTTTTTCGGCAATAGTTTGGCAGAACATTTTATAAAGTTCGGCCGAACTATGTAATAGTTCGGCCAAACTTTTTTTAAAAGTTCAGCTGAACTCGTGATTCCGTTTAGACTGACGGCACGCCGACAGTGCGGGCAAACATAATTTTTGCCGCAGATTGAAAAACCGGCAACTAAAGTTCGGCCGAACTTGTAAAAAAACTTCAGCCGAACTATGAGTTAATAGTTCGGCCGAACTAATTTCTATAAAATAATCACCCGCGAAGTTATTCGGGTTACCGGTTTCATTATTCTGCGGTTATTCGTGCGTTTTCTCTGTTGTTGCTTGCTCGTTCCCGCTGCTGTTCGTGCGGTTGCTGCCTGCTCGTCCCCGCTGCTGTTACCAGGTTACCTTCTGAAATTACTTCAGATTTTATTTGCTGACTGTTTCAATATCTCAATAACAAGATAACTAACGAAGATGATTCCAAGAGTATATTCAATGATGTATGCTTTATTATAATCTTCAAGTTTTCTGCTTCGGGAATGTCTAGACTAGCCTCTAGGAATGTCTTCAAAGAAATGTCAATGCCTCACTGTCTAAATATGCTGCAAGACACATTGTTCAAGACTTTTCAAATTATTAACTTGTACAACCCTTCACTAGTTGTCCACATAGAACACTAATCACTGAAATGATGATAATCCATAGTTAAGTGACCACTCCACAGCTTTGTCATCACAAATATTTCCTCAGTTTCTTTTTCTAGTCCTCCACAAATGTGTTATTACAATATATTGACACAAAGGTATGTTTTATTTTTTCATAGGCTAAATTCCATAGGACCGAGCTTTAAAGGCTAGACTGCAACTTGAAACAGCATCATTCATCTGAGGTTTTATCACTGCAATCCTTATAATTATCATACGTCACTAGAACAGTGATCGTAGGTCACATTTATGACTTTTAACACAAGTCTGAGTTTTAGTTTATGAGCATAGTTCGTGGCTTCAATATTTCGCTGCTGTCCACCCAAAATGATCATAGTTCTACACTCTAAGGGTACTTCTGATCACATGTTTGGTTAATGATTGTACTTACAGTTGTCCATGCCTGCAATTTAGTGCTGCTACAATATCAGAGCTCTAGTGAGGGATCTAAATTCCCTAAACTGAGTTTTATGTCCAGTGTCCCCAAATCTGAGCTGAGATCTATATTTACTTATCAAAAATCTCAGAGAAAACTGAATTGTGATGATAAAAATGAAAGGTTCGATTTTATATTTATAATCATTGGAAGCTTTGAACAGACACATATCATGGAGGGAGGTTGCCATTAAACAGTGATGTTGCCATCTATTTGTATACTATAAACAACCTTCTTTGGAATAAGTATCTTTCAAGTCTCTTCCCAAATATCTAAAAGTAAATTATCTAATCAACATATATAGTTTCTTGTTTCCAACTCCTTCTAAATATGATGTCCATAAGTCCATCCTGGAAGTTTGTTGAATCTTGATAGCAAGAACTTCTGATCGGAATACTTCCTTTACACAATAGGAGTAACCTTATTTTATTTCATATGAGAGAAACCTCTTTTTGAAACTAGCTTCCATATTTCCCTTCCAATGATTATATTCAAGATACACTATTGAATTTCTTTCTCTTTATGTATATAATATCTACCATGTTCCTTTATTACTTCCATATGTTTTGTTAAAATCTCGATTTTCTTTTGAAATGCCTGATCTCTATTGCAATGTTTGATTTATTCTTATCTTCATTGCTACTACAAACAAATATCATGCTCGAAGTAATCCCTATGATTCTTCTTAATGACCTTGAATCTTTCTATGTTGTGCTACTCTTATGGTGTTTTCTTTCTAAATGACATTATGAATTCTTATAAATCTTCATGGTGAAATTAAAATATTTGAATGTTATGACTACTATAGAATATTGTGTCTTGTGGGATGATATGTTCACAACTTTTGATGACCCAATATCTTTTAAGTTGTATGCGCCTTCTTAAAATAAAAATTTATAACTTCAAACTTCTGAAATCAAAAAGAAACTTTCATCCTTTAGGTATAATTGCACTTGTTATTCTGATTGTCATCTTCTAATAAGAAATGAAACTAAACTTGAAAGAAAACTTGGCACCTTCCAAGTTCTTCCATAGTAGAGGTCATTAATTAATGTCTTCATGCATGGGTTTATTTTCAACTTCTTCACCCTTTGCTGCATGTGCTTCATCTCTTTCGTTCCCTTTTTTTCCTCTATTACCCTTGGAGTTTGATTTCTTAGGAAAATATCTTTTGATGTGTTAAAAATAATGAAAAATAAAACATTTAACCTTGGACATACCATTGTTTCCATTAGACTTTTTCTTGTCGTTGTGCATTGATGAGATCCAACTTACCAAAACTTTCTCTTTAATCTAATAGAAAATTGTTCAGAATTTTCATTATGGGGTTTGGTATCATATTTTTCCTTCAACGTGGATTCTTTTGGAACACATAAAGCCAAAATTTCTTCAAAAGATGGAGTATATTTTCTAGTATAGATTCCACTTGCAAAACCATTCCAATATGGAGGTAGACCGTTGCTAAGTTAGTTGAGGAGGCTATGTATTACATATGGTCTTGAATGAGCATTTGGACTCTTTAGATATCTAAAGAGTCCAAATTCTCATTCAAGACCATATGTAATACATAGCCTCCTCATCTAATATATAAAACTTTAATCCATGTGCTTAACCTTAACATTGACACAAATGGAATTTACAATTTTACTCACTTCTTTATGATAGAAAAATATGTGGATGAATATTGCCCACATATCCAAAGTCAAAAGGGATAGATTAAAAAGGGATGTGCTCCAGTCATCTATAAAAGATAAATTAAAGAAGCATGACATATTAGTAATGTAAATTAGATATGCGTACCAATTATGTTCATATAACACAACAAATAGATGATTCAATACAAATGTCACATAGAAGTCATTTAGACATTTTCGGCCCCCGATTCTCACAAAACTGTAACCAAAATTCTTACATCAATTAAGTCTTCCCCCTGAACCTCTCAGGAAAACCAGCTTGTTGAAATTTTAGGCACCATAAATATATTTGACTAAATAGGGAGAGAAATCCAAGGAAAATATTCTATCTATTTGACTAACTATTCTTTACTCTATCTTTAATAAGGAAGCACCCAATATTGTGTTTCTTTTTTCATTATATCTTTAATAAAGAAGCAAACTGATATTGTGCTTCTTTCTTCATTATAGATACAAAAGCTTATACATCTCAATAAATGTCATTTTCTTTTTTTTTATAAAAAATTTATGTTGTCTTCTTACATATCAGAATGGTTAAGTGGGCCTAATGATTAAGAACATGTGTTTCTTCCTAAAAGATTACAAAATATGTATGCCTGAATAGTAAGACACGGGAACTTCTCTACCATATTTATTTTCTTTATAATAAGACACTGAAACTTAAATTATATATCTAGCATAATACATTAAGCTATAGGAGAAAAATCAAAGAAGCATTTGAATGTAAATTAAAGATGTGTAATAATTATGTCCTCATTTAATATGTACAATATGTTTGGTTGAATCCACATGAAAAACAAGACTCCCAACCGTGAGAAGAGGAAATTACATCCTATTTCTCCCCCCTAGCACAATTACTAGTACAGTTAGAATTTAACAGCCCCAAGCTGGATTTTACTCTTAGGTACTGGAACCTCTACAAGGTTTAACCTGGAAACATAGGTTTTCCTTAGGTTTCTCCACTGGTTCTATGTCCGACTTGGATAACCTACAACAACATCCTTCTTTTCATTTTTTATATCCCCTCTTGGATAACCATAATATCTTGAAATGGAGCTAGCCAACTCAAATATAGTATTGCAAATCCCTGGCTAAGTTAGATGAGGATTACATATGGTCTTCAATGAGCATTTGGACTCTTTAGATATATATCTAAAGAGTCCAGAAGCTCATTCAAGACCATATGTAATACATAGCCTCCTCATCTAATATATAAAACTTTAATCCATGTGCTTAACCTTAACATTGACACAAATGGAATACAATTTTACTCACTGCTTTATGATAGAAAAATATGCAGATGAATATTGCCCACATATCTAAAGTCAAAAGGGATAGATTAAAAAGGGATGCTCCGATCATCTATAAAAGATAAATTAAAGAAGCATGACATATTAGTAATGTAAATTAGATATATGCGTACCAATTATGTTCATATAACACAACAAATAGATGATTCAATACAAATGTCACCTATAAGTCATTTATCTCATGGGCCTTCAACTTAAATTATATATCTAGCATAATACATTAAGCTATAGGAGATAAATCAAAGAAGCATTTGTTCATGTAAATTAAACATGTGTAATAATTATGTCCTCATTTAATATGTACAATATGTTTGGTTGAATCCACATGAAAAACAAGACTCCCAACCATGAGAAGAGGAAATTACATCCTATTTCTCCCCCTAGCACAATTACCAGTACAGTTAGAATTTAACAGCCCCAAACTGGATTTTACTCTCAGGTACTGGAACCTCTACAAAGGTTTGACCTGGAAACATAGTTTTTCCTTAGGTTTCTCCACTGGTTCTATGTCCAACTTGGATAACCTACAGTTCAATATCCTTCTTTTCATTTTTTATATCCCCTCTTGGATAACCATAATATCTTGAAATGGACCTAGCCAACTCAAATATAGTATTGCAAATCCCTAGCTAAGTTAGATGAGGAAATTACATATGGTCTTGAATGAGCATTTGGACTCTTTAGATATGCGTACCAATTATGTTCATATAACACAACAAATAGATGATTCAATACAAATGTCACATAGAAGTCATATTTAACTCATGGGCCTTCAACTTAAATTATATATCTAGCATAATACATTAAGCTATAGGACATAAATCAAATAAGCATTTGAATGTAAATTAAACATGTGTAATAATTATATGTCCTTTCTAGTTCAATAAATAGATAATAATTTGGCTCAACTATGCCTTGTACTCAACTATGCCTTGTACATGTTTTCCTTTAAACCTTTACTTTCATAGCACATTTTCATCAAAAAATTTATTTGTCAATTTTTTATCTAAGCCAAAAGTGTTGTTTATTTACCTTTGATTTCCGAAGTTAAAGATTTAGATAACTTCCCATATTGGGCTTCTTTGTTGTGCCAATGTTGATATCTTCAACTCGCTTTAGTGGGGACCATTGTTGGTTTCTTCACGACATCATCTTGATCGAAGAGCTCTTCCAAAGGTACAAGACCTCTTGGAATGGAATTTTCTTTCAGCTGTATGACTTCTAATTCTATGGCATTAATTCCCTGATCATAGAAAGCACCATTAGTATGACAAGCGACGAACTCTTCCTCCATTTACAGAAAATTTTTAATTTTCTTATCATATTGAAACACTTGCCAATGTCGAAGGTTATCTAGAACAGAGGGGTGATGCTTAACATTAATTTCATATTTCCTATTGGGATGTATTGGAATTCTAAACATGCTCGCTGCAGTACCAAGAGAGTTAGAAATACAATTCTAGTTTCTAGGAATCACGGATAAAATATATTCAGAAAAAGTTTTGAGAGTGTCTAAGACAACATTGTGATATGCTCGCATCCTTGAATTTTTGGCCCTGTATTCCCCTTTTACCTGTTTGATAATCAAATCGGAGTCACCATAAACTGAAATCTTTTGATAATCAGATCTATGTAATTTGAACTACCCTCAAGGGCATATTCGAGCCTCAAAGCAGAGAAATACATCATGATCCTGGTACAAGTCCTGAAGAGTAGATCTGCAAATTCGATTCACCTGCATAGAACAAGCTCATATTCTTCTCTTCTAGAGTGATTCCTGCTTTGATACCATGTAGAACATCCAGGTAGATTGAATTGATACCATGTAGAACATCCTTTCTTGGTGCCATTTTCAATAATGAGAGAATATGTAATGGTTTCTTTTCTTAAGTGCATATACAATATTTAATTAACACTGAATTTACATCACATAAAAAGCTTCATAGAATGTCATGGTCTATAAGTATGTCAACTAGACCAATACATAATCTTAGGATTAAGCATATTTTTATAAAAAATATCAAAATATTCATAAGAGGTATATCAAAACAAAACCAAAGTATGGGATGCTCCACCCTATACACTAAATTTATAAAAAATAAAAAATAGAGCCCACAGGTTGAGCCAAGATGACATAACTAGCTAACACCAGCATAAAAAAATATGTAAGTAAATAGACACAAATAATCAAATTATGTTTTTACTAACTACAATTCTATGAACATAAATATACTAATTCACCCACCAAACAGGAAGAGGAGTTGGGCTTCATGATTTTGGAAAAGGATGAGTTGCCCCAATATAAAGGCTTGTGAGATAATGCAATACATTTTTCAACACATTTTGAGCATGTCCTACCCATTTCTTTGAAGTATTTTGTATGCATTTCAATTGT
The DNA here is from genome assembly GCA_034641835.2 of Pinus albicaulis. Taxonomy (NCBI): domain Eukaryota; kingdom Viridiplantae; phylum Streptophyta; class Pinopsida; order Pinales; family Pinaceae; genus Pinus; species Pinus albicaulis. The sequence goes on from CM076571.1 coordinate 871,464,318, forward strand.
AAAGAATTGATTCTAAGGTATTCCCAATGGCTCTACATTATAATCTTTAGGTTCTATATGGTTGGATTTCACCAAATAGTTAAAGTCTAAATCGTGAACAATCTATCAAAATTCTATTATATATTGGTTGAATTTTCTAATATATATTAGTCTAACAAAATTTTAACATATATTATTTCCCAATTCACAGAAGTTTGTGATTATGATGAAAATTTAAGTACATCTGTGTAATTTATATGGTGGGACGATTGAATTGTCGACCCCGCATTAGGCACCAATGATTATAACCTTTAATGGGCTAGCACTAGTTTGTGATCATCATCTCAAAATGACCTAGTAGATGAAAAATTACCATGTTTGTAATCATCGTTTCACACCATCTACATATGACCCTTCTACACATTATATGATTGAATTTATGGTAGGTCATCTCCTCTACCTAGACCATGATTGATAGTGACATTAGGTGAATAAAGGAAATTTGATAAGGTACGGATCACTATAAGTTTGTCCTCCTCCACCCACTCCATATCCAGTGATTGCCTATTTTTTCTCTTCCAACATTTTATTTTGGAAATTCATTTTGGTAGTTAATTCTACTAATAGTCACAACACACTTAGAAGTCAAAGAAATTGTTATATACACTACTAAACTCAATTAACATTGTTTGTTATTAGACTTTACAATAACAAACAACGTAGAGTTCATTAATGTAGTAGTGTATATGATAATTTCTTTAACTTCTAGGTGTGGTGTGGCTATCGATAAAATTAGTTGCTAATGAATTTCGAGAATAGAAAGTTGGAAGTGGAAAATTGAGAAATCACTAGCTATGGGGCGGATGGAGGAGGACAAACTAGAAACTATCCTCTGCTTATAAATTGTATTTTATTCACCTATTGTCGCAATCATTCATGGGATAGGTAGAGAGGATGACATGCCAAAAATTCATGCATATAATATGTAGAAGGGGTCATGTATGAGATGGTGTGAAGTGATGATGATTGACATGGTAAATTTTCATCTGCCAGGTCATTTTGAGATGATGATGACAAACCAATACTAGCCATTTTAAGGTTATAATCATTAACAAAAATATGGGGAAGGAAATTCAAATGTCTCATCATGGAAATTATAAAAATTGTAAGGATGGGGTTATAAGCGTTATGGAAATTCTAAGTGCCAAATTTGTTTTTTTTAATTGCCAATATCGTTAGTTTTCCTCTTGAACAAGGTGGAATTTTATCTCTTGCTCGGATAGATCCCGTCACTACCCAAGACTTAGACAAAAATATAATTATGGATTCTATACCTAGTCCTCCTTGTAGTGATTTGGTTTCCATCGAAACATTGGTGAACAATTATGGCTCTCTTGTAAATCCACCTTTGACTGATCCATTAGAACTATAGTTACTGTGGCTAAACCCATACAATACTACACCTACTTACACTTACATTCCTATTTTACCAATGAAGGATGTTAGTTCCTCTTTGCCCTCTGCATCTGAAGTTTCTGTTGATATGTCATCATTGCCACCATTAAACATGGTAGGAGCTACACCTCAATTGACACCTCTCACATATTCTTGGGACATTTGACTGATATCTTATATGGATATTACAAATTTTCCTAGTGTTCCTATGCCTACTTCTTTATCTTCACCATCTATGGTATTTAACTCTAGTTATCCTATAGGATCAATTATTTTTACTCCAAGTTTTTCCTAACCTACTATTCCTAATCCTTAGAATTAGTATATGGGGGGACCTCACTGTCGTTCAAGGTGATCATCCTCCTATATCATATTTAGTCAAATTCATAATCCTTTCTTATCCTCCATTTTTCTTTCAAATTTGGAGAAGTTAACTAATGACCCCATTCATCATGATCCTTGGTGGCCACCCATACCTTCCAAGTTGCCTTCCAATATCCCCAAATTTGAAGGGAATTCTAGAGAAAATCCATTAATGTGCATTACCACCTATCATCTGTGGTGGTTATAAAATTATTTCGTGGATGATTCCATTAAACTACGTCTGTTCTAATGCACCTTAACTGGAGATGATGCTAAATGTATATTGAATTAGACAAAAAATATTACATTAATTTTTCGTCGTTAGCTCAAACTCCTTTAACTCATTTTTAGTTACCGATGAGGTATGGCATCGATTTTGATCTCTTTTCTAATTTAAAACAAGATGATGCCATATTGATTTCTAATCACATCCATGACTGGTGATGTCGCAAGGGGTTAATACAAACCAAACTCCCTAATGATATCTTATGTAAATGGTTCATTCGATCATTATGTCCTTAGATATTCAAGGATGTGTCCATGTTTAGTGATGTTGTTGAGGAACAAGCCATATTTGTTTCTCAAAAACTTTATTTGATATATTCTTAAAAAACCAAGTACAAATTGTAGTAATCCTAGAATCATGCTTTACATAAGGTAAAATTGGGGAACGCATGACTTGTACTATAGATAAAAAAAACATTTACCCTTACCAAAAAATATATGATAAAAATTGACAAACTACATAAGCTTAAGCTTAAGGGGATATAATCCTTCTTGCCTTCCATATAGATTTAATGATTTTACTCTCAGGTACTGTAACCTCTACGAAGGTTCGACCTTGAAACATAGGTTTTCCTTAGGTTTATCCACTGGTTATATGTCCGACTTGGATAACCTACAACAACATCCTTCTTTTCATTTTTTATATCCCCTCTTGGATAACCATAATATCTTGAAATGGAGCTAGCCAATTCAAATATAGTATTGCAAATCCCTGGCTAAATTAGATGAGGATTACATATGGTCTTGAATGAGCATTTGGACTCTTTAGATATATATCTAAAGAGTCCAAAAGCTCATTCAAGACCATATGTAATACATAGCCTCCTCTTTTAATATATAAAACTTTAATCCATGTGCTTAACCTTAACATTGACACAAATGGAATATAATTTTACTCACTGCTTTATGATAGAAAAATATGCAGATGAATATTGCCCACATATCCGAAGTCAAAAGGGATCTAGATTAAAAAGGGATGCTCCGGTCATCTATAAAAGATAAATTAAAGAAGCATGACATATTAAAGTAATGTAAATTAGATATGCATACCAATTATGTTCATTTAACACAACAATAGATGATTCAATACAAATGTCACATAGAAGTCATATTTATCTCATGGGCCTTCAACTTAAATTATATATCTAGCATAATACATTAAGCTATAGGAGATAAATCAAAGAAGCATTTGAATGTAAATTAAAAATGTGTAATAATTATGTCCTCATTTAATACGTACAATATGTTTGGTTGAATCCACATGAAAAACAAGACTCCCAATCGTGAGAAGAGGAAATTACATCCTATTTCTCCCCCCTAGCACAATTACCAGTACAGTTAGAATTTAACAGCCCCAAACTGGATTTTACTCTTAGGTACTGGAACCTCTACAAAGGTTTGACCTGGAAACATAGGTTTTCCTTAGGTTTCTCCACTGGTTCTATGTCCAACTTGGATAACCTACAACAACATCCTTTTTTTCATTTTTTATATCCCCTCTTGGATAACCATAATATCTTGAAATGGAGCTAGCCAACTCAAATTTAGTATTTCAAATCCCTGGCTAAGTTAGATGAGGATTACATATATGGTCTTGAATGAGCATTTGGACTCTTTAGATATGCGCACCAATTATGTTCATATAACACAACAAATAGATGATTCAATACAAATGTCACATAGAAGTCATATTTATCTCATGGGCCTTCAACTTAAATTATATATCTAGTATTACATTAAGCTATAGGAGATAAATAAAAGAAGCATTTGAATGTAAATTAAACTTGTGTAATAATTATATGTCCTTTCTAGTTCAATAAATAGATAATAATTTGGCTCAACTATGCCTTGTACTCAACTATGCCTTGTACATGTTTTCCTTTAAACCTTTACTTTCATATAGCACATTTTCATCAAAAATTTTATTTGTCAATTTTTTATTATATATTATGTTTTTTAATTAATTAATAACCGCCATTATTACTGAAACGGATTTTACAAATTTATCTTTTATAAAATGAATTATGGGGGGCATATTGAGATGGTTATCTCACTTTTTACTGATTCTTCTAATATTCCTAGAATTTTATGAAAGAAAATATGAATTTGAAATGTTTGTATAAATTTAATGAGGATACATGAGTTGATTTGGAGAAGACCATCATCACTTATGTCTAGATTGAGACAGGGCATCATCGCAATAAAAAACCAAGTACAAATTGTAGTAATCCTAGAACCATGCTTTACATATAAGGTAAAATTGGGGAACTCATGACTTGTACTATAGATAAAAAACATTTACCCTTACCAAAAATATATGATAAAAATTGACAAACTACATAAGTTTAAGCTTAAGGGTTTGATTGGAAATGTGTGAAGTTGGTATTACACACCCAATTGGACAACCTCGAGGAGAAAACATTTCTCCCACTTTATTTGTTGGCATAACCTAGTAAGTGTTACTCACTAGCATGTATTTTGTAAAGGCCTTTCAACCTAGTTCCCATTCAACTCCATCCACCAGGTTGTAGAGGATTCCAAGCCTAATTTCATAAAAAGTAAGTTGGGGATGATCACATTGACTTGTTTGATGACATGTCTATGAAGATTAACTACCTTGAACTATTTTTTTGCGTAGGGAAAGAGACACATTCCCATGTCTGAGCATGAAAACGTTCTTTGATATTGTTAATGCCTCTAGTGTTTACTTCTACAAGTTCTATAGGCAGAGTCTGTAAAGGGCCAGGTAGCCTTTGGATCTCATCTTTTAGGAAAGGTGACATATCTAGTAAATGCCCCTACAGTCAATCTCTGGAATGGATCTAAATAGAAGTTCTTCATTTTAATATTCGTAAAACACAACAACTTTAAGGTAAACTATGTACATGTGTCATTTCTCCCACAAGCTAAAGTGTATAAGTAGTAAATTTTATACCAAGTGTGCTCCCACCATGTAAAGCGCAATTTGGTGAATTTATCTTTTTTATAATATATTTTTCGATTAAATTTTGTTTCACACATGATAAATTATTGCTTTGAAAGTTGTGTTCTACATAATTTGTGTACACTAAATTACAAATTGATTTTTTGAAATCTATTTTTTGAATGTCGACCAATAGATATATCATGGAGGATGAAAGACGAATATCAGTCGAATCCCCTATGGAGGTTCAGGGATCGGAGGATGTTCACGGTATTTAAATATAATATTAAATCTCCATACATGTGTGTACATATGGAATTGATTTTTTTATTAACTTTGTGAGTGAAATTAGTTGTTAATAAGTTTCATATTTTAATTTTTAGGAGGCAAGAGGAGAAGGGTTTCTACTCCATCCATGGAGCGTGGCCAAGGTTCAACCGGTCGAGGTATGAGTGGTAGCAAGTTGCGGGAAGGGGGTGATATTTATTCCCCCGAAGGCCAATCAACGGCTGTTGGTTCTCAACAGGGTCACTGTGGGTCTGGTTCTCAGCAGCGTCATTCTGGGGTTGGTTCTCAGCAAGGTCATGTTGGAGATGATGTTAACCAACAACATCAAGGTTGCCATCAATTTCAATATTTTTTCATTAAATTTGTACAACTTTTTTTACACGTGTTTTTTCTAATATACGAAATTTTATATATATTGATGCAGAGGCTGAAAATGTTCAAGCCAGTGGTCAAAATAGACGCAGGGCAGCGCGCTACGTTGAAGAAGAAGGTTGTCAACCCAGCACAACTTATCCGGCTGAGATTACTGATATACCATGGGAAACGAACATGGCGGAATGCACCTTACAAAGGTGTCAAAGCCTTCATGCAAAATTGCAAAGAGATCTCAAGGCTTTGCCTCTACCTGCTGAGAGTAGACAAAGTCTCGAAATAGTTACACATTCATTGAGTGAAATGGTAAAAGTGTACAAAAATTTGGGGCCAACGACTGATTCGTTTGTAGAACTGATGAGAAAGAGAAAAGAAACAATGATAGGTCCCGATAAGTGGCAGGACATAAAACAAAGAGTTTCAAGAGCAGATGCTAAGTCAATTTTTAATTATAAGGAAGGGCCAAAAAGAAAAATGTTGAAGGTGCAGCATTTCAAGCACCCAGACAAAGATGCTTATTTGTATGATCGACATCTTGTGGCCTTTGGAAGGCTTCCATGGAACGATGAGGTTCCTGTTTATTTTGCACAGATGTTTTATGCATAATTTGTTTTGGGTATGAAACCTGACTATAATGACCTTCCTTTAGAATTTTTTGGCCTGGGGAGAGGTCGATTATGTCAACGTAAGGGTGCTAAGCGAGATGTGGAGTTGCCTCGCCCTGAGCCGCCATTGGTGAGTCGACCGTTTCGAGTCGAAAATCTGCGATTAGAGTTGGATGCGACTTCCCAAATAAGTCGAGAAGCAAGAGATGTTATGATCGACAATGTTCAGAGTGGATTGAGTGGAGTCGATCTTTGTTTAAATCAACAAAGAGCACGTGAAAATGCACGTGCCAATTTTTTTTATCGTACAGATGAGGAGATTTACAACATGGATGTTGAAGATCTCCGAACATATGCAATAAATTGTCGCAATGGTCTGCAAGACCTAATTTTTCATGAGGAAGAGGGCACCGGAACGGTATGTGTTAGTGACCTTAGGGTTTGAAATCATTTTAACATATACATGTGTACAATTTGTAATAAATACATGTGTATGTACATGTATACATTTATTTGTATGTGTACATTAATCTAATTTAATGTATGATTATGTGTTAAAACACCATTTGCAGTTCTCAAGCATGATGCGTGATGAAAATGTTAATATTACGTTCGGGACTTCCGGTTCAAACGATGCAGATGGGCTTGACCATCATGATATGTTGGCACATGTATGTTAGTGTTTTTTAAGTGACTCTAAAATAAATAATTGTTGCCACACATGTACATGTATATATATATATATATATAATTTGATAAAATGTTTTAACAGGTACCGATTCCGTCTGATGTTTTTGGGATGGCGGTGCCTTCTTCTTCCTTAGGAGATATACCTTCTACTTCATTGGGAGATGAGCCACGAGTATGGACAATTTCTCACAAGTTTAAAATTTATGTTTAAAAGTTATATATATATATATATATATATATATTCTACGTCAAAAAGTTCCATTAAAAATTGAGATATATATTTTGAGTTATTTAAAAAAATTTGAATTTAGGTTCCTATAGAAGATTTTTTTAATCCTGGGACTCTAGCGACGGAGATAGGAACATCCACAGCATTTGAACAAGTTGTCTTTAGTTCCTTTTTTTAATATTATTGAAAATAAGTTTAAATATGTACACATGCATTTTCATTTGAAAGTTTTTAATTTATATAAATTTTATATATATATATATATATTTATATTTATATTTAACTGTACATGTATATTGTACAGTTTACCACTGTAGATGTTTCTATGGCAGAACCTGTTCATCAAATGGAGAGGGAACCTTCCGAGGTATTGCATGATTTTTTTGTTAAATATTTTTTTTTTTACATGAAGTTCTAGATATATATATTCTCGTTCATTTTTAAAACTTCAAATTTTAATGTTCAAGTACATGTGCATTGTGTATGTAGGTTTCCTATTCACAGGATAGGGCGCGGACTGAGACCCAGACGCTAGATCCTCCATTTGATGGACATGATTTACAGTAGATTTGATTTCAAAATTTAGATGGTTTTAAATTTTTTTAAACTTGATACAGTTTGATACTCAAGTGAGATTTACAATTTTTGGACATATTTTATTACATTGTTATTATATAATTTGTTTTATTTAATTTTTGGATGGTTTTAGTACTTTTGGCATGTGAATGTGAAATAATTTTGTCATCTGAACTACATTTGGTGCATGTGATATTTAATGTTAAATGTTTTTGTTGGATAGTTGAATTATAATTGGCATGGCATGTGAAGTTTTTACAACTCAAGTTTTGGATGGTTTCAATCTACATTTTGCATGTGATATTTAATGAACTTTAAATGTTTAATGTTTTAATGTTGCACAATACATAATCAAAAGGGTTTTAAAACTTAAAGTTTTGGATGGTTTCAATCTACAACTTAAAGTTTTGGATGGTTTCAACCTACATTTTCACATGTGGTAAATTGAAATGTTACTTGTAACAAGACAATCCCCATTGATTTCATTGTATATATGTTGATTTTTGATTTGATATAATTTCATGTATGATGGTACATTACTTGTAAAGTCATTGGATTAATAGTGTTCATTGATTTCAGTGTAAGCGCAAAAAATTATTGACAATGTAGAACGATTTTTGTGTTATAATAATTAAACCAGTATCTAGTGTTTACTACAAGAGTTCGAGCTATTTAAATATTTAAATGGTTTATGATTTATGATTTTTACTTTCTTTTTAATATAATCAATACGGAAAGATGACAAAACTAATAAGGGTGACAATAAGAATAGAAGAAGAGAATAGTTTAAGATTGATCACAATAAATGCTATTTGTAATTGATTAAAGAATAGTCTAGTGCATTGGAATTCATTAAAGAATTGGTCATTGGAGCTGCTTCAAGCTAGGAGTGAGCATCGTCACCAACCTACATTGAATATTTTACACTCCCTAGAGTGAATGATACTTTAAATTGATTGACAGTCTAAGACTTTCGAATTTTTCCGAATGCCAAATGATCTTACAAAGCTAGTAAATTTATAATATCCTAGTAGGTCATTCGGTGACAACTTTTACCAGAAACTTGAAACAACTTTGGCATGTGATATTTAATTTGTTAAAAGTTTTTGTTGGATAGTTGAATTATAATTGGCATGGCATGTGAAGTTTTTAAAACTCGAGTTTTGGATGGTTTCAATCTACATTTTGCATGTGATATTTAATGAACTTTAAATGTTTAATGTTTTAATGTTACACAATATATAATCAAAAGGGTTTTAAAACTTAAAGTTTTGGATGGTTTCAATCTACAACTTAAAGTTTTGGATGGTTTCAACCTACATTTGCACATATGGTAAATTGAAATTATGTTACTTGTAACAATACAATCCCCATTGATTTCATTGTATATGTTGATTTCTAATTTGATATAATTGCATGTATTATGGTACATTACTTGTAAAGACATTGGATTAATAGTGCTCATTGATTTTATTGTAAGCGCAAAAAATTATTGACAATGTAGAACGATTTTTGTGTTATAATAATTAAACCTAATAATATTGGAGAGCAAGAGAGATAAGGTATGGTGTTTACTACAAGAGTTCGAGCAGGTCATTCGGTGACAACTTTTACTGGAAACTTGAAACAAAGAGAATCTATCTTTGGCTAGGACATCATGTAAGATGCCTGACATAAACAGTAAAATTGTACTTAAAATTTGAGATTCGGGCAAGTGGGGACAACCACTTGTTATCTCGTCCCTTGGAGGCTAGGCCATATGGGGACCGAATCTGACCTTACAAAATAAAGTGAAATAATTTGTACCATATGGTCGGAAAACATATACAAGAACAATTAATATACAAGAACAATTAATTTCATTCTAGAATATATATATATATATATATATATATAACATTTTTCATCAATACACATGTATAGAAAAACTACTTTCAGTTGATACTAGAGCACGTGCTTGTACCCAAACAATTTGTAACATGTGCAAACCACAAATAACATAAGCAGCTCAATTTTTAGTTGAGTACTGGAAGTTTTAAAACATATTTAATCCAAAGATAATAAATTGTTGGACACTTCACTCAAAAAAATTCTAATGGAATTCCATCCTCAATAATCCGTTCATGATTGGATTTTGACATTTTCCATTTCTTAATTTTTGATTTTTTCTTTGATTGAACTTCTATCAACTTTATGCGTGCTGCACACACCAAGTGACTATATTGACAACTTATGGAATCGGGTTCATAGTCTTCAAAGTAAACAAAGTCTCCACTTTGATGAGTTTGTTTGAAAAAATAACCTTTCAGTATAATAGACCCTCTGTCATACTGAAATCCATGATCATTATAGTCTTGTAATAATTTCATTTTTCATTCAGTGCAATGCATCAAATAATACTTCACATTTTCATCGTTGTCAATAGGTACAATTACAGCGAAAACATCTCCTGCACAATAAAATAAATTAAACATTTAATTATGCATATTCAAATTTATTTCTAGATCTTTAAATCATTAGAAAGTAATTCAAATGTTACCTTCTCTAACAAGATCAGAAACTCGATCACCATCGGATGATATTGTAGTTTCCTCTGATTGCATTTCTTCAAACATTGCAACAGAGATTTTTCCCTTTGTATTTAGCTCTGTATGTTTCCAATCGTTCACATACATTTTGTTTTCACAAACATCATTGGACTTTGTGTTGTCTATGCAAACATCACAAAAACAAGAATATTTTCTTTTATCCAATGTGAACACATTTCTGAACGACTTTGTTTTAATTGAATGCAATTTTCAAGTCCCTTTTATTGTTTCAACATCATTCCAATTGATCTATCTACAACTTTGATCCCAATATGCCAGAAAAACCTTTATTTGGAAAATTAAAAGAAGAATTTGTAAATATGATATCAAAATACAATCAAAGATAATCATTGCACGATAAATGTACAATGTTTAAATTAGATTTCCAATATAAATTAAATTGAATGTACCCTTTTACTTCTCTTGATGGGTTAATCTCATAGCTTAGAGCGGTTTACCATTGAACAACTTCTTGAGCATCCAAAAGTCATCTTGCAGAGGGGTTCATTTGATATCTTCGAAGTGCTCATTTTATGCATGCCCCTGCACTGTCATGTTCTCCTTTTCCATGGCAAGTCTCAAAGAAATTCCAACAATGTTTAATGCAGGTTTTCTTATAGAACATCACAACCAAAAAAATGATCGTGCGATTTGAATTGACCTGCCGCATCCGTCGTATATCCAATGTTCATTGAATGTTATTCCACGATTTTTCAATGAATCATAAATTCTTCCAAAACAATGTTGTACAAAACATGTATCATGTGTACGATCGTCACTGATATAAAAGTGACATTCTTTAATGATATGTCAATTTTCACTCGTGCTTTCTATATCATCGACATTTTGTTCAGTGTATCTATATAGAATATGGACGAGCATGGAGACTTGGTCAGAATGATAGTATTCACTCTGAATTTCTTTTTGTGGAACAAATGTCTAGTTTCCTGCAAAATCAATCACTGACAAAATGGTCCTTGGTGGAAAAACTTCACCAGATTTTTTGAATTGCAAGTCTTGCCATCGAGCTCTATGGGAATGCTTGGTGTATTTGTAAATTTTTTCCTCAAACTTTCTCAAAAAGTCTATCAGAAAAATTTCGTCTTCTTGTAATTCAATTCTTTTATCACTATTTGAGCCTTGAATCGATGTATGCATATATTCATATCTCTTCCATTTCACTTTCATATTGGAAAATGATTGATCATTTATATGAGTGCGATATTTGTTTTGAAATTTAGTCAAATTCCCACAATCATCGCATTTTTACCACCAACACATTTCTTTTCGTAAAATAATTCATCGCTTTCTCTTTCACATAGAATTTGAGATATGAAATCACGGATAGTGGAAGGAGGAGGTGAATCTTTCCAAAATTTTCTACCAAAATTAAAGAATGTGTCATAATATAACTCAAATTCCACATGATAACGACAACAACAAGTGTCACGTACGGTGATAGGTTTTACATACCATGGTTTTTGTTGAACAAAAGCACTGAGTGAAACTTGAATTTGACGATTCTCTTCTTTGAACTTGTTGAATAAATCTATTTGAGTGGTTTCCAAGAGATGTTTTTCATGTTATTCATATTGATTTCGTGCTATTCTTCTTCTCATCACATGTCTTGCAATGGGTGAAACACGCGAATTGTTCTTCCAATATTCATATATTATTTTTTTAACATCTTCTCCAAGTCTATCTTTGTATGGTTGCCTACAAATATCTCTCCAACAAGCGAGCTCATCATTTACGTCTATTTGCAGTCAAAATTTTCGATGTTTGTGCAGAGTTTTTCGCGAGGTTCCCAGTGCTCGTGGCATAGATGTTAGATTCAAACGATTCTCTTGAGTACTTGGTGAAACCATTGCCATTTGTATTCCTCTACGTATATTTGAAACATCTTTCTCTCTAGATCTCTTAATTAACTTTATAGCACTACTCATATTTTGTATCACATCTTCCTTCATTTTTTTTATATTTGGTTGATTTTCGAATACCCAGTAGTGTCGTAGCTTTTTTTAATTTCCTTAATGATAGGAGACCTTTCAACATTTGATCTTGAGCCATACGCACTCATTTTTTTTTGAAATAATTTTCAAAAATTCTATCGACAAATTATATATAGCATGGTCGAGTTTTTTATCTCCATATGTGTGAGTGTCGACATTTCTAACATCATTATCGATAGTGATTTCATCTGTACATATTCGAAAAAATAGTACATATTCAATAAATAACTAAATTAATAAATATGTCAATAAATATTAGGAAAATTTTAAATATATCAATAGATCATAATATTTACATTTACATACCCGATTCAATTTCTGCCTGAGGTTGATTTTCTTCTTCAATATTTTGAGGAGTATCTCTGTTTGTTTACATTAAACAAAATATTTTTCAAACTAGTTCATCAAATAAGAATTAAGATTCACATTTTACATTGGGAAAACTTTAAAAATATATTAATAGATCATAATATTTACATTTACATACCTACTTCAATTTCTGCTTGAGGCTGATTTTCTTCTTCAATATTTTTAGGAATATCTCTGTCTGTTTACATCAAACAAAATATTTTTCAAACTAGTTCATCAAATAAGAATTAAGCTTCGCATTTTACATTAGGAAAATTTTAAATATATATCAATAGATCATGTAATATTTACATTTACATACCTGCTTCAATTTCTGCTTGAGGTTGATTTTTCTCTTCAGAGGGCTTCTAACTTTCTTTTGCGATATTGTCTTGTCTCTTCTCTACGTTCCTCAGGGTCTCTTTTTCGATCATATTTTCTCACACAAGTTCTTCGATTTCCCATGATAATAGGGTATGAGGTTCAAAAAATTTCCTTCAAAAATTTAGACAATAACTCAATTACAAAAAATATCACAAAAGATTTAATTTAAAAAAATCTTTAAAAATAATCAGTGTAATTTTTTTGTAAAAAATAAGTAATCCAATCCAAAACACACACTTTAAAAAACACAAAACACGTACTTCAACACAAAACACGTACATACCTCCAAGAAAAATCACGCTGCTTCCAAGAAATGTCTTCCAAAAAAATTCTTTAAATCCAAAATTGTAAAAATCAATTTGCTTCCAAGAAATGCTCTTAAACCCAATTCTTTAAATCCAAACTTAGAAGAAAATTTTTTGAACAAAGAAGCTCAAAAGATTTATTTCAACACAAAACACGTACATAACTCCAAGAAAAATCACGCCGCCTCCAAAAAATGTCTTCCAAAAAATTTCTTTAAACCCAAACATTGAAGAAAAGTTTTTGAACCCAAACCAAGTCTTTGTAAAATAAAATGAAGTGCGAAATGTGTGAAAATTGTGAATCATTTCGCGGCAATTTATATTGACGCGAAATGTGTGTTTTGTAGGGGGCTCCACAAAACTTTCCGGCCGACGGAGAGTTACACAATAGTTCGGCCGAACTTGGACTAAAAGTTCGGCCGAACTTGGACTAAAATTTCGGCCGAACTAAAGTGTCACCAATTACGCAAAACCAGGCTCTGAAAATGGTTCTGCAATTTTGGACTGATTAAACTCCATGAAAGGTTGTTAATTAACTGTTGAAACCAAGACAAGCATTTTCATAATTGAATCTACTTTCAGGAAATATAACTTTTATGGAATTTCGTAAACGTTTATTAATTTTAATTATTTTTATAATAAAATGGGTGCAAACAATTTCTGAGGGTCATTGTGATTCAGTGAAATCAAAATTTTGTATCTCCCACAATACATTGTAAAAAAAATTGAAAAATTTATGGGGCATTACATTGGTCCGTTGACTCTAATGGGTAGCTTTTAGATTTTTAGTTTATAACTTATATGTTAAGAAATTTGTTGCCACGCGAAACATATCCAAAATACTCAGTTTTTCGTATTGGACCAGTTCAAAAAATTCTAGTAATTATGATATGCATTCATTGGCTTTGTAAATATGACGAAAACAAAGTAGACTCTGTCTATATTGTTGTAACACATTTTGTTTTTTCAAAAACACAAATTTTCAATGAATACAGCATTGCGACATAACATGACTTCTTATGAATCATTTTATTGTTAAGAAACACACACTCAAAGAAACGCTAAGTTGACATAATTGCATTTCAAAAATTTCAAAAAATAAGTAATAGAAAGCTAACAAAATTTCTCACAACTTTTATTTTTATCGGAAAATGAAATTCTACACAGAAAAATTGTTATAGTTTGCAGAAAGTTGAAGAACCGAAAAAAATGAAAATTTTTTCTCAAAAAAGGGAAAAAAGTGTAACCCAGCTTCACATTTTCACCCCTATGCGATTCAAATATTAGCCTATATTTTTTATTTGTCTTTAAAAAAATATGATTCAGTAAAAAGTAGATGATGTTCAGTAGAGTAACCTTATAAAATGCTTTAATGTGAAGATAATACTTTACCTACAAAACAATGGAATTGAAGATTGTGCTTATATATCAGAGTTATGTTATGACATATTTATCTTCCCTACCTGATATGCTATTATCTTCCTTTCCCTATATATTTCACTTTACTGAAAGAATGGATTTTCTGAATGGCATGGTTTTCAAGATGTGCAGTTGTTTGTTGGTTTTACTTGGTATTCTCAAAGGGCTAGACATTTTGAATCAATTCTGAAGATTGTTTTATTTGAATTCAATCATGTCATTTTGAAACAGAGAAAACTTAAGCTGCATTGTTTTGTAAAATTTCTTCAAGCAACAAAAAAATTGAAAAATCACAGTTGCAAAAATATGCAACCAAGCGAGCAACGAAATAAGGACATGCCTAAATATGATCGATCATGAACATAAAAATATGAAGGTAAGTAAAATTCAAAATCCGAGAGAAAAAAAATATTTTATTTTCAACTCATCCATGACTTTGGTTCTCCAAGGAGATGCAAATTTCTTAAATCCAGGTATAAAAGGTATCCCACATTTATGTTCAGGAAAATTTGGAAGTTGATTGTGAAAAGTTTGAAGACAGTTTAAGAAAACATGCATACAAACAACCTTAAAGAAGACTAACATTTTTTAACATAGCAGGGTGATGTATTATTGAATGTGGAAATTATTTGACACATGTACCAACCTGGAAATCTGTAGACGAGGCCACAATGAGAAGACAAGTAGGAGATCAAAAAGGACATCATGGAGGACGCGGATTAAAAATTACCTGCAAAAAAAGACACAACAATAAAATTAAACAACATAATAGAAATAAAAAAAATTCACAAAGAAAATCAATAGCAGAAACCCAACAAATTTCCCACCTCCTCGCCCCTCCGCAACACAAAGACTCTGCAACAACAAACATCAAACATGACATACAACAAACACAACAACCTCATCAAATACACACGACATACATCAAACACAACAACCATAGCAAACGCAGCAGACAGAGTTACGACAATGCTAATAAGCCTGAAACCCATCCACGTTTCTGGGCTGGTGTATTTATAAAATAAAGTTCAGCCGAATTATTTTAAAAGTTCGGCCGGACTTCTATTGCCGATTTTCCCATCTCCGGCCAAAAATCTATTTGCCTACGCTGTCAATGAAAACGACAGAATGAGTTCGGCCGAACAAATTTCGAAAGTTCAGTCGAACTATTGGGAAAATGACTTTTCCGCCCCTAATTCTCACAAAAGTGTAACACACCTTCGTGGGTTTACCAATAGGCAATCAAAGAACCTCAAAAATAGAGATTGAAACACTTATTTATTCCTTAACAACCAGGTACATTTCATAAACAAATTATATAATCTGTGGATTTTCTTTCCTCTATAGTGTTTTTCTAGGTTATCCAGTTTGTTAGAAATCACAAGTGGGTTGCAGAAGTAGATAAAAGATCCAAACAAAGAGAGCTGCAGTTTAGAAGCACCCTTATGATATTACACATCACAAGAACAAGTTATTCACATAATATCTCATCATCATAGCTTGATTATACTTATACAATTAAGTCCATAACCATTCTCCCTAAAATGGGATTGATTTGGTCAAGTTTGATCACTCAAGTCTACCCAAAAGCAGTTATACAATCCACATTTCCTGGCCCTTTCTGCACCTAGTTGGTTACAATCAACTTGGGTAGAAAACTTAGTCAGTCCTATCCAACCAGTTGCATCCCCTTAGTGTTGAAATTTACTATCTTTACATTAAAGCATTGTATAAGGTTACTCTACAGAACATCATCTACTTTTTACTGAAGCATATTTTTTAAAAGACAAATAAAAAACAGAGGCTAATATTTGAATCGCATAGGAAATTCAAAGAACCTCAAAAACAGAGATTGAAACACTTATTTATTCCTTCACAACTAGGTACATTTAATAAACAAATTATATAATCTGTGGATTTTATTTCCTCTAAGGTTTTTTTCCAAGTTATCCAGTTTGTTAGAAATCACAAGTGGGTTGAAGAAGTAGATAACAAATCCAAACAAAGAGAGCTGGAATTTAGAAGCACCCTTGTGATATTACACATCACAAGAACAAGTTATTCACATAATATCTCGTCATCATAGCTTGATTAAATTTATACAATTAATTCCATAACCATTCTCCCTAAAATGGGATTGATTTGGTCAAGTTTGATCACTCAAGTCTACCCCAAAGTAGTTATACAATCCACATTTCCTGGCCTTTTCTGCACCTAGTCGGTTACATTCAACTTGGGTAGAAAACTTAGTCAGTCATATCCAACCAGTTGCATCCCCTTAGTGTTGAAATTTACTATCTTCACATTAAAGCATTGTATAAGGTTACTCTACAGAACATCATCTACTTTTTACTGAAGCATATTTTTTTAAAGACAAATAACAAACATAGGCTAATATTTGAATCGCATAGGCAATTCAAAGAACCTCAAAAATAGAGATTGAAACACTTAATTATTCCTTCAAAACTAGGTACATTTCATAAACAAATTATATAATCTGTGGATTTTCTTTCCTCTATAATGTTTTTCTAGGTTATCCAGTTTGTTAGAAATCACAAGTGGGTTGCAGAAGTAGATAAAAAATCCAAACATAGAGAGTTCCATTTTAGAAGCCCCCTTGTGAAATTACACATCACAAGAACAAGTTATTCACATAATATCTCATCATCATAGCTTGATTATATTTATACAATTAAGTCCATAACCATTCTCCCTAAAATGGGATTGATTTGGTCAAGTTTGATCACTCAAGTCTACCCCAAAGAAATTATACAATCCACATTTCCTAGCCCTTTCTGCACCTAGTTAGTTACAATCAACTTGGGTAGAAAACTTAATCAGTCATATCCAACCAATTGCATCCCCTTAGTGTTGAAATTTACTATCTTCACATTAAATCATTGTATAAGGTTACTCTACAGAACATCATGTACTTTCTACTGAAGCATATTTTTTTAAAGACAAATAACAAACATAGGCTAGAATTTGAATCACATAGGCAATTCAAAGAACCTCAAAAATAGAGATTGAAACACTTATTTATTCCTTCACAACTAGGTACATTTCATAAACAAATTATATAATATGTGGATTTTCTTTTCTCTATAGTGTTTTTACAGGTTATCCAATTTGTTAGAAATCACAAGTGGGTTATAGAAGTAGATAACAGATCCAAACAAAGAGATTTGTATTTTAGAAGTACCCTTGTACATGTCATCTCTCCCACAAACTCATAAAGGTGTGACTTTTGGCATAACTTCATCAACCACTACCACTAGTTGTTTTAGTAAGTGCATAAAATAATTTTGCAACCCATGTACATGTCATTTCTCCCACAAACTCATCAGGGTGTGACTTTTGACATAACTTCATCAACAACTACCACTAGTTGTTTTTGTAAGTGCATAAAATAACTTTGCAAACTATGTACATGTCGTTTCTCCCACAAACTCATCAAGGTGTGACTTTTGACATAACTTAATCAGCCACTACCAACTTTTGACATAACTTCATCAACAACTACCACTAGTTGTTTTAGTAAGTGCATAAAATAATTTTGCAAACCATGTACATATCATTTCTCCCACAAACTCATCAAGGTGTGACTTTTGACATAACTTAATCAATCACTACCACTAGTTTTTTAAGTGCAAACCACTGTCACTTTAAGGAAAACCAAGTACATGTGTCAATTCTCCCATACATGTTTCATTTCTCCCATAAAGTTTTAGGAAAAATTTAAGGCATGTGTCATTTTTATGTCATTTCTCTGTCATTTCTATGTCATTTCTCCCATAAACTAGAAGGCAGTGTCATTTCTCCCATATATAATTTAAGGAAAACCATGTACATGTTATTTCTCTCCTAAACTCTAGGCAAGGAAAACTTTAAGGTGCATGTCATTTCTAGATGTGATTTCTCCCATAAACTTTAAGGAAACCTTTAAGGCAAACCATGCACATGCCATTTCTCCCACAAACTAAAGGCTTTCTCCCATTAATTAAATGAAAACTTTAAGGCCTAAAAACTAAACCTAAAGTGGCTGAACTTCCCTATGGTTTTAGTCTGTCTGTTGAGTGTTAACTTCTATAATTTCTAAAGGCAGAGTCTGTAAAGGACCAGGTTTCCTCTGGCTCATATTTTATGAAAGGTGACATATCCAGTAAATGCCCCCACAGTCAATCTCTAGAACAAATCTAAATAGAAGTTCTTCATTTTAATATCCATAACCCACAACCACTTTAAGGCAAATCATGTACATGTGTCATTTCTCCCATACATGTGTGATTCTCCCATAAAATATTAAGGCAAACTTTAAAGCATGTGTCATTGGATTTTTCCCATTAAATTTAAATCATGTGCCATTTGTCAAGGCATTCTCCCATTAATTCAAGGCAAACTTTAAGGCCTAAAAAATGAAAGTACTTGAACTTCCATAAGATAGGATCCCCCAAACTCAAGTTGAGTAAAATGTAAAATGTTAAAAGTGGAGTGTTTTATGATGTAATGGATCTTAGTAATCTAGATTAGCATGGCTGTATTTTATTAATGTACCTAAATTTACACCTTCCATGTTGCTTTATTCTTGTAAAATGTTAAAAGTGGAGTTTTTTTATGATGTAAGGGATATAAATAATCTCGATTGACATGGCTATAGTGATATGATGATAGTGTAGGTTGATGTTGAAGTTGTAAAATTCATGTACATATCAAGGATGAATGATATTACAATAAATAATTAAACAATTTGATAAGTGCTAAATCATACTTCTTATTAAGGACATAACTAATTTGTAAGTTGAAAATTTTTTCTTTATGTTCTGAGCCTATTTACAGATGTCAAAATAAAGGTTTCTAGATGTGATTTCTCCCATAAACTTCAAGGCGAACTAAACGGAAAACTAACTTCTAACGCAAACTAAATTCTAAGGAAAACCCTGTACATGTCATTTCTCCCACAAACTCATAAATGTGTGACTTTTGAAATATGTCATTTCTATGTCATTTCTCCCAAAAACTATAAGATAATGTCCTTTCTCCCATATACTATAATGTATACTTTAAGGAAAACTATGTACATGTCATTTCTATCTTAAACTCTAGGCAAGGCAAACTTTAAGGCATGTCTTTTCTAGATCTGATTTCTCCCATAAACTTAAGGAAAACCATGGACATGCCATTTTTCCCACAAACTAAAGGCTTTTTCCCATAAACTCAAGGCAAACTTTAAGGCCTAGAAACTTAAAGTGGCTAAACTTCTATAGGATTTTAAACTTCCATAGGATTTTAGTATGTATGTTGAGTGTTAACTTCTACAAGTTTTAAAGGTAGAGTATGTAAAGGGCCTTTTAGCCTTTGGATCTCATCTTTTGTGAAAGGTGACATATCCAGTAAATGCCCCTATAGTCAATCTCTGGAATAAATCTAAATAGAAGTTTTTCATTTTAATATCCATAAACCACTACTAGATCTAAATAGAAGTTCTTCATTTTAATATCCATAAACCACTACCACTTTAAGGAAAACTATGTGCATGTGTCATTTCTCCCATACATGTGTCATTTCTCCCATAAACTCTTAGGAAAAATTTTTAAAGCATGTGTCATTGGCTTTCTCCCATTAACTTTAAAGCATGTGTCATTTATCAAGGCTTTCTCCCATTAATTCAAGGAAAAATTTAAGGGCTAAAAACTAAACCTAAAGTAACTAAACTTCCATAGGATAGGATCCCCCAAACTCAAGGCTTTCTCCCATTAATTCAAGGCAAACTTTAAGGCCTAAAAACTAAACCTAAAGTGATTTAAATTCCATAGGATTTTAGTTTGTTTAAACTTCCATAGGATTTTAGTCTATTTGTTGAGTGTTAACTTCTATAAGTTCTAAAGGAAAAGTATGTAAAGGGCCAGGTAGCCTCTAGATCTCATATTTTCTGAAGGTGACATATCCAGTAAATTCCCCTACAGTCAATCTCTAGAACAGATCTAAATATAAGTTCTTCATTTTAATATCCATAAACCACTATAACTTTAAGTCAAACCGTGTACATGTATCAATTATCCCATACATGTGTCATTTCTCCAATAAAATCTTTGGCAAACTTTAAATCATGTGTCATTTATCAAGGCTTTCTCCCATTAACTTTAAAGCAAGTGGCATTTCTCAAGGCTTTCTCCCATTAATTCAAGGAAAACTTTAAGGCCTAAAAAGTGAACCTAAAGTAGTTGAACTTCCATAGGATAGGATCCCCAAAACTCAAGGCTTCCTCCCTTTAATTCATGGAAAACTTTAAGGCCTAAAAATTGAACCTAAAGTAGTTGAACTTCCATAGGATAGGATTCCCAAAACTTAAGCCTTTCCCCCATTAATTCAAGGCAAAATTTAAGGCCTAAAAACCTAAAGTGGCTAAACTTCCATAGGATTTTTGTTTGTTTGTTGAGTCTTAAACTCTACAAGTTCTAAAGGAGTCTGTAAAGGGCCAAGCAGCCTCTAGATCTCATCCTTTCTTAAGGCATGTAAAGGGCTAGGTAGCCTCTGGATCTCATCCTTTCTTAAGGCATGTCATTTCTAGATGTTCTTTCTGCCATAAATTTTAAGGCAAACTTTAATGCAAACCATGCATGAACCATGTATATGTGTCATAAATATCCCTTAAACTCTAGGAAATGCAATATTTAACGCATCTCATTTCTAGATGTGAATTCTACCATAAACTTTAAGTCAAAATTTAAGATAAACCATGCACATGTCATTTATCTCATGCACATGTGTCATTTCTCCCATGCATTTGCAATAAATGTTAATTTAATATATTTTATTGAATTTTTTTTTTCATGGATAAAAAAAACCCACTAAATATGGTTGAAAATTTGACATTATGCACGGATGTCTGTTGCTATCCCAATCTAGGGAAAGCAATTATTACATATGTGTTTTGCAATATTGCAACTGTTGTGAAACCAGACCCAAAAAGAGAAGAAAAGAGATATCAACGCCTTAGAAATAAGCCACTTCGAGGGGGCAACCTCCAATACATTACATGAATGAACAATTCTTGGATGATTCAAATTACAAAACCTCCTTTCTATATATAGGAGTCCATGGTCCACAATGTAATCCTAGTGGGGCCACAATGTAATCTTAACCGACGTAACAATAATAATTTAAGGGCATAATAATAACAATATGGGGGTTACAAGGGTACAATAATAACAATAAGGGGGTTACACTAACAACAATAAGGGACTATACTATTAATATAGGGACCTAACATGTCCCTCTCCTTCAAAAAAGTGTTGTCCTCAACGCTTGAGTAGCTCTGGGTGCTTCTGTATAAAATTCTCATCCTCCCATGTAGAATCTTCAGTGGGTAAGTTCTTCCACTTGATGAGATACTCTGAAATTGATCGATTTCACCTTGTTTTGTCGAGGTTCTTGTTTTTTAATAGCTTCGAGGTTTAATATAATTTCTTCTCCTCATCAAGTTTGGCAATATTGTTGGACTGGAATATTTTCTCCCTTCTCTAAGCATGGCTGTGGAAAATATAGGCAACTCGTGAAAGCAGCTCAAATTTGTGCCATAAGTACATCTTTTACGCTTTGCTTATGAGACCATATTACTTTGGCAATAATTTATTATCCTTCTTAGCTTGCTTGAGGGAAATTTGTTTGTATGGTTGTATCCGTAAAAATACTTAGTCTCCTACATCAAAACTTCTCTCGTTGCGATGTTGATCTGCTTGTTGTTTCATTCGATTTTATGCCAAATTCAAGTTGTCCTTTAAGAGTTGGAGAACTTCTTGTTGATGCTCGATGTGATCTTCCACTGCTTGAACCTTCGAATTTTCTCTTAAATATGATGTGATGGATGTTGGATGATATCCATAAAGTTCCATAAATGGGGTCATTTTTGCTGCAGTATGGAAGGAAGTGTTATACCACCATTTAGCTAGAGGTAACCACTTGACCCATTGTGTTTGTTTATCAGATACAAAACAACGAAGATATCCTTCCAAACATTTATTTACTATCTCGGTTTGACCATCGGATTGAGGATGATAAGATGAGCTATGAGCTAATTGAGTACCCAAACAAGAAAATAACTCCGTCCAAAAATTTCCAGTAAAAATGGGATCTTTGTCGCTCACAATAACCCTTGGGTTTCCATGTAGCTTTTGAATTGTGTCCATAAATGTAGTATCAACTGTACTTGCTTTAAATGGATGAGATAATGCACAAAAGTGTGCATACTTGGTAAGTCTATCAACTACCACCATGATGACACTCTTTCCTTTGGACTTAGGTAAGCCTGTGATAAAATCCATTGAAATCTCCTCCCAACGTTGACTTGGAATGGATAAAGGTTGTAGAAGTCCCGGGGTCTTAATTGTCTCCACTTTATTCTGCTAGAAAACCAAACATTCCGCCACAAACTTTTGAATATCAGATTTAAGGCCATCCCAAAAAAAATCTTTCTTCACCCTGTGGTAAGTTTTTAAAAATCCTGAGTGTCCTTCTAAAGGAGAAGTGTGCAATTCCAGAAGAATCTTTTGTTTTAGTTGGGAATTCTTACAAAGATATAAGCGATCTTTGTACCATAAGGAATCATTTTCCAACTAAATGTATCAGATGTACTAGGATCTTGCTGCAACTTTTGAATGAGTGTCCATACATCTTTGTCCTTCTTCCATTCATCTCTTGCTTCGGTTATCCAATCTTGTTGGATAATAGAAATGGCACAAAGCAATGCTTCCACCTCTTCATTCTTTCTTGAGAGTGCATCTGCAACAACATTAAGCTTTCCTTTTTTGTAGATTATTTCAAAGTCATAACCCAACATCTTTGTGACCCATTTTTTATGCTCTTCTGAAGATAGTCTTTGTTCCAAAAAGTGTTTAAGACTATCATGATCAGTTTTTACCTTGAAGTGTCTTCCCATTAGGTAAGTTCGCCATTTCTTTAGTGCATGTAGTATTGCTAACATTTCCTTCTCATAGATAGGTTTCTGTAAATACTTTCCTTTGATTGGACGACTTTCAAAAGCAATGGGTCTTCCTTCCTGCATTAAAACTGCACCAATTCCATTTCCTGAGGCATCACATTCCACAATAAAGGTTTTTTGTGAAGTCTGGCGTAGCTAAGACCGGTGCTAGGCACATTGCCTCTTTAAGATGTTCAAAGGCCTTAGTTGCTTCAGGAGTCCATGAAAATGCATATTTCTTCAATAATGTTGTTAGAGGTGCTACTATTCTCCCATAATTCTTAACAAAATTTCGATAATACCCTGTTAACCTGAGAAATCCTCGCAACTGCTTTATGGTTGTGGGGACTTTCCATTCCTTAATGGCTTTAATTTTGTTAGGGTCTACCTTAACACCCTCGTGAGATACAATATGACCCAGATATTCCACCTCTTGTACTCCAAAGAAACATTTGGATGTTTTTACATATAATTATTTCTCCTACAATAGTTTGAGCACCCTGTCAACATGTTCAACATGATCCTTCCAAGACCTGCTGTAGATTAGTATATCATCAAAAAATACTAGCACAAATTTTCTAATAAAGGGTTGGAAAATGGAATTCATCAACCCTTGAAATGTAGAAGGTGCATTGGTAAGGCCAAAAGGCATGACCAAAAATTCATAATGACCCTCATGAGTTCGAAATGTTGTTTTCAGAATATCTTCAGTCTTCATTCTAATTTGATGATACCATGAACGAAGATCCAATTTGGTAAAATAAATTTCTCCATGTAATTCATCCAATAATTCATCAATCACAGGAATGGGAAATTTATCTTTAATGGTGAGCTTATTGAGCTCCCTATAATCTAGACACATGCGCCATGATCCATCCTTCTTGTGTACCAATACTACAGAAGCAGAGAAAGAACTTTGACTAGGTTGAATTATACCCGCCTCTAACATTTCTGCAATCATACGTTCAATTTCTCTCTTTTGGACATAAGGATATCTATAAGGCCCGATGTTTGGAGGAACACTTCCTGGAATCAAATGAATAGCATGATCATGATCACGAATAGGTGGGAGTCCTTTGGGAGTTTCAAACACCTTGGAATGATTGTCCAATACTTGTTGGAGATCTGCAGGAATAGATGATTTTGATGTTGGAACTTCTAGTGAGCATAATTGTGCAATTATGCCTCGTTGTTCTTTATTTAGAAGCTTTTTCATGAAATTAGAGCTTATTATCCTTCCTGGCTTCCCGGAAATACCTCGTAATTCAACTTCCTTTCCTTCTGAAAAAAATTTCAAGAAAGTTCTTGAAAATTAAAAGCTACCATCCCCAAAGATTGTAACCATTGTACTCCTAGTACAACATCAACACCTCCCATAGGAATGGAAAGCATTGGACTATGCAATACATATTCCCCCATGGTTAGCTTGATATTATGGCATTTTCCAAAGCAATTTATAGTTCCTCCATTCGCAACCATCACTTGACATTCTGGTGTTGGGTATAGGAAACAATTCAATTCCTTGGCTACCTTACAATGAATAAAATTATGGGTACTACCTGAATCGATCAACATTATTACCTTTTTCTTATTGATATTTCCTTCTATCTTGAGAGTTTGAGGAGTGGTAATTCTTGCCAATCTATTACACGATATGGTCAGACTCATTTCTTCCTCTTCTTGGGTTAGTTCCTAGTGTATATCATCTTCTTGTTCATTTTCTTCTTCCTCTTCACAATATATGTAAAATAATTTCTTCTCGGCACACTTATGACCTTTAGTGTATTTTCTATCACAACTGTAGCAAAGCCCTTTTGCTCTTTTTTCTTCCAATTTTTGTGGTGTCAACCTTGTAGGTTGTGGAAATCTAGGAGTAGCAACAGTTCCCTCTTTATAGAAGTGAGTGGTAGGCTTCATTGTCGCCTTAATTTTACATTCAATTTTTCTTGCCAACCTGAATGCCTTCTCTAATGAATCAGGTTCCAAAACACGAACTTCATGTTGGATGTTATCCTTTAAAGTACCTATGAAGAGATCAATCCTGTGTTCCTCTGGAATATCAATTACCCTTATATTCAATTTTGAGAAGTCCTCAATGTGCTCCCCCTTCAACCCTTTTTGTTTGAGATTTATCAATTGGCTAAAGAAAGGTGTTGCTCTTTGTATCCTCATAATGTGGTATCATTGCCTATAGTAAAAGCTGACCAAGTGACAATTTTTTTACGGGAGCAAAGCATCGATACCATACAAATGTATTTTGTTCTAAATGTAAAGTTGCAATATTATTGCCTTTTGTTTGTTTTGCACATTATTGGGATCAAAATATTGCTCCATCTGTAGTATCCATGTTACAGGATCCTTTCCATCAAATTTCCTCATATCTATTTTTGGAATATGGTGGTTCTTCCTTCCAACATTAGAGTTTATGAAATCATGATTAATATTTATTTTGTTCTCATCATGAGTTTCATCTACTATATTTTCACCATTAGGAAACATTTCTTGTATCAACTTTGTCAAACCTTCCATGTCTGCTTTTAGATCCTTCTTCATGTTTTCCATCTTAGCTGCATGTCATCCATCTTAGATTCAATGCCGACTTCCATCCATCTATCTTAGATTCCATGCCATTCTTCAAACCATCATCTTAGATTCCCTTTTGTTCTTCCAAAACTTCCATATGTTTTGTTGCTCTTTGCGAGTGAAATTTATTACTTTCTCTTGTAAATTTTGATATGTCATATTGCCCATTCTTCGTCTTCATGAGTCCTTAGTAGAACTACATAAAGGCTTAATGGGTGTTGAATTATTTTTAGGGGCCATTTTAGAATCCAATACTGATATCTATTCTACAATATTCCCTTGGAATCAATTCAACTTGATTCTTCAAACAAGACTTATGCAATTTGGAAAAAAAATACAAACCTTTTACTTTCTTTTGAGGAGCTCGATATTGAAATTGAATTATCTCTATAATTTCGGATCCTCAATATCTGAGATTTAGACCTATAGTAGCCCTCTGAAGCTTCTTTCAAATGCCATAGGTCTGATCTGATGTGGATTCTTCAAGGCAAAGTTATGTCCAATCTCCCACAATGACCCAATTTTGGACTGGTTCAGTAGAGCGAACTTGTACAACTTTCCACGTGTCATTGTTTCCTCCTTTGGCTCTGAAATTTATAGACAGAAAACTACAGTCCATGTACTTTTGACCACTTTTTACAACATTCCAATCCGATGCTCAGAGAGAGAGCTACGAATATTTTCCCACGATCACCTCTTTGAGATGAAATTCAGGAGCCTCAAAAAGCCCTAACTTCCACAGATCATATCTCTAAAAATATTGCGAACCAATATCTGAAATTTTGCTAAAATGTTCCTCAGGATTTTAGCTTCACACTCTAAAAATTTTAGCTTCTGAACCTTCATTGAAAAAAATTTATTACGAAAATACCACGATGACCTGCTTGGGTTAAATTTAGGAGCCTGCAAAATGACCTAACTTGCACAGATCATATATCCGAAAATATTGCGAACCAAGCTCTAAAATTTTGCGACGATGTTCCTCAAGATTTTGGCTTCGCACTCTAAAAATTTTAGATTCTGAACGTTCGTAGAAACAAATTTATAGCGAAAATTCCACGATGACCTGTTTGGAGCAACGAAAGCCTAGAATCTCAAAGCTCTTATACCAAATGTTGTGAAACCAGCTCCAAAAAGAGAAGAAAAGAGATATCAATACCTTATAAATAAGCCACTTCGAGGGGGAAACCTCCAATACATTACATGAATGAACAATTCTTGGATGATTCAAATTACAAAACCTCCTTTCTATATATAGGAGTCCATGGGCCACAATGTAATCCTAGTGGGGCCACAATGTAATCCTAGCCGACCTAAAAATAATAATTTAAGGGCACAATAATAACAATATGGGGGTTACAAGGGTACAATAATAACAATAAAGAGGTTACACTAACAACAAGAAGGGACTATACTAGTAATATAGGGACCTAACAGCGACTAGCAAGGTCATCCAAAGGAAAATGAATATATCAGGAAGAACAACAAACAACGAGGCATATTATATTGCATTGATATAAGGCTTGAGAATAGCTAGGGAGTATGGATCAAATGGAATTGTAGTTTTCACCAATTCCGAACTTGTGTGCAACCAGATGAAAGGCGTGTACCAAGTTAAGAAGGAGAGGCTAAAACAACTGCATGGAAAAGCAAACAATATTGTTAGCCGATTTCAATTTTTTAGTATAAGACATTGTACAAATGTTAATAAGATTTCTACCGATTTATTGCGTGGGGCAATGCCAATTCAGGAGTCATCTATCAAATATGAATTAATAGATGAATTAGAATTATACAGGGCAATGCCAATGCAAGATTCATCTCTCAAAGATGAATTAATTTTGAGACACTCTTCTTCAAAAATTCAAGATTCATCTCTCAAAGATGAATTACTGTTGAGACGCTCTCCTTCAAAATTTATTGAAGGACATTGTAACATATCTTGGATGTGAGTGTGTTTTGTACTTATAAATGCATATTCTTTAATGGCCATGTGTGTTTTTCAATTATATACCCAGTGTGCTCCCACCACACCATGTAAAGCACAACTTGGTGAACTTCACATTTGCAACAAGTGGTGAACTTCACATTTTTATAAAATTAAAATGTGAAGACTTCAACAAATTTTTTGTTTAAATGGATTTTCACGCTTATTTTTTAAAGACCATGTGTTTTTTTCAATTTTCTACCAAGCGTGCTCCCGCCATGTTTTCAATTACATACCAAGGGTGCTCCCACCATGTAAAGCGTAATTTGGTGAACTTAAATTTTTTATAAAAAAATTTCTTAAATTGAGTTTCACACATCAATTAGTGCTTTGAAAGTTGTGTTTTACATACTTTGTGTACACTAAATTACATTAATTTTTTGAAATTTATTTTAAATAGTAATTTAAAAAAATAATTGTAAATGTTTACTATAGATATATATATCATGGAGGATGAATGATGAAGATCAACAGAATCTCATAATTCTACAAGAGAGGGGGATCAGGGATCGAGGGATGTTCATGGTATTTAAATATAATCTTAAATATCCATACATATACATACATGTGTGTACATATGGAATTGATTTTTTATCAATTTTGTGAGTTAAATTAGTTGTTAATAAGTTTCATTTTTTATTTTTTATGAGGTAGGAGGACAAGGGTGTCTACTCCATCAATGGAGCATGCCCATGGTTCACGCAATCATGGTATTGTTCACGCAATTTAATCAATAAATATGTACATGTATTTATATGTATGAATTTATTTTTGAATTGATTATAAATTCATATTTTTTTATTAAGCTTCCCTTTCGTCTCATGAGGTTGGTGGTGGTACACATTCCCTTGGAGGGCCATCAATAAGTGCTGGAGATTTGCGTGAAGGTAGTGATATGTATTCCCCCAGAGGCCAATCAATGGATGTTCATGTTGGTTCTCAACCAATTGGTGTTCGTTTTGGTTCTCAACAGTCTTAGGGTGGGCAAGATGCTAGCCAACCATATCGAGGTGGCCATCAATTTGAATATTATTTTCATTCAATTTGTAAAAAAAAATTTACATGTGTTTTTTTAATATAAAAAATTTTATATATTCATGCAGAGGCTGAAAATGTTGCTCCAAATGTTGCTAAAAAAAGACGTAGGGCAAAACGCTTCATTCAAGAAGAAGGTTGTACACCAACCACGACTTATCCATCTGACATTTTCGATATACCTTGGGAAACAAACATGCAGCAATGCACCTTACAAAGGTGTCAACATCTTCATGAAAAACTGAAGAGAGATCTCGTGGCTTTGACTCTCCCTACTGAGATTCGACAAAGCTTGCAAATATTTACTCACTCTTTAAGAGAACTAGTAGATGTGTACCTAAAGCTTGGGCCAACCAATGATACTTTTTTAGAAGTGATGAGAAAAATAAAGGAAATAGTGATGGGTCCTGATAGATGGGAGGTTGTTAAACAAAGAGTTACAACAAAAATGGCCAAGTCTATGTTTAATTTCAAAGAAGGGTTTAAAAGAAGATGTTTAAGGTGAAATATTTCAAGCACCCTCATATAGCTCGTTATTTATATGATAGACACCTTGTTGCCTATGGAAGACTCCCATGGAACGACAAGGTTCCGCTTTATCTTGCAAAATTATTTTATGCAGAATTCTTTTGCAAATGAAAACCAATTAGAATGACCTTCCCTCTGATTTTTTTTTATCCTAGGAAAAGTCAATTGTGTGACCATAGAGGTGCTAGGCATGATGTTTAGTTGCCTCACCCAGAGCCACCATTGGTTAGTCGACCTCTTCATGTCGAAACTTTGTGGTCAGACATGGATGTCACTTCTCAAATTAGTCGAGAAGTAAGGGATGCCATCATTGAAAATGTTCACAATGGATTGGGTGGAGTCGATGTTTGTATGAATCGACAAAAAGCACATGAGAATTCACACGCTAATTTTTTGTATTATACAAATGAAGAGATTGACAACATGAGTGTGAAGATCTCAAAACATATGCAAAGAATAGTCGCAATGGTTGGTAGGACCTAATTGTTCATGAGCAAGAGGGCATGGGAACAATATGTGTTAATGGTTAGGGTGATTATTTTAACACATGTACAATTTGTAATAAATACATATATACATACATTTATCATTAATATAACAAATGTGTATCATTATATGTTAATACCATTTGCAGTTGTCACGCTTGATGAATGAAGAAAATGTTAATATCACGGTCGGAGCCTCCAATTCAAATAGTCAAGATGGGTTTCACCATCAATCACACAATCAAGATGGTTCTCACCATCAAGATATGTTGGAAAAAGTTAGTGTTTTTTAAGTGAACACATGATGATGTACAATTATTTTTTATCTATTATTATATATATCGAAACATGATGAGATATTTTTAAAATAAATAATTGTGCACACATGTACATGTATATATATAATAAAAAATTTTAACATATTCTGATTTCGTCCGATTTTTTTGGGAGGGCAGTACCTTCTTCTTCCTTGGGAGATGTGCCAAATCCACCATCACAAGTATGAACAATTTTTGACTTTTAAATATGTTTTTAAGTTATATATTCCACCTCAAAAAGTTCCATTAAAAAATGAGATATATCTATATCTTGAGTTATTTTAAATTTTTTGAATTTTAGGCTTTTGGAGATTTTATTTCCAAGCCAATCTTAGGAGATGTCCCAAATCCACTAGCACAAGTATTCAAATTTTCACTTAAATATATATATGTTTTTAAGTTATAAGTTATAAATTGAAGTTCAAAAGTTTTATTATAAATTGAGATCTAGAGATCTTGAGTTATTTTAAATTTTTTGAATTTTAGGTTTTTGGAGATTTTCTTTTGGAGCCTCTCTTAGGAGATGTGTCAAATCCACCAGCACCAGTATTCAATTTTTCACTTAAATATATGTTTTTAAGTTATAAGTTATAAATTGAAGTTCAAAATTTTTATTATAATTTGAGATCTAGATCTTGAGTTATTTTATATTTTTAAATTTTTTGAATTTTAGGTTCTTGGAGAGGATTTATTTTCTCCACAGACTCTAGCGCTAGAGTGTATGATGGAGATAGGAACATCCACACCATTTCAACCATTTTAACAAGTTGTCTAATTTTTTTTTAATATTATTGAAAATAATTTTATATATGCATTTTCATTTGAAATATATATATATATATATTGTACGGTTTACTATTGAAGATGTTCCAGTGGGGGAAGTTTTAGTAGACGTGCAAAAAATGGAGAGGGAACCTCATGAGGTATTGCATGATTTTTCTTACATTTTTTTTACATGAAGTTCTATATATTCTCACTCAATTTTAAAACATTAAATTTTAATGTTTGTACACATTGTGTACAGGTTCCCCATGCTTCGCAGGATAGCTTGAGGAGCGTGACTTTGCTGGGAGAGACACTACATGCATATGTATTTCATGGATGATGCATATGCACTATTTGATGGATGATGCAAATGCACATGCAACATTATATTTTCAATAGATTTAGTCTTAAATTTATTTTTTTATATATATTCTTATCTAGATGCAATCATATATAACTTGATCCTTGATACTTTACACTTGTGAGATCTACAAATTTTGGACATGTTTTATATGAACTACATTTGGTACATGTGAATGTGATATAATGTTTTATTTTTATTGGATAGTTGAACTAAATTTGGCATGTGAAGTAATGTTGTGATCTATAATGTTTTGTTTTTAAAACTCAAGTTTTGGATGGGTGAACTGCATTTGGCTTGTAAAGTAATGTTGTGTTATAATTTCTTTTGTTTTAAAACTAAAGTTTTGGATGGTTGAACTACATTTGGCATGTGAAGTAATGTTGTGTTATAATTTGTTTTTTTTTTAAACTCAAGTTTTGGATGGTTGAACTACATTTGGAATGTGATTGCATGATATAATGTTTTGTTTTTATTGGATAGTTGAACTACATTTGGAATGATATAATGTTTTGTTTTTATTGGATAGTTCAACAACATTTGGCATGTGAAGTAATGTTGTGATATAATATGTTTTGTTTTTAAAACTCAAGTTTTGGATGGTTGAACTACATTTGGCATGTGATTATGATATTTAATGTTTTGTTTTTATTGGATAGTTGAACTACATTTGGCATGTTTAGTAATTTTGTGATATAATGTTTTGTTTTTAAAACTCAAGTTTTGGATGGCTGAACTACATTTGGCATGTGATTGCACGATATAATGTTTTATTTTTATTGGATAGTTGAACTACAATTGGCATGTGAAGTAATGTTGTGATATAATGTTTTGTTTTTAAAACTCAATTTTTGGATGGTTGAACTACATTTTCCATGTGATTATGATATAATGTTTTTTTTTTTTTAAATTCAAGTTGTCGTTTTCCAAACCAAAAAAATTTCACATGAATATATGTACATATAGAAATGATTTAAGTACATGTTTGAATATATATGTTAAAACGATTGAAGTACAATACACACACACACACACACACACACACACACACACATATATATATATATAAACAATCATAAGATTCTAGGTTGTGTTAGATGTGTCAAAAAATCATAAAATTTTAAAATTGCATTCTATAATGTATATATATCCAGTACATGTATAGAAAAGCTACTTTAAGTTAATTTCATTCTAGAACATATATATCCAGTATGTGCAACATTTTTCATCAATGCACATAGAAAAGCTAATTTCAGTTGATTGCATTCTAGAATATATATATATCCAGTACGTGCAACATTTTTCATCAATGCACATAGAAAAGCTACTTTCAATTAATTTCATTCTAGAACCTATATATCTATTACTTGCAACATTTTTCATCAATGCAAATAGAAAAGCTACTTTCAGTTAATTGCATTCTAGAACATGTATATCTAGTATGTGCAACATTTTTCATCAATGCACATAGAAAAGATACTTTCAGTTAATTTCATTTTAGAACATATATATCCAGTACTTGCAACATTTTTCATCAATGCACATAGAAATGCTACTTTTAGTTAATTTCATTCTAGAACATATATATATCCAATACGTGCAACATTTTTCATCAATGCACATGTAGAAAAGCTACTTTCAGTTAATTGCATTCTAGAACATATATATATATCCATTATGTGCAACATTTTTCATCAATGCACATAGAAAAGATACTTTTAGTTAATTTCATTCTAGAACATATATATCTAGTACATGCAACATTTTTCATCAATGCACATCGAAAAGCTACTTTCAGTTAATTACATTCTAGAACATATATATCCAGTATGTGCAACATTTTTCATTAATGCACATAGAAAAGCTACTTTCAGATAATTGCATTCTAGAACATATATATCCAGTACGTGCAACATTTTTCATCAATGCACATAGAAAAGCTACTTTTAGTTAATTACACTCTAGAACATATATATCCAATACGTGCAACATTTTTCATCAATGCACATGGAAAAGCTACTTTCAATTGATACTACTGTGCATGTACTAAAACAATGTACATGTGAAAACACTTGCAGAGATAACATAACAAGGCAATTCAATTTATTGTTGAGTTTTGGAGGTTTTAAAACATGAATCCAAAGAGAAGAAATTGCTAGGCACTTTAATCAAAAAAATTCCAATGGAATTCCATCTTCAATGATCTGTTCATGATCGGATTTTTACATTTTCCATTTTTTAATTTTCGTTTTTTTCTTTGATTGGACCTCTATCAACTTTATGCGTGTTGCACACACCAAGTGACTATATTGACAACTTATGACATCAGGTTCATAGCTTTCAAAGTAAACAAAATCCCCACTTTGATTATTTTGTCTAAAAAAAATAACCTTTCAGTATAATATACCCTCTGTCATATGGAAACCCGTGATCAATATAGTTTTCTAATAATTTCATCTTTCGTTCAGTGCAACACATCAAATAATACTTCACATTTTCATCGTTGATAGTAGGTGCAATTACAGCAAAAACATCTCCTGCACAATAAAACAAACTTATGTATTTAAATTTAGATCATAATTAGCATGAAAAATTAACTTTAAAATAATTTTAGTATCTATTTCTAGATTTCTATCATCTGAAAACAATTCAAATGTTACCTTCTCTAACAATATCAGAAACTTGATCACCATTAGATGATATTGTAGTCTCCTCTGATTGTATTTCTTCAAACATTGCAATGGGCATTTTCCCCTTTGTATTTATCTCAGTATGTTTCCAATATTTTACATACATTTTGTTTTCACAAACATCATTGGATTATGTGTTGTCTATGCAAACATGACAAAAACAAGAATATTTTATTTTATCCATTGAAAACACATTTGTGGACAACTTTGTTTTAATTGAATGCCATTTTCGAGTCCCTTTTCTTGTTTCAATGTCATTTCCAATCGATCTATCTATATCTTTGACCCCAATATGCCAAAAAAACCTATATGGAAAATTCAAAGAAGAACGTAAATATGATATCAAAATACCATCAAAGATTTAATCATTGTGATAAATGTACACTGTTTAAAATTGGATATCCAATAAAAATTAAATTGAATGTACCTTCTCACTTCCCTTGATCGGTTATTCTCATGGCTTAGTGCAATGATGCACCATTGAACAAATTATTTAGTGTCCACAAGTTGGTTTGCAAAGAGGTCCATTTGATATCTTCAAAGTGCTCATTTTATGCATGCCCCTGCACCGTGATGTTCTCCTTTTCCATGACTAGTTTCAAATAAATTCCAACAATGTTTAATGCATTTTTTCTTATCAAAACAACACAACCAAAAGAATGATCGTGAAGATTTGAATTTATCTGCGCATCCATATGATCATATCCAATGTTCATTGAATTTTATTTCACAACTTTTCAATGAGTCATAAATATTTCCAAAATAGTCTTGTACAAAATATGTATCATGTGTAAAATCATCATTGATATAAAAGTGATATTCATTAATAACATGCCGATTTTCACTAGTGCTTTTTATATGATCAACGTTTTGTTCAACATCTCTATATAGAATATGGACGAGCATGGAGACTTGGTCAGAATGATAGTATTCACTCTAAAAAAAATTTTGTGGAACAAATGTGTAGTTTTCTGCAAAATCAATTACTGAAAAAATGGTCCCTGGTGGAAAAAATTCACGAGATTCTTTGAATTGAAAGTCCTATCATCGAGCTCTATGGGAATGCTTCGTGTATTTATAAATTTCTGCCTCAAACTTTTTCAAAAAATCTATCACAAAAAAATCTTCTTCTTGTAATTCAATTCTTTTAGCACTATTTGAACCTTGAATCGATGTACGGATATATTCATATCTCTTCCATTTCACTTTCATGTTGGACAATGATTAATCATTTATATCAGTACGATATTTGTTTTTAAATTTAGTC
Organism: Pinus albicaulis; assembly: GCA_034641835.2. NCBI lineage: Eukaryota > Viridiplantae > Streptophyta > Pinopsida > Pinales > Pinaceae > Pinus > Pinus albicaulis. The sequence goes on from CM076571.1 coordinate 871,500,134, forward strand.
AAATTTCCACAATCATCGCATTTTTTACCACCAACACATTTCATTTCATAAAATAATTCATCGCTTTCTCTTCCACATAGAATTTGAGATATGAAATCATGGATAGTGGAAGGAGGAGGTGAATCTTTCTAAAATTTTCTACCAAAATTAAGTAATGTTTCATAATATAACTAAAATTCCACATGATAACGACAACAAGAAGTGTCGCATACAGTGATAGGTTTTACATACCATGGTTTTTGTTGCACAAAAAAACTGATTGAGACATCAATTTCACGATTCTCTTCTTTGAAATTTTTGAACAACTCTATCTAAGCGGTGTCCAAGAAATGTTTTACATGTGTTTCATACTAATTTCGTGCTATTCTTCTTCGCATCACATCCCTTACATTCGGCAAAACACGTGAATTTTTCTTCCAGTATTCATATATTATTTTTTTAACATTTTCTCCAAGTCTATCTTTGTATGGTTTCCTACAAATAGCTCTCCAACAAGCGAGTTCATCATTTACATCTATTTGCAACCGAAATTTCTGATGTTTATGCAAATTTTTTCGCGAGTTTTGTAATGCTCGTGCCATAGATTTTACCAAGCGATTCTCTTTAGTACTTGATGAAACCACTGCCATATATATTTCTCTACGTGCAACTGAAATTTTTTTCTTTCTAGATCTTCTAATTGAATTTATAGCACTATTTACATTTTGTATCACATTTTCCTTCATTTTTTTATCTTTTGTTGATTTTTGAATACCCAATAAAGTCATAGCTTCTTTTAATTTCCTTAATGATAGGAGGACTTTCAACATTTGGGCTTGACCTTCCACATTTTCCTTTATGAAGAACATATCAAAAAATGTGATTAACATGATATCATATAACATGGTCAGCTCTTTTATCTCCATAAGTGTGAGTGTCAACATTTTCTAACATCTCATTATCGACATTGATTTCATCTATACATCTCATCATCGACATTGATTTCATCTATACATATATTGTACATAATAAGTTTACATATTCAATAAATAGCTAAATTAATAAATATGTATAATTTCAATAATATGTGCATGTGTTCAACACACACACACACACACACACACACACACACATATATACCTTGTGATTCATGATTTATTCCATAGTTCTTTCAGCATTTTCACCATCTTCAATCATTAGTTCAATATCTCTTTCACTTTCTCTTTCAAAATTTTGTATTTCATCATCAATGTTTTGAGGAATATCTCTTTATTTTTACATTGCAAAATATTTTTCAAATTAGTTCATCAAATAAAAATTAAACTGCATTTTACACTAGGAAAATTTTAAATATCAGTTATAATATTTACATTTACATACCTGCTTCAACTTCTAGTTGAGGTTAATTTTCCCTTTCAAAATTTGAGATTGCTTCTCTCTTTCTTTTGTGAGATTCTCTCCCCTATTCTCTACTTTCCTCAGGGTCTCTTGTTTGATCATATTTTCTTGTGCAATTCTTTCGATTTCCCATGATAATAGAGTATGAAGTTCAAAAAATTTCCTTCAAAAATTTACACAAAAACTCAATTAAAAAAAACATCACAAAAAGTTGTTCAAAAAAACTCATTTAAAAATTTTGCAAAATACATACTTCAATCCAAAACACTTACTTTAAAAAATGCGAAAAAAATGTCTTATAAATGAAATATGAAGCTCAAAATATTTCCTTCAGAATCACTGCAAACAAGAAATTCTGTTTTAAAGTTGAATAAGCTCACATTTCAAAAATCATTATAAAAGATTTACTTCAGCCCAAAACATGTACTACAAAAAATGTCACTTCAAAAAATACCTCCAAAAATTTCCATTGAAAATTAAGCCCAACTTCTTAAAAAATTACTTTAAAAAATACCTCCAAAAATCCTCTAAAAAAATATCACTTTAAAAAATACCTCCAAAAAATGTCCTTTGAATATTAAGCCTAAAGAGTCCTTTCGAAATTAAGGTCAAAAAATGTCTTTTGGAAATTAAGCCAAAACCTCTAAAACAAAATACATCCAAAAAATGTCTTTTTATGAAAATTAAGCCCAAAACCACTAAAAACAGTAATGAAAATTAAGCCCAAAACTTCTAAAAACAAAATACCTTCAAAAAAATGAAATTAAGCCCAAAACTTCTAAAAACAAAATACCTTTAAAAAAATGAAAATTAAGCCCAAAACTTCTAAAAACAAAATACCTTAAAAAAACCAATAAAAATTAAGCCTGAAACCTCTAAAAACAAAATAACCTCAAAAAAAATGAAGCCCAAAAAACATCCAAAAAATGTATCACATACCTCCAAGAAATTCCTTTGAATGTTATGCCAAAAAGAGTCCTTAAACCCAAAAAAAGCATTTACAAAATCAAACCTTTGCAAAATAAAAAACAAAATAACCTCAAAAAAAATGAAGCCCAAAAAACATCCAAAAAATGTATCACTTACCTCCAAGAAATGTCCTTCTCCAAGAAATGTTCTTTGAATGTTATGCCAAAAAGAGTCCATAACCAAAAAAAATCATTTGTAAAATCACACCTTTGAAAAATCAGACCAAATGAAGAAATGTGTGAAATTATGCGAAAATAATGAATGCGTTTACGTCAATTTATATTGCCGCGAAAAAAAAATTTGGAGGGGCTTCGTTGAATTTTTTAGCCAAAGGAAAGTCGATTAAAAGTTCGGCTGAGCTTTGGTAAGAAATTCAGCCGAACTTTTGTGTCGTTAGACTTGATGGGCCGTCGAGGCAAAAAACAATTCGACCAAACTTTTTTTTAAATTTTGGCCAAACTAACATGTCTGCAATTACGCAGAGCTGAGCTCTGAACACATATATTAAACTTTGGACTGATTAAACTCCTTGAAACTTTATGAATTAGATGTCAGAACCAAGACAAGCATTTGCAGAATTGAATATACTTTCACGAAATATAACTTTATGGAATTTCATAAATATTTATTAATTTTAATTAATTTTGTAATAAAACGAGTGCAAATCATTTCTGAAGGTCATTATGATTCAGTGAAATCAATATTTTGTATCTTCCAAAATGCACTGCAAAAAAAAATTGAAAAAATTATGGTGCATCATATTGGTCTGTCATCTGTAATGGGTAGTTTTTAGATTTTTAGTTTATAACTTATATGTTGAGAAATTTCGTGCATACTGAAACATATTCAAAATATGCAGTTTTTTCATATTGGATCAATTCAAAAAATTCTAGTAATTATGATATGCATCAGTTGGTTTCATAAATATAAAGAAACTGAAGTAGACTCTATCTAGATTGTTGTAACACATTTTGTTTCTAAAAAACACAAAGTTTTCAAAGAATACACCAGTGCGTATTAACATGACTTTTTATGAATCCTTTGATTGTTAAAAAAAACACACTCAAAGAAACACTAAGTTGACATATCAAATGTGTATTAAAAAATTCCAAAAAATAATTAATAGAAAGCTAATAAAATTTCTGACAACTTTATTTTTATCACAAAATGAAATTCTAAAGAGAAAAAATGTTTTGGCTTGCAGAAAGTTGAAGAACAGAAAGAAAAAAAAAATGAAATTTTTTTCTCAAAAAAGGGCAAAAAGTGTAACCCAACTTCACATTTTCACTATAATTGACCCTTGACACTCACTCTTGGCCTTGGGCTAAGAGAGATGATGATTTCCCTTGAAAAAAATAAAAATAAAATGCATACCAAGAAATTATTTATAGTATGTAATTTGAAGATTAAGTTTTAATTAATATTGCACTTAGATCCATGAGTACGGCTTATACAATCTTAAATATCCCTCCCCATCAATGTGTGACAGAGTATAACACTTATCCTAACTCATCCGACTTGACAAAACTTCCATACTGGCCGGATATTGAAAATATATCCACTTTCAAGGAATTTTCTCTATTCGCTCTTGGTTCTATGTTAGGGTGATGTTGCAAATCCCCCCATCCATAATAGGTTTGATGGTGAGGTTTTCTCATCATCATGACAGTGTGTTCAGATCCCTCCTAGTGGATGGCATCAAGGTCATACACACTTACTTCTCTGGTTTTCACAACAAACACTCGGATTAGGAAAATCGAATTGAGGGAATATTTTATTTGAAACCCTTGTCTCGAATTGTGATCATTTCAACCTCCACTCTTAAAAATGAGGGGAAATATTTTTTGTTTCAATGTTTTCCCAGCTTCCAAGATGAGTTCATAACCCTAGATCTCAGGCATTTTATGGTTTTTTGAGACCATTTTCAGGAATATATTTTTGTTTGTAAGTCAAAGCCATAGATCTAGCCTCTTCGCTCACAACTAGATCTCATGATCAGATTGGAATTCTTGTTGCTTTTTTTTTCTCCTACATGGAGGTAGGTAGCTTCAAGAGTGGAAATCACTTAATGAGTATGGAATTTCCAAGGACTCATCAATTCATCTAGTTTCTAGATTATTCAAGGGAGCTAAAGGTCGGGATGTCTCCTCCTATTCCTAGCCCAAATCCTTTTAGTATGCCCTAAAGCTAGGGATTTCACCCCAGAATCCCAAATATCTCTCAGGGCTAGCATTTGTTGACGAACAAGTTGCAGGCATTCCATCTCTTGGATTGGATGATATTGTAGCCAAATTGGATTCCATATATTATGCGCGATAGGAGATTACTTATCGATTTAATGGATTTTTTCCTTCGAAATCTACGTTGTCTGGATTTTTACATTAGAAATGGTCCCCAAAGATGAAGTTGCATTTCTATTCGAAAGGATTTTTATGGTACTTTTCATAAATTTAGATGATCATCAGAGGGTGCTTAATCAAGGATCCTGGTTTTGGGGTTGATCTCAGCTTTCATTTCAACCATGGTTTCCTGATTTTAATCCTCTTTCTATGAAACTTTTTGTCACTCCAGTCTTGTTAAGGCTTCTAAACATGCCCATTCATTTTATACAACCGAGCATCTTATTTTTTATTTAGGACTTACTAATTCACCTCATTATGAAAAAAAACTAAAAGGCTCGAGAAGGGTATTGTCACGTATGCATGCATATGTGTGGATATAAATCCAAGTAGTAAAGGGTTGTTGAACAAACTCCTCGTATAATAAACAGATAGAGTTTATTCACAATCGATGGACTACGATAATATTTCCTTCTAGTGCAAGAGATGTCAACATCTCGGTCATCTTCCAATTTCTTGCCCTTTTCCTCAAGAGCCTCACCCAAAAAAAAGATCCATAGTCGATAAAAACCAAAAGATACAAAAGAATACAAGAATTATTTGGTTCACAAGAAGGATAACATGTAGCAACATAAGACTCCTATGGCTAATTCAACTCCTACCAACTCATTTCAAGCATATGCAGAGTTATCCCATCCCTCGGCTGAGGGGGTCCACCCCTCGATGAAAGGAAATAGATACTCAAACATAATCTTGGCTTCGTCAAAGAGCAGGTAGAAACCTCCACGTGAATTTGATAACTCCAATAGTGATAAGGAAAATGCAAGTGGTAAAGAACCCACAGCCATGGAATTGTCTCCAAGAAATGCAATCATTTTCCCTCATATATATGTTCGTAATAACTCTTTAGAATGGATTTATATCCGTAAGAGAAAACGAAAAAATGATAAACCAATGTTAAATCCTAGGCCTTAATACTAGGGTTGTAAATGTATTGGGTGATATGTGAAGAATGATATGATGTAATATGTTATTTTAAGGTGATGCAAATTAGCTTACAAATAAAACATTGAGTGTTAATTATTGATGATATATAAGTAAAAGATTAAGTGTTAATTTTATGAGAAGTCAATGTTATTGAGATTTATAATAATAAGAAGATAAAGATTAATTAGTATTTAAATGATTATAAAAAAGATAAAGATTTCTTTTTCATGGAAAAGTTAGTAATTTTATATATTAAAAAAAAATTACAATAATATGTGCAAGATATTTTTGTATTTCATAGCTAATAATTTTCTAAGAAATTAGAAGTCTTAAATTACTATTAAAATTTAAAACACTAAATCGTAGCTCTAACTTATAGCTTTCGAATAGGGTTGTAGTTGATTTATTATGAATAGTCATCTTGGTAAATTAGTCAAACTAAAAAATCAAAAAGATTTTATAAATGAGAATAAGGAAATTATTTATCTAGAAAACAAAATCAAATTTTGATAAATAAATTTTAAAATAAAGCTAAAAAGAATATCGGTTCTAAAGGTTAATAAACATATCTTTATTAATATGATTGAATTAAATACAAATTTTAAAATCTAAACTATCAATAAGGAAGAAATCTTTACAAATTTAATTAGAGTTAAAAACTATTCAATGATATTATTAAACAATATCAACATATAGTAATTAATATAAGCAATTTCTATTTATATTAAACAACAGGGTATTGTGGCTATATCATCCAACCTTTTAATACAAATAAAAATAGATCACACAATCCAAAAAAAATTCCAAATGTTCAATAATTGTTTGGTAGTTACTTTGTATCTATCATTTTTTTAATGATTTAATATTATTATTTAATATATGAATTATATAAAACTTTACAAATTAATCTAGCAAAATTAAATATTTATAATACATTATAAAATTAAACATTTTTATTACTATTTCCAACATGACTAGTCTTCTTTCTTCTTATAACTAATGATTACTATTTCCAACATGGGTAGCCTTCTTTCTTCCTATAACTAATGATAGCTTAAATAGATCTATTTTGTTGGCTTGTTCAGATTTTTGTTCCACAATGTCATTTTTTTAGTTATTGCTTATTTTTATCCATAGGAACCAACAGAATTCATTGGTGAGGTAGAACACCTCAAATTTACAAACCTATGATTTTACTCCAACTTCAATGTTGAATGCTCTCTATAATTATTTTATTAGATCTCCTCTCTCTTCCAGCTCCTCCTTATTTCTCTCTTCCCGTGCTTTCAAAAAAAAATATTTTCATCGTATTTTTTTACAATTGGGCCTTTACCCTAAGCATTTTTTTCATATAGCTTTCAATCCATTTTCATAACTATGCTCCCAATCCCTTCTCTGTGTCTCCATTCTCCCTATTGCATGTGCTACAATTTCTTGAATATCAACACAGAGGTGCTCACAACATCTAATAGAGTAAGGAAGGTGATCTTGGTGATTTGTCATTTTGTAGGTTTCAAAGTGTCATTGATGAGTAATAACTTATAAGTATTTTGTCCTATTAGAATGAGAAAGGCGAATATCAACACAGAGGTGCTCACAACATCTAATAGAGTAAGGAAGGTGATCTTGGTGATTTGTCATTTTGTAGGTTTCAAAGTGTCATTGATGAGTAATAACTTATAAGTATTTTGTCCTATTAGAATGAGAAAGGCGAGTATACATATTCAACATCTCATAGAAATAGTGAGAATTAATAAACACTTACAGAGCCAACATAAGACAAAGTAATCCCAAGGCGAATATACATATTCAACATCTCATAGAAGTAGTCAGAGTTAATAAACGCTTACAGAACCAACATAAGAAAGAGTAATCCCAAGCTAGCTCAAATTACGTAAGAGAAAAACAAATTATAGATCTTTAAGAAGAAACTCCACTAAGGAAAAAAAAAACTTTAGATTAAGAAGAATTCCTTAAGTTTTAAGATTAAAGTCAAAATCTAAATTGCAAGTCATGTATTGCTGGTTTCTAAAACCAAACTTCTAAGTTCTCACAATATTTTGTAAAGATCTCCCACATGAAATGTTCCAAAACCAACCTTCCAACCAAAAAAAATGGTAAATTCTACATCTCTCCTCCAAATATAATGCCACGTGTTATGGATCGTTATTATGTTTATTCAATAAGACAAGTGGATGATAAACTTAAAAAGAATACCACCACCCCAAACGCATTTTCCCATGTATGATCCATAGGTAAGGAAAATGCTTTAGTAGTCATTAAATCTACCAATTAGTTAAGCCCAAAAATTTAACTTCATAAATTTTTAATAGTTTTTGGGTGTGATGTGGCATTCTATTGAAATGAAGATCTTAAAGAAAAGTTTTAAAGACCAAGTAATGAATGAACGGAATCAAATCTCTCACCACCGTCATCTTTTTAATGTATTGATTCTTCATCATCCGAACTCCTCTCTAAATAGCTAAAACCTCGACTTAATAATTTGAGGTTTCGTCCATTCCAGCTTCGCTTTGCACTTATTGCCCCTCCTCGCTCATGAAATAGTATTGAATGATAAAACGACAAACTTATATGGGAAAAAATTAAATACCCTTTCTGAAATAAAATGAGAATATCATAAAATTAAAATCAGGAAACAGATTACAGAGATATATTAGTCACCTTATTTACGAACCAATCTGCAACTAACGTGAACAAGTTGTTTCCATTCCAAATAGTTATAACTCCAAAATAACACAATGGATTCCACACACCAAAACTGCCAAAAGAAAGCTACGGATTATGTGAAACACCTAGTTTGTTTTCATTTCAATAAAATATTGTTGAAGGAAAGCGTGATTGACTTATCACAAAGTTTAAATCTTTTAGCATAGTTATTGCAATATATTAAATTAAAAATTATAATTTTTTTAAATTAATTTAAAATCTATTAAATAAAATATAAATGGAAGAGAATATTATAATCATTCCCAACATGTATAATGTATATTACATTTACAGTTTAATATAACCTCTATTTTGGATGATTAGACCTTGAATACGCAATATTTTGATAATGTGGAAGGCTATACTTTGAATATAAAATACCATCGTTATGTCTTAGACAAACTTTGCACTTTGTTGAATATAGTTTAAACAAAATTTGCACTTTGTTGAATATAGTGTATAGTTTTGAGTTTTTTTCACTTTATTTGATGTAAATATTTAGTTAGAAATTGTATTTAGTGTAAATTTTAAACTTACGAGTTATATTTTTATTTGTTTCAGGTATGATGTTTTTTTTTTTTTTTAAGTAAAAGAGTTTGTTTTTAATTTTTAGGAGCTTATTAAATCTAGTTATGTTGAGAGATATTCTTTAATTAACTAGTTTCTTATATGGGTATGTGGTTGAGATATTTTCTCAACCAAGTTGATTGTGAGATTAAGATAGTCTTTCCATCTCGAGATAACACTGATATATTTATATGTGTAAGATTATTTGATTAATTGTGCTTATGAAATATTAATTTGGCATTAGAGTTGGTTTGGGCCTACTTCCTCACAAGAGGGACAAGGAGAGCAGATGGTTTGTGATATTGTGGAAATATGTTATTTGTCCATTTATTACATTGATGTTTGTTTTTAATGTGAATGTAGAAATATGTGTGAGGAGGAGCCACCATTTGATAGAGGGTGTCAAAGTATATATCTTGCATAGATTAGCGTGAAGTAGTCAACCGAGACAAAGAAAGGAGAATTAGCAAGAGGTCCGGGTCAAAATTTCCAAAGAGAAAGTCAAAACATAGGTGCTCAAGGTCGAGGTCGAGGTCTTCCAAGAAATTTTGGCGTAATAAGAAACATTGATGAATTGATGACAATGGAAAAGAGTGTCAGTGGGTCACCGTGGTGTAATGGCCAATCTTGAGTTACCAATGAAATATGATTATTAGCATGCATACGAGGCATGTGTATGCTAGTTACATATGCATGCATTGTGATAATATACATACCATTTTGATTGTATAAAATGTCTAATTGTATGGAAAATTAATCAATTATTAAATGCATTAATTAATATCCTAATTATCGAATTAATATAATAAAATATGTTAATTTAATTCTATTTCATTAATATTATTTTAATTAAATAATGAATTATTATTTAAATTATTATAATTGATACTTTTAACAAGATATGTCAATGAATGTAAAAAGAGAAAATGAAAGAATTATTGAATACCCTTCATTGATTCAAGTCGGGGTTGAACCAACAAGTCACAACTTGCTTTCTTTTAATACATTTAATTTAAAAAGATAATTGGCCCCTCAAAGAATATTATACAATTTATTTTGGATAAGGTTGAAGGGGATTGGACCATGCGAGGTGAGGGTGGGGGGGTTCTTTGGAGGGAAGAAACCTCCCTTATAAAACAAAATCTAGAATTTGGGGAAGGGGGAATTTTTGCAAAAAAAAAAATGATGGGGAAACTGGAGAATTTGGAGAGACAAAAATGTTCGACATTGGATAAACCAATGCTCCCCGTGTGTTTCATGACATGGACTAACCGCCTCTCGTGGATCAGTATCTCTGTATATGTGATAGTTCACTAACACCTGTAGGTTTTGGTCTAACAACAATCGTGATTCCCAACAAGTGGTATCAGAGTGTACATCACGAGTTCGATAAACACCTGGCTCGCATTAGGGGGGAGATTATTCAACATTGGATAAAAAAATGCTCCTTGTGTGTTTCATGACATGGACTAACTGCCTCTCATGGATCCTTACCTTTGGAAATGTGATCGTTGACTGACACCTTCGGGTTTTGGTCTAACAACAATCGTGATTCCCAACAAAAAATTGAGAGATCTAGGAGATTTGGGAGACGAGTCTTGGGCTCAAGATCTTGAGTATTTAACCTACATAAATAGGTCATTATTCTTGGATTTTGGGGAATGGGGGGCTATAAAACTTTTATCTCAAAGTCTTTTGGGTCTGGGGATCTAAGAGGATTCTCCCAAAATGGTTGGGTGGAATCATTCGGTTTGGAAGCGAAGCGAGAGCTCGAAACCTGGATAAAAGTTTCAACCAAGGATTGACATCGTTTGAGGATCAACATCAACCAGGAGAAACTGGACTCTACGGTTATCAAAATTGACTACGTGATGACAAATATCCAAGAATAATTGAGTCTCAATGAGATTCCATTTTAGGTTGTTAACCCTAGTTTTATCAAGAGCGGTGTGTTAGGGTCATTAGTTTTCATCGTAAAATGTATTTCCCGTGTCCTTTAATTTTCAGCTTTTGAATAATTCAAGCCTATTACCACTATTGATGTCATAGCCCCAAAGTTAAATATCCATCATCTTCATCATGTTCAATTAAGTTGTGTTAAAGCATTGCTTCCCAAGTGCTACCCAACCTAGTCACTACATAAAATACTATGTTTTAGACATCATTTTGAAATGTTGTTTATAATCACATGGAAGCAAATTTTGGGAAATTGAAAGAGATTTTTCTCAAGCACGAACCAAATAAAAATAACCACCTTCATTTTATGCATAGGTGTCACATATAGGGATTTTCAAATGCATCTTCAAGGCCTCTTTTTCGGACTACGAAATTTCTTGGTTTATTCATTGTTTTGCAGAGTCGCTTCTAAGAATATGGGGAATATTTTGAATAAAATGAAAGAGGTTTTCATAGATAATGGGCCAAAGAAAAAAAACCTATTTCATGTTTTACCTAGGTGTTATATTTTTGGATCTACATGTGTCTCTTCGAGGCCTATTTTCGCATTTTTTGGTGGTAGAATTTTGAAGTTTTTGGAATTCAATTGGTAAATGTGGAGGCAGTGTGGATACTTTTTGTAGTTTTTGATGTTGCTAATTTTTTGTCAATCTTTTAAAATTATGTTTCCAAGATCAATATTGTCTCGATATTCTTTTTAGATAGAAGATACACTGTATCTAGTCTTTTACTTTCCATGCAACTAATTAATCCCAATTGTATTTAAGAAGAACAAGACATGAAAAAGGGGTTCAATTGGGTTTGAACTTGAAGATCTTAAGGCTATTTTTTATTTTCCATTATTTTTCCAAACTAATGGAAGAAGGTGAATTTTTTTTTAACAGGGATTCTCATTTCATGCTTATTGGGTTTTTTTTCCTTTTGTGAATCACATATATCTTTTTGTTAGATTTTTTCTCAAATATATTTTAATATTGTATAAGCTCTTCTTGCTTAGCTAAAAGAAACCTATTTTAGAATTCATGTATTTTCTATGTTTAGTTTTTAGCTGGTCGTAAGTGTTATTGTTCTTCTATGGCGAATCTGAATTCATCTATAGTTTGATGCTTAATTTGTCATTTTTCTCCTACGCCATTCATCCTTCAACTACAATAAACTTTGATTAGTCTCTAGTGAGTATGCCTATCTTTGCCCTATTACAAAATTAATTTTTGTCCCTTATTCATTTGGATCTGTAACTCTGATCCAAAATAGTTCTCACCCTCTGCACCCAATTTTAAAAAATTAAACCAAAATTAATTTCTAATCATTCATAGCCAGCCTAAAACTCGTATCTATCATTTCCCTAAGAGATTGATAGCACGAGACCATGAGAGAGCCCTCTCCAAGGCTAGGGGGGTTGTACCTTAGCCTACAAGTGGTTTTTGGTTACCTATGTAGCCCTTTTTTCAGCCTAAAGGATTTATGGAGTGCTAACATATTGGCGTCGTTGCTGGGGATCGAAATTATTAATCTTCTCTGGGTAAGATCATCAAAGTTCATATCTACTTGTTGACGGTGAAAAACAAACATACATAAAAAGGCTAAACCATTCACCTAGCAACTCCAAAATTCAAAGAATCCAAAAGATCAAATGCTTATGATGACTTCACTGGTTAAAGGTCAGTAGTTTTGTTTGTGATTTTTTTCAAAATGGGTTCTGCAAGAACGAATTCTAGGTATGCTCCTATGGATAGATCTTGTATTCCTAGTTTTCTGAATCATATGCCTCATGTTAATTGGTCAAAATATCTCCAAATATTCAACGATGGAAAGGGAGAAGATGTTGCTGTGCATTTAATTAAATTCCACATGCATGTACGTAGACTTGAAGTTAATTTTCATGAGGATTCATTGATGAAAATATTTATGGAAACCTTAGAGGATAAATCCAGATCATGGTATGAATGTTTGCCAGCTACAAGTATTTCTTCTCTGGCAGATTTCTATTCAACATTTTGTACAAATTTTAAAGAAACTTATCCTTCTATAGTGTAACTTGATAGAAATATTTTGTGGAATTTTAGATGATATGTTTCAACTCATGAGAATTGACATATATGATCAAGATTTAATTACTGGTGAAGTTGAAGAAGCCTTTCTTGAGATGTCTTTTCCTCAAGAATAAATAGAAGAAGTCGATTGCCTGGATATTCCGATACAGTACCAACAAGCAACAATTTCTGCAACTGCAAACGAAATGGATCAGTGAGAGGTTAATGAAGAAATTCAAAAGACCGATTTGGATCAAGAAGATGAGAGCCGCGAAGAATAGGGGGTTGTTTTAGAGCCTCTTGCACATGAAGATTTACCTCCAGGTTTAGAAATTGAAAAAACTACTGAAGTAGAGTAGGTTGTCACGGATCCTATGCATGTGCACATTTTTTTTGTGGATAAGGTGGTTGCCTCAATTGAAGAGAGCAATATTAATGAAAAAAGTGCTCCCATTTCTATAGAACAGAATCCTCTTACCAATCATCAGGTGAAGGTAACCCATTATGTTTTTGAAGATTCTTTCGTTGGCCTCTTGGAACCATTGAAAGAAGAGGTTTGCCATCCTATGGCTTGTTGCGGTATTTATGGAATCGTGTTCTCTTTACCGATGTTGGTTTTTACAATCATTTGAATTTTGAGTTCCCATTCTCTCATTTTTTTCTTCCTTCTCAAGGAAAGTGTGAGCATAATTTAAGTGAATGAACATCTCCTTGCTTAGCCTCATTGGAAATTATGTATCACTTGAGTGAGCAGGTTATTCAACAATTAGTGTATATATCAGTATGAATAAGCTTAATGGTTTTAGCATATTTTTCAACAGTGTGTCAACTTCCACCATTTTATTTATATGGTTTGGTATTATCGTTCATATTTGCAAGTGTGGGTGGTCGTCATTGGGATTTGAAGCCTGAACTGAAGGCCTTAAGATTCCAACGTTCTACTACCATATGTAAGGTCAAAGTTAAGTCAATCAGTCAGTCAATTAATTTTCATTTTTTATATTTAACTCCATTTCCCAATGGACTTAATAGGCTAATATTCCACAGTTTTTATTCTTGGCACCTCACTAGGAGGCTTCCATCCCCATTGGAGCCAATGTTAGGGTCATTAGTTTTCATCGCCAAATGTATTTTCCATGCCCTTTAATTTTCAGTTTTTGAATAAGTCAAGCCTATCACCACTACCTTTATCATATCCTCAAAGGTCAATGTCCTTCATCATCATCATGGCCAATTAATTTGTGTTAAACCATTGCTTCCCAAGTGCTACCCAACATGGTCGCTACACAAAATACTATGTTTTAGACATCATTTTGAAATGTTGTTTATGATCACATGAAAGAAAATTTTGGGAAACTGAAAGTTTTTTTTCTCAATAATGGACCAAAGCATAATAACCTCCTTTAGTTTTTTCATAGGTGTCATAGATCTGGAGTTTTGAATGCACCTTTAAGGCCACTTTTTCGAACTATGAAATTTCATGTTTTAGTCATTGGTTTGCAGAGAATTTTCTGAGAAGCTGAGGAATATTTTGAAGAAACTGAAAGAGGATTTTGTATATAATGGGTCAAAGAAATAAAACCTATTTCATATTTTACTTGGGTGTTATATTTTTGGATCCACTGGTGTCTCTTCGAGGCCTATTTTAGTAGTTTTTAGTGGCAAAATTCAGATGTTTTTGGAATTCAGTTGGTAAATGTGGAGGCAGTATGGATACTTTTTGCAGTTTTGGATGTTACTAAGTTTGTGTCAATCTTTTAAAATTATGTTTCCAAGATCAATATTGTCTCAATCTTCTTTGTAGATAGAAGATACATTGTATCTAGTCTTTTTTTTTACATGCAATTAATTATTCCCAATTGTATTTAAGAAGAAAAAAACATGAGAAAATGGTTCGATTGGGTTTGGCCTGTAACAGCTTAAGGATTTTTTGTATTTCTCATTATTTTTCCAAATGAATAGAAGAAGGTGAATGTTGTTTGAACATGGATTCTCATGTCATGTTTATTGGGTTTGTTTTCCTTTTTTCAATCACATATATTTTTTTGTTAGATTTGTTTCTCAAATCTATTTTAATATTGTTATACCTCTTCTTGTTCAGCTGAAATAAACCTATTTTAGAATTCATGTATTTGCTTTGTTTAGTTTTTAGTTGGTCTTAAGTGTATTGTTATTATATGGCGAATTTGAATTCATCTATAGTTGATGCTTAGTTTGTCATTTTTCTCCTACACCATTCATCCTTCAACTATAATGAACTTTGATTAATCGCTAGTGAGTATGCCTATCTTTCCCTATTAGAAATTTCATTTATGTCTCTTATTGATTTGGATTTGTAAGTCTGATCCAAAATAGTTCTGACCCTATGCACCCAATTTCAAAAAATTAAACCAAACTCAATTTCTAATCATTCATATCCATCCTGCAACCTATATCTACCAGTCCCCTAAGTGATTGATAGCACGGGACCGTGAGAGAACCCTATCCAAGTCTAGGGGGTTGGACCTTAGCCTACAAGTGGTTCATGGTTACCTCTATAGCCCTTTTTTTCAGCCTAAAGGGATTTACGGAGTGCTAACATATTGGCATCATTTTTGGGGATCGAAAGTCTTAGTCTTCTCTGGGTAAGATCATCAAAGTTTAGTTATTCTTGTTGATGGTGAACAAAAAAATACACAGAAAGGCTGAACCATTCACCTAGACACTCTGAAATTCAAATAATATTGAAGATCAAATGCTCACGATGATTTCATTGGTTAAAGTTCAGTGGTTTTCAGAATTTATGGTGATTTTTTTCAAAATAGGCTCTTTAAGAAAGAATGCCAGGAATGATCCTACGGATAGATATTTCATTCTTAATTTTCAAAATCCTATGCGTCCTGTTAATTGGTCAACCTATCTCCCAATATTTAGAGATGGAAAGGGAGAATATTTTGCTCTACATTTAATTAAATTCTAGATGCATGTATGTAGGATTGAATTTAATTTTCATGAGGATTCATTGATGAAAATTTTTATGGAAACCTTAGAGGATAAAGCCAGATCATGGCATGAAGGTTTTCTAGCTGCAATTATTTGCTCTCTGGCGGATTTATATTCATCATTTTGTACAAATTTTAAACAAACCTATCCTTCTATAGTGTTGATCGAAATATTTTCTGGAAAAATAGATTATTTTTTTTATCTCATGAGAATTGACATATATGATCAGGATGTAATAGCTGATGAAAATGAAGAAGCCTTGCTTGATTTTTATTTCTTCAAGAAGAAACAAAAGAAGTTTGTTGCCTAGATATTCAAGTACAATACCAACAGGAAACAATTTATGCAGCTACTAATGAAACTAATCAGCCATAGGTTAATAAAAAAATTCAGCGGATCGAGTCGAATCAAGAATATGAGAGAAGTGAAAAATAAGGGGTTGTTTTAGAGCCTCTTGCACATGGAGATTTGCATCTCGATTCAGAAAATGAAAAACATATTTAATTAGAGAAGGTTGTCTCAAATCTTATGGATGTGCACATTATTGTTGTGGATAAAGTGGTTGCCTCAATTGAAGAGGGCAAGATTAATGAACTGAGTGCTCTCATTTCTCTAGAATAGATTCCTATTACCGATCATCAGGTGAAGATAACCCAATATGTTTTTTAATATTCTTTTGCTGACCTATTCGAACTATTGAAAGAAGAGGTTTTTCATCCCATGGCCAATTTGTTGTAAGATTTATGGAAGCTTGTTCTCTTTACCGATCTTGGTTTTCAAAATCATTTAAATTTGGAGATTCAATTCTCTCATTTTTTTTTCCTGATCAAGGAAATTCTGAGCATAATTTCAATGAATGAACATCTCCTTGGTTGGCTTCATTGGAAATTTTGTATCGCTTGAGTGAGTAGGTTATTCAACACTTAGTGTATATAGTAGTATGAATAATCTCAATGTTTTGAGCATATTTTTCAGCAGTGTGTCAGCTTCCAGCATTTTCTTTCGACAGTTTAGTATTTTTCATATTTTCAAGTGTGGGCAGTCGTCATTGAGATTTGAAGCCTAAAGTGAAGGCCCTAAGATTCCAACGTTATGCTACCATGTGTAAGGTCAAAGTTAATTCAATCAATCAGTTAATTTTCAGTTTTTAATCTTTGACTTTATAACAATGGTCTAAATAGGCTACTCTTCTAAGATTTTTTTTCTTGCCACCTGCTAGGAGGTTGTCATTCCCATTGGAGCCAATGTTAGGGTCATTATTTTTCATTGTCAAATGTATTTTCCATGTCCTTTAATTTTCAGTTTTTGAATAATTCAATCCTATGAGAACTACCATTTTCATAACCTCAAAGGTCATTTTCTGTCATCGTCATCATGGCCAATTAATTTTTGTTAAACCACTACTTCCCAAGTGCTACCCAACTTGGTCGATGTGCAAAATACTATGTTTTAGACATCATTTTGAAACATTGTTTATGATCACATGGAATAAAATTTTGGGAAAATGAAAGTGGTTTTTCTCAAGCACAAACCAAAGCACAATAACCTCCTTGAGTGTTTATACAGGTGTCATATATCGAGAGTTTGAAATGCATCTTCAAGGCCTCTTTTTCAAACTGTGAAATTTCTTATTTTATTAATTGGTTTGTAGAGTCGTTTCTGACAATCTAACAAATATTTTGAAGAAGCTAAAAGATGTTTTTCTAGATAATGGGCCAAAAATAAAAATAAAAACCTATTTCAAATTTTTCGTAGCTGTTATATTTTGAGGATATAAATGTGTCTCTTTGAGGCCTATTTTCGCAGTTTTTGGTGGCATAACTCTGATTTTTTTGGAATTTGGTTAGTAAATGTAGAGGAAATATGGATATTTTTTGTAGTTTTTGATGTTTCTAAGTTTGTATCAAGCTTTTAAAATGATTTTTTCAATATCAATATTGTCTCGATATTCTTTGTAGATAGAAGATACATTGTATCTAGTCTTTTAATTTCCATGCAAGTAATTCTTCCCAATTTTATTTAAGAAGAATAAGACATGAAAAAATAGTTTGATTGGGTTTGGAATGGAAGAGCTTAAGGATTTTTTGTATTTTTCATTATTTTGACAAATGAATAGAGGAAGTTTAATGTTGTTTGAACAGGGGTTCTCATGTCATGCTTATTGGGTTTCTTTTCTTTTTGTTAATCACATATATTTTTCTATTAGATTTTTTTCTCAAATATAGTTTAATATTGTATAAGCTCTTCCTGCTCAGCTGAAAGAAACCTATTTCATAATTCATGTATTTTCTCTTTTCTTTTTTCAGTTAGTCATAGGTGTTATTTTTATTCTATGGTGAATCTGAATTCAACTATATTTTAATGGTTATTTTTTCATTTTTCGCCTACCCCATTCATCCTTCAACTAAAATGAAATTTGATTAATCGCCAGTGAGTATGTCTATATTGCCCCTGTTACAAATTTCATTTTTGCCCCTTCTTCATTTGGATATGTAACTCTGACCAAAATAGTTCTCACCCTTTGCACCCAATTTCAAAAAATTAAACCAGAATCAATTTCTAATCATTCATAGCCATCCTAAAACCTAGATCTATCAGTCCCCTAGGTGATTGATAGCACAAGACCGTGAGAGAGCCACTCCAAGGCTAGGGGGGCTAGACCTTAGCCTACAAGTGGTTTCTGGTTACCTTTGTAGCCCTTTTATTTAGTCTAAAGGGACTTTCATAGTGCTAACGGGGTGGATGTGTTTCCCATGGTTTATCCTCTGAAACCTGGATTCATGACAGGATTGTGCAAGTCTCACTCCCCTTTACATGTGATGATGACTTCTAGTTTCCTACTTGGGAAATTAGTTCGGTGTAGTTGATGCTTTCACCCTTGGGGTTTTATGGATTTTTAGATCAATGTAGATGACTTCATGAGATATTCCAGTAAAGGACAGAGAGTAAGGGGGAAGAAGAGATTACAATAGATACGATGATTCTAAGATAAATTGGGAACTCTTCTTTGGAAAGGTATGTTTATTAACATTGCACCGAATAAATGATTAGAATACAAATTTTAAGTTCCATCACAAAATAATTGAGAATATTTTTGATCAGTGGTTGTCATTGATGTCAACCCAAGCAACACCAAGGGATACCTCGATATTGCATAGTAATTTTGACCTACGAAATTACTATATTCTGGGTCAAGAATATTTTTCATGGTTTCTACTTATCGAGATTTTTCCGTTGATATATGGCATGCCATGTAATTCTTCACAGTTTGAGAGATATTCATGTTTGAAGTTTGTAACCCCAGTTAGTGGGCTAAACCACATGGGGTTTGGCATGGGTCATTGAAAAGTCAATAATTAATAATCTTTAACTCCTAAAATCCCTCCGACGTTCACTTTTTGAAGACCCTCTCAACCTAAGCATTTATATAAATTGTGATCCTCATATCCTCCTCATGTAGGGATTTTGCTACCTGAAACAGGTAATTGTGGAATTTGCGCTCTAACTTTTTTTCTATGAAGTTTCAGAAGCTGAAATGTTTATGAGATGAATATGAAATCCCGAGGAAGCTCCTGTAAAAATTTAAAATCAAGGTGCACAATATTTTCAGATATATGATTTGTGGAAGCCGGTGTTTTTGCAGACCCCTGAGCTTCATCTCAAAGAAGTGATCTTGGGAAAATCGTCATAACTCTCTCTCTAAGTATCAAATTTAAATTCTGTAAACAAATGGAGATAGTGTACGGATTGTATGTTTCTTTATATCAATTTTAGAGCCAAATGAAGAACCAGTGACACATGGCACGTTGTACAAGTTCTCTCTACTGAACTAGTATATAATTAGGTCATTGTGAGATATTGGGCATAAATCTCCCTTGAAGAATCCAAATTGGGTCAGACCTATGGAATTGGAAAGAAGACTCAGAGGACTACTGCAGAATCAAAAATCACATGTTAGGGATCTGAAAAAAAAGAGATACACTAGATTCAATATCGAGATCCTAGAAAGCAAGAAAAATCTAGATCATGTGTTGTCAAGGGCTGCAAAGGAGCAGACTTTCTAGGAAAAAAAAGCAAAGCAAGGTGCAGAAGAGGGTAGCATGATAATAATAGCAATCAAGGTGCAGAACAACAGCAAGAATTTCACCACATGAAGTCTTCAAGTGATCAGTACTACATACAGTCATTATAAAGGTATCATTGTACTAAGTCATTGTAAATGTATCATTGTAAAAATTGTACAAGTGTATATCTGCAAAAAGTTGAAGAGGCACTGTCGGGAGGTATAGGATCATCATTAGGTGGTTGTGTCATAGTTGGGGTTATGTTCTATTGTGTATTCTTCTTCTACATCATTCTATATCATTGTAAAGTGGACCATTTTCCCTAGTACAGGAGTCGATTCTTATTTTATTATTCTATAGGGTGGTAGGCTGGTGCTAGGGTAGTGCATGAAGTCACCAACAGGTTCAAGCCTATGAAAACTTCAGGGTGGTAGGGTGGTGCTAGGGTGAGTTGTAGCTCATTGGGTGTTGGGGCATCCGTTCAGTTGACTACTGAAGAATCTTGAGCATTGGAGCGTCCATCCAATGGGAGCTGGAGAAGAATGCTTTTCTAGATTCTAGGAATTTGGAGCTTTACTTTCAATTGGATTTGAATATTAAAGAATTATTAGAAAATCATTCAGGTGTTTTTTGTCGATGCCATTGCGTAAGGAAGTGAAGAAGGGAAAAATTGTCCAAAACTATGCCAACAACTCAAGGGCATTGGAAGAACTCATCAACAATCAATGATCTTACAATGACAGAACTAGCATCAGTTACAAACAAGAAGAAGCAGGACCTTCTACAATAAAATACAATGAACCTATGAGATTTGACATGCATGTAGACTTCATTGGACGAAATTTTCCATCGAGGTACCAACATATTTTTTATGGCTATTGTTATTCATGTGGAAAATTTGGTCATAAAGTTGTTGAATGTCGCACGTACCCTAGGAACTAATACAATTCCTGGAGATCTGTCAAATATGAACCTCACCGGGCTCAATGAAACATCAATAGATTTGAATATTTAATAAATAATATTGAATGTTACAAATGTCGAAACTTTGGACACATAGCCAAAGACTACAAACCTGAAAATCCTCCAAAATAATCTTCGACGCCACAGAACGAAAGAACATGGAAGAATAAGAAGATTGATAATTGTGCTCTTGCTCTCAAGGCTCAAAACGACAAAGATGTGTGGTATGTTGATAGCGGTTGCTCAACACATATGATTGGAGATAGAAAGAAATTTGTATCTATGAAAGAGAAGAAGGATGGAACCGTGTCCTTTGGAAATGATGGATCTTCAAATGTTATAGGATCAGGTACCATCACTCTCGGAAGAAAATATTCTCTAGCCAAGAATGTTCTATTGGTTGAAAACATGAATCACAATCTGCTCAGTGTTCGACAAATGTGTGATCAAGGACACACAATACTATTCAACTCCACAAAATGTGAAATCAGGAAAGGCAGGTATGGTGAAATTGTGGCTACAGCAAGTTGAGCTCCAAACAACATATATGTTCTGGATTAAACAACTAAAGCACGTCTAATAGCTAAAGAGGATGATATAATATTTGGTAGCAATGATGATTGACTAAGTAAGAACTTTGCTATAAAGATGCAAAGTGAGTTCGAGATGTCTTTACTTTGTGAGCTGACATACTTCTTAGGGCTTCAAATATCTCAGCAAGAGAAAGAAATATTTATATGTCAAGCCAAGTACATCAAGGAAATGCTCAATAAATTCAAAATGGAATATTGCAAACCCATCCTTACTTCGATGGTAATAGGTTGAAAATTGAGCATAGACAACTTATCTAAGGATGTGGATCAAAGGTTGTACAGATCTAAGATTGGTAGTCTTCTATATGTAACAACCTCCCAGCCAGATGTTATGCAAGCAGTTGGACAAGGAGGAAGATTCCAAGCAGCACCAAAAGAATCACATATTATTGTTCTCAAAAGAATTCTTCGGTGTCTAAAGGGAACATTAGAATATGGTTTGTGGTATCCCAAGGGTAAAAATATCATTATTCAAGCCCTTACATATGAAAATTGGGAAAGAAGCATTGATGATCGTAAGAGTACTCGTGAAGCATTTGAATATCTTCGCCAGAAGCTTGGGATTCTCCCAAGTTCTCATTAGATTTTCCTTATTCAAAATATAAAGGGGGAGTGGAAGTGTGTACAGGTCCACAGGATGGTTGTCTGTTAGGGGGAGTCAAAGTGTGTACAGGTCTGCAGGATGGTTGTGTGTCAAGGGGAGTTACTCTTTGCCATTAATGTCAAAGGGGGAGAGAATGTTGTAGGAAGAGGTGTCATGATCACAGGGGGAGTACTTGTGTTGCCATCAATGCCAAAGGGGGAGATTTTTGATCAGTGGTTGTCATTGATGTCAACCCAAGCAGCACCAGGGGCTACCTCAATCTTGTATGGTAATTTTGACCTACCAAATTATTGTATTCTAGTTCAAGAATATTTTTTATGGTTTCTACTTGTCGAGATGTTTCTATTGATATATGGCACACCATGTAATTCTTCACGGTTTGAGAGATATTTATGTTTGAAGTTTGTAACCCTAGTTAGTGGGCTAAAACCCCATGGGGTTGTGGCATGGGTCATTGAAAAGTCAATAATTAATCATTTTTAAACTCCTAAAATCCCTCCCACATTCACTTGTTGAATACCCTCTCACCCTGAGCATTTATATAAATTGTGATTCTAATATCCTCCTCATGTAGGTATTTTTCTACCTGAAACAAGTCATTGTGGGATTTGCGCTCTAGAGTTTTTTCTATGAAGTTTTAGAAGCTGAAATTTTCATGAGACGAAGCTGAAATCCTAAGGAAGCTCCTGTAAAAATTTATGATCAAGGTACGCAACATTTTCCGAGATATTATCTGTGGAAGTTAGTGTTTTTGAAGGCTCCTCAACTTGATCTCAAAGAAGTGATCTTGGGAAAATCATCATAACTCTCTCTCTGAGTATCAGATTTGAATTCTGTAAAAAGCGGTAGATAGTGCATAGAATTTAGGTTTCACTGAATCAATTTTAGAGCCAAATTAAGAAACATTAACACGTGGCATTCTGTACAAGTTCACTTTATGGAACCAGTCCATAATTAGGTCATTGTGAGAGATTCGGCATAACTCTCTCTTGAAGAATCCAAATTGGGTCAAACCTATGGCATTGGAAATAAGACTCAAAGGACTACTACAGAACCTAAAATCACATATTAGGGATCTAAAAAATCATAGATACACCAGATTCAATATCGAGATCCTAGAAGGAAAGAAAAATCTAGATCATGTGTTGTAAAGGGCAGCAAACGACCAGAATTTCTAGGGAAAAAAATCAAAGCAAGGTGCGGAAAAGGGTACCATGATAAGAGTATAAATGAAAGTGCAGAACGACAGCAATAATTTCACCACATGAAGTCTTCAAGTGGGCAGCACTACATACAGTCATTATAAAGGTATCGTTGTACTAAGTCATTGTAAACGTATCATTGTAAAAATTGTACAAGTTTCTATCTGCCAAGAGTTAAAGAGGTAGTGTCGAGAGGTCTAGGATTATCATTAGGTGGTTTTTTCATAGTTTGGGTTATGGTCTAATGTGTATTCTTCTTCTACATCATTCTATATCATTGTAAAGTGGACCATTTTCCCTGGTATGGGAGTCCATTATTCTTTAATTCTTCTATAGGGTGGTAGGGTGATGCTAGGCTGGTGCATGAAGTCACCAATAGGTTCAAGCCTGTGAAAACATCAGGGTGGTAGGGTGGTTCTAGGGTGATTTTTATCTCATTGGGTGTTGGGGCATCCGTTTTAGTTGAGTACTGAAGAATCTCAGGCGTTGGAGCGTCCATCCAGTGGGAGCTGGAGAAGAATGCTTTTCTAGATTTTAGGAAGTTGGAGCTTTATTTTCAATTGGATTTGAACATTAAATAATTATTAGAAAAGTATTCAGGTGTTTTTTTTCCTGGATAGGGTTTCCACCTTAAAAATTGTGTGCAGTTGTGTTCCTTTTGTTTACTTCTATCATTGTTCAAACACTGATAATAATTGAAGATTAACTGATGCTCTGAAAGATTAATAATAATACTAATTGAAAGGAATATTGATTCACCACCCCCCCCTGTCTTAGTATTTCCAACAAATATAATCAAAGAATGCAATCTTTACATGGTTATATTAATCGCTAAGATAATTGCTAATATACTATATAAACTCTAACTTTGGGACGAATTTTTATGAAGGAAGGGTATATGTAATGACCCATCTTAAGCTACTAATGGAATATGATTATTAGCATGTATGTGAAGCATGCATATGTTGGCTACATATGCATGAATTGCACTAGTATATATACCAGTTTGATTGTATAAAATTTCTAAGTATATGGAAAAAAAATAAATTATTAAATGCATTAATTAGTACACCAATTATGGAATTAATGCAATAAAATAAAATATGTTAATTTAATTATATTTCATTAATATTATTTTAATTAAATAATGAATTATTATTTAAATTATTATAATTGATACTTTTAACAAGTTATGTCAATGAATGTAAAAGGAGAAATTGAAATAATTCTAGAAGACCCTCCACTGACTTAAGTTGGTTGAATCGATAAGTCACAACTTGCTTTTGTTGAAAAATGCAACAAGGAATTCCTAATTTAATTTTCCCTTGAATTAAAGTAGGAGAAAATCGAAATTCCACATCACAAGACAACTTGAATAAGTTAATTGAGTTGTTATCACTAAGTTATCTTAGTTAATTTGAGTTGCGGACTTAACCTGAGTTGTGTACAGTGATTCATAAATTTTAGGAGCCTAGGTTGAGTTTAATTTCAATTGGAATAATTTAATTCAGTTAAATTGAGTTAAGGCCAATTCAACTAGTTCTAATTGTTGGAGGAACTAGTAGGCGGTCTAGAAATGGGGTGCAACTTCAATGTTCAACCAGTTAACTGATCAATCAGACTTAATTAATGCATTCATGCATGAAATTCGAGTTACCCAGTTGATATTGGATTTCAAGGGAAGTGTACTATCATTTTTATAATTATCCAAGTTATACAGGTGGTGCATGCAGTCAGATAAGGGCCTATAGGGATTGCGCAGTTCTGGATGGGTATTTCCATAATTAATATGGGGCTAATTCCTTGAGAAATAGTGCAAGGAAATAGGAGCTTGGAAGGTAGGAAAATTGGCTAAGTGTTGGCGAGAGTCAGTCTATGAGAGAGTGAGATAGATTATGCTTGTGTAGAGGTTGCTCAGGCTTGGGAAAGCATTGTATTTCTTCTCTATTTTTTGACTAATGCAATACATATAGGAAGGGGTTTTTCATACTTTCTTTCCCTTAGATCAATCCTCGTGTATGTGTGTTAAATCGTTATGCATGCTTTTGATATGTGTTCTCAATTGTGAACTGCTTTCCGCAAATGAGTAGAGTAGATTTGAGTCTTATGCTTTAGTAAATTTAATGAGCAGATTTAATCTACAATTAAATGTATACATGGTATTAGAGCTAGATTCATAGTAGAGAAGAGAATTTGAAGTTGTCTTTCCAAGAGGTTCTAATTTCAATATCATTGTTTCAGGTTTTCTCCGGGACTAAGAAGACGGCTTCCAATGGACTCAGGCTCAAGAATGCTTTTTAAGGAACCAAAAATTATGTGGCACGGAAGATCTGCATGGGGGAATTATTGGATGAAAATGGGTTGCTATAATACGTCAAGATAGATGTATCAAAAACCCCCAACATATGATGCCCAGGATCTCACTTTGTGGAAGAAGGATGTGGCTAAATCGAGGAGAATCATATTGGAGGGAGCTCGAGATCATATTGTATCGAACCTCCATGGGAAAGAAACTTCATTCGCGATGTGAAAAACACTATCATATTTGGTTGAGAACAATGGTGACCATAGGAATTTGGCACTCAAGGAAAATCTTAGAAGTATCAAGATGGAAAAGAATGAATCAATTCTGCAATACCTGAGCAAGTTTACACATTGTCGTGATGAACTTGGGGGGGTCGGTGCTATTGTCTCAGAAGGAGATTTGGTAGCTCTAGCTCTTTTGGGCCTTCCCAAGAGTTGGCATAGTTACCAATATTTCGTAAATGGTAGGGAGAAACTACCAAGTTTGTAGCAGTTATGGTCTGATCTAGTGCAAGAAGAAATAATTTAGAGCTACAGAGACGGGACTTTATCCAAAGTTGAGGATGAGGAGAATTGTACCCTGGATGGAAAGGAAAAGAAATGGAAAGGGAAGAAATCCAAATCCAAATCAGAATCTGGCCAGGAAAGTCAGAAGAAAGACTTGTCAAAAATAAGAAGCATCAGAGGAAATGTGAAAAGGCAGAGACTAGTTTGGACCTCGCAAAATTGGTGCCTGTACCAACTTTTCCTTCAATGTTTCAAAAGACTCTTGGCAAGCCATGGACCAAGAAAATTCACTATCCTTAGCTAGAAGTCAGAAAAGAGGAGTAGCTATCTTTGAAAAAATTTCAATGAATCTTCTATAGTAACCAGCATGTCCTAAAAAACCTCTTACTTCCCTTTGAGTTTTGGGTGCAGGAAGATTCAGAATGATTTCAATCTTTGCCGGATCAACCTGGATACCTTTGTCAGAAATCAAATGGCCAAGCACCACTCCCGCTTTGCACATTAATCTACATTTCTTATCACACAAAGCAATATGGGCTTCCTGAGAATGAAGAAGTACTTTCTCCAAATTTTTGAGAGCTTCCTGAAAAGAATCACCAAACACAGAAAAGTCATCCATATAAATTTCTACAAATTCTAGATCGGAAAATATAGCCAGAACTGCCCTTTGAAAGGTAGTCGGGGCATTACATAAACCAAAGGGAAGAAATTTGTAAGAAAATGTCCCCCATGGACATGTAAAACTAGTTTTATCCTGATCTGCGAGTGCAATCTATATCTGGTTATAACCACTGAAGCCATCCAAAAAGGAGAGATATTTCTTTCTTGCAAGGGTATCAAGCACTTGATCAATGAAAGGGAGAGGGTAGTAATATTTAAGAGTGGCTTTATTCAATTCTCGATAATCAATACAAATACGCCATCTTCCATCTTTCTTAGGTACTAGTACTAATGGAGATATCCACTGACTTTCGGAAATAGGATAAATAAAACCAGCATCTAAGAGTTTCTGTAATTCTTCCCTCACATTGTCTCTTAGAGCTAGATTCATTCGCCTTTGAGGTTTTCGGATAGGTCGGGTTCCTTCCTGAATATAGATGTGGTGTGTACAAGTTTCAGGAGGGATACCCTTCATATCTTCATAGCCCCAAGAAAAGGCACTAAGATGGTTTTGCAAAAAATTCACAAGTTGTTCTTGCTAAGATGAGTCCAAATCTAAACTAATATGCAGGGATTTACCAGGGCTAATCTCAACAAGAGTGGTATCAAGCTAAGGAGTACTTAAGGGAGTGGTCAAATGCAGTGGTACAGAAGAATGAGAATCATTATTTTCTTGAAATTCTAGGCTGAAAATTTGGCTCAAAGGCTCATAATTAGGCATAATGTCTAGATTATTCAGGAAATATTGAATCTCATCTTCCTGTGAAGACCCGGTATAATGGTGGATAAGGGAAATAGAATTAGTTTCCTCATCACTACTTTGATCCAACCATAAAGTATCTCAAAGGTCGTGAATGGATCTGGCGGGGGTATAAGGTAACTTTCTTCCTATAATCTCCATGTGAGATATACATATCACCGGAATGACATCCAATATATGCATCAGCCGTAGTAAGACATGGTCGACCCAAGATCAAGGGATTTCCTCCTACTGGGTTATTTGGCTCAAGCACAATGAAATCAGCAGGATATTCCCAAGAATCTAATGAGATGATCACATCATCCAATACTCCCTCTGGCTTAATTTTATTTCTATCTGCTAATTCAAGCACAATGGGAGTAGTGCAAAGATGAGATAACTGAAGTTGATCCATGGTTTGCTTATTCATGACATTAAAGGCTGCCCCCAGGTCTATAAGAACATTAGAG
This sequence comes from Pinus albicaulis, assembly GCA_034641835.2. Lineage (NCBI taxonomy): Eukaryota > Viridiplantae > Streptophyta > Pinopsida > Pinales > Pinaceae > Pinus > Pinus albicaulis. The sequence goes on from CM076571.1 coordinate 871,528,177, forward strand.
ACAAGGACATTACCAATCTGAACTAAGACAACAAGGTTTACGGTATTAGTATATTTTTCCACAGACACACATCTTTTCATCAACTCTGCTGCCCTACCAATAAATTGAATGGTTCGGGGTTCCAATCTCTTCCTCCTGGGTTTCTTGAGACAGATTTCCTTAATGATCTTAGTACAAAAGGGATCTCTTTGATGGCTTGAAGCAAAGGTATCTGAATGAAAATATTTCGAAGCTCAGATGCCAAACTAGTCTCAGAAACAGGCTCACTCCTTTCCATTACTAGCCTCTCTGGGAAGGGTAAGGACTGCTTAGGGACACCTTTCAGAGAATGGTTGAGATTTTCCTCTTCTCCTTTCTCTTCAATGATCACCATAGGTTGCTTCTGATTTTCTGATGTTATAGTCCTTCCCGATCTTAATTTAATATCATGAACCCCAACTGGAATAGACTGTTATTCGAATGGTAAAGGTGGGTTTGTTACATGGATCATTTGCACTGCTTTATTATTATTAGGATTGGGCATAGGTTGAGCAGGCAACTGAGGAGGTCGAAAGGGTGGAGGTAAAGGCAATGGTGGAGTGGACTGACTCGGAAGTTGAGGCATTGAATAAGGTGCATGTGTAGATGGGTATGACTACATAGGTGGCTGGTAGGAATATGGATAATGATTTGGCCCTCTCCAAACTTGTTGCCATGGTTGAGAAGGTTGCCCATGCTGATATTGATTCCCATACTGCCACTGCTGATGAGATTTAGGATAAGAATATGCATTCGAATTATAACCAAAATAGTGTGGAGGAAATTTAGAAGCAATACCTGTACCTACCTGAGGCCAATTCATTCTTACTCCCATAGCATTCAAGTATTCAGCTTCAGGCTGTTCCACTGTAAATACAGCTTTAAGTCCTGGTATAGAGGGACATTTTTCTGTGATATGGTCTTCTGCACAAATAGCACACTTATTATTTTCTTTCAAACTAAGAGGACACTCTTTAGGGGGATGCTTGTCTCTACATTTAGGACAGAAAATAAATAATGACTCTTGTTCCTTCATGAGTTTTTGCTGAAATTTTAAGGAGTATAACTATTTGGTAACATTGTTCATTATATCAATTTTCATGTCTTCCATTTTATTTTCTATTCCAATAATCATAGCATCAGTATATTCGGTTTTTCTATTTCTATTTCGAGCTCCTCTACCGGATCTGTATTGGTTTCTTGAAAATTTCCAACATAATTCATAAATTTGATCAAAAGTTTGTTGAGAAATATCACCTTGTCCTAACAGATTCAAATTGTTTCTGGAATTTTTAGTAAGTCCTCTTAAGAACAATGTTCTAATAGTGTTGAGATCAAGCTTAAGTTTTGACCTTTGTAAAATATACAAAAATATTTCCAAATAATCTTCAAGCATTTCATCATCATCTTGTATGATTGTAAAAATTCATCCTGCATGTCCCAAGTTTTGCAATATTCTTGATATTTAGACAAAAATACTCTCTTCATCTGATCCCAAGAGGTTACAGTGTTTCCTCCTAACCCCATAAACCAGTGAAGAGCTGAGTCCTTGAGGGTAATAGGAAATAATCTTAACTTCTTAACCTCACTTGCATAATCATAACTTCTACAAAAAATATCAAACTCAAATAGAAAAGACTCAGGATCTTCATGAACTTTACCATGGAAATGAGGGAGAGCTGATGGTGGAATATTCTTCATCTGTGACACAGTATCAGGATCCAAAATTGGAAACACAAAAGTGGATTGTCCTTCACTTACCTAGTTGTCACCAGTCCCTTCCAAATGATCTTCTTGGTCCACCATTGTTCCCTTCTTACTTGTACCTCTCTCCACAGGCTGATCCACACCTGAGCTGTTGTTACCAGAATCCAGGTGGATTGTTCCTGCGTGATGGGTTTGAATTGAATTGGGCTTCCTGCTGATAGAAGGAGACCCAATATGAAAATTATTTTCAGAATTATTTCGGCCCTTAGTGGGCTTCGAACCCTTACCTTTCCTAGGCATTCATTTCAAAAGAAAAGAAAAAAATTAAAGACAAAAAATTTCTAAAAAAAATTTGTTAGAAATCAATTAACACTAATAAAATTCCTTCAAAGAAACAACACTGCAAAAAATAAAGAAAAATTTCCTCTATTGCATAATCAGAAAATTCTTACCAAATCAAATCGCCTCCTCGGCAACAACGCCAAAATGTTGGGTGTAGGAATTACACTTAAGAAAACTCCTCAACACTTAATTTGTCAACCCAAGGGATTCATAAACTTAGAGACGAAGCACAGGAAATGCTAGAGGTGGTATGAATACTTCTAATGCAAATCCCTACTTTATTAAAGGAAAGATTGCAAAATCAATTCAAAAGAGAAAAAGCAACTTGAACCATTAACAATAATCTAAGACTAGAACGAGAAAGCATGCATTTGCAAGAGAGAATTAAAGATAAAAGGCAATCACTTCAGCAAGGTAAAATGTGAAAACACCGAAGTGGAACATCGCACATCGCTATCGGTGATTTTTATGTTTACATGTTAAGACATCGCAAGTTATATGGTTTAAGTTGCGATGCAATGAAGTGGACACGTGTCGGGTGGAGGTCCAAGCGCATATCGCATAGCGCATGTGATATGATATAATAGTTAACGATGGAGTTAAAAGTAGCGAAGTGCGATGAGGTAAGTTTGCGGTTTTCCGAAGTGCGATTGTATTAAAGGGGAAAAGTTGCAACGGGTGTAAAGTTTTCGAAGTGCTGACAGGTTATAAATTTCGATATGCGATATATGTTATAATCGCTGATGTGCAAATGCTATATTCCTCAATCTGCGAAATGTTATGTTTTTCGGTTTGCGATGCAAGATTGTGTAGGGAAGAGCCTTGGTAAATGTGTGGAATTTCGGTAAGCATGCAGAGTCACGTGCAAAAGACGAAAGGGTAACTTTAAATGTTTTATATGTGTTCCCGATGGTTTACGTCATAATTCTATAATAAAAGGTTTATAATAGAACAAAGTGGCGATTGAAGATTAAAGCCTTTTATGGTTAAAGCATTTATAACGTAATGGTTTTGGAGTTAAAATAGGGTACCACAAAGCCTGTGTTAATTATGATGATATTGCAGGTAAGTTAAATACTTTTTCTTAATAAATTTTAATCAAGAATAAAATCCTGGGAACAGGCAGACATAGTCTAAATCTGCATATGTGGGTATTTGCGGCATTATGGCTGCATCATTAAATATAGGCTGACACATTGCCTCAGGCTCCACTGCCTTGGTGGTGGCGGGCAAGGCAACGGACCTGCGTCAGCCACAAAATCAATTGCAAAACTAATGTTCAAAATTTGGAATAGCCCAAAAATATCACCGTATGGACCAAAAAATAACCCAACAAAAGATAAATAGCAAAACTAATGTTAAACTTTGGAATAGCCCAAAAAATCAGGATAAGGACCAAAAAATACTCCCCACACTGTCGCTAAATAAATTGCAAAACTATTATTAAAAAATCTCGTCGTATGGACCAAAAAATACCCCAACAAAAAATAAATCACAAAACTAATGTTCAACTTTGGAATAGCCTAAAAATCTCACGGTACAGACCAAAAAATACCCCCAACACCATCGCTAAATGTCACTTGGCAGTGAAATAATAATGTTATTCATTGTTTGACTACAACAATGATTACTATACACAAAGACCAAGTTTTATTTATTCAATTGCTATAAATTTGATAAAAAATAATTAATTTTCTTTGATATGTTAATTTTATAATTAGATAAATTGAAGAAAATTGTTTATAGCTCGTTTAATTATCATAAATTTATAAACTTTAAATATATAAAAAGTATTTTTTACATTCTACTTTTGCAAGTCCAAAAATATTAATTAATACAAAAACACTATTTCATTACTTCAAATGGATTGATGTAATCAAGATTAATATTTTTAATTTGTATGAATTAATATTTTATAAGTGAATTTAATAATTTCATTAATTAAATAATGTTACATATATAAAATATAAGTGCTATATTAAGATAGAAAAACTATCTTGATCCTAAAATAAACTTCGTTGAACAAATATCTCAACCACATACCAATATAGGAAGCTAGTTAGTTGGAGAATATCTTTCAACCTAACTAGATCTAACAACCTCATAAAGACTAGGGACAAACTCCTTTACTTAGAAAACATCCCACTTAAGACAAGTAGGAGTTATAACTCTAACACTTCCCTTTGACGACTACTTGTCTTAATCTTGATAAAAAATGTTGATCTATGGTCCAACCTGGTGTTTACAACTATTATACAAAATGTTTGCGTCCATATAAAGAAACAACCATCCACCAAAATACATGGGTACCTAATGACTACAACTACCGATCTACTAGGATGTCCTTTGTGTACATGGTTCATTCAACCATCATATATTCATTCATGTACATGTACCTTTAACTCCCCCTACATCACCATCATCATCATCATCTTAAGTTTTCTTGGCTTAGCTGTAACCATGCTCTAGGTTTCGTTGGCTTACCCTTAAGAATGCTTTGGGTTTTGTCAGCTTACCCTCAACCATACTCCTGATGCTCCTACATTAGAACGCCAAGGCTTAAAAACACTCTAGAAATCTCTTTCTAGATGTTCTTTGTCTCTCAAAAACTTCTTCAAATCACACCAAGTGGTTTTGGCTTACCACAAACCTACAATTACAAAGTGGTTTTTAGTTTACCACGAATTTCATGGGGGCACATGTAGAAATTTTAATACAAATTATGTATTTCCTGGATTCTCCTGATATAAAAATTATATGCAACTGTTAAATACAAAATTTCTTCTACAAAAATCTTTGTGGAATTTAAAACATGATTGCCAATTGCAACATCAAGAAGAAAGATCAATCGCACATACTACAGATTTTTTTACTGAGAAAGCATAAAGCTAAGAACCCCACTATCATATGTTATGTATATATCATGGATCATGAAAAAATATCAAACAAAACTCTAATCCAAGAGCTCTTAGTACAATATACAATCGTCTCACATTGTCATACAAAAATTGGCAAATTCATGTGCCAATTTACTGCCTCGAGACAACCTGCCTCCACTGCATAATCCTAAATGATAACAATCCCTGAATGAATGGAATCCTGATTTCCTTGACTACGCAATCCTCATGGGCACATCCAATGTGTGTGTGGTTGTATGAGTGCACCCATTAATGTCACAAATGATAGTCAAACTGTCCCTTTCACCTAGATCTCAATTGGGTCTCCATTGGATCTGACATGCATGTAGCTAACAATAGTAAATCTTCAGTTGCATGTGAGACTAGTAATTGTGAATTAATTAATAATTAATTCACTGGTCTCTCACTAGTGTATCTTCAGTTACAACTAGCACAACTGAGTTTAACTCACTTAACTAAGTTAAACTACTTTACAACTCACACAACTGCACATCCAACTCTGTTACAATTTTGAATCACTCAATTACAACTAAGTCCACTTGCATGTCTCACAAACCAGCCATTGAACTCGAATTTCCTATAGCTAACTGACTTGCCACTTCAGTTAACTATTTACAAGTGCTCATTGAGAATAGAATATTTTTTATTGTCCAACTAATATTAAGGGATAATAATAGCCGACATGCATCTATAAATAGACATGCGATCTATAAATAGAACTCGCACATACATATATAAATAGAATTAATCTATAAATAACCTTTTCTCCTGCATCTATAAATAGACATCATCTATAAATATAATTTTATCATGCATCTAAAAATATAACTCCACCTAAAAATAACCTGAGTCTCCATCCTAGTGTAGGTGCATAATTTTCACTAGGATCTTCTTGTTGAGTATCAAACTCCCTCTCAACAAGAAAGGGATTATCCTTCACCCTGATACTGTCTCTATGGTATTCGAATTTGCTCCTGGTGAGTGCCTTCGTCAGAATATCTTCATCCTGATCTTCCATAGGAATGTACTAAAGCAACATGATCTTCCGTTGCACACAATATCTGATATGATGATACTGGATATCTATATGCTTAGATATATCATGAAACACAAGATTAATTGAGAGTTTAATGCAACTTTGATTATCACAATGAATCACTATCGGATCTAAATGAGAACCAAACAAACCAACCAAGATCTTTCTCATCCAAATAGCCTCACATGTAGCTTGAATCGCTGCCATGTATTCCGCTTCCGTTGAACTAAGTGCCACTGATCTCTACTTCTTGTTGTACCAATAAAAAACTGTAGATATGATACTAAATATCCCCCCTGATGTGCTCTTTCTGTCCATTGGGCTGCCTTCCCAATCTGCATCTGTGAAGCCATGCAACTTCACCTCATCTGTTTGTCTGTACCATAAGCCATACTCAGATGTGCCCCTCAGGTATCTCAGGACATGATTTCTCGCCTTCCAAAAGAGCTTGGTAGGCTTAACCATCCCTTGACTTAGCTGGTTAACCGCATAGCCAATCTCCTATCTCGTGTTCACTAGATAAATTAGTGAACCCACTAACTGTCGATAGACAGTAGCATCCACTACCTCTCTAGATGTAGAATCCTCTTTCCTCTAGTTTCCTGGAAGAGGAGTATCCATGGGTTTGCAGCCCTCCATGTGAAACTTACCCAGTATCTCCCTTGCATACTTGCCTTGAGACACAAAAATTTCACCATCTCACTGCCATATTTCCAATCCAAGGAAATAAAGAAGGAGGCCCATATCCCTCATCTCAAACTCCTTTACAAGGTCCTCCTTGCACGAGTGTATCAGTTGCTCATCACCAATCAATATTAAATCATCAATATAAAGAACAATGATTAAAATATTACCCTCCACCACAATTTGGCTTAGGTTTTCATCCACCTCACTTTTGGTGAAGCCTAGTTCGGTGAAATAGTTGTCTATCTGAGTGTACCAAGCACGGGGTGCTTGCTTCAGCCCATACAACACTATTTTAAATCGTCACACATGTGACTCGCTGCTGAAGATCTCAAATCCTTTAGGCTGCTCTATGTACACCTCTTCCTCAATGATCCCATTGAGAAACGTAGTCTTCGCATCCATTTGATGAATGTGCCAGTCCATATGCGTTGAGAGAGAAAGGATGGTCCTTATGGAAGAATAATATGTGACAAGTGAAAATGTTTCTTCATAATCAATCCCATAGATCTGTGAGAATCCCCAAGAAACAAATATGGCCTTGTATTTCTCAACACTCCCATCAGTAGCTTTCTTTACCTTGTAGATCCATCTCGAACCTACCACTGATTTATCAACTGGCCTTGGAACAATTTCCCAAGCACTTTTTTTGACAATGCAGTCATACTCCTCCACCATTGTATTTGCCCATGTGGGCTCCTGCACTGCTTCGTGAAAGGAAGATGGCTCAGTCATAATACATTTTCTCATAATATCCATGTATCCAGTAAATTGGTTAGGAAACTGTCTTTGTCTACTCTATGAAGTAGGGGCTCCTACATTTTGTGCAGCATCAAGTCTCAGCCTTTCAACTTTTGTGGTACGCCTTATGCTTATTCTGATATTTGGATCTGCATGAGTAGACTCCTCCACTCCATGAACCTCCTGTTGTGGCTGATCCACATCTAGAGACTCATCTTTGGGAACCAATAGTTCCCCCTCCACATGCAATTCCATCTCCCTCTCAAGCGACAACCGCATGGATTTCTCGTCGCATAATAGTCATCTTACTATTATGCAAATACACACGATAATTATGGGGTGTTTCTGTGCACCACAAAAATATCCCAACTTTAGTAGTCGGCTCCAGCTTCCTCCAGGAATTCTTGGTCATGTGCACATAAACATATGAGCCAAAACCTTAAAGTGTGAAACATCCAATTTCTTACCAGTGAAAGCTTCTTTAGGTGTACTCATGCCACGTACTCTACGAGGGCAACAACTTTGCACATAAACTGCAGCATTGCATGCTTCCGCCCACAAATGCATTGGTAGGCCCAGATCATGCAACATCACTCATGCCGCACCCATGATCGTTATGTTCTTCCTCTTTGTGACCCCATTTTGCTGTGGGTTATGAGGCCCTATGAGTTATATTCGAATTCTTTCTTTGTTTCATAAGTCTTTGAATTTTTTAGAGATGTATTCTCCACCATTATCACTCCTCAAAGCCTTCACTTACTTCCCCGAATATTTCTCCACCAATGCCTTAAACTCACAGAACTTTGAGAATGTTCGATGATTCTTATTCATGAAGAAGATCCAGAATTTATGAGAAAAATCATCAACAAAAATAACATAATAATTATGTTTTTCTATTGAAGCAACCGAGAATGGTCCACACACGTCTGTGTGAACTCTCTCCAGGATCATCGTAGCATTGTTCTCCTTTTCATGAAAGGTGGACTTTACATACTTCCCCATGGTGAAACCCTTGCACTGATCTAACTGAGCAAGTGTTCCCATTGGAAGTCCAGTAGATATTTGCTGCATGAATTTCAAGGCTCCATGATGAAGATGGCCTAATCGCCTGTGCCATAATTCGCCCTCATCCCGGCTCAAAACTTTTGCCGCCTTTCCCATCATGGCAGCACAACCATCTACCTCTAGCTTGTAGAGATTCGTAAGTTGAATCCCTATCCTCTTGGCTTGACCCATTGTTTTATGTCGCAAGAAATATTTTCCATCGTTGAAAACGACGTCATAGCCTCTGTCCTCTAACATTGCGATTGAGACCAAGTTTTTCTTCAGACCTGGAACATGCATAACATATTTCAATTGAAATGGTTTACCTGACTCCCTCTCAAAGGTAATGGTGCCAATTCCAGTTGCATTGTATCGTCCATCGTCGCCCATCTCTATATGCATTTGGAGTTTTTTCTCCTCCAAGTCATTGAAAAGATCCTTATCTCCTGTCATGTGGAAGGAAGCGCCACTATCCAAATAACACACCATTCTTAATGCACTTGACACCATGAATGCGATCAAGGAGAAGTAAAGTTCAAATTGTGAGGCAAGGGCCTCACCATCTGCAACTCCAACAAGCTTCTTGTTCTTCTTCTTTTGTGGACAATTAGTAGCAAGATGCCCATGTTCGTGACAGTAAAAACACTTCACCTTGGATAAATCCAGATTCTTGCCTTTAGACTCAGATTTTGAATGGAATTTCTTGCGCTTCCCCTTCCTTTCCTTGGCAGCCAAAGCACAATCCTCCTCATCATCATGCTTTGATGAAGAGCCATCTCTGGTGTTCCACCTGAACTCCTCTTGCACTAGATCTGACCACAGTCGTTCCCAATCCGGAAATTTTTCCCATCCGTTGACAGAGTATTCATAACTGTGCTAGCTCTTAGGAAATCCCAAGAGATCCAAGCTCACCAAATCATCATCAGCAATAGTGATTCCCACACTCCCCAGTTCATCCTGACATTGGACAAACTTCGTGAGATACTTTGGAATGTTGTTGTCTTTTTCTATCTTGATCTTACTGAGTTTATCTTTCAGCGCCAATTTCCTATGGTCGCTGCTGCTTTGGAAAAGATCCGTGAAAGCCTTTCACATAGAATATGGTGTGGCTTTCCCATGAAGGCTTGAGACAATGTGGTCTCATACACCTTCCAAAAAAATCCTCCTTGCCTTTGCCACTTTCTTTTTCCATGCATCAAGTAATGCAACATCTGTCGAAGTGGGCTTAGGAACATCACTGTCAATGAATTCCTTAAGCCATTATCTTCGAGCACTGCCTCCATCCTGTCCTTCTAATAAATGTAGTTCGATCTCACCTTGAGTGCATACTCTAGCCGCAAGCCGTTGAAATCGAGGTCGATGTTTACTCAATTTTTGCACCAAGAAAATATTTCTGCAAATTTGAATTCTTTCCACCAAAAAGCTTAGCTCCTGCTTCAAAATTGCAATCTCCTGTGCTCCAATACCATGTAGAAATTTTAATACAAATTATATATTTCCTGGATTCTCCTGATCTAAAAATTATATGCCACTGTTAAATACAAAATCACTTCTACACAAATCTTTGTGGAATTTAAAACATGATCGCCAATTGCAATATCAAGAATAAAGATCAATCACACATAACACAAATGTTTTTACCGAGAAAGCATAAAGCTAAAAACCCCACTATCATATATTATGTATATATCATGGATCATGAAAAATATCATACAAAACTCCAGGCCAAGAGCTCTCAATACAATATACAATCATCTCACACTGTCATACAAAAATTGGCAAATTCGTGTGCCAATTTACTGCCTCCAGTCATCCTACCTCCACTGCACAATCCTAGCTGATAGCAATCCCTAAGTGAATGGAATCCTTCTTTTCTTGACTGCGCAATCTTTATGGGCACATCCAATGTGTGTGTGGTTGCATGAGTGCACCCACTAATGTCACAGCTGATAGTCAAACTGTCCCTTTCACCTACATCTCAACTGGGTCTCCACTGGGTCTGACATGCATGTAGTTAACAGTAGTAAATATTTAGTTGCATGCGAGACCACTGATTGTGAATTAATTAATAATTAATTCACTAATCTCTCACTAGTGTATCATCAACTACAACTAGCACAACTGATTTTAACTCACTTAACTGAGTTAAACTACTTTACAACTCACATAACTACACATCCAACTCTGTTACAACTTCGAATCACTCAGTTACAACTAAGTCCACTTGCATTTCCCACCAACCAACCTTTGAACTCGAATTTCCTATAGCTAACTGATTTTTCACTTCAGTTAACTATTTCCAAGTGCTCATTGAGAATAGTTTATTATTTATTTTCCAACTAATATTAAGGGATAATGATAGCCGACATGCATCTATAAATAAACATGCGATCTATAAATAGAGCTCACACATACATCTATAAATAGACTTAATCTATAAATATAATTTTCTCATGCATCTATAAATAGACATCATCTATAAATAGAATTTTCTCATGCATCTAAAAATAGACCTCCACCTAAAAATAGCCTGAGGCTCCATCCTAGTGTAGCTATATAATTTTCTCTAGGTTCTTCTTATTGAATCTCAAAAGCACACATGTCTCATCAGGATTGCACCACAAATTAGTTAGGTACATTAAATGGAAAAAACCACTCATGGATATACCAGACACATACATTATCTGAGACAACTACATCACGTCAAACATGATGTTAAACTTGCTCTCAAATTGAATTTGCGACTTATATTAGACATGATCATGAGTCTGTTTTATTATTCAACACACCAAAAAATATTTTCCACCATCATTTAATATGTGTTTCTACCATAACCATTATTCTTTATTTCCATTATGTTCCCAAATGCACTGTATCTACTACAAGTATTATCACCTACTCTCCAAATATCTCTCTATTATATTTAGGACCTGTGTCTTCCCCGCTATAAATTATTCATTCCTCCCCCAAAATTAAACCTACAACCAACACTTGGTTTCTTAAGCAATAATGATGCAACTTGTTTCCACCATAATTAGTGTCCGTGTTCCTCCCTTCACCTGAAAAACTTTCATCACGTACCATCTAGAGACCAAAGTACCATTGATACCTTAAATTTATCAAGAAAATGTTATACTCGAGGGCATAAAATTAATCTACCATGAATACTAAGTAACTAGCCATCCTATAGACCAATTTCCATCTACTGAGATATATGGGTGTCATTCGTTGTACTCACAAACTATTTAGGTAAGTTGTCTGGATATGGGATATATTCTTCTCACTCTCACATTATCTTTGCACATTCCTATTGTTAGCCCCCTAATTTTCTCTCTTTTTACTGCTTTTACCTTCCTAAATTATAACCATTTACCCCTGTTTCACCTCCTTTATGCACCCTCATCCCGCACCAGTCCAAGCATGGTGACACATTTAGTATAAACATTTATTTTTCATGTTATAATTAAATATAGCATTAATTAAATATCTATCACATGATTTCTTATTTCTAAATCACTTTCGTAATAGATCGATATATCCAAAGGTTATGTGATGGTTAAAGTGCTTATCATGATCGCTGATCTTAGTGCAGGATCGGATCTGCACTATTGCCAGCACAACATATCTTCATGGAAGATCTGAACTTCCTTAATCACTTCCCCATCTTAAGCCATTTCAGCCACGACAGTGAATGACTCAAAGGCAGCTGAGACTAATCCGTGAAGGGAGAAAGCTGGTTAGCTATGACAAGTTTTGCAAAACTGTCTTATCTTAAAGGCCGAGACTAAATTATGCATTTTGTTATGAATTAGTTGAGTGATTTGTTTTGGCCTTCGGACAACAGATCTATATATTGTAAAATGTAAATAGGACCAAGGAGGAGAATTTTTGGGAGCAGAGTTTAGATTGAAGTTGATAGGCGATAACCAGTCTTTTGTTATCGCCCAAATCTGGGCTAGACATTGTATTAATGTATGTATTCACCTCAGTAAATTAATAAAAGGTTTTCTTCCACCTCATGTTTCAGAAATTATGTTTCTATTCTTTTAAGCTAATGAATTAACTGGTTTTCTGAGTAGCGTTTAATTTTGAAAGGGAAACGCGCTAGTTGGCTAGGGCCCAGCCAACCCAGCACGTTTACCCTATTTTCGGTTTCCTGTAATGTGTGTTTAAATTATTAAAGTGTGATTCAATTTTCAGCACATATATTCCTGTCTTATTGGAAACAGATCCATCATGTGAAGTAGTTACATTTTCTTTCCCTGCAAATTACTTTCCTGCATTTGATTTCAGATTGGATTTCCCATCTGGTACAAGCAGGAGAAGCAAACCTGCATCAGGCACGTTGGTGTGACATTTCTCTTTTCTTGCAGTTCTGTTATTTGGTTTTCCACCACCTAGTACAATCAGGAGAAGCAAACCTGCACCAGTGCATGTTGGTGTGACATTTTGTTTTCTTACAGTTCTGTTTATTTGGTTTTCCACCGCCTGGTACAAGCAGGAGAAGCAAACTTGCACCAGTGCACGTTGGCGTGATGCAACAAGTTTTCTTAATCTAATTTCCGCGATTTTCTTTCTTTCCTTAAAACACTTACGACAAGATGAATGATTGTTTCTTTACTTCTGCATTTTATTAAACTCAGAAAAATTCACTTTTATGTGTGCCATTTAATTTAATAGAAAATTGGCACTTGCAATAATTGAACATCTGTTTGAAGAATTAAAAGCTAAGTGCAGGAAGCTCTGATCAGGTGTAGGAACTAGTTTCTTGCCACAGGATCCGAGTGCTCTGAACCTTGAAAAGTTTGAGCCTTTGCATGAATTAAAAAGCCTTCGGTAAGGATACAATTTATACTTTCTACATAACTCTCTGATCCCGCACTAGTGCAGGACAGATTAATACAAGAAGGAAATCTCTAAGGAAGAAGGTTTAAGGGCCTATTTAACGAGACTACTAAGGTGTCTCTACTAAAGGAAAATACACACTCAGTAGACTAAACAACCATTAGTTGAAGTGATTTCCTTTTATCTTTAATTATCTCTTGCAAATGCATGCTTTCTCGTTCCAGTCTTAGATTATTCTCAATGGTTCAAGTTGCCTTTTTCTCTTTTGAATTGATTCTGCAATCTTTCCTTTAAGAAAGTAGGGATTTACATTAGAAATATTCATACCATCTCTGGCATTGCCTGTTCTTCATCTCTAAGTTTACAAATCCCCCGGGTTGAAAAATTAAGTGTTGAGGAGTTTGCTTAAGTGTAATTCCTGCACCCAACATTTTGGCACCGTTGTCGGGGAGGCGATTTGATTTGGTAAGAATTTTTTGATTATGCAATAGAGGTAATTTTTATTTATTTTTGCAGTGTTGTTTCTTTGAAGTAATTTTACTGGTGTTAATTGATTTCTAACAGCACTTTTTCAGAAATTGTTTGTCTTTCTTTTTTTTCTATTCTTTTGAAATGAATGCCTAGGAAAGGTAAGGGTTTGAAGCCCACTAAGGGCTGAAAGAATTCTGAAAATAATTTTCATATTGGGTCTCCTTCTATCAGCAAGAAGCCCAATTCAATTCAAACCCATCATGCAGGAACAATCCACTTGGATTCTGGTCATAACAGTTCAGGTGTGGATCAACCTCTGGAGAGGGGTACAAGTAAGAAAGGAACAATGGTGGACCAAGAAGATCATTTGGAAGGGACTGGTGACAACCAGGTAAGTGAAGGACAATCCACTTTTGTGTTTCGAATTGTGGATCTTAATATTGTGTCACAGATGAAGAATATTCCACCATCAGCTCTCCCTCATTTCCATGGTAAAGTTCATGAAGATCCTGAATCTCTTCTATTTGAGTTTGATATTTTGTGTAAAAGTTATGATTATGCAATTGAGGCTCAAAAGTTAAGATTATTTCATGTTACCCTCAAGGACTCAGCTCTTCGATGGTTTATGGGGTTAGGAGGAAACACCATAACCTCTTAGGATCATATGAAGAGAGTATTTTTGTGTAAATATCAAGAATATTGCAAAGCTCGGGACATGCAAGATGAAATTTTTACAATCATACAAGATGATGATGAAATTCTTGAAGATTATTTGGAAAGATTTCTGTATATTTTACAAATGTCAAAACTTAAACTTGATCTCAACACTATTAGAACCTTGTTCTTAAGAGGACTTACTGATAATGCTAGAAACAATTTGAATCTGTTAGGACAAGGTGATATTTCTCAGCAAACGTTTGATCAAATTTGTGAATTATGCTAGAAATTTTCAAGAAACCAATATAGATCCAGTAGAGGAGCTCGAAATAGAAATAGAAAAACTAAATCTATTGATGCTATGATTATTGGACTAGAAAATAAAATGGAAAACATGAAAATTGATATAATGAACACTGTTACCAAACAATTAGACTCCTTAAAATTTCAGCAGAAACTCATGAAGGAACAAGAGTCATTATGTATTTTCTATCCTAAATGTAGAGACAAGCATCCCCCTAAAGAGTGTCCTCTTAATTTGAAAGAAACTAATAAGTGTGCTATTTGTGCAGAAGACCATATCACAGAAAAATGTCCCTATATACCACGAATTAAAGCTGTATTTACAGGGGAACAACCTGAAGCTGAATACTTGAATCCTATGGGAGCAAGAAGCAATTGGCCTGAGGTAGGTATAGGTATGGCTTCTGAATTTCCTCCACACTATTTTGGTTATAATTTGCATGCATATTCTTATACTAACTCTCATCAGCAGTGGCAGTATGCGAATCAATATCATCATGGGAAACCTTCTCAATGATGGAAACAAGTTTGGAGAGGGCCAACTCATTCTCCATATTCCTGCTAGCCACCTATGTAGTCATACCCATCTACACATGCACCTTATTCAATGCCTCAACTTCCAAGTCAGTCCACTCCACCATTGCCTTTACCTCCACCCTTTCGACCTCCTCAGTTGCCTACTCAACCTATGCCCAATCCTAATAATAATAAAGCAATGCAAATGATCCATGTAACAGACCCATTTTTACCATTCGAATAACAGTCTATTTCAGTTGGGGTTCATGATATTCAATTAAGATCGGGAAGGACCGTAACATCAGAAAATCAGAAGCAACCTATGGTGATCATTGAAGAGAAAGGAGAAGATGAAACTCTCAACCATTCTCCGAAATCTGTCCCTAAGCAGCCCTACCCTTTGAATCCTTTCCATCTTCTTCCAACTAGCCTCCCTTCCCAGAGAGGCTAGTAATGGAAAGGAATGAGCCTATTTCTGAGACTAGTTTGGCATCTGAGCTTTAGAATCTTTTCATTAAGATACCTTTGCTTCAAGCCATCAAAGAGATCCCCATTTCATTAGGGGAATTTTGAGGTCTAAAATGGGCCTCCTAAGGAAATTATAAAATAATAGTGGAAAAAATCAAATAAGATTTGATGACATCATCAAATTTTAGAGGGAAAAATGAAAAAACTACTTTTTCAATTCATATTTTCAGCTTATCTCCCAAATTTTTACTCAAATTTCGAGCGGGAGTACTCGTTGGATGAATTTAATTCTGTCCAGGAGTACCCATGTTCACTCACTACGATGGGTCCTCTACACGAAAATTAAAATACATAAAAAAATGTGTTTACAATCACGTTTTTATGTTCTCATTTTAAATTAATTTAGGATTCATGTAGTATGCAACATGGGTACTCTTGGATGAGGAATTAAATTCCGCATCCAATGAGTACTCCCGCTCGAAATTTGAGTAAACATTTTGGGAGATAAGTTTAAAATACGAGTTGAAAAAGTAGTTTATTATTTTATTATTTTTTAATATTTTTACTTTTTTACTCCAAAAATGGTGAATCATCCATTATGGATGACATCATCATCTTGAATCCTATTGGTTCTTATAAAGTTTATTTTGGTTGTACATTTTTCTTAGGAGGCCCATTTTAGACCTCAAAATTCCCCTAATGGTACCAACATCATTAAGGAACTCTGTCTCAAGAAACCTGAGAGGAAGAGATTGGAACCCTGAAAAATTCAATTTGTTGGTAGGGTAGCAGAGTTGATGACGGGATGTGTGTCTGTGGAAAAATATACTAATCCCAGAAACCCTGTTGTCTCAGTTCAGATTGGTAATGTTCTTGTCTCTAATGTTCTTATAGACCTGGGGGAAGCCATTAATGTCATGACTAAGAAAACCATGGATCAACTTCGGTTATCTCATCTTCGCCCTACTCCCACTGTGCTTGAATTAGCAGATAGATCTAAAATTAAGCTAGAAGGAGTATTGGACAATGTGATCATCTCATTAGATTCTTGGGAATATCCTGTTGATTTGATTGTGCTTGAGCCAAAGAACCCAGTAGGAGGACATCCCTTGATCTTGGGTCGGCCATGGCTTGTTACGAATGATGCATATATTGGATGTCATTCTGGTGATATGTATATCTCACATGGAGATTCTAGGAAGAAAGTTACCTTATACCCCCCTGCCAGATCCCTTTAGGACCTTCGAGATAATTTATGGTTGGATCAAAGCAGTGATGAGGAAACTCAGTCTATTTCCATTATCCACTATTATACTGGGTCTTCATAGGAAGATGAGATTCAAGATTTCCTGAATAATCTAGACATTATGCCTAATTATGAGCCTTTGAGCCAAATTTTCAGCCTAGAATTTCAAGAAAATCATGATTCTTATTCTTCTGTACCACTGCATTTGACCACTCCCTTAAGTACTCCTAAGCCTGATACCACTCTTGTTGAGATTAGCCCTGGTGAATCCTTGCATATTAGTTCAGATTTGGACTTATCTCAGCAAGAAAAACTTGTGAATTTGTTGCAAAACCATCTTAGTGCCTTTGCTTGGGGCTATGAAGATATGAAGGGTATCCCTCCTGAAACTTGTACACATCACATATATATTCAGGAAGGAACCTGACCTATCCGACAACCTTAAAGCCGAATGAATCCAGCTCTAAGAGACATTGTAAAGGAAGAAGTACATAAACTCTTAGATGCTAGTTTTATTTATCCTATTTTCGACAGTCAGTGGGTCTCTCCATTAGTACTAGTACCTAAGAAAGATGGAAGATGGCGTATTTGTATTGATTATCGAGAATTGAATAAAGCCACTCTTAAATATTACTTCCCTCTCCCTTTCATTGATCAGGTACTTGATACCCTTGCAGGAAAGAAATATTTCTCCTTTTTGAATGGCTTCAGTGGTTATAACTAGATATAGATTTCAGTCGAAGATTAGGATAAAACTACTTTTACATGTCCATGGGGGACATTTTCTTACAAATTTCTTCCCTTTGGTTTATGTAATTCCCCGGCTACCTTTCAAAGGGCAGTCCTGGCTATATTTTCTGATCTAGAATTTATAGAAATTTATATGGATGAATTTTCTGTGTTTGGTGATTTTTTTCGGGAAGCTCTCAAAAATTTGGAGAAAGTACTTCTTCATTGTCAGGAAGCCCATATCGCTTTGAGTGATAAGAAATTTATATTAATGTGCAAAGTGGGAGTGGTGCTTGGCCATTTGATTTATGACAAAGCTATCCAGGTTGATCCGAAAAAATATTGAAATAATTCTGAATCTTCGTGCACCCAAAACTCAAAGGGAAGTACGAGGTTTTTTAGGACATGCTGGTTACTATAGAAGATTCATTGAAATTTTTTCAAAGATAGCTACTCCTCTTTTCCGACTTCTAGCTAAGGATAGTGAATTTTTTTGGTCCTCGACTTGCCAACAGTATTTTGAAACATTGAAGGAAAAGTTGGTACATGCACCAATTTTGCGAGGTCCAAACTGGTCTCTGCCTTTTCACATTTCCTTTGGTGCTTCAGATTTGGCTATTGGCACAGCTTTAGGACAAGAAGAAAATAAGCAATCCTATGTTATTTATTATATTAGTAAAAATTTGTCTTTCTCTGAATTAAACTATACAATTATAGAGAAGGAGTTTTTAGCTGTGATTTTTGCAATTAATAAGTTCAGACACTATATTATAGGATATGAAGTATTTGTACATACCGATCATTCCGCGATTAAATATTTGATGAACAAACCATTGACAAGAGGTAGAGTGACTAGGTGGCTACTATTGTTTCATGAGTTTAATGTTACTATTGTTGATAGACGAGGGAAATCTAATGTCGTAGCAGATTTTATTTCTAGATTAGATAATCCTAGTGAAGTAACTCTTGTTAATGATGATTTTCCAAATGAACATATTTTTGCTATGTCTACAGATTCTCTGTGGTTTGCTGACATTGCTAATTACTTGGTTACTGGGAAGACACCAACACACTTGTCCGCTCGTGAAAAGAAGAATATTATTTAGAAAAGTGCTACATATTCCTGGATTCAAGGAGACCTCTTTTACACTGGTCCAGATCTAATTATCCATAGATGTGTAAGAGAGGAGGAAGTGTTTGAAATACTGAAATCTACTCATGATGAACCATGTGGAGGCCACTTCGTTGATAAGCAGACTGCATATAAAGATTACGTGTTGGTTACTTTTTTCCTTCCTTGTTTAAGGATGCCAAACAGTATGTCAGGCGATGTGATAGCTATCAATGAATGGGTCAGCCTAATCAAACCAATGAAATTCCTTTATGCCCCCAAGTTATGATTGAGCCTTTTGAAAAATGGGCTATTGATTTTATAGGGCCAATAAATCCAAAATTTTAAGTAAAAAGCATATTCTGGTTTGCACATATTTTTTTACAAAATGGGTAGAAGCTAAAGCTGTTTCTTTTGCTACATAAAAAGTTGTTGTTGATTTTCTTTTTTATGAAATCTTTACTAGATTTGGTGTGCCTAGAGAATTTTTTTTTGACAATTGTCCGCAGTTTATTTCTAATCTTGCACAGGTGTTACACATAAATTTGTCACCATGATATTTTAGTACTCCCTAGAGGTCTACAATATCAATGTTCCTAAAGTCAAGCCTTGAAATTAAGAGAGAAGCTCATAAAAGTCTTAAAAACACTTGTACCGCACTTTCTCTTAGTATTGCCTGCGGTGCCGCACTTTCTTGTTCTAAATCATGTGAAGCTAAACGCACTGTTTCTTTATTAAAAGTGCAGACCCCTGTAAAAGGTTAAAAAGGTGCAAGTAAAATCTAGAAGCTCAGTTTGAGTCATTATTAGAAGATTCTAGAAACATTCCTATGGTGGAAAGTCCGCTCCTTTCAGGTTCATGCATCCCATCCATTAAGGAGCTAACCCCTTGATGTAAGGAGCTAATCCCTTTGAAGGAGGATTCTATCCCTTCTTGTTTGGAGCTGTAACCTCATCTCTTTCACTATAAAAAGAGGCATGGGGCAGCCTCAATGGGAGTTCAAGCTTTAGTATTATTGAAGGCGAAGCGCTGTTGAAACTTAGTCCCTTTTAGCTGAGATTTCATGTGGGGAAGATTACATACCTGTATGTATCTCAGTTGGAAGAGTGCAAGGCTTGTCAGAGTAAAGGAAAAGCCTGTTTCGGACCCTAAGAAGGCATGTATGACATCAAAGAGAACACGGTTGTAAGGCTCTTATTTATGGAATGTTAATACAAATAAGTCTGTTTTTCTCAATAAGCTGTCAATTGATTGGTTTATTTTATGGATTCCTTGATCACCATAATAGATATTATTTATGAATATATGCTATGCAGGTGCTATTTGATGTTTTTTTGTTTGTGATTGCAGATCTTTGAAGGCAATTCTTTCGGGCGACTGAAGGACTACTACTACAAACAAGCGTTGGATCAAAGGTAAGATCGTTAAGCCTTTATAGCATTTAATTATGAATCGCGATATATCTAGAGAAAGATAGATTTAATTGTCCGTTTGTTGCTAGTTTTCCATAGGACACTTGGGAGGTCTGCCTTGTCCATAAGAATGACTTATCCGTCCAACAAATTGGTGACTCCACTGGGAATCTGATTTTGAAATTTGACTTCTTTTATTTTTGACTTGTGAATTTATTTTTTCTGATTTTGATTGATTTATACTGCTTTGGGTAGTTTATTCCTGTAGAATCCCTGAAAATTGCTTTAGATTTTTTTATTTTTTTGGTATCCGCATTTTTCTTTTAGAAACAGTGTGGGCATCTTCGCTCTTTTCTTGTATAAACAGTGCGGGACCGCACCTGTTTACATTGAAACCTGTGGACCTTGTGAAAATTTTTAGAAAATCTTAAAATTCTCTTTTCTGGATCAGTTTGTTAGATTCTCAGTGTATACCCAGACTTGTATTTTCTGTCAGAAAGCCTTGTGTGAATTTCTTTTAGCATTTTACAATCTCATCAGTCTCCGTTAAGTTAATTGGGTGTTTTGAATATTCTTTTTTGACAAATTCTTAATTTGATTTCCTTTGTTCATTACTTCGAGGTTTGTCTCAGTCTCTTAACAATTTTGCATCTTTTTGCTTTTGTTTTTGGTCATTACTTTGAGGGGGGGCTAAATTGTGTCTGAGTGTTAATTACCTTTGAGTGTTTTTATTTTTTGATCTTTGGAACTCTCACCCAATTTTATTTACTTACACTTGATTGGTTCTTAGATTACATTCGAATCATCTTGTTTTTGAGAATTCTCTTAAATAGATCACATTTTCATAATTAGAATTCTCATTTTCAGAATATGAATGAAAAATGTGCATAGATTACATTTGCATACTTTTCAAGTGAATTGTGCATAGATTACAACTACATAGTTTACATTATGAAAAAATCAATCGTAGATTTAGATCAATTTCTTTAATTTGAATTTACATGTTTTCATGTTTGTTTTAAAAACACAAAAATAAAAAAATATGAAATTGATTAGAGTTAGTTTTTCTTGATGAAATTAGTGCATTAGAGAATTTTTTATATTTTCTCTTATTGATCAATTTTTGCATTGTTGGAAGTGAATGGAAACTCTCTCCCTACTTTAGTTAGGATTCATCGAAGTAAAAAGATTACATTATCATATTCGATTGCATTCAGTTTTGGGTCGAGTCATAACACCATTGGTTTCGTATCCATTTACCCTTTGAGTAATAACAGCCTAAATAACACAGTGCTTAATTAAAATTCATCTAGTATTTTTTACAATTTTAGGGCTCTTTCAACCAATATAGCTCAGGCTAGTGTCTTGGAATAGATTTTAGTTAACTCTCCAAGACAGTAAAACAACCAAGTAGTCGATCTTGTAGTAGGAAAATTCCAATAGTACCATGTATGCTCTGAGAAGCTCCTCCTAAAGGAGTCAATCACGAGATCATATCCGAACCAGTGAGGTAATCAATCCTTCCTCATTTGGAATGATAGAATATATACACGTATTAACAACGGTAAACCTCGGATTGACCATTGTTGAGGAGCCTGGGGTCACTTGTCGGTAAACCTTGGATTATGTCAAGGAGCCTTCAAGGGGATTGAGCTTTTGTACTCTGCCCTTGCGTGTGTATCGGATTATAGACTATTCCCCTAGGTATATTTTTTTCTGTTGGTGACCTTAGTGGCCATAAAATTTAGGATTATTTCCCAAAGTGACTGTGGAGGGAATATCCCACTATACCTGGAGCAGACGTCGACTAGACTCACTTGGACTCTCCAGAGGGTTATCTTCACTCGAGATGGTATAGCGGAGAAACTTGCCTCGGTCTGTTTCATTAAGCAGATTGTCGGGGTAACTGTTCCAACCGCCATTTCTGCATTAAAATTCTACGATGTTGGATTTCATCACCAACTAGTGTTTTTAGTGCGGGAATCTACTGTTTGTGTGTGGTTTGACTCCTAGATTTGATAGCGTGTGATAATTTGTGTGTTTTTACTTTTAGAGACCATAGGTGTGAATTGTGAATTGTTAATTTTAGTTTTAAAATTGTTAATAAAATTCACTAAAGTTGAATATAATGGCAACTGTTCTGGAATTTACCAACCAAGGAACCCCTCTTAACGAGAATCCTAGTACTTTTCCTTGATTTGGAAATGTTGGTCCTCCTTATATGGCTACATTGTCATTACCTTGATTTACAATAGGTTTACCGATATGGTTATTTTCAACTTCGTTGGCCCCAAATACTCGAATTATTCCACTCAACCGAATGCTTCACCTCAAAAGAGTTCACCATCTCAACATCACCAACCTTCTATTGACCCTTTACCTTCTTCACCCAATATATCTTCCTCCATTTCTTCCTCTTCTCTTGGTAAAAGCCTTGCTGCTAGTAACCAGGAGGCTAAGAAGAAGAATAAAGGGAAGAAGAAGAAGAAGAAGAAAAATAAAAAAGAAGTCAACCGACCAACTATGGCTGTAAATGTTAGTAGTGTTGAAGAAACCTCCAACATGCATCGTAAACCAAAATACCCTTGCAGGCTTTGTAAGGGTGACCACTTCCTTATCAATTGTCCTTGTTAGCGCTCAAATCTACCTCAGGCTAAAATAAGGTAAAACTCAAGGCTACATCAAACCACGCTCAGCCTCGTAGCTAGCCCTACGAGGACAGGAGAGGGCTCTCTCCGTCAATCTCGATAAAATGAGCAATAGGGTGCGAGATGATTTAAAATGGGAACTTATTTTAGGCTAGTAAAGAGATAGGAATGTTTGATTTTGATTTTTTGAGTTTTCGTTGGAGATATGGGAAAAAACAATTTTGGGTCCGGGGATAAGGTCAGATCTTTGCAGATTTCGAGTTGGGGCAAGGTAGGCAATAGTCTTAATGCTTTTGATTGGATATGTGGATGGATCAGAACGAACAGGAGCTGAAAAGGGCAAGGATGAACATGGATCCTTTTCAAACATGCGAAAACATGAAAAACTAAATGAATTCAAAGGAAGAGCACTGTGAACAATGGATTCAACCTCATCTACTCATTCATTTAATTTAAGAAGCATAAGTGAGAAATGGCATACATTAAACATGAAGGAACTTACAATAAACTGAGAGAAAACACCATTAAGAACATAAATCCACAAGAATCCCAACAGGTGCCGCAAAACCTCTGATCTTTCCTTAGCCAAAATATGAAAAAATATGTACAATGTGTGCCAAAGTTTCCCAAGAGTCCAACCTGTAGAATGTCTCACAAATTACAATATATAGATCACTCTAACCCCTCCCCACACCTCTAGGGGTCAAAATACTCCTTCTAGGAGCAGTTCCAACAAATTCTAATCAAGGAGCTAAAATCTAGGCAGCTAACAACTTGCCTCTAAAAGAGTGGAAACTGATTCATTTACATGATTTTCACTTTTTTGAGAGTGAATCTTCTAGAATAGGTAAAAATGAGCCAAATTTACATGCCTACCATCAATTTACATCATTAAAACCCAAAAATTTCATCCACAAGCAAAACTGGTCCCAACTGGCCGAAATTCTGAGCTGGAAGTTGAAAATTCAGCCAAAAATCTATGTGGGTAGCGCACCTGAGCTGAGTGGGTAGCGCGCCTTTCAGTCTGATTTTGAGGCACTTTCCGGCATCCAAATGGAGCTCATGATAGCTTGTTGGAAAGCCCTGGATGTTGGCTATCCAACCCAAGTAGAATTTCCCAATTTGGAGCTCATTTGACCCTCCAAAACTTCATTCTCCCAGAAGTACTTCCTGCTGGTGCAAAAGGTGGCAGCAAGGTGGTTTTCATGGTGTTTTTGAGCCTTTTGACCATCCAAAATCTGATGAAATGCTTCGGAAATGCCTGAGGATGCATATATTACCATGAAAAACCCAAAAATGCAAATATTTCCTTCAGCAAGTGTCCCAAAAAAAAGTGAGCACATTGACGCGCTACCCGTATAGCTGAAAAACCTGTTTTTAGACCAAAATATTTCAAAACGACAAAAATTTCTCCGAATTTGCTCAAATTCGGAGCGAAGACCCTTCATCATGTATCATGCCCAGCCAACGAAGCCTCAGCCAAAATCCGGAGTGGATCAGGCCTTTTCCGCCGTTTTAGTGCTTCGCTCAACCTCCTCTTCAGAATCTTCATTCTCGCTTTGCAGACATGCATGCGAGCCCAATAATGACCTTTCATGTGGCGAAGCATGTATTTGTCTCTGTTGGCCTTCTCCAACAACTTCTCCAGATGAATGTTAACATGCGTGAGTACAGAATCTCGATCAGCCGGTGTCATATCACCAGGTCTCTTCCGGGCCAATTGTCGATCCTCACGGATTCGACGCAGATCATAAAGTGTGTGCTCATCCTCTAGTTGTTTTTTGCGCTGCTCCAGATATTTTATCACCCACTGAGCCTTCTGCAATTTATCTTTCAGCGTGTCATTCTCGGCCCTTTGCTCCTGGATGATCTCCCTCAGTTTCGAGCTAGGAGAGCTCGCATCAACATCAATGATTGTGAAATCTATGTCCCGGCCTCCTGATGGGCCCTCATCATGCATGGGCTTCTTGCCCCTGTCCTAGATCTGTACCTGTTCCGAAGAAGAAGGTGAGACCCCTTCCACATCATGTGGAGATAATACTCGCTCTGCTGATGGAGTCGGCAAGACCCCTTCCACCTCGGGTGGAGATAATACTCGTCGTGTAGCTGCAAATAAGGCCCTGTGGCCTCGCTGATATGTCATAAACAATGGAGCACTAATATGCTCGACCTCAGGAATGTCCGGCTGGTGTGAAAGCTCTCCCGCATCATGAACTACCTCGGGAGGCGGCTGTGACGCTGTGAAAAAGTCACGGGAGATGAAATCCTCCCAAGTGATGCCCTGCTGTGCCAACTGATGTAACACTATGATCTTAATCAAAGCGTCATGATATATACTTCTATGCTGCTGTGCTGGGCTCTTCTTCTGTACAAAAATCATCATCCTCTCTATGTTGCGATACATGAAGTACGGAATGTTCATCATACGTACCCTTGTGAAGTGCATCAATAAACGAACATGGTACACAAAGAGACGCGAGAATCTGCCCTCGCAACTGAAATACCGAATGATGAGTTTCATCAGTGGTGCAAACTCATCCCTCAGGAATCTGAAAGGAAAAACTCTGCCCAAGTGCCTCATATACCCAGGTTTGAAGTATGGCTCATAGTGGAATTTCTCTAACTGCTGACGTTTGTTCCATTCCTCTCCTAAATTTGGTATGCCAGTGGCCTGAGCAATAGTCATTGGTGACAGAATGAAATCTACTCCAGTGAGATTTACACGGCCATCACGTAAATGTAGAACAAATAGACGAGCAAGTTCACGATGAAGCTGGGTTTGTGAAATCATTTCACAGAATCGAAAACATGATTGAACCCGAAAACAATCTATTGCAAGCGGACATGCCTGCAATTGAGCCAAAGAAGTAGGCTCCTCCCTGAGATGTTTACCCCCTTTGCCACCTCTGTGAGGCCTCCGTGGCACATTACCCTCTGCTGTGGAATCACTGTCAAACTCTTCCTCATAAACTGAATCTGTCTCTGACATGGTTTTGAACAAGATAATATGGATGCTGATATAGGTACAGTGAAAACAAAGTTTTAATGTATGTTCAAAACCCAATAGATGTCACCCATGTACCCAAGTATCACAGGAAAACAAAATCATAATGAGGATGACTCTGTTTTAATGGCATAAAAACTATCACTGTTTTGCTCACAAGTAAGTTTGACAAATGAATACCTAATGCAGATGTATGGTATAATTTTATAATGATGGCCAAAATTTGTCAAAGGGGCAACAAGTATGGGACTGTGTTTTATGAACTGGAGAATAGGGACAACATGACAATAACCATAGTGATACAAATGGCCATGATAGTAGCAATATTATGGTGATGGAGGCTATAGATTAGTCAACATGAAATTGTGTAAAAACATGAAAGGGAATGACAGCAGTGATAAAATGATAACTGAGGGAGTGAGGATCATGTACATAATGTGCTAGAGCATGAGCATATCTACCATTCAAAGGTTTTCAAACTTTTCGTAAAATTGTCCATATATTTTCAAAACCCTCAAGGAATTAATTTGCATATGAATGTAGGGTTTATACATTTCTCTCCAAACATGGCTTGTTTCCCAACATCAATGACGTCACAACCATGTTAAAAAATCTACTCAGCAATGATAAAAACCTGTTTGCAAGTTGCTGGAGTCGATTCAACACAAAAATGGGCGCAAGAAAATGTTTTTTAAACTCTGTCTCTGTGTGGGTAGCGCGCCTGCCCAATGGGTAGCGCGCACCAAGTGGGTAGCGCCCGTCTTATTTTGCACTGGCTGTGGCGTTCAAGTGGGTAGCGTGCACCAAGTGGGTAGCGCGCACCTCAAGTGGGTAGCACACACCTCCAAACACTGTCCACAGTTACGAAAACTTGGTTTCGGCCTTCAAGAACTCGACTTCGACCTCTGCCTTGTGGATCTCTTGCAAATGAGATTGTTTGCCATGTTTATATATGAAGTAAATATCTCATCAAATCAGATTGTTTTTCAAATTTGTTTGATAACCCACTTTATAATGTTTTTTGGCATTTTGACATTTGTTCTATTAATACAATGCTTTGCTTTGGCTTTTCTGAATTTTGGACTAAAAATGCTTGTTGTCTTTTGCAGGGATGCGGCACTGTGGCTTTGGAAAAGATCAGAAGCTTGCACTGAAGCTTCTCATGGTGAAATGGATACAATTATTACAAAAATGGAATTAAACAATTTCTAGTTCCAAAACAAAGTTTTGGACTAGAAATGTTTTCAAATGCTTTTGATAATAAAAACGTGAAATAGAAAACTTGCGAAACCAATCCTCATGGCCTGCGGGCTTTATGACATGTATGCAAAGGACTTCAAAACCCTAGACTCTAGGACTAAAGACTATTTTTAACGAAATCAATCATTAATGACTATGAATGAAATGACGATGAACTTCAATGATTTTTGAGGAATTTTTAAATATCCCTGCAGGTACAAGCATGAGGAAACACATGACAACCAGACCCCCTCGTCAGTCAATGGCATGCTCCTAGTGAAATGCAACGAAGTGGAACGAGCGAGACACCTAAGAATGAATATGCAAAAAGCGAAATGATCTCTGACGGAGGGCTGTAAGGACCGACTCTAACAGTCCTGGTATTCCAAAGGTCTTGGAAGTATGGTCGAAACATTCTCATCAACTTACTGGTTATCCATCAACCAGTGATAGTCAGGTTCTTGGGAAAAAGGGTGAAGTTAGGTTTCCTTGTAGGTTATGCAAAGGGAGTCATCAAACTCACATTTGCCCTCACATGGATGAAGCCTCAAAATTGTTGGAAAACCTTACTGTTCCATAGCAAGAACTTCCAACTAGTTACCATCAACTTTCTCCCAACCTACCGTTAACTGAAGAAGTAATTGATATAATTCCAAGTACAGTCGATCCCACTCTTCCATTGAAGAGTGAAACTCATATCACTCAGGTTGATGATCCATTAGTTGATCAAGTGGTCGATTCGATTTCACATTCGGTCGATCCCACTCTCCCTGAAGAGAGTGAGCTTCATATCACTCCGGTTCTTCTTGTTTCATTAGATTCTTCTACGTCGGGGGGCATTTCACTAGAACCCCCTCCAAGTACCGAGGTCTTTTCCTTTGATTGGAATAGACTGACAGAACCTCATCTTCCTTCTTCCATTCCTTTCCAAATAATTGTGCAGGCTAGTTGTAAGAATGTGTGTCGCACACATGTAGATGAAGGTGCTTCTGTTAGTATTTTATCCTCAACTGCTTGGAAAGCTTTGGGTTCCCCTCAGCTTGTGCCTATTACGCAGAATCTGAAAGCTTTTAACATAACCATTAGTGAACCTTTAGGGATCCTTCCTAAGTTTTCTATTACTTTGGAAGGTAAAACTGTCTGTATCAATCTTATGGTAGTTCGAGGCCCCCTGGATTTCAATTTACTCCTTCGGCGAGACTATGTCTATGCAATGAAAGTTGTCTTATCGACACTCTTTCGCGTGATGTATTTCCATCACTATGTAAATATTGTGACTGTAGACCAGCTTTCGTTCCCTAGTCTTGTTTCGACTACCAATAATCCGACATCCCTGAATGTTCCTCATACTAAAGTGGTATCTACCCTTCCACAGGTTAATTATGTGGCAACCAATCCCATGTTTTCAATTATCGATGCAAGCAAGCCTCTCACTGTTTTCTCGACTTCCTTTGACTTAGATCCGGTAATTGACATGGAAAACTCTATGGGATTATTTGAACACGATGTTCCTATCCCTTTTGAGTCCCTTGACATGTGTTCCTTCCAGAGAATTGTTCTTCCATATAATGAAGACCTCCTGGAAGCCATGATCGAGATGCATCCCTTGACATGTGTTTCTTCCAGTTGGAAGCCATGACAAGAGACCTTGCGAGGATAGTTCCTTTTACTATGTCAACCTCATTAAAAAATGAAACAATTCTAGTGAGGATAATTCCTTTTACTGTGTCAACCTTGTTAAAAAATGAATCAGTGGGTCAGAGGATAGTTCCTGTTACTGAGTCAACCTCGTTAAAAAATGAATCAGGTATGAGGATGGTTCTATTCCTGTGTCAACCTCATTAAAAAATGAATCAGTAGGTAGATTGTAGAGAATAGATTGATAAATTAGAAATAAGTAGTTTATGAGGATGGTTCCTGTTACTGAGTCAACCTTTTGTAAAAATGAATTAGGTATGAGGACAGTTCTTTTACTGTTTCAACCTCGTTAAAAAATGAAACAGACCAATGAGGACAGTTCTTTTCCTGTGTCAACCTCATTAAAAAATGAATCAGTAGGTTATGTAGGTAGATTAGAAATAATAGTTTATGAGGATAGTTCCTTTTACTATGTCAACCTCGTTAAAAAATGAAACAGGCCACCATGAGCATAGTTCTTTTCCTGTGTCAAGCTCATTAAAAAATGAAACAAATCCTCTCCTATTCAATTAAATTCTTTCATCTGATCTCGTAAATGAACCTTCATTCCATCCAGCTATTAGTAACCAGTAGTCTACTTAGTTGAATGAAATGAAGCTTGGGGGGCATGCGCTCTAGCAAGTTACGCTTGGGGGGCATTCAACCATTTCTCAAGCACATTTTTCCTATGTTTCAAGCTTGTGTAAAAATGAAACAAACCTATCTGAAGCATAGTTTTTCTTTGTTTCAAGCTTTTGTAAAAATGAAGCCTATCTTGAGTTGATTTCAGAGACTCGTTAAACTCATGAAAATCCCGAGATTATTTTTCTATCTTTCATTCTCGTAAAACACATGAAAATGTCGAGTTCTTTCTGCCTTTTCCTGGTAGTTAATTAAATTTAAAGTTGGCCATATGAGTACATTTTTATCACTTTTTTGAACTCGTTAAAATTTACAGAAAAATCGAAACTACTAAGTATACTTTTATCGCTTTTTCGGACTCTTGAAAATTATGAAAAAGAAAAACCTTGGAGTCCTCTTTTAAGCCCTTTTCAGACTCTCTAAAGATGAAAATATTTCCAAGTACTTGACTATTCAAACTCGTTAAAGGAAATGAACAGTCGTCCCTTCAGTATAAGTTTACCCCTTTTCCGGACTAAAATGGACTATTTACGAAAAATGTATACGTTGACTAATCATATTCAATAGAGTTCTCTCTCACATTATTTTATCCTTTTTTGGGCCTGAGAGACTAAAATTACGAAAAAGTACACCCATGGAGTTTTCTTAAGTTTTTTCTTCTGACTCCCTAAAAATGAAAAACACCGAGTTTCTCCTATACTGGACTCGTTAAAATTTAACAATAAAGGACCTGTCGATTACAAATATTAAACTAAGTTGGACTCATCCGAAGGATGAGCTTATAAACAAGAAAATTTTATCCTCCTCAAGCTTGTCAAAAAATAAAGAGGTACTTGCCAGAAATGGTGGGGGAAAAGAGAGAAAACAGATTCATTTGTTACACTTTGATTTGTAAAAGCATTACACCACTCTTGAACATGACACTTTTTGTTACACTTGTACCTGGGTTGGGAAATCCTTTGGCTATCAGTTAGTCAAACCATATTGAAGGTCTTCAGCCGGTTTCTGGGTATTAGCTTAGGTCAAATGTCACAAAACCATCTGCAGTGTCGTCATGTGTTCAAGAGGACAGTCAAACAAACCATTTATCTACAAAAATTTGTCTCCATTCACATTAACCATCCCTGAGTTAGTCCTTGCAAAAATTTCTTCAAAACTTGATCTATGGTTTCGTGTCATGAGCTTGCTTACGACGGATCAATTTCTATCGATGACAGCTCATCATCTAGGAAGTTGATCCAGAATCCGTCAGTACCTTGAAATTTGCATGCCTTGATGGCATGTTTCTCGCCTTCGACGACAGGTTGCATCATTTACCTTTGATCGAACGATTCTATGAAATGTTTGACTTCAGATCACTTATTCACATTTCATGGATTGTACTAAGTACTTTGAGATCCATTTTCATTATTGGTGGTTTCTCTCACACTTGTTAACAGTTCACATCATTGACTAGTAATCAAGTGGTTTCTACCATGTTCGACCTCAACACATTTAATCGCAAGGATAGAATCGTACTAGTTTGGGAAGAAGAAATCAAGACCCTGGATCTAGTTTCCACCATCTAGGCTGCGAGGAGTTTTATTATTCATTATTCAGTAGAAGATTCATTATAGATGGCTGCACCCATGCTGTGTCTACACTATTGATGTAATATTAAAATCATTTTTGTATCAAAACATGTTTATTTAGTTTTGACCTGAGTATTGGAATGCCTACCTCAGCGATGATATATATTTTTTGCATTGAATTTTTTTATAGGGTTCCGACTGGGGTGTCCACAGGCTAATCCTTGAAATGATAAAGTGCATCACTCTTCAAATGCTCTCAGACTTCGCACTTTAGGGGGCAATTTGTTACACTGAAATTTGTCACCATGAAATTTTAATACTCCCTAGAGGTCTACAATATCAAATTTCCTAAATTCAAGCCTTGAAATTAAGAGAGAAGCTCATAAAAGTCTTAAAAACACTTGTACCACACTTTCTCTTAGTATTTCCTGCGGTGCCGCACTTTATTTCTCTAAATCATGCGGAGCTAAACGCACTGTTTATTTATTAAAAGTGTGGACCCCTGTAAAAGGTTAAAAAGGCGCAAGTAAAATCTAGAAGATCAGTTTGAGTCATTATTAGAAGCTTATAGAAACATTCCTACGGTGGAAAGTCCGCTCCTTTCAGGTTCATGCATCCCATCGATTAAGGAGCTAACCTCTTGATGTGAGGTGCTAATCCCTTTGAAGGAGGATTCTATCCCTTCTTGTTTGGAGCTGTAACCTCCTCTCTTTCACTATAAAAAGAGGCATGGGGCAGCCTCAAAGGGATTTCAAGCTTTAGTATTATTGAAGGTGAAGTGTTGTTGAAACTTAGTCCCTTTTAGCTGAGATTTCATGTGGGAAATATTACATACCTGTATGTATCTCGGTTGGAAGAGTGAAAGACTGATCAGAGTAAAGGAAATGCCTGTTGTGGACCCCAGGAAGGCCTGTATGACATCAAGGCAGAAAAAGTTGTAAGGCTATTTTTTATTCAAAGTTAATAAAAATAAGTCTGTTTTTCTCAATAAGTTGTCAATTGATTGGTTTATTTTATGGATTCCTTGATCACCATAATAGATATTATTTGTGAATATATGTTATGCAGGTGCTATTTGATGTTTGTTTGTTTGTGATTGCAGATCTTCGAAGGCAATTCTTTCGGGTGACTGAAGGACTACTACTACAAACAAGCATTGGATCAAAGGTAAGATCGTTAAGCCTTTATAGCATTTAATTATGAATCATGATATATCTAGAGAAAGATAGATTTAATTTTCCGTTTGTTGCTAGTTGTCCGTAGGACACTTGGGAGGTCTGTCTTGTCTGCAAGAACGACTTATCCGTCCAACAATAGGGTGTGATGGAGCAATACAAGATCCGGCATAGGAAATCCACGCCATATCACCCGTAAGCAAATGGCCAGGCGAAATCTAAAAAACAAAATGATCGAGTCCATTCTAACGAAGACAGTCAATATGCATCAGAAAGACTGGGATGAAAGATTACTAGAAGCTTTATGGGCATACATAAACACTTGGAGAAATAGCACGGGACATACACCATATGAGTTGGTATATGGAAAACAAGTTCTTTTACCGATTGAGTTCCAAATTAAAACATTCAAAACTGCAGTTCAGTTAGGACTAGATCTCTCCACGGCACAACAACAACATATTCTCCAATTAAATGATTTAGATGAATTTCGCAGAGATGCTGTTCAACAGAACATCCTAATTGAGCAGCAACAGAAAAGGTGGCATGACAAGATTATTCAGAAAAAGCAGGTCCAACCAGGTGATTGGGTACTCCTCTCTGATTCTAGATTTAAAATTTTTAAAGGGAAGTTCCATACACGTTGGATGGGACCTTATGAAGTGATTTGAGTATTCGAGAATGGAGCAGTAGAAGTCAAAAATATTGATGGAAAAGATTCAGTATTCTTGGTAAATGGGCATATATTAAAGACGTATTTTCAGCCGCTTGCCAAGAAATATTTTACATAGTAAGTCCAATAGCAATTTGGTACGGTAGTGGTAAACAGTAAAACCAACCTTTTGAAAACATGAAATATTCTTCTTCTCGAAGAAAAAATAAATTTAATTAAAAAAAAAGAAAATAATTGAAGAACAAATATTTTCCTGTAATTGTGAAAATCAGTTCGCTGACATGATTATAGAAGGGTCAACCTGAAAACCAACTTGCTGGCAAGGAGATCAAAAATTTCTAATAAAAAGGGAATGTTGCTTGATCATTAGATATGCTAGCAACCATCAAGTAAAAACAAGTTCAACAGACCTTTATACATTGGGGTAATTAGCATGGATATTTTTATTCAAGTAACACTTAATTCTCGCTGCAGTTATTTTTTCTTGCACCAGTGCACGCAGACCTTCCAGAAAATTTTCTGCCTTTCTTCATATCCCATTTCGTAATATTCCCTCAGTTTTTCTTCTTTAAATCCTAGAATGATTAACCTCCCCACATTCTTCTGAATTTACCCTACCCGCTTTGTAAAAATCCCACTTTACCCTTGAATTTTTTCCCTATCCCACTTCTGTTTATCCCCTCTTTGGTACTATTCTCGGAATCCCTATAATTAAATTCCTTCCCATTTTTAAATTTCCCCCTTTCCCACTTCTTTGTTCCCCCATGAATTTATTGCAGGATATCATACATAAAGAGAAAAAAGATGCCCTGAAGCATCAAGGAAGGGCGAAGCAAATTTTCAGCATCAGTTGAGGGAAGCTATGTTAAAAGTCCAGCCTATATTCTACTTGAATTCTCTATTCTTTTTTTCGACAATATGCTTGCACTAGTGCAAGCATATCATCCTATATAATAGTATAAGCATAATGGTACCAGCAGAGCAGTACAGGAAGCGGTGTAAACAGATCGGTGCAAGCATGCACCTTGACAGAAGCAACATACAATTTGTTTTTTGAGCATATGTCATAAGAAGTGGTCATCATAGAAGTTTACAAGTAGCCTTTTTCACTTATTTGATAATGTACTTATGCTATCATATTAACTAGGAGAAAATTATTTAAGGTACAAAGTGTTTTTAGTTAAGAATCATGATCATTTTTTAATAAATGCTAAGTTTTTTTGAATTATAAAGGAATGCGGAAATGTTTAAACCGTTGCTTGGATATGATTACTCTTTCCGCTATGATCCTAAACGTCCTTCACTTATGGTGATTACCTCACTTAGCCGTTAAACATGCCGCTGTAAGTATCAATCCCACACGATTCTAAACATGTTGCGCATCTACGACTATTTTGGTGGGATGGATCAGTGATAATAAAGAAGGGATGGTGGATGTTTGATCCCTATCTATAAAGAGTCAAGTTTTCCGGTATTGCATGCAAAATTTTTGACTGTCCATAACTATAAAGAAGAGATGTCGCCTGTTAGATGTGAACTGTCGTCCCTCAGTGAGATAGATCAGACCATTGAGTTCTGCAATAGTATTGTACTATTGCGATACTCGGGCTTTCTCTTTTTTTTGCAGAATTTGATGGGCACAACAGTAAAGTGGCCCTACAGTTCGCACAGAGTTTTAAAAACAACCGTGTAAAGATTGGGCACCTGAGATTTAAAGTCACAGAAAAATTGATAGTAGCAGCGATGGGCTTACAAAACAATGGTGTGCAGTACTTTAAAAATCAAAAGCTTGAGAGGAAGCGCTAATAGCGTTTCATTGTTGATAAAGACATGAACATAAACTGGAAGAAAGGAGTTCCACGCAGCACCCTGCTGGGACAATGGAAGGACCTCCTTTTTATTATCCAGAAATTCATGACTTGTGAAGAGAGGTACTCCCTCACCTTCATGTATCATTTCAGGATGCTGCAACACTTTGAACCCGGTCGGCACATCCGGTGGAGGATGGATTTCACTTACTTTTTGCTTAAAGAGTTTAGAAAATATGGCTAAGGGCGTGTATAAAGCGTGGGTGGACCAGGCTGATAAGAAATTGTATCATCACAGCCTGATCAAAATCCTGGTCCAGAAACAATTGAAAATTAAGGGTATGACCTGGAAGGAGTTGCTAAAGTAGCTAGACAAAAATCCCTCTACAGGAAAAAAAACAACTGCTGAGAAGAAGATAGAGACCCCCGCTAGCACGAGAAAGGGTCCAAGTGTAAAGAGAAGTCCTTCTTGCACCAGTGCAAGAATGAAATGAACTGGGAAATCAGTAGAAGAAAAGGGCCCACCTCCAGAGAAATAGAAAACAGTGGGTGCACTTGTCAAAGAAACTCCTCCGACGCCCCCAGCGCATGAACAGACCCCTGAAGAAGACGATTTATTGTCAGTCCTTGCGGACACAACATAATTTGTGGACATTGAAGATAACACCTTGTTGGCCAAATTTATTAGGGGCCAAAAAAAGAATGAAGAACCTGGTGCAGAATAGCAGTCCCCACAGAATGTTGAATCCCCACATGCACCAATGCAAGATGAACCAGAACCAGCACAGGAAAAGGAAGAACCGACACAAGAAGAAAAAGAACTGGCACAGGAAGAAGAAGAACCAGAAGAGTTAGAAGGGGAGGAAGAACCAGAAGAGTTAGAAGACGAAGAAGAGCTAGAAGAAGTAGAAGGAGAAGAAGAAGAGCCAGAAGAGCAAGAAGATGAAGAAGAGCCAAAAGAAGTGGAAGTAGAAGAAGAAGAACCGGAAGAGCAAGAAGAAGAAGAAGAACGGGAAGAGTTAGAATAAGAAAAAGAACCAGAAGAGGAAGAACTGTTTAATGAAAATCTAAGGGATACTGAGGTCCCTGAAGAAAATACAGCCCCTATTGAGATAGAGAAGGAAGAAGGTTCGGTAGCTTCTGCTACTCAGATACTTGAGCTCGAGTTTCAAGTACAGAATTTAGAGCAGGTCGTAGACAAAACACAGGAGGAAAAAGAACAGAATAAGGAAGAGTTCACGGTAGA
Organism: Pinus albicaulis; assembly: GCA_034641835.2. Taxonomy (NCBI): domain Eukaryota; kingdom Viridiplantae; phylum Streptophyta; class Pinopsida; order Pinales; family Pinaceae; genus Pinus; species Pinus albicaulis. Next base: position 871,564,108 of record CM076571.1, read on the forward strand.
GATCCAAAAGAAGAAAGGATAAGTCAGGGTATGGAAGTACCGTTCTTCACAATGTTTCAGAAGACTTAAAAAGGTGACGAAGAAATTGAAGAGCAGCAAAAAGATGAAGTCTGAAACACTGCAGACTGATGATAGTATGCCGGAGCAGGAGTGAGCTGGAACGCTCAAAATTTTGAAGTTTTTTGCAGAGGTAAAGAGTTGTGTGAGGACACACAACAGCTTAAGGATGGGAGGATGTTAGCCCCCTAATTTTCTCTCTTTTTACTACTTTTCCCTTCCTAAATTATAACCATTTACCCCTGTTTCACCTCCTTTATGCACCCTCATCTGGCACCAGTCCAAGCATGGTTACAGATTTAGTATAAACCTTTATTTTTCATGTTTTAATTAAATTTAGCACTAATTAAATATCTATCACATGATTTATTATTTCTAAATCACTTTTATAACTAATCGATATCTCCAAAGGTTATGTGATGGTTAAAGTGCTTATCATGATCGTTGATATTAGTGCAGGATCGGATCTGCATTATTGACAGCACAACATATCTTTGGGGTAGATCTGAACTTCCTTAATCACTTCCCCATCTTAAGCCATTTAAGCCATGATAGCGAATGATTCAAAGGCATCCGAGACTAATCCGTGAAGGGAGAAAGCTGGTTAGCTACGACCAGTTTTGCAAAGCCATCTTATCTTGAAGGCTGAGACTAAATTTTGCATTTTGTTATGAATTAGTTGAATGATCTATTTTGGCCTTCGACCAATAGATCTATATATTGTAAAATGTAAATATGACCAAGGAGGATAATTTTTGGGAGCAGAGTTTAGATTGAAGTTGATAGGCGGTAACAAGTCTTTTTTTATTGCCCGAATCTGGGCTGGACACTGTATTGACGTATGTATTTGCCTCAATAAATTAATAAAAGGTTTTCTTCCACCTCATGTTTCAGAAATTATGTTTATGTTCTTTTAAGCTCATGAATTAACTGGTTTGCTGAGCAGCGCTTAATTTCTAAAGGGAAACACGCTGGTTGGTTAGGGCCTAGCCAACCCAACACATTTACCCTATTTTCTGTTTCCTATAATGTGTGTTTAAAATATTAAAGTGTGATTCAATTTTCAGTAGATATATTCCTGTCTTATTGGAAATGGATCCGTCGTGTGAAGTAGTTACATTTTCTTTCCCTGCAAATTACTTTCCTGCATTTTATTTCAGATTGGATTTCCTGTCTGGTACAAGCAGGAGAAGCAAACCCACACCAATGTATGTTGGTGTGACATTTTTTTTCCTGCAGTTCTGTTTATTTGGTTTTCCACCGCCTGGTACAAGCAGGAGAAGCAAACCTGCACTAGTGCACATTGGTGTGATGCAACAAGTTTTCTTAATCTACTTTCCGCGATTTTATTTATTTCCTTAAAAGACTTACTACAGTATGAATGATTGTTTCTTTAATTTTTCATTTTATTAAACTTAGAAACATTAAATTTTATGTGTGCCATTTAATTTAATATAAAACTAGCACTTGCAATAATTGAACACCTGTTTGAAGAATTAAAAGCTAAGTGCAGAAAGCTCTAATCAGGTGTAGGAAATAATTTCTTGCCATAGGATCTGAGTGCTCTGAACCTTAAATTTTGAGCCCTTGCATGAATTAAAAAGCCTTCAGTAAAGACAATTTATACCTTCTACATAACTCTTTCATCCTGCACTAGTGCAAGACATATTAATACAAGAAGGAAATCTCTAAGGAAGCAAGTTTAAGTGCCCATTTAACGAGACTGCTAAGGTGTCTCTGCTAAAGTAAAATACACACTCAGTAGGATAAACAACCATTAGCTATGTAATCTTAGCCGTCGGTCTTTTTCCTGTCACTGCGATTTAATCCTTGTCATCCGATCTCTTTCCTGGAATATTTTAAGGGTTTTCTGCCTTAATCAATTTTATGTTTCTAACTTTTTGCAACTCCATCTCATCCACACTACTCCTTCTCGAGCTTTCTCTTCTAGTTTTCACTCATATCTATAGCTTTCATGCTCACTGCAAGCTTTTCACATTATTTCCAATCCAGAATACCATTGTGTATTCATTCATTGCATCCAGAATTCACATGTGTTTCTCCTTCTCTATCTGCATATACATTTACTTGTTCCATACTGGAATCACACAGATTATACCCAGCCATTAACTCTTCTATCACTTCAGAAAAGACTTGTGATTTCATCAGAATTCATTCAACAATGAAATATCACATAGAATCAGATTTTTCCTTTTACGGATCACTTAGCACATAAAAGAAACAATCACACAGTCGCAATGAACTCAATTTCTCATTAACCAAATAAATTTTGCATATACAATAAAAACCTTTTTACATTTTGTCTTTGGCCCGATGCACCTTTACATGGCCCTTTTCTCTTCAACAGAACCTTATTTATTCTTGTCTCTCTCCTCTTTACTTCTACTTTTCAAAGAATATGGTCTTTAATTCACTTGAGGCTTACAAATATATAAAAAAACTTTTGCAACCGATTCTGGTTCAGATCTTCAATCTTCTCGACTAAATCCTAAGAATCCTCTAAATCCAAAAAATCATCAACTAATTCCTAAGTCTAGGATTCACAATCCCTATGAAATCTCAACTAGCCTAAATCTCTCATGTTCTCCTACATTCGAGAAAATTTACAAATATGCCTCTCAATATTAAATTAAATTTCTCACATAAAATCTCTCAAAACATTGAAAATTACATTAATTAAATACTTAGGGAACCACTCCCTTGAAAATATAAGACTCCTTAGATTCTACTAAATGTACAAAATTTGGAACCATGATGCTCCTGCATCAGACTCCCAAGGTAGAAAATAATCATGATCTCTAGATCATGTGTCTTTAAATGTTGTCCTCCTGGATCCCAGACTTTGTTTTGTAATATGTCTTTGGTTGTCTCTCTTCCTCTCTATTTTTTTGTTGTTGTTGTCGTTGTTTGTTGTTGTTCTCCAGGTCTCCATACTTTATGTTGTAGTGCTCCACTATCTCTACCTTCACTATTCTTCACTTTCCAAAAAAATTCACAGTTTACTGATTTCTTCATTCTGTTACAGCTCATCTTATGTATCTGCATTAGGTTCCATAGTTCATCTATGGCTTCTTGCCATTCAGTCTGCTGCTGCAAACTAAAGTTTTTTTTCCTTACTTTTCCATTGTACTTTGCTGCACTTTATCCATTCATCACTAAACTGTTGATTCTTTCTTCAGCTCTTCTTGCTTCAATTTTTGCTTTTCTACTTGGAATTACTCCATTTACTGCTGTAAATATTGTTCTAGACATTGCTACCTCCCAAAATTCCTGAATATATCTTAAGATATATCCCTCTGCAACATTTCTCTTCTGCTCACTACCTGTAATTTTACTTTCCAAAAATAAATTGTCTTCTGATTCTTTTACTGCAGTAATATACTCATTCACTCTTCTTTTTATACAATCAAACATAATCAAGTTTGGAAAAATAGTATCTTCTACTTCCTCTTTCACAACTTGATACATTTCCACATCACTATCTTCAATTCCTTTCTCTTGCTCAAATGTTTCAAGCAAGCATTTCAACCATTCCCTTTGTACTTGTCTTATCTCAAACACGTCATCAATATGTTGCATTTCAGTTTCAGCATAACCTTCTTCTTCTTCCTTGACAACCCTCAGTGATTTTCCTTCACCTCCTTGATTGATTCTTATATTCAATTCAGCTTCTTTAAACATTGTATCTTTATGATTTACATCTTGCTCGCCATTATGCCTTACCTAGAAACTTTCGGTCTTCTTCAGTTCTAAAATTGAATCTCCTTCAACTTGAGACATGTCTGCCTCATCTTCATCTAAATTCAATTGTACATTCAGAATATTCATTTTCTGACTTGCTAGTCTATCCTCCAAAAGACTTAGCTCATGCCACAAATCTTCCATCTCACATGGAATTTCTCTTGAAAACCCTGTACAATCTTCACAATTTTCCTCTTCTCTGTCACAAGTCCTATCATTCTGTGACACTATTTCTTCATCCTCTATCAGAATAAAATTATGATCATCTATCTATGTGACAGCTTTAGATTTATGTCCAACAATCTTCTCTTGGCCAATCAGATAAGCCAATTCCTCCTTGTCCTCAACAATAACAAGTTCCTTCATATGATACATTACTACTTCATCTCCATTAAAGTTACTCCCTTCATTAAATAAGGAATATGAATTCCTTCTGCTGCAACAACTCAACTTGGTATTTTTCAGAAAGACACTCTTCATCATACCTTGCTTGAAAACTCTCAACTTCATTCAAGACAACTCCAAGAGATGGATTTCCTTTTGCAACACCTACAAAACCCAATGGTCTCATCTGATGATCCAATCATCAAATATTCCTCTTGATGTTCTAAGTCTCTTTCAAGACTCAAAAATTCTTCATTTCCTTTCTTCTTAGCTTCCTCAAGCATATCAGTTAAAGTCTTGACATCCTCTTTTTCTTCTTTCTGTACTTGGCCATCATCATAAGTCAAATATTTTCTCTTTCAGCCTTCATAGTATGATGAAAAACATCGCCTTCAATCAATTGTGCATGTGCATGTACATGAGACTTAGCTATCTCATCTTCTTTCAAAACATAATTAAGATTATGTCCTTATCCTTCATTCTTTATGAAAATATTATCAAATTTTCCTTCTTCATTCATTGTACCTGCAGACATACACAAAATATTAGTTTTAATACTTTGAGACATCTTGATCTCACTTGGAGTTTCAGTCTTCAAGTCTTATCCTAGATACCCACTTATTCTGAGTAATTCTTCCTTCAGTCGAGCATTTACCATTTGCTCTTTTTTTTTCTGTAGTTTATGCCACCTTATCTTCCTTCTCATAAGAAAACCACACCTTTGGTCTTCATTATTCCTCTGTAACAGCTCCATCAGTACTTGAATATGGACTTCTATCTTAGCTTTCTCCCTCTCATATTCTTCACCACTCATCTGTATCCATATGCCATTAACTTTGGCATCTTCTTTCTTCACTTTGTGGCTACTTCCTGAACCTTTGCTATGAATATCATTAGTCATTTTCTTCTCCATATTCATAAGCTTCTCACACTAATTGTGAGCTGCACTAAGCCTCTGCAGTAACAAGTTCTCCCTACTACAACTTACCTCACCAAGCTCTTCTTTGTACATGGTCTTTTGGTGATACTAGTCCCCTCTTCTGAACTTTCCTTGAGCATTCCTCTGCTCTTTCTAGGCTCCAACTCATCTGCACTTTTGAGAACACAATTGTCCTCTTATATTTCAATCAAAACTGAAATACTAGGTTCTGGCCACACTCTCTCAGAAACCCTTACTGGATTCCTTCATCACTACTCTTAATGTTGAGATCTTATTTTGTTGAGATACTTCATTAGCTGTAACTATCAATCTTCAATCTGTCTTTTATCTTGCAAAACTCAAATCAGAGTTAATTAAAACAATGTTGGAAATACTGAGAGGGGGGGTGAATCAGTATTCCTTTCAATTAGAGCATTATTTAATCTTCAATTATTATCATTGTTTGTACAATTATAGCAGCAAACAAGAGGAACACAAATGCACACAATTTTTAAGGTGGAAACCCACTCTGGATAAAAAACCACCTAATGTTTTTCTAATAATTCTTTAATATTCAGCTCCAATTGAAAATAAAGCTCCAACTTCGGAGAATCTAGAAAAGCATTCTTCTAAATTTGTCCCCTTGGATGGATGCTCCAATGCCGAGATTCTTGATGAGTCACTGAATGGATGCCCTAACACCCAATGAGCTACAACTCACCCTAGCACCACCCTACCACCCTATAGAAGAATAAAAGAAGAATGGACTTCTGTACTAGGGAAAATGGTCCACTTTACAATGATATAGAATGATGTAGAAGAAGAATATATACTAGAACATAACCCCAAATTGACACAACCACCTAATGATGATCCTAGACCTCCCAACACTACCTCTTCAACCCTTGGCAGATAAACACTAGTACAATTTTACAATAATGTATTTACAATGACTTAGTACAATGATACCTTTACAATGATTGTATGCAGTGCTTCCCACTTGAAGACTTCATATGATGAAATTCTTGCTGTTATGCACCTTGGTCACTTCTCTTGTCATGCTTCCTTATGTTGCACCTTGCTTTGCTTTTCTTCGATAGAAATTCTGGTCCTTTGCAACCCTTGCCAACACATGATCTAGCTTTTTCTTGCCTTCTAGGAGCTCGAAATTGAATCTGGTGTATCTTTGCTATTTTAGATCCCCAATATCTGATTTTGGGTCATGTATTAGTCCTCTAAGTCTTCTTTTAAATGCCATAGGTATGACCCAATTTGGATTCTTCAAGAGAGAGTTATACCTAATATCTCACAATGCCCTAATTATGGACTATTTCAGCAGAGAAAACTTGTACGACGTGCCATGTGTCATTGTTTCTTCATTTGGCTGTGAAATTGATAGAGAAAAAATTATAGATTGTGCACTATCTACCACTTTTTACGGAATTCCAATCTGATACTCAAAGAGAGAGTTATGACGAATTTACCAAGGTCACTTCTTTGAGATTAATTTCAGGAGCCTGCAAAAACCCTGACTTCCACAGATCATATCTCCAAACATATTGCACACCTTGATCTGAAATTTTTACAGAAGCTTCCTCAGGATTTCAGCTTCACCTTATAAAAATTTCAGCTTCTAAATCTTCGTATAAAAAAGTTAGAGCGAAAATGCCACGATGACCTGTTTCAGATGGTGAAATCCCTTGCATAAGGAGGAAATGAGGATCACAATTTATATAAATGCTTAGGTTGAGAGGGGCTTCAACAACTGAACGTGGGAGGGATTTTAGAAGCTCAAAAAATATTAATTATGAATTTTCAATGACCCACCCCAACCCCATGGGGTTTTAGCCCACTAACTGGAGGTACAAACTTTAAACATGAATATCTCTCAAACCGTGAAGAATTATATGGCATGCCATATATCAATGGAAACATCTCGATAAGTAGAAACCATCAAAAGAATTATTGACCTAGAATATATTAATTTGGTAGGTAAAAATTTCCATGAAATATTGGGTTTTCCCCTAGTGCTGCTTGGGTTGACATCAATGACAATCGTTGATCAACAATCTCCCCCTTTGGCATTGATGGAAACACAAGTACTCCCCCTGCGATCATGACACCTCTTCCTACAACATTCTCTCCCCCTTTGACATCAATGGAAAAGGGTAACTCCCCATGAAAAACAACCATCCTGCAGACCTGTACACACTTCCACTCCTACTGACACACAACCATCCTGCAGACCTATAATCTACTTCCACTCCCCCTTTATATTCTGAAAAAGGAAAATCTAATGACAACTTAGGAGAATCCCAAGCTTCTGGCGAAGATATTCCAATGCTGGTGAATATTTAATATGTGATTCTTTTTGTGCTGCTTGGAATCTTGCTACTTATACAACTTCTTGCATAACATCTGGTCGGGAGGCTGTTACATATAGAAGACTACTAATAATAGATCTGTACAACCTTTGATCCACATCCTCAGATGAGTCGTTTATGCTCAATTTGCAACCTCTTACCATTGGAGTAAGGATGGGTTTGCAATCTTCCATTTTAAACTTCTTGAGAATTTCCTTGATGTACTTGGCTTTACATATAAATATTCCTTTCTCTTGCTGAGATATTTGAATCCCTAAGAAGTATGTCAGCTCACCAAGTAAAGACATCTCGAAATCACTTTACACCTTTGTAGCAAACTTCTTACTTAGTCGATCATCATTGCTACCAATTATTGTATCATCCTCTTTAGCTATTAGACATGCTTTAGTTGCTTCATCCAGAACATATGTGTCATTTGGAGCTCGACTTTCTATAGCCACAATTTCACCATACACGCCTTTCCTAATTTCACATTTTGTGGAGTTGAATAGTATTGTGTGTCCTTGATCACACATTTGTCCAACACTGAGCAGATTGTGATTCATGTTTTCAACCAATAGAACATTATTTCCTAGAGCATATTTGCTTCCGAGAGTGATAATACCTGATCCTATAAAATTTGAAGATCCATCATTTCCAAAGGACGCGGTTCCATCCTTCTTCTCTTTCAGAGATACAAATTTATTTCTATCTCCAGTCATATGCGTTGAGCAACTACTATCAACATACCACACATCTTTGTTCTTTTGATCCTTGAAAGCGAGAGCACAATTATCATTCTTCTTCTTCTTCCATGTTCATTTGTTCTGTGGCTTCGAAGATTCTTTTGAAGGATTTTCAAGTCTGCAGTCTTTGGCTATGTGTCCAAAGTTTTGACATTTGTAACATTCAATATTATTTCTAAAATGTTCAAATCTATTGATGTTTCGTTGAGCCTTGGGAGGTTCATATTTGACAGATCTCCTAGAATTGTATTCGTTCTTACGGTACGTGCGACATTCTATATCTTTATGACCAAATTTTCCACATGAATAACAATAGCCATAAAAAATATGTTGGTACCTGGATGGAAATTTTCGTCGAGGAATTTTCTTCTAAGGCTGTTCTTGCGAATCTTGTCCAATGAATTCTACATGCATGTCAGATCTCATAGGTTCATTGTATTTTGTTGTAGAAGATCCTGCTTCTTCTTCTTTTTAACTGATGCCAGTTTTGTCATTGTAAGATCATTGATTGTTGATGAGTTCTTCCAATTCCCTTGAGTTGTTGGCATAGTTTTGGATATTTTTTCCTTTCTTCTCTTCCTCACACAGCGAGACTACTTTGGCTTCTAATTCTTCCCTTTCTTGGTTTCTTTCTTCCAACTTCTTTTGAAGTGACTCTTTAATGCATTTGTGTTCTTCAACTTCAATTTTGAGACCTTGAACTTGTTCTTCAAGAGTATTGGAACGGATCTTCTCCGCCTTGAGATCTTTTATAAGCTTGATTGCTTCCTCATAAAATTCTTCTATGGTCCATCCTTCTTTTAGTTGTTTGATGCCTCTTTATTTATTGTGCTTGGCCATAAACCATTACTCTCTCATTAGCTTCTTCTTCTTGTCATTATCTTCATGGTTGAGGAGCCTATCTTCAGAAAGTTGTTTCCTTTTGGATGCTTGTGATGAATTTCTTAAAGCCTTTTCTTTCCTTTTGAGTTGCCATTACTTTTGTTTGGACATTTTCTGTATGTGGACATTTCTTTTAAAATGCCCAACCTAAATCTGTGAAGCCACTCAATGGAATTTTTCCTTTGGTGTATGCAATTTTTAGTTTCTCGTAGTAAGCATATTCTTAAGACTTCATATGAAGACCTTCTTGACCTTCTTCATCATCTCCCTTTTCTTCACACTTTCAGGTGCATGTCTTTTCAATTGAAGGTTGTTTATCCTTATTGGTTTTCTTAGATGCAACGAACGTAGTTTCTAGATGCGAAGTACCCTCGTCTTCATCAAGTCTCATTTCATATGCTATGAGAACTCCATGTAATTCCTCTTTGCTAAGTTTGTCCAGATTTTCACTGTATTCTAAGACCGATACCTTTGGGTTGAATCTCCCTAGTAACGTTCTAAGAATCTTCCGTATAATAGTCTTCTTGTCAATTGGCTCTCCCAATCCTTCCAGAGTATTTGTTATTTCATCAATGTATTGGAATTATGCAACAATGTTGCAATCTTATTTCATTCTGAGTTGCTCAAATTTTTCTCTATAGATTTGAAGCTTTGCTTCTTTGACATTTGAGTCACCTGCATATATATTCTCAAGCTTGTCCCATACATTTTTGGAAGTTTTACAACCCAACACCTTATGATAAGCAGATTCAATAAGCCCACTGATAATAATATTCTTTTCTTTTGCATCATTTACCAAATTCTTCTTACCTTGTTCATTCGTGGTTGATGTAAATCCATTTTGAACAGTGTCCCATACTTCATAACCTTACGCAAAGAGATATACCTCCATTCTTCCTTTCTAGAGTGCATAATTATTTTCATTGAATAGAGGTACACCATTCTTGGTATGCTCCATGACCTCCTTCCAGCTATTAAACTGCTATTGAAGGAACCAAGCTCTGATACCAATAGTTGGAAATACTGAGAGGGAGGGGGGGGGGGGGGAATCAGTATTCCTTTCAATTAAAGCATTAGTTAATCTTCAATTATTATCAGTTTTTTACAATGATAGCAGCAAACAAGAGGAACACAAATGCACACAGTTTTTAAGGTGGAAACCCACTCCGGGACAAAAACCACCTAATTTTTTTCAAATAATTCTTTAATATTCAACTCCAATTGAAAATAAAGCTCCAACTTCCTAGAATCTTGAAAAACATTCTTCTCCAGCTCCCACTGGATGGACACTCCAACGCCCGAGATTCTTCAGTAGTCAACTGAACAGATGCCCCAACACCCAATGAGCTACAACTCACCCTAGCACCACCCTACCACCCTATAGAAGAATAAAAGAAGAATGGACTTCCGTACCAGGGAAAATGGTCCACTTTATAATGATATAGAATGATATAGAAGAATAATATATACTAGACCATAACCCCAACTTTGACACAACCACCTAATGATGATCCTAGACCTCCCAACACTGCCTCTTCAACCCTTGGCATATAGACACTAGTACAATTTTACAATAATGTATTTACAATGACTTAGTACAATGATACCTTTACAATGATTGTATGCAGCGCTGCCCACTTGAAGACTTCATATGATGAACTTCTTGCTGCTGTTATGCACCTTGGTTGTTGCTCTTGTCCTGCTTCCTTCTGTTGCAGCTTGCTTTGCTTTGATGCCATAGAAATTCTGGTCCTTTGCAACCCTTGAAAACACATGATCTAGCTTTTTCTTGCCTTCTAGGAGCTCGATATTGAATCTGGTGTATCTCTATTATTTCAGAACCTCAATATCTGATTTTTGGTCCTGTAGTAGTCCTTTGAGTCGTATTTCCAATGCCACAGGTCTGACCCAATTTTTATTCTTCAAGAGAGAGTTATACCCAATCTCTCACTATGCCCTAATTATGGACTGTTTCAGCAGAGCGAACTTGTATGGCGTTCCACGTGTCACCGTTTCTTCATTTGGCTTTGAAATTTATAGAGAAAAAATTACAGACTATACAATATCTGCCACTTTTTATAGAATTCCAATCCGATACTCAGAGAGAGATTTATGACGAATTTACCAAGGTCACTTCTTTGAGATGAATTTCAGGAGCCTGCAAAAACCCTGACTTCCACAGATCATATCTCCAAAACTATTGCGCACCTTGATCTGAAATTTTTACAGCAGCTTCCTCATGATTTTGGATTCACCTCATAAAAAAATCAGCTTCTGAACCTTCGTAGAAAAAACTTTAGAGCGCAAATTCCACGATGACCTGTTTCAGATGGCGAAATCCCTTACATAAGGAGTAAATGAGGATCACAATTTAAATAAATGCTTAGGTTGAGAGGGGCTTCAACAAGTGAACGTGGGAGGGATTTTAGGAGCTTAAAAAATATTAATTATGAATTTTCAATGACCCATGCCCCAACCCCATGGGGTTTTAGCCCACTAACTAGCGGTACAAACTTCAAACATGAATATCTCTCAAACCGTGAAGAATTACATGGAATACCATATATCAATGGAAACATCTCAAAAAGTAGAAACCATCAAAAGAATTATTGACCTAGAATATATTAATTTGGTAGGTAAAAATTCCCATGAAATATTGGGTTAGCCCCTGGTGCTGCTTGGGTTGACATCAATGACAACTGCTGATCAACAAACAATACCTGCATGATTTCACAAGCAGTCTCCATCCACTCTTTACATTCGAGTGAATCTCCATTCTCCACAAGAAAACAACCATCGCTATGCTTTTTTTATGCTTCTGCAATCTCTTCTTAAGAGTATCACTTACTCCCATCTTCTGCCATGCTTTACCTTTGTATGCCTACTGCTTATAAGATTTTAAAAACTTGATCTCCTCTTTGCAATATCTCTGTCAATTTTATGCAAAGCACATTTTCTTTATTGATCTCCTCTTTATTTCACTATCACGCTTCCATTCTCCTTCCATTTCATGCAGAATCGTATTCTTCTCTCATACCAAATGATGCAACCATAAGGCCGCAAATACCCACATATGCACAATTTAGACTATGTTTATTTGTTCCCAAGATTTTCTTCTTAATTAAATTTATCAAGCAATGTATTTAACTTACTTGCAATATCATCATAATTAAAACAGGATTTTTGGGACCCCTTGTTAGTCATCAATAATTTTCACTATCCGTAGATGACTAATTATTGGTTCTAGATTTCTAAAAAAAAAATTCCATGAACATTGTGAGTTTTAGAAATCTCACTGCCTTCATCATCCTTAGGATAAATTTTTCACTCTTTTTACTACTCTATCAAGTCATGGCTAGCTTATCACTCCCAAAAGACCAATCATGGGCTCATGCCACTCATTTTCACCATGTTTTTCCACCTCTGACTTTACCACTCTATTTTGACTTGCCTAACCCTTCTACTTCAACCTTGGATTGCCATGTAGCCTAACCTTTTCCCCTATTCACCAAGTGCCTCAAGCATTGGTGGTTTCAAGCTACCTTTCTAGGCTCTTTAGATAAATCAAAATCAGTATTTTTGGGTCTACAATGCATAAATTATGTCAAAAACTTTGTTTTACACCTAAAACCCTGAAGTCAAGTTTTCATCCAAAGGCCAAGTCCAGAAAGCCTCCCACTATGTCATTTATGGTTTCATAGGTTATAGATTGTTTTGGTTTTATAAATCATTGTTTTACATGTGCCCAAAAGATGAAATCAAGTGAAAAGGAGGGTTAGCACATGATTATCCAAAAAGCATCAAAAATCCTTCAAGGAAGGCCTCCTTGGTCAAAGAAAAAATTCTGCAAAAAGACAGTTGCCCATGTTAAACATTTCTGCAGGAATGATTGAGATGGCCATCAGCAGAAATTGAGTTGAGGTGAGAGGCTAAATCATCACTAAGGCCAGCCGCAAAAAAGGAGAGGCAGGAGGCCTATGTTCAAATAAAATCAGGGTTTTGAGGACTATTTGGCTAAACAGTGTTTCCAAGAAAGAAACCAATGAAAAAGCCACAAGGACAGAAGGCACAGTAACACAACCAAGCACACCTTGAAGATTTTTAGAAATTATAAGTGAAAAGGGGAAAAAGGTGAGGTGAAATGAACATAAATGAATGAACTTGAAAGGGCTATAGAGAACTTAGAAGACAACACTAATTATTTGTCTCTAACAGCCCTAAAACCTAAAATTTGGGAAGATAGGCGAGAAGGTGAAATGAAGACTGTGGGTCTCCATGATGACAGCGGACAGAAGTTTGAAGAATGATATCAGAAGGTGACCTCCATGGTTTTCCAAGGCAACGGTGCTTCACTGCATCCAAGGGAAGAATGCAAAGAGTATGAGGGTGAGGGAAGACAAGATTTCAAGTGCAGAAAATCGCCTTCAAAAAGTCAAAGGTGTAAAATTATGAGTTCTGGGTTACAAGGAAAAGCATGAGGTAAAGTGTCAAAATGGAAAATCAAGCTAAGAATGAGATCACTATTGAGTGACTAAAGGTTGTCAAAATCCAAACAATGACAAAAATACCAAAATAAAATGTGTCATGGGCACCTACAGAAATCAGAAGTGGCTAAGGGAAGACATAGGATGGTATGGTTTTCCAATATTTGTCAAAATGAACATGTCACTGAAAAAATCAGCAAGAAGGTAAAAAGACGTGTTTCAGGTCACTTGCACTCAAGAATGCCAAAAAGGGATAAAAACCGTGGTTTCAGTTTATCAGTGAAAAAGGTTTAGCAGTGCCAACACAACCAAATTTAGAGGAACCTCTTCATCTCTTTAGCACACCCTCACCAAAGGAAGAAAAATCACTTTGACAAGTTCAAAATCACCTGCAAAAAGGCTAAAGGGATATCACTGAAAATTATAAAGTAAAAAAAAGAAAACATAGAAAAAGTGGGTTTTATAAGTTTGATTTATTTCTCAAAAGGTATAAAAGGCCTTCTTAGTCTTTTTCCATCTTATTTTTCCATTACAAGAGAAGAGAAGGCTTTCAGAAGAAAAAACAGAGTTTTTTGTTAATTTCCGAGCAAGAGTTACTTGCCTTGCGTGTACAAGGCATCACGTTGTGCTTATCACACATTTCCCCATTCAAATTTAATTTGTGTTGCACTAATCCAAGGTGGCGCTGCGCAAATCCGTGGCGTTGCGCTCACACCCGACCGACACGCCCAGGACCAACTGGCAGGCCTACACACGCCCGGCACTTTTCTTACACTAGAGGCATGAATGTTGGTGTTGTGCTCACACCAGAGGTACGACTGCCGGCGATGCGCCCATAGGCCGACCCAACTTTTCGTGCAGGGCGATGCGCTAATGCAGAAACCCTCCAACAAGTAAAAAAATTGCCCTAAGGCTTAAAGTCACCTTCCAAATTTTCCTCCAAGGCTAGCAAAGGAGCTAAACTGATAGGTACACCCTTTTTTCTCCTCCTCTCAGATAATTTTAAGTCTTTTACATGGCTATGAGTGATTAAACCCTAGGTCTCAAATGCATATTACACCTTTTTTTTGGCCTTCTTGAACAAGTTAAGTGTCATCTGAGGGAGAGCAAGCTAGTGTGGTTACAATTCATTTTCAAGAGAAGCTCCCTTAAGCTCCAAAGCAAGCAATCCTAAAACCTAACCTCCATATCACTCATTTGTAAATATTTCCATCACCACCTTCTTCATTTTTCTCCTCCAAACCTTATTATGTCCACAAACATCTCCTCTTACCATGTCAGGAGCTGAAGACAATAGCAGTAGTGAAAAACGCCAAGGGCCTATGAGAACAAATCATAAGGGAGGTAAAGTGAACAGAGTTGAACCCCAGAGCACAGTGGCTATCACCTCATCTCCCATGATCCTCTCATGTTTCCAGAATATGGGATGTTTTCAATTTTTTGAGAAGTTCAAACTAGTACAATGCCACCCAGAGCTTACAAGGTTGTTTTTTCTCAACCTCCACAAAAAACCATTGAATATTGCAAGGGTGGATTTTGAACTATCATCAGATACCATCTCTAATGCTACAGGTATCCCTTATGTTGGTGAAAAATGGTTTAAGAAGGCCAAATTGGACAAGGATTATTACGAGCCATTTATCAAGACAAGGTACAGATAAGGCTACAAGTCTATTTTTCCCTTCTCACACCTCAAACAGAGATTTTCACCCTTGATGAAAGTTATCATGAAGTACTTCACCTGTGAGGGGAGGTACTCCAGGCTTTATTCCTATCATATTAAACTCCTCATGCATTTCACAAGGGTTAAGATGCTCAACTTGCCCTACTACCTCTATAGAAGTATGGACAAAATTTCTTATGTTGTCCGGAGAAGGAGTCCTTCCCAACAAATGCAAAGTGTATTTCACCATTCCTTGATCAAGATGGTGGTATTACATCAGTTGGAACAGCAGGGTATGCCTTGGGAGGTATTGATAGCACATGAAGTCTTCACAAGCCCACAGCCTCCTCATCAACCAAACTTGTCCTCCTCATCTACACAAGTGCCCTCACCTAAAGGAAACCTCCCTTCTTCCCCTTCTCTTAATGCATCAAATGAAGAGGATAAGAGTGGAAATGATGAGAAAATTAATGGTAGTGAGGGTAATGATGATGATTTAAGCCCTCCAGGGGCAGAAAACATGGAGATAGATGATGATGATGGACTAAATCAAGAAGATGAACAGAGTGCTGACAATGAAGGTGATGAAATCAGTGAGGAAGAGGAAAAAAATGATGAGGCAGAGACAGAGAATGAGGAAGTAGAAGAAGGGAATGATGATAGTGATGAAAAGGCAGAAACAGAGAATCAAGAAGAGGAAAATGAGGAAGATGAAGAGCTAGACAACACATAAATTGAAGGCAGTAGTGATGCAAATGAGAGAGATCACAGTGAGGAGTAGGTAAAAGACAGTGACAAAGAGGCAGATGATAAGGAAGACAGTGAGGGACAAGACAAAAAAGAGGAAAATAGTCATGATAGTCATGACAACAATCAGCCCCTCAGTGATAATGAGAATAGTGCCAGTGTAGAAAAAAAATATGAAAAGAGTCATGGTGATGAACAAAATGAAATTAAGGAAAGGCCAGAGGATAATAGTCAAATTGAAGATCACAGCTATGGTAAGGATACCACAAAGACCACCAGCACACCTCTTTCATTCACTTACCAAAGAGGACCAAGGCTAGTGTTTGCTGCCTCCAAGAGGCAAGGGACCATGCCAATTTCTTCAGCTCAAAAGCCTGACAAGGGTAAACAAAAGATGGAGAAAGGTGAGAAAGGTAAGAGAGGTAGGAAAACTAAACAAAAGCCTCAATTCATTGACCTAGACAATGATAATGAATATGAGGAGATGGCCACTCGAATACTGCTCTAAAGCAAAGATTCACAAATTAGGGAGATGGAGAGATATTTTGAGATGGCTCATCGTATCATTCAGTATTATAAGAATGAACACAAGTATTTTAAGAGGATAAAAAGGGGCCTTGTTCTCCAGAAAAAGATGACCAAGAATTATGCAATGAAAAACAAACTTTCTTGTGCCAAACTGAAGAAGACCCTCATTGAAATCCAAACCCTAAAGGAAGAAAAAGGTCATGAAAACCTTGGATTTTTGGCATCTGCTTCTCAATAGGTCTCCGAAACCCCTTGAAGGAGACCTCCACAAATTTTGAGGGAATTTAGATAATTTATTGTTTTTTGTGATTTTGAAGGCCTATTAGCGCAGTGCCACTAGTGCTCCACTTTTCCCTTGGAGCATCTTCAGAGGTAAAACTCTACTTTTTTGGATTTATCATCACTATTACACTATGCTCACAAAATTTTAGAGCAATTGGAGCAGTTTTGACCCCTCAAAAGGTCAAAAAAACACCTAAATTTTCACCATTCTACCTCCTTTTCAGGCCTAGCACTACGCACAGAGCATTGTTGGCATTTGATGAGTTTTGAGAGAAATACATGGTTTTCTTGAGCTTGAAGATGAAATTGGTCTTGAGGATGTTTCTGAATGCCTTTTTTTGATTGATGATGAAGGAGGATAGCCTGCAAGATCCCTGTGCTTGGTTATTGGTGAAGTGTTTCTCTCTTATGTTATTGTTTTCTCATGTTTTCATTATGTTTCCATACTTCTACGCTACAGTATAACAGAAGAGTATAGGCTAAGAAATTTTTTTGGAGGCACCTTATTCTTTCATGTTGTCTATTACCTTGATGTTTTCCTCTGCTGGGTTTGTATAAGGAATTCTTAGCTGCTCCTTAGGCCTCCTTATGTTTGTTTATTCCAGGAATGGTTCAATACAGTAGTTTCAAGTATGTTTTATGGTTAGCCCTGCCTATTTGATGCTATTTAAACTCTTTTTTGGAATCTCTCTTTGAAGTATTACTTGTTAGGTTTTAGCCAAAGAGGCCATGTTTTGATCATGCCCTTTGTCCATGCTTTAGAAGTTGCCTTAAAGTTCTTTGTAGCTTGATCATTGATGTTTAGGCGTTCCCTCTTCATTGATTAAAGTTATTTATTATCTTTAATGTTTTCTAAATCTTGAAGGTGAAATCACTAAAAGTTAGATTAGTTTCTTGCTTTCTATGGTTCACTGAATTGTTCATCCTGAATGCTCATTTGCTTAAGTATAATCAGAAAGCTATTATTTTGCCATGTCTTATGATTATGTCCTTATGTTGATCAGTGTTTGAGATCATCTTGTTTAAAAGGTATTTGTTTAAGGATTCTTCATTGCCCTTAGACACTTACTTTGTTCACCAACTTATTGTTCATTCCACTTCACACATACCTTAAGGACCCATTTGACCAAGCTAGATTTGCCCTGTTATGCATCTTGTTTCATTGTCGAGATATCCATGACTTTCATAGACTCCATAGCCCAATGATTTGTAGACCTCTCACTCCACCTATTCTACTTGACCATCTTACCCAACCAAACAAACAACAAACCCTACACTTAAAAACTAGCCTAAAATAAAACCCTAAAAGAAAAAATTTCACATCCTTTGCATACAATAGAGAGAGCCCTCTCTGAGTCCAGGAAGACTAGGTCCTAGGACTCCAAAGACTGGTTTCATGTTACCCTATGCATTTGGTCTACCAATCTGCTAAATCACGGGACCCTAATATTCTGGTGATCACAGTGGGACCTTCTGAGTCGATGACAATATAAGCACTCCTTAGAACTTCGGAAACCCTTATCAAATCATAGAGAACTCAAACTGTTAGCCAAATAGTAGAATCTGGTTGTTTCACCATCCTATAAAAATGATGACTCAGCTGTAAGACACTCATAGAAACCTTAGGGCTACATAAAGGAACTCAGAAAACCCCAAAAAATCCCTGGATTGGTTTTTTGTCAACTATTGGTTGTGGACCATAAAGATGCATCCTTAAAACGGAAAAAAATATCCACCTGGCGACTCCACAAGCCTCTAGTAGGCCTACTAACCCCACTAGTTCCCACATACTTTCTTGGAAATGAATAAATAAATCCTCATATTGCTGATGGTGGACAACAAAGTTGAAATCTTCCACCTAGCGACTCCACGACTCTCAATAGACCTAGAGACTCCACTGGTAGAAGACTCTAGACTGGCTATAAATATGCAGTGACCCTTTTCAGACTGATTGAAAAAAATGTCAAGGTTGGTGGCAGACCTTATATATAATTAAATTTAAAATCAGTTATCAAAGCTTAAACTTGATGATGATCTCCCAAAAGTTTTCTTCCTCATTTTAAGGTCAAGAAAAAATTACCCTGAAGTTAAGAAAATTTTTCTAGATATAGTGGTTGAAAAATATGAAACTGATATTTGAACTTTTAAATTCACAAGATCAGTCATACAATTTTCGAGACCCTAAATAATTTTTGGAAGGTCTCCCTTCCCCTAAGCAAGAAGAAATTTTATTACCCTTTGACTTGCAGGCAAAAGATGATTGTGCTTTCAAGGACCAGATTGAAGATGAGGTTTTCAAAGCTAATGTTTAGGATGCAGATAACCAACTAGTCATGAAAGGCCTAAGAGAAAAAAGTTTACATCATGTTTTTGTTGATCCTGTAGCAGATTACATGGAGGTCCTCATTGGCTCAAGTTCCCAAGTATGGATTCTTTACAAGAATCAAATACATCAAAACTTGTCACTTCCTATGGTAGCCTTGATTTTGAAGACACATAATCAAGGTATACTGTGGTTCCCTCTGACAAGCAGTCAGATTGTCTACCTATTTTTGTTACTACTCAACTAGTTGCACTGGCACTATTGCATCACCTAGAACAGCAGAAAAATCCAAGTTAGATTAGGGTAGATAGGCGCAAATAAGCTCGGTACTATGATCATTTTTCTAGTTGTTTAGTCTTAGAATGCTGATCCAAAATAATAATAAAAAACAAAAGAATCAAAAACATAGAAAGAAGGAAAAAGAGGGCAGATTTGAAAAAGAGGTACAACCCCATACCCAAAAAATAGTAATACTGAAAGTGTGCAAGCATAAATGCCACTACTTGTTCAAAAGAAGATGTTGTTGATTCATCTAGTCTAATCATGGCTAAACATATTTTAAATTTTTGTTGATAAGTTAGTGAAAAAAATGATTGTAAAAATTATTCAAGCTAGACTTGTCAGAAAGGATAGATTAGGAATGAAAGATATTGGTTCCACACGCTCAAATCTGAACCAAAGAGAAAGATGAGGAGGCCCAACAAATGATAGATCATATCCCTCATGTTTTCTAAGTTTTTTTTGTACAAAAATAATGTTTGTGTGCAGCTTTTCCTAATGCCACAACCCATGGTGAAACAGATTTCTTAATCCTGATTCAAGCCATGTTTTCAATTTCATGTCAATAGCTTAGAGACTGAAGTTTTTCATACAGCTTAATCTTGACAGTCAGTTAGCCTATGTAGAGAATAAAAATAGTTCACTAGCATAATTTGAACTCTTGAAACTGATAAGGCTAGAAGTAGGTAGCTTTTTTGCTTTCAAAAGAAGAAAATTTCAAGGGTTTGCCAGTCCAAGTGCACCCAAGGAAGAAAAAATTCTAGGAAAAGTAAGTTGGGTAGGTAGAGATGACTTTGAAGCTAACATGTCCTTCATATTTTTAGATCATAGCTTCAAGAGAAACATCAACAAATGAAAGAAAAAAAATGTGCCCAATGGATGAGGCACTGGTCTTCATAAACCTAGAGATCTAAAGTTCTGGACACCTCCTGAAAAGGAGCTTCCCTCCCCAAGTGGAGCCACTGTTAGTCATCAGTAATTTTCACTATCTGTAGATGACTAATTATTGGTTCTAGATTTCTAAAAAGAAAATTCCATGAACATTGTGAGTTTTAGAAATCTCACTGCCTTCATCATCCTTAGGATAAATTTTTCACTATTTTTACTACTCTATCAAGTCATGGCTAGCCTATCACTCGCAGAAGACCAATCATGGGCTCATGCCACTCATTTTCACCATATTTTTCCATCTCTAACCTTACCACTCTGTTTTGACCTGCCTAACCGTTCTACTTCCACTTTGGATTGCCACATAGCCTAACCTTTTCCCCTATTCACAAAGTGCCTCAAGCATTGGTGGTTTCAAGCTACCTTTCTAGGCTCTTTAGATAAATCAAAATCAGTATTTTTGAGTCTGAAATGCATAAAGTCTGTCAAAAACTTTGTTTTACACCTAAAAACCCTAAGTCAAGTTTTCAGCCAAAGGCCAAGTCCAAAAAGCCTCCCACTAGGTCATTTAGGGTTTCATAGGTTATAGATTATTTTCATTTTCTAAATCACTATTTTACATGTGCCCAAAAGATGAAATCAAATGAAAAGGAGGGTTAGCACATGATTTTCCAAAAGGTATCAAAAATCCTTCAAGGAAGGTCTCCTTGGTCAAAGCACAACTTCTGCAAAAAGACAATTGCCCATCTTAAACATTTCTGCAGGAATGATTGAGATGGCCATCAGCATAAATTGAGTTGAGGTGAGAGGCTAAACCATCACTAAGGATAGGCATAGAAAAGGAGAGGCATCAGGCCTATGTTCAAAGAAAATCAGGGTTTTGAGGATTGTTTGGCTAAACAGTGCTACCAAGCAAGAAACCAATGCAAAAGCCACAAGGACAGAAGGCACAACAACACAACCAAGCACACATTGAAGATTTTTAGAAATTATAAGTGAAAAAGGGAAAAAGGTGAGGTGAACTGAACATAAATGAATGAACTTGAAAGGGATACATAGAACTTAGAAGACAACACTAATTATTTGTCTCTAACAGCCCTAAAACCTGAAATTTTGGAAGATAGGCGAGAAGGTGAAATGAAGACTATGGGTCTCCATGATGACAGCAGGAAAAAGTTTGAAGAATGATATCAAAAGATGACCTCCATGGTTTTCCAAGGCAACAGTGCTTCATTGCATCCAAGGGAAGAATGCAAAGAGTATCAGGATGAGGGAAGTCAATATTTCAAGTGCAAAAAATTGCCTTCAAAAAGTCAGAGCAAAATTATGATTTCTGGGTTACAAGGCAAAGCATGAGGTAAAGTGTCAAAATGGAAAATCAAGCTAAGAATGAGATCAATATTGAGTGACTAAAGGTTGTCAAAATCCAAACAATGACAAAAAGACCAAAAGAAAATGTGTCACAGGCACCTGCAGAAATCAGAAGTGGCCAAGGGAAGACATAGGATGGTATGATTTTCCAATCTTTGTCAAAATGAACATGTCACTGACAAAATCAACAAGAAGGTAAAAAGACATGTTTCAGGTCACTTGCACTCAAGAATGCCAAAAAGGGATAAAAACAGTGGTTTCAGTTTATTAGTGAAAGCAGAAAAGGTTTAGCAGTGCCAACACTCCCAAATTTAGAGGAACCTCTTCATCTCTTTAGCACACCCTCACCTAAGGAAGAAAAATCACTTTGACAAGTTCAAAATCACCTGCAAAAAGGCTAAAGGGATATCAGTGAAAATTATAAAGTGACAAAAAGCAAACATAGCAAAAGTGGGTTTTATAAGTTTGATTTATTTCTCAAAAGGTATAAAAGGCCTTCTTAGTATTTTTCCATCTTATTTTTCCACTACACAAGAGAAGAGAAGGCTTTCAGAAGAAAACCTAGAGTTTTTTGTCAATTTCTAGGAAAGAGTTACTGGTGATGCGTGAATAGGTGGTGTTGCAATTAGAAGTGTTGAAAATGCAGCAAGATGATGGAGCTTAGTGAAATGAAGTCGCCTTCACTAAGTGGGCCCGCAGGCTATTTTTGGCGCAAAGTCTATTTTTAGACTATGTCTATTTTTAGACATATGGAGCATGGTCCAGGGGTTGCAGTATGTTATTCTTGGAGTATTAGTCATGTTGGTAAAAATATATGGACCTCTATTTTTTACATATTTAGGTCGTTCATTTTTAGACTCATCTCAGGTAATAGAAAAGTCAGATATTATTTATCTCCTTTATCTCGGTTTTGGACTTAAACTTTCAATTTACTCTCTATACCACTGAGTTTTTAAGGTAAGGGCTCTATAAAGATCAAGGTATAAATTGCTGCATTCTAGCTTCTGGTGTGAGCCTGCATGGTTGACTTCGTTAGGACTTCAAAGGCAAGTGGTTTAAGATTTGATGGGACAAATTAGTGAGTTGTGTCAGTTTAATTAGTTTTAACTAGTTAATATTTATTAATCCAGCTGAATCAACTAGTAATATGAGAATAATAAATGACATTAATCTACTAATTATTAACTCATTATTCAACTCAAGAACACATCAGTTCACTACAGTGCATGGACAGTTCAGTGGAGACCAGTGGAAGAGGTGCTATTGGTGCATAGATGAAATTTCAGCTAGACATCAAGCAGTGAAAAGATTTTCGCTACTAATAATGGAGTAATTTCCAATGATGATTGCACTGTCAAGCCAAGGAGATTCGAACCTTGGATCACACATTAGACCAGCCTTGATTGCGCAATAGAGGCAGGCAATTAGTGGATGTGTTTTGAACCTGTGACCTGTTCAAAACTAAGCTAGTTTGTGTGTAACTTCATGAGACAGTACTGAGTACTTGTGAGGAGTATTGTACTGAGATTGTTACATGTTTCTCTTCCATTTATAATATAATATAACTGGGGGTTTTCAGCTATAAGCTTTCCCCATACATACTGTGTAATGTGTGTGAGGTTTTGATGATCTTTTGATCGCATACCGCTTGTTTATTTCCGCATGTGTGATGATATGAGTAGAAGAGATTATGTGTTGCATATGAATTCGAATTGATATGTGATCAGGATAATCTCGGTGGATAAATCTTCATTATTCAGCAAATTTCTACAAGAAGGCCTGGTGTTGCACTTATCGGGCATTTCCCAGTTCAAATTTACTCTGCGTTGTGCTAATCCAAGGTGGCGCTACGCTCAGACCCGATTCACATGCCCAAGACCCGACTGGCAGGCCTGCATGCACCCGGCGCTGCGCTCACACTAGAGGCACAACTGCTAGCACTGCGCCCACAAGCCGACTCGAATGTTCGGCCAGGGCGCTGTGCTAATGCAGAAACCCTCCAACAAGAAAAAAAAATTCCCTAAGGCTTAAAGTCACCTTCCAAATTTTCCTCCAAGGCCAACAAAGGAGCTAAAGTGATAGGTACACCCTTTTTTCTCCTCCTCTCAAATAATTTTAAGTATTTTTCGTGGCTATGAGTGATTAAACCCTAGGTCTCAAATTCATATTGCACCTTTGTTTTTGGCCTTCTTGAACAAGTTAAGTGTCATTTGAGGGAGAGCAAGCTAGTGTGGTTACAATTCATTTTCAAGAGAAGCTCCCTTAAGCTCCAAAGCAAGTAGTCCTAAAACCTACCCTCCATATCACTCATCTGTAAAGATTGACATCACCACCTTCTTCATTTTTCTCCTCCAAACCCTAGTTTGTCCACAAACATCTCCTATCACCATGTCAGGAGCTAAAGACAGTAGCGGCAGTGAAAAAGGCCAAGGGCCTATGAGACCAAATCATAATGGAGGGAAAGTGAACAGAGTTGAACTCCGGGCATAGTGGCTATCACCTCATATCCCAAGATCCTCTCATGTTTCCAGAATATGGGATGTTTTCAATTTTTTGAGAAGGTCAAACTAGTACAACACCACCCAAAGCTTACAAGGTTGTTTGTCCTCAACCTCCACAACAAATAGGTGAATCTTGCAGGGGTGGATTTTGAACTATCATTAGATACCATCTCTGATGCTACAGTTATCCCTTTTTTTGGTGAAAAATGGTTTAAGAAGCCCAAATTGGACAAGGATTTTTATGAGCCATTTATCAAGACTAGGTACAGACAAGGCTGCAAGTCTGTTTTTCCCTTCTCACACCTCAAACAGAGATTTTCACCCTTGATGAAAGTTATCATGAAGTACTTCACCTATGAGGGGAGGTACTCCAGGCTTTATTCCTATCATCTTAGACTCCTCATGCATTTCAAAAGGGTTAATATGTTCAACTTTTCCTACTGCCTCTATAGAAGTATGGACGAAATGTCTTTTGTTGTCTGGAGGAGTCCTTCCCAACAAATGCAAAGTGTATTTCACCATTCCTTGATCAATATGGTGGTATTACATCAGATGAAACAACAGGGTATACCTTGGGAGGTATTCATGGCACATGAAGTCTTCACAAGCCCACAGCCTCCTCATCAACCAAACTTGCCCTCCTCATCTGCACAAGTGCCCTCACCTCAAGGAAACCTCCCTTCTTCCCCTTCTCTTGATGCATCAAATGAAGAGGATAAGAGTGGCAATGATGATAAAATTAATGATAGTGAGGGTAATGATGATGATTTAAGCCCTCTAGGTGAAGAAAACATGGAGATAGATGATGATGATGGGCTAAATCAAGAAGATGAATAGAGTGTTTACAATGAAGGTGATGAAATCAGTGAGGAAGAGGAAAATAATGATGAGGAAGAAAATGAAAATGATGAGGCAAAGACAAAGAATAAGGAAGAAGAAGAAGGGAATGATGAAAGTAATGAAAAGGAAAAAACAGAGAATCAAGAAGAGGAAAATGAGGAAGATGAAGAGATGGACAACACAGAAATTGAAGGGAGCGGTGATGAAAATGAGATAGATCACAGTGAGGAGGAGGTAAAAGACAGTGACAAAGAGGCAAATGATAAGGAATACAGTGAGGGACAAGATGAAAAAGAGGAAAATAGTCATGACAGTCATGACAACAATCAACCCCTCAGTGATAATGAGAATAGTGCTAGTGTAGAAAACAAAGATGAAAGTAGTCATGGTGATGAACAAATTGAAATTAAGGAAAGGGCAGAGGATAATATTCAAATTGAAGATCACAATGATGGTAAGGACACCACAAAGACCACCATCACACCTCTTCCATTCACTTACCAAAGAGGACCAAGGATAGTATTTGTTGCCTCCAAGAGGCAAGGGACCATGCCAACTTCTTCAGCTCAAAAGCCTGACAAGGGAAAAAAAAGATGGAGAAAGTTGAGAAAGGTAAGAGAGGCAGGAAAATTAAACAAAAGCCTCAATTCATTGACCTAGACAATGATAATGAAGATGAGGAGATGGCCACTAGAATACTGCTCCAAAGCAAAGATGCACAAATTAGGGAGATGGAGAGAGATTTTGAGATGGCTCAACATATCATTCATTATTATAAGAATGAACACAATTATTTTAAGAGGATAAAAAGAGGCCTTACTCTCCAGAAACATATGACCAAGCATTATGAAATGAAAAACAAACTTGCTTGTGCCAAACTGAAGAAGGCCTTCATTGAAATCCAAACCCTAAAGGAAGAAAAAGGTCATGAAAACCTTGGAGTTTTGGCATTAGCTTCTCAACGAGTCTCCCAAACCCCTTGAAGGAGACCTCCACAAATTTTGAGGGAATTTAGATAATTGTTTGTTTTTTCTGGTTTTGAAGGTTTATTGGCGCAGCGCCACTGGCGTTATGCTTTTCCCTGGAGAATCCTTAGAGGTAAAAATATATATTTTTGGATTTATCATCAATATTACACTATTCTCACAAAATTTCAAAGCAATTGGCGCAGTTTTGACCCCTCAAAAGGTCAAACAACACCTAAATTTTCTCCATTCTACCTCCTTTTCAGGCCTAGCATTGCGCACAAAGAAGTGTTTTGATTTTGAAATTTTTGATAGGTCACATGGGCTGGATCAGAAAGCCAAGAGTATTTTTGGAAATTAGACTCATCAGGCTTTCCAACGGGCCATCATGGAGAAAAATCTGACATCGTGAAGGTCTCCAAAACTTGATTGCAAAAGGACCTATTTTCTGCCTAAGGTGGCGCTACGCTAATGGACAACACTGTGTGTTTTGGACCAAAAGTCAACAAAACACACTCATTTATGGCAAAATCATATTTTAGTGTTTTATAAAGAAAATCACTCTAGAATTAGGTGCTAGAATTTATTTTGGCATTTATTTCATGGGATATTTTGTGCATTAGGCCTTTCATGGTCTCTTGGGCATTTATGAGTGATTTTGACATTTTCGAACCCTATCTAGGGTTTTTTCCCTCCTTTGCTAGATAAATAGAGCATGAGGGCTTTCATTTTAATGGTTGGAATTTGATGAGTTTTGAGAGCAATACATGGTTTTAATGAGCTTGAAGATGAAATTGGTCTTGTGGATGTTTCTGAATGCCTTGTTTTGATTGATGATGAAGGACGATAGCTCGCAGGATCCCTAAGCTTGGTTATTGGTGAAGTGTTTCTCTCTTATGTTATTTTTTTCTCATGTTTTCATTATGTTCCTATCCTTCTATGCTACAATAGAACAAAAGAGTATAGGCTAAGAAATGTTGTTGGAGTCACCTTACTCCTTCTTGTTGTCTATTACCTTGATGTTTTCCTCTGCTGGGTTTGTTTAAGGAATTCTTAGCTACTCCTTATGCCTCCTTATGCTTGTTTATTCCATGAATGGTTCAATACAGTAGTCTCAAGTATGTTTTATGGTTATCCCTGCCTATTTGATGCTATTTAAACTCTTTTTTGGAATCTCTCTTTGAAGTATTACTTGTTAGGTTTTAGCCAAAGAGGCCATGTTTTGATCATGCCCTTTGTCCATGCTTTAGAAGTTGCCTTAAAGTTATTTGTAGCTTGATCATTTATGTTTAGGTGTTCCCTCTTCATTGATTAAAGTTATTTGTTATCTTGAATTTTTTCTAAATCTTGAAGGTGAAATCACTAAAAGTTAGATTAGTTTCTTACTTTCTATGGTTCACTGAATTGTTTATCTTGAATGCTCATTTGCTTAAGTATTATCAGAAAGCTATTTTTTTTCCATGTCTTATGATTATGTCCTTATGTTTATCAGTGTTTGAGATCATCTTATTTAAAAGGTATTTGTTTAAGGATTCTTCACTGCCCTTAGACACGTACTTTTTTCACCAACTTATTATTCATTCCACTCCACTTCACCCATACCTTAAGGATCCATTTGACCAAGCTAGATTTGCCCTATTATGCATCTTGTTTCATTGTTGAGATATCCATGAATTTCATAGGCTCCATAGCCCAATGATTTTTATACCTCTCACTCCACCTATTCTACTTGACCATCTTACCCAACCAAACAAACAACAAACCCTACACCTAACAACTAGCCTAAAATCAAACCGTAAAAGCAAAAATTTCACATCCTTTGCATACAATAGAGAGAGCCCTCTCTGAGTCTAGGAAGGCTAGGTTCTAGGACTCCAAAGTCTGGTTTCATGTTACCCTGTAAATTTGGTCTACCAATCTGCTAAATCACAGGACCCTAACACCCCGGTTTAACTCCATAACCATTACATTATAAATGACTTAACCATAAAAGGATTTAATCTTCAATCCCCACTTTGTTCTATTGTAAACATTTTATTATATAATTATGTCGTAAACTATCAGGAACACATATAAAACCTTTAAACTTACCCTTCTGTCTTTTTCACGTGACTCTACATGCTTGCCAAGACTCCACAGATTTACCAAGGCTCTTCCCTGCACAATCTCGCATCGCAAACTGGAAAACGTAACATTTCACAAATCAAAGAATATAGCACTTCACACATCGGCGATTATAACATATATCGCATATCAAAATTTATAACCCATCGGCACTTCGGCAAATTTACACCCGTCGCAACTTCACCCCTTTAATACTATTGCACTTCGACAAACCGCAAACTTACCTCATCGCACTTCACAACTTTTAACTCCATCGTTAACTATTATATCATATTGCATGGGCTATGCAATATGTGCTTGGAACTCTGCCCAACACGTGTCCACCTCATCACATCGCAACTTAAACCATATAACCTGCGATGTCTTAACATGTAAACATAAAAATCGCCAATAGAGATGTGCAATGTTCCACTTTGGCGTTTTCACATTTTACCTTTGCGATGTAATCTTAGCCGTCGGTCTTTTTCCTGTCACTACAATTTAATCCTTGTCGTTTGATCTCTTTTCTGGAATCTCTTAAAGGTTTTCTGCCTTTTAATTGATTTTCTATTTCTGACTACCATTTCTTTGCAACTCCATCTCATCCACACTACTCCTTCCCGAGCTTTTTCTTCTTGTTTTCACTTAGATCTATAGATTTCACGCTTGCTGAACGCTTTGCACATTGTTTCCAATCGAGAATACCATTACATGTTCATTCACTGCATCTAGAATTCACATTTGTTTCTCCTTCTCGGTACATAGATTCTACCCAACCATTAAGTCTTATATCACTTCAGAAAATACTTATGCATTCATCAGAATTCATTCAACAATGAAATATCACATAGAATCATATTTGTCCTTTTACGGATCACTCAGCACATAAAATAAACAATCACACAGTCGCAATGAACTCAATTTCTCATTAATCAAATAAATTGTGCATATACAATAAAAACTTGTTTTCATTCTGTCTTTGTCATGATGCGCCTTTACATGGCCCTTTTCTCTTCAACAGAACCTTCTCTGTTCTCAGCTATCTCCTCTTTACTTCTACTTTTCTAAGAATAAGGTCTTTAATGCCTTTGAGGCTTACAAATATATACAAAAGGTTATGCAACCAATTCTGGTTCAGATCCTCAATCTTCTCAACTAAATCCTAAGAATCCTCTATATCCAAAAAATCATCAACTAATTTCTAAGTCTAGGATTCACTATCCCTATGAAATATCAACTAGCCTAAATCTCTCATGTTCTCCTACATTCGAGAACATTTACAAATATGCCTCTCAATATTAAATAAAAGTTCTCACATAAAATATCTCAAAACATTTAAAATTACATTAATTAAATACTTAGGGAACCACTCCCTTGAAAATATAAGACTCCTAGATTCTACTAAATGTACAAAATTTGGAACCATGATGCTCCTACATCATTTAACTTTTTTGTATGTTAAATTTGAGTAAAGGACATTTAATATATTTTCATCTGTGTTAAAAATATGAACCAGGCATATTTGATGTATTTTCATATATTTTCATATATTTTGGTCTTAAAGCTATCACTTAAGTTGTCTTGGTAACTAGTGAAGTGGTTCATTGAACCCGTAAAGCCATGATTTGTCCCTCAATCGCAGAGGATTTGAGGGGAATAAATCAAAGAACAAGAAGAATTATTTGTACCCCATTCGTACCATTCCTACTCTATCAATGTGGTTCTATTGGATTGTGTGAAACTAATTTTTTTACCTCAACTACCCTACGCTAGGCGAGTCCATATCTTAACCTATTGAACTACCATCTCCTACTATCTATTCCCACCCAACTAGTGAAGACATAACTTTGCAGGATTTATTAAGCAGAAAAATAAATTGTTCCTGTAATTAACGTTGGATTTTTTTTTATGTTTTGTCAATAACTTGATCAGTCACATTTGTTGGTATCCATTTGAATATGTCCTTATTAGTCCCTGTCGCAAACACGGTGGGGACTATTGTAATCAAAAATGTATTGCTAGCATTAGTTTCTGCTAGTTAGTACTTACGATAACTGAATTTTAACCATGATTTTGCCTGTTAATATTATGGATAGCTGAATTTTAATCAAACTTTTTAATGGATCACATAAGGCAATGTGTTTGCCATCTTATTGGCCTCTTCCTGAGACGGGGAGCCTAAAAGCATAGCTTATATTACCCTTTCACATTTTAAGAGAGCAAGAGGTAAAGTAATGCTGACATTAGTTTAAAACATTAAATGTTATTCATGAACCAAACCTTCACTTTCAGACTTTCGCTCCTCTTGAAGGCTCCTGAAAAACTGCCACCTACATTGTCATGTACTGCCACCTACATTTTCATGCAGCACCACCTACATTGTCATGCGGCACCACCTACATTGTCATGTAGTGCTTTACAGGAACATGTAGCAAGCAGCGAAACCTCTAAACACGAACAAGTAGTGAGCATCGAAACCTCACCAGTTCCAACTTTCTTTCTACAGGTATTCCGATGAGAAGTTGCAATTCCAGCTTGATTTCTACAGGTATTCCGACAAGAAGTTGCAGGAGAGCCCATTCTAGAGCTAGTAGCTCGGGTTTATGAACCAGGGTCAGCCACTTCAATACTTCAACTGGATTGGATTTGCATAGGCTATGCAGGGCTCTTGGCTATGCAAGGTTAACTGTCTTGGAGACGATACAGTCTACTACCAGTGATAGAACATATAGCTCTGTAGAACATATCAGTACGCTACTGGATCAAGAATGCATAGTACCCATGAAAATTGACACCCTCACTGTTGGACCATCATTGATGGTAGAATAGGGTGGTTTATGAAAATCAATTCTAGCTTATATCAATTCACCTATTTTTATCCACTCTATTGTTCTGTTTCTACTTGTACTTGATCTTTCCCTTTGAAAAATTTGTAGTTTATTTACGCTTTTCTATACTCACCTTCAAGCTACTAACAATATCTGAGTTTGGAACACAAAATTGGAACTAATTTTCATACATATTTACAGTTATATTTGAAAAAAATGATGTCATCATTTACAATTTGGTATTTTGTTTAATATATTCAGAGAGAAGACAAGTTGAGCCTATCTGGGAGAAAGCTACAAAATAGGCTATCTGAGAGGAAGTTAAATGTGCTAGATAGAGTGGTTAGTGGAAACTATAGCAATCTTGAATCTAGTTCTGCAAATCCCACTTCTGAGCTTGATTGGTCCAAATCTAATGACAGTAATCAAATCCCACTTCTTATCTCGATTGGTCAAAATCTAAAGACAGTCGACCCTGGTTGGCTACCATTTATTTTGAAACTGACCCTTGAAGCAAGTCTTATTCTATATCTATGTTTTATGTTTTGTTTTATTTATTCAGGTTATTGTGGAGAAGGCTGAGAAAAGTCACATACAAAATATTGATAAAAAGAAGTTAGTTGCACTCATCTGATTACAAAGATCTATTTGTGGGTTCACAGTGCTTTAACTAGATCTATTTGTGGGTTCACAGTGCTTTAACTATTATCATTGGGGTAGATATTCACTTTTTTTCCTGCTTTCAATTATAAACTCAAATTCATGGGAGTTAAGCATATGCAATTCAATGTTGGCATGTAAAAAAAATATTTTAACCCATGTTTTTTTCTTATTGTTGATTGATTGCAATGTGTAATTGCAACGATTTTATACCTTTATGCTCATTGCAACTGTATTAAACTAACCAATTTGCAAAAAAAAAAAAAAAATCCTCTGCTTATGCCTAATGATTAATCATTACAACCTTCTGGCTTCACCTTCTTACCAGTTTGGGCATTCTCAGTTTCTCTATTGAAAGGAATTGATGCTTCTAATTGTGTCGATGCAGGTACATTTTGTTTCTATATTTCTTGAATCCTTACACTCGAAAAGGCAAGGGGGGAAACGGGTTGCCTTCGTCTCTCTCCTAGACTTCATTGCTTGCTTGAATAAATGGTAGGGGCAGACTCAACACGGGGCTGCAAAATTGCAACTATATTAAACTGACCGATTTGCAAAAAAAAAAAAAAAAATCTTTGTTTGTGCCTTGTAATTAGTCATTACAACCTTCTGCCTTCACCTTCTTGCCAGGTGGGGCATTCTCAGCTGCTCTGTCGAAAGTAATTGATGCTTCTAATTGTGTCGATGCAGGTACATTTTGTTTCTATATTTCTTGTTTCCTTGCACCTGGCAAGGGAAGGGGGGAAACTGGTTGCCTTCGTCTCTCTCCTGGACTTGATTTCTTGCTTGAATAAATGGTTGGGGTAGACTCGACACGGGGCTGCAAAAGGGAACATTTCCGGGCCAGAGTTCTGATTTTGCTACTTGGTTTTCAATGCTTGAATTTGGGAGAACGAGGGGAAAAGATGACTTAATGCATGCTAGCTAGTCGATCAATACCGTCGATATCACTGGAATTTCCTCTCTCAACACGTAGAAGGTAGCTCAACACATAGAAGGTAACAGGTGGCAACCCACATGGCCTGCACATTCAGAAAAATGACACAAGCAACTCTTGGCCTGCACGTACATGCAAGATTCTTCGTGTTGCAGTTTTAATCACACTTTAAAATGAATTAGAGACTATTGAACAACTATTTATTTCACTGACACTTTTAAACTAATTTTGGAGTCGTGTGTCTATATTAATAAAGGAAGCTCACTCTTGGTTGCATTGTTTAACATTATCGCCCTATGTTTGATGGTCAACTTAGATAATTTGTCGATTAGAACCCGGCATGATTGAAACTAACCAACTGTGGCCACATAACCTTTTCTAAACCTTGTCATCAATTCCAATTTTGTGTGTAGGAAGAAGGATTTCAGGTTGTTCTCCCTATCCACAAAATCTATTGTGTCGTAGGTATTCCAAAGAGTCATAACAAAGAGAGATAATTAATGGAACACCCACATTTTCACTTCTATGATTCAGAATGCTGGCAAATAAGTTTAGTACTTCATGCCGAAATACAAAGCAGGAATGATTGCATTAGCTTCGCTAGTCGGGGAAGTGATTTAAGAATAATACAAAAGCATCATTGTTGCTTTGAAAACAAAAAAATTGCAATCCTCACATCATGAGTGATGAGCATTAAGGGTTTTGGGGTGAATCGTAAATAATTTTCTTATTAACATGTTAAGGAATTTAATTGTTCTATGAATCCATTCATGACACTGAAAGAAATTGAAGCTTCTGCACTCTATAAAAAATTGGAAATTTTTGAAGAGTAGGAAATTTTTTATCATTTCACTTGGTAAACTTTAGTTTTTTTTTAAATGTATGATAAATTGAAGTTAAGATATATTTAGCACATTCAATAAAATGTGATTCTTTTCAATTGAATTTCTACCATATTCAAGCCCAGGTCCTTGATTGGAAATTTGATCACCTTTTTACGCAGTTGTGGCTTCCACTACTACATGCACAACTCGTGCAGGACAATATGAACATGTTCTTCTCATTGCTGTAGATTTTTTCCTTTCGTAAGACAGAGATAATGTGCAATTCTAGGAGCTGCTAAAATTCCTCAGAACATATTTTACACAAAACTTTCTTTTATTTTACACACAACTTTCTTTTCTTTGTCTTCAATAGTAGGCTTGTCTAAAATTCTTCGTGCCTTGCCTTTTTCAATGAGTTTGATCCTTATAGACACATGTAGATAGTTTTCGTTTGTATTCCGAAAGGCAAGCCTTAGAGTCAGGATTAATGGCAAGCTAAATAGGAGTTAGAGAAATCATTACTCTAGTCCACTAAAGTCTAGTACACCAAATTCTAGTACTACTTACACTACAGAGAACTCCTTTTTTTATCTGGTACTGCAGTATGATTAGTCTTGGTAATGTAGTATGCTTAGTCTTGGTTTGGTTTAGCAAAAGACAGTTTAAAGATAGTTCGATGTAATGCAGTATGCTTAGTCTTGTCTTTTAGCAAACATGATTGCTTTAAACTCTGACTACTCGTTTGACTGCTAGAAAATCTAGCTCAAGGCAGGGACTAGCTACCTTGTAGCCATTCTTATTAAAGATGTTCTATCTAATCAACGTATGAAAATGCATTAATACACGAAATTATGTAACAGTAATTTAAATATAAATATTAGTGATAGAAGAATATATAGAATCCCCGACAAATCATTTAGAAGCAATTTCGATAGATATATTGATGCACAAATAGGTACAAGCGTCGGAAAATTAATGGGATTTCCATGAACATTTAAAAAAAAAATATGGAGCAAGATTAGATGGATGCGTTGTACATTGAGGACGCTCGACATTGATCGCTACATTGTGAAAGCAAACCTCAATAAATGAAAAAATATTGGTACCAGACTCGTTTTTTTGTTTCAATTTATAGCAGTGAGATAATAACCATTTTAGCAGTCGTTGATTTCATTTTTGTGCCTCACTTGTGTTCCATATTCGTCTGTAAGTAAAAAAAAACACATTTTTTTATATAGTCTTTCGCAAAAAAATAATTGACTGCTTTGAATCAAACAACACTAATAGGTAAATATTTATTTATTTTAAATCTTTCAAAGTTTTCGAGAATTTTCTTATTGCGGCTACTACTCCTTTGTTTAAAAGTCTTGATATAAAAAGATTTGCGGGATGCAGGAATATCTCAGGTAAATTGTAAGGCATGAATCGCGCATTTTGAAGGTGAGAAACTAGCCATTATAAAACTAGTGTTTTGGGTATTTTTTAGAGACTTGCAATTCTGCAACTACCATTTTGGGAATTAATGCTGTGTTGAAATCTACGATTATCATTTCATTTTTTTCCGCTGAAAATTAATTGCTATATATGGTTGAAAAAAAAATTGTTCAAATGGGGATGTAAAATAGAAAAAAATAATTGTTGGAACTATGATGTAATTTTGTTTACACGACTAAAAAATAGGGTTTAAGGTGGAAGTCCGTGTTGGAAAGGTAGAGAGGAGAAACACATTAATAAACACACAAAACATATGAGATGTTTCTTTTCTATTAATCTTCAATCTTTCTCAATCACCATAAATACAATGAACTCTGCAAAGGGTATTTATCCTAAATCGCATGACATGCACACACTTACCAAACTCATCGATCACATAACTCAACTTGCTCAACATTCACTTAACCATGGGGGTGTCACTCAATTAACCTATGACATAGCACGTGCGTTCGTGGCATTATTGGAAAATACCTCTAAAAATCACTTTATTTAACCCCCTACCAATACTAACCCATTATATTTTCCCAATTTTAAAAACCCCTACTTTCATTAGATATTGTAGGTATCCATTTTTTCATTAACATTTTTATACCCCTTTATATTTATATCCTTAACATAATGACATGATGCCTCTCTTATGACTCCACATGCATTCTACAATTCACCTTTCTTCTTGTGATATACATAGGAGATGCATATTAGTATTCTGACAATGTGATTAGTCAATCCACACTCAAGCACATCTCACTATGATTTGTGGCATTTAATGGTCTAAGGCATACAAAGATCAACAACGTTTTAGGAAGATTGATTATGTGCATGTCTATAAAATGACATATAAATTGATCTATATGATGATGAAAAATCAATTGATCAATCTTTATGAATATTTTTGCACCAAATAAGGTGTTCAATCACAAGAATAGACCCTCTAGATGCAAGACCACTATCTACAACCAAGGTTATGGCCCCAAATCTCAAATCCATATAAAGCAATGGTTTATATCCCCATCACTCAATTAATAATTCAATCACTATCTCTCAAGCAAGGGAAATTATTACAACCTATTTGGGTCTTTGGAGAGGAATAAGGAGAGCAACCTCCTTGTGTGTTATTGCAATGCATATCTAAGAATCTTGCTATACTCGTGCATTCATGGTGAATTCTAATGGACATGAACAACCACCCTTATTTATAAGTAACAACATTTATTTTTGTAGTATTTACAAATTACAAGAAATAGACGAGCAATTTGCTATTTTTTTTGGAAAATGTTGTATATACAGACTATGGTATAAGAACACTAAACTAGATGAATATTGTCTAGTCTCTAAAATGATGTGATGTGATCCTTTATAAATTCTCAATAAGATAAGTCGTTTATTTTATTTAAAAGAAATATAAAGGATATGTATATTTTTTACTTATAATTTTAACAATACCATTATTTGTTTTAGAATA
This sequence comes from Pinus albicaulis, assembly GCA_034641835.2. Lineage (NCBI taxonomy): Eukaryota > Viridiplantae > Streptophyta > Pinopsida > Pinales > Pinaceae > Pinus > Pinus albicaulis. Next base: position 871,600,400 of record CM076571.1, read on the forward strand.
TTTGATAATGGTTCCAAACTCATCAAAAGTCAGCTGGAGGAAAAGAATTTCATATCGCATTCAAAATTCATCAAACTTAATAGTTTTCACAATTTCAAGATCAATGGGATTGCGACATTTCATTAGATTATATCATGTATGACGATAAGTGACTGTCATTTAATCAAGAGAACCGAGCCCTATATGCACCCCAATTTTGGTGGTGTTAATTATTGAACTCCTTTGTCATGGCATTAGCAAAAATGTACCCTTCACTCAAACCAAAACCATTGATCAGGCATGTTAAGATTTTTATACCATATTTTAAGGCTTGGATTAGACAGTTTGATCAAAATTGGCCCTTGGGTGGTGTCAACTTGTCTATAGAGAAACAAGGTCTAGGCAAAGGCTAGACAAGAGAAAAATGAAGAATGATACTAGCGATGAGTAACTCGACATAAGTGATGGTGGAACATTGTTTTTCAAGCAGTGGTGGAACAAGCATGATGGTGCTACCCCACAGCTACAACATTTGGAAACATGGGTGCTTTCATAATTGGTGAAAAATTCCTCTATAGAGAAGTGTTTAGCAACTATAATATCAGTATATTGTTTTGGACTTTTTGGTCTTCATATTTCAGTGTGTAGGTAGCCTATTTTGTAAACATAGCTATTTGGTCATTTTATTGATGAAGGTTGCTAGATAGCCTATTTCATTCCATAAGTTAATGGTCTACTTTCTATTATATGACTTAAAAAATTGTATATTTGTTTGGAATTGATAGAATCTAGTTTCTAGATAGCCGATGCTCAAATAATTAATCATTAATGTACTACCTATGCCATTTCTCTCTTGATTAATGTAAAAATATGCGCAACATCGTTCTAGCTTATAGCATATAGAGTGCCAAACAAATATCTCAGAGGGTCGTATGTGGAAGAAAATACATCATAAGGAGTAGGAAGACTCCAAAGAACAATATGAGTACAGTGTAAATCAATTTGGCTGAACTAGAAACCGCAATCCTCCAATTACATTTTGAGTTCTTTGAAGCGATTGAGGAAGTTTTTGATCCTCTTGAAAACCTGTGTCTCCATGTTCATCAAATCAGTTGCAATCTTCATCGAGGGAGTCTCATTAGATTGGAAAAAATTTATTAAACATATCTCCTGCCTCCATGGGAGATCCCATTTTATAAATATGGAATTGCAACACATTCAGCACCAACCTCCATGGGAGATCCCAATTTCTAAATATGGAATTGCAACACATTCAACACCAGCCTCCATGGGAGTTCCCAATTTCTAAATATGGAATTGCAACACATTCAACACATAGATGCCAATTAGATCTTAGGCTTCATAAACACTGTTCAACTATTCCTTCATGTTCTCATCATCTTTGGGTTCATTCTTAGGCCACAGTTCTGGAGCACATCCTCTATTCTACTACAATTTTCACCTATGAGAATGGAGCTAGGGTTTATGGGCCCCATGAAAAATCTGGGCAAAAAGTGCTAGTGAAGAGCAAGGGTCAAGTGGGCACACAAGGCCATTGGGCTTTGGATTGACAGTGAATGGGTGTTACGTTAACGCACTCCGTGCGAAAAAGTCACTGGCTCAAATTCCCCAAGAGTGTTTATCCCACCCACTAAAAATAAAATAAAATAAAATAAATAAAAAAGTGGGCACACAAGGTGCAGGGATCCTGTGAGAACAACAACAAAATGCTCTTTTGTTACTTGGAAAAATACCACTCCCCTCCCTTCCCTCACTCAAGAGAAAAAACAAGTCAAAATTTTATTTATTATACAACAAAAAATAAATAATCCCCACCCAAACAAATACCAAATGCAGAACTCAAAACCTAAAATGATTTGATAGACGAGGAAGCTTGGAAAACACAGACCTATTGTAGAAACATGCCACACTGAATAAAAAAAACATTGCGCAGTAATAACCATGCTGACTAAAAATTACACATTTTGTACTGCTATATTCACAGATCTGCATTAAGCACGGGCTCAAAGTTGGCCCCGGCCTATCGAAATTTTCTACAATTTCTGGCTGTAAAAAATACAACAGCAGTTGGTGGCTTCTTAGAGTGACAGTAATACTTCTCCCATATGTTACCCCAAGTTTCCATCCTTGGATTGGGTTCTTCCACTTAGATGCTATTTTAGGTAATAACAGTGTTAATGCCATGGCCCATTACTGTTTCTTGACAAATGTTAGCATAATTGAGATAATGTGTGGTTCTTGTAATGGAAGTAAATTTATGTGTGTTGTTAATTCATATCGTTGCATTGATTCCACCTTAGTATGAAATTAGTTTTCTTTTCATATTTCCATCCAATTTTGTGCACTGTTGTAGGATCATGTTCTGAATGCTGATGGAACGAAAAAAAATTGAATTTGATTCCCAAGAGCCAAGGAAAGTGAGTTTTGGCGCATGAAAAAATCAATTCATATGGGTGTTCCATTTACCATTGAACACCTACACCGGAACCTATATCTTTTCAGCTCTAAAAAATGCAGTAAGGTACTAAGATATCTATTATGATGAGCATTTCATTCAATACTGGAATTTTACTCTATATCAGGATGCAAGTGATAATTATATATGGAAAACCATAGGACCCCATAATCCTAGCATTGCTCAACTCGGGCCTTCCTCACTAGCAACACAGAGATTATAATTACTTTTTATATTACTACACTACAATACCAGATTATTGCCTATATTCTCTTTCCTAATATCAGTATCTTCAAACATTTTTTAATGCAATGCAGAATTCAAGATTACTAACAGCCATCAAATAGCCATTATATGTCAATGTCGAATGCATTGTTTATGAAAAAATAACAAATTTAACAACACTGAAAGATACCAAAATGGAGTTGATATACTAAATCCAAGTAATAGGAACAAGCAGTGCTTTTGTTACCTCATCTAGATTCAAACCACCAACTCGGGAGACACTCCCACAAAACGCTATGTCAACCACTTCTTTACCTAGCACATATATCTCAAAAATCTGTGCTCCACAATAGTTGGAAAATATTGCATCAAACATTCCTTGAGTTTTAGAATACTAGGTATCTCCGTTATGTTAAAAATACTAGAAAGAATTGACTTTCACTTCAAAAATTAGCAAATTACCAAAAAGAGGACACTGGAATTAACTGGTTCATATGCCCAAGGGGACCAAGTACTATAAGTAAAATAATAATAAGTTAAGAAAAGGTTAGTCAGAACTTAGCTAACCTAGAAAGAAATTAGATACCCATCTTTGAGAGTATCTTCAAAAGGCCAACCTTAATTGCGTGCAAGATTTAGATAAAGTTACATAAGTTTCTAACTCTTCAGAAATATCATTTCTCTGATAGGGCAACAAAAATTAGCACTTCTATTCTCCTAGAGAAATTGAAGGAAGAAAATGCTAAAACCAAAAACTCTTTACCTTCAAAAATGAAATGTGATATATCCAAGATAGTAGACAACCACACAAGCAAACTACAGATAGAAATTTAATTTGAGATCCTAAAATTATTGAATAGATAACTTGGGTTTGTATGAAAGGAGATTGCGAAAATAGTAAACATTTATCATTATTACACAGGCAAACAAAAATAAGTTTTGATATCAATACTCAAAGAAGAATGCACAGAACATCATACTTTAAACTTAGGTGTGAAAGAGAATAAAATTTGAGAATGCAATATCAAATAGATATTATCTATAACTTCTAGACATGGTAGCCACGATTTACTATCTCCAGTTAAGAATACAATGAATCATCAGTGCTTTATCTTAAATTGAAGAAACGATTAACCAAAACCATGCATCTATTTACGTATCCACATCCATAGTAGTTTCCTTGCAATCATCACTTTTTAATACACCCTTCCCATTTATTAGCATCGTTTACAGTTGTAAAACAATTTCTTTAGCATCCTTGATATTAGGCACAAATTTTCTGCTTATAGGTTTATATTCTCCAAGGACAGAAACAGTAAACAATATCATCAATTTCCACTAGTTGTTAATATATATGCAAGTTGTCCTAATCACAGATTCTCTGCTTAATTTAAGGTCTAATCTCATGCTAACATAGTCTTCTTTTAATTGTTTATGCTCCCCTCACATCCTCATTCATTTATTGCAGAATAAACTATTCCATCAGATATTTCTCCCGAAGAATTTCATGTGAATTTTGAATATTTTTGGAGTATGTAAAACTAAAATTTCATAATCACGGTTATTGTCTAATTGGATTTTCTTCTCAAAAAAATGAATAACTTAAGAACTTCCAGCAACAGATTGGACTGAAAATAAAGAATGTTCCATCCTTTTCTATCTCCTACTGCTTGTCCCACAACATGTGTTGAATTTAATGGTGGTAGAAGAGGATTTTTGTAAATGAGGTGTCTAAATGTAAATCTCTAGGAGGGATATTGTTCATTTCTTCCTTCTTCTCCCTAAAATAAAGAGGCGAAACATAATGCATACAAAGACAAAATGAATAATTTGATCCTACACATAATCAATAATTTGACCCTTGAAGGTCATCTCATGAACTTCCTGCAACAAACAAAAGTTCCAATAAAGAATGCCTTTTAACCACATAAGGAGTTTTTTGAACCCTTGCATTTCTGAGAATTTAAAAAGTAAAACAAGCACTAAAGCAAACAGTGCCCTCGAACAAGGAGGATCTAAATGAACAGACTGTTGCAATCCACAAAATTCTGCATAAAACAAGGAATACCTTAAACATATTGTTACAACCCATAAAATTCATAAAAAAAGACAGATGTGAAAAATAGACTGCTGCAACACAGAAACCCATAAAACCAGTTCTATATAGAAGGTTCAAGGTGCCCTTTGGAGCCCTTACCTCAAACTAGCCCAGAAAAAAAATACCAGTTTTACTAAAATTTTGTTTTAGACCTATAAAAAAATTTATCTGTCAAAGGGAAATAAAATCAATCTGAGTTTGAACACTATATAATAGGATGCAAAGCATTCGAGTAGGATAGAGAAACAAGCAGTTAGGGTATGATATTTTGAATAGTATGTCATATTCATAGCTGTTTAACAACAACTTCGTCATTTCTTGTTGGAATCGAAGGCTGTCCAAAGGCCCAGAAACAGAAATGAGACAGGGCATCATCCTTCTACAACATGGGCATGTTATACACGTGACTACTGTCTGTATTTGGAATAGCGAGATCCTACCTGGTTGTGATAACCGTTTTGCAACCCTCTGCTTCAAACAATAACTGTTCCACATATGATTTTGACCAAACATCATCCAAAATCACCAACGTCTGTGGATTTCCTTTTAAACTGAGTTTCTTCTGCATTTTTTTTTGTGCGTCCTCGATGCTCTGAAAAAAAGGCCTTCAACCTCCGATTATTTTATCCCGCATAATCTCCAAAAGGCCCATTACATTTGGAGACCGTGTAACAGTTATGAAAACTATATTGTTTTGGAAGAAATTTGATAATCACAACAAGAATAAACACTGAAAAAACCAAAAGGGAAGCAATAAAATGGAAGCTTGGTGTGACGATTAAAATAGGGGAGTTGTTCTTACCTTTGAATTCGGGATCATTGCAAGGGGCTAATGAAATGGTAGTTTTTCCACTTCAACCCATCCCTTCAATCCCAATGATACTAACTCCTTTCTTGAATACTAGGATATGTTTGAGATCACTGACAATATTATTCAAAACCACTACAAATTTTGGCACGCTTGGGGCTTGGGAGTTGTCGCTACCAGTGAACTGCTCAAACTATTTAGACATTGTGGTACCATGCGACCCATCAATGGCGCTCTGAAATAGTTCAGTTGTGCTCATTTGATGAAGCATAAATGAATTGGGTTTCTCAATAAATAATTCCAGTGAAACTCTCTCTATGTTATCTAAAATGTCAGTGTAACATACAGAGGAAAGCTAGTTATAACATCAAAATTTGTATTAGTTGCAGGACACAGAATATCATACCCACTGCAGAAAAGCTTGACACTATACAGTCTACCGCCATTTTTTATGTTTTTGGACAAGGAAATGAATCTTAATGGCTTTAACTGCTTACAAAGCATACACTAACAATCAAGATAACATTTGAATTTTTAACTGCTTCTGTTTCGCAAGTTTTTCCACTCTTGCAACACCTTGATGATACTCTTTTTGGACAGTTTCTAAACCGACAGTCTGAGCATCTGCAATTGATCACTTTCATAGTTTGACACATTCTGTGGATAATGACTTGTAGTTCCTGTGTCCTCGGACACTGAAGGAGATTGAGATAGCAAATCGAAGGATTCATTCATAGGAGATTTTTTTCCTGTTATTTCTTCAATCATCTTCACAACATGACTCATCTTTGAGCGTTGCTCAGGGGAAACGAAAACACAGACCATTGAGATTTGAAGCATGCCCACCATTTCCTCCTTGATGTTCTTGTACCTCATGATCTCTAGATCAAATACCTCAACTGTTCATTCTTCCCTCACAACAGACTGTACCCAATTGGGTAGATCAATGCTTTCATCCGGTGCATGTAGCTAAACAGGGGCTTTCCCAGTAAGAATCTCTAGGAGTAGCACTCCAAAACTATATACATCTGCTTTCTGAGATATCTTTCTTGTCTCGGCCTATTCTGGAGCCCTGTATCCTGCAACTCTTGATGTAGAAGATGTAGGACTAATAAGCACAGCAAGACCAAATCCTGAGATACAAGCATTTCCACTCTTATCTAAAAAAACATTAGAAGACTTGATATTCCCATGGGCCAGCTTGGGAGATTTACACGAGTGGTGAATAAAGGTAAAACCATGGGCTGCACCCAACGCTATCTTCATTCTAGTTGTCCAGTCAAGGGGAGTTCTCCCAGGACCCAGGACCACAATTGCCTGCAACAGCACAACAGAGAAATGAATCTAAAATTGGTAAAAGTGCATCAATTTCCAGGCACAGTTCTATGATCCGAACTTACATCGGAGTTACATTTGATGGCTTGATATAGGGTCAAAGATAAAAAGACACAACTGAACATACCATGCAAAATGCAGTATAGACTTCCATTTGTCATATAATCATAAACAAGTAACTTCTCATCTCTTGCATAGTAATAAGCCTTTAATCTCACTAGATTCAAATGCCGCAGCCTTCCTAAGAGTTCCATATGATGTTCGAAATCTCTTCTCCCTGGACCATGCACATCCTTCAACCTCTTCACAGCAACAACATTAGCATCTTCCAACATAACTTTATATGCAGTTCCAAAGCAACCCTTCCCATGCATTTCAGCGGAAGCACGGAGAAGATCCTCCAACTCAAATTGTCGAGTTCCCTCAAAGAAAACCAGTTTACCCCTCTCTGCAGCACTTGATTGCTGGGGATACGGGCTTGAAGAATAAAAAATATTCTCTGATTCTAATCTCTTTCCATACTTCTCATCCATCATTTACCGAGAGTACTTTCTCCAGTAATAACAAAGTAAAACACAGGCAATTAGCAATAACACTACAAAATCTCCAACCACAATGGCAATAACAGCACCCCTGCTTAATTTTTTTATGCTTTTCTTTGTACTCTGTGCCATCTCAGGCTTTGAACTTGGAGTTGAGGGCACAATACTTGGATCCTACTTCACAAGGCTGGAATTCATAATGCCTCCTGGAGTGGTAGGATTATTGATTATGCTCTTACAACTTGGCAAGGGATTGCCACAAAGAAATAAATTCCTTTCAAATGCCGAATCAGGAAACTTGGACAAAGATCCAGGGATGACCCCTGTGAGCTGATTACCAGAAACATTAAAGTCTTGAAGACTGGTCATGTTCAAGGCTACGATAGTACCAGAAAATAGATTTTTTTCCAGTCTCAGAGTGAGAAAATGGCTAAGAAAATTCAAAGAAAATGATATCTCGCCAGTTAAATTATTGTTTGAAACATCCAATCTCCAAAGCCGATCTAATAGTGAAACAGATGAAGGTAGTAGACCACAGAATTGGTTGTACCAGAGAAACAATAATTTAATGCTTCTCTACTTTGATAAGTCAGGTAGGGTGCCATTTAACAAATTCCCCTTGAGGCTTAAGACACTAAACTAGTCTAAATCAGTTAAGGAGTCTATGGGACCAGTGAGGTCAAGGCTCTATAGCACATACTGAATAACCCTATTGTTTAGACAGATGACACCAATCCATTTTCCTGTGCATGGTTCCCTGGTTTTCCAAGAGAGAAGTTTGTTGTTTGAATCAGCTAAAGCCTTGAATGCCATCAATGCATCATAGTCACTTTTTGACTGTGTTTGAGAAGCTCCAGGAAAGGAAAATGATATTAAAATAATATTATACCCGAAACTAAACGGGGAGTAACACATTTGTTGATCTCCATTTTTTATCCTTATGATCGGTCCAGTGAAGATTAGTGTCACTAAAATCACTGAATACTAACTCAATCTCATAGCAAACAGTTATATTAAGGATTGAAGTTGTTCAAATTCCCTTCTGGAATATATGTTGTGATTTCCTTATGAATGAAGAGATGGACTACTTGGACTACAAATTCTTACTATCCCACCTGGAATTGAGAAGGCATTCGATGAAATGAAACACGAAGGAGATACAATGCTATAAATCCATACCACATGAATCCCAAAATTCTTACTGCAACTGCCTCTGTATTATCAAAAAAAAAATCTCGAAGTACAATAGCTCTCCTGTGATATATCCAATATCCAACCCCCCTTTATTACAAAAACATTTCTTTTTTATAGGCCAAATTACAAGGGCCTATTTTTCCAAAACAATAAATGTCTTTTTGCAAAAATAAAAATAAAAATGATATCAAGGTGGCCAAAATATAAATACTTGCAAAAATACTCTGATGGCACATTTGAGCTACAAACTATGATTTATATGTCCAATTTGAAAAATAGGAAATCCAAATACCACAAAAAAATTCAAAATAAAATGCACTTCATGTGTTATCCATTGCTCTGGTGTAAATTTGTTGACTTGAGTGAACAAAAACCATCATGATTGAACCTCGTGCCATTAGATCCTTGATATCCTTTCTAGCAAGCGAACCATTAATCTAAAAATTCAAGGAAAAAATTAACATTAGTGAGAAGAACCACATACTTTTCTTCAAAACATATTCATAAAAAATGAACCAATTCTTCTTGTTTTTCGTGATTAAATGGACCAACTTCAAAAGAACCACAGTAGAAGGCATCCAACATAAGTGTTGAGATAAGGGATGCCCTTATATTCAAATTGTATATATGTGTTGAGGTAAGGGGTACATATAGTTATATAGGTATGTAATTATATTGTTTTAATGGAAGAAATACCAAATTAATGTTTGAATGAAACACAACTACAAAAAATGAATGGCTAGTGAAAGAAACTTACCCCAAAAAGTCGGTAGCAAAAAAAGGTTGAGTTATCTCGAACATTCACCATTTGAAGTATTCACTAGACCTAAAGCCAAAAAGTACAAAATTAACATCAAATTCATACAAACAAATCAACAAAAATATAACCAAAAACTATTTATAAATAATCCAACATATGGAAATACATAAGGAAAGTGAAAGTAGAATGTTTTGAAAATTAACCTTGTTCAAATTTTTCACAAAATCTAAAAAAACTTTGTAATCGCTTTCTTCTAATTTGTATGTATCATTCTTAGCATTGTACGATAAGTTTGTGATTGCTATAACAGATTCAAGTTGTACAAAAGCATGATCAGTCAAATCATATTTATACAAGCGTTGCCCCTTTATTCGACTGTACCAACATAATTGAAGCTCAATGCCTTCTAATCTATCCAAAAGGTCAATGTCATTATGGTAATCAAACACCCTATTACCATCCTTCTTCCTTATTCTTTGAACCCTTCCAATGTACCACATTCCACAAGAAACACCTTGTTTTGTACTTCGAGGAACACCTTTTCTTGCAATACATTCAGTGGGGGGGAATTGAGTTGTTTTCAAACAACACCCCACAATCTGATCCAATTCCAAAGCCAATTGAAATGCCCTTTTGTAGAGTATTCCCATCTCGCCTAAAGTAGACCCCACTTCTCACTTTTGTCAACCTATATTTGGATAATGTTGGATTTCCATTCAACTGACTAACCAAACATGCTTTTAACGTATCCTTGCCATCAAGATTCACCACTGGTTTTATAGTTATGCTTACATTTTCATCAGTGGAATCTAAAATTTCATCCAACTCATGTCTCCACTCACTTTCCATTATTTTCAATTCACTTTCATTATATACCAATGAAGATGAAGATTGAAATATAGAGTTGGAACATCTCGGTGGAGAATCATCAACTACTTCATCCACAATTTGGAATGTTGGATAATCTTTATCATCTGTCCATGGTTTAACCCACCAAGAACATTGAGTGTAATTTTTTGGTTTCATTCCAAGAGTTGATAAAATGTCTTGTGCATCCTTCAATCCATTCTTAAGGGCTTCTACAATTTTAGTGTCTGTGGATATTGAATCATATTGCGACAATATGTCAATGTTTTGTATTGTTTCTTGGTGAAATTTATTCCAAATGTTTTATTGCTTCTTATGGGATTTATTAAAATTAAGCCCTTGGGAATTTGATTCTTCTTCCACAACTCTATTAAGGGTTCCAACATCATGAAGCAAGTCAGTGAAATCATAGGCCCTCTCCACTCCAACCATCCCACCAACTTTGCTAAAGAATTTCTCACATACATCTGACCCAGTCAAGTGAAAAACACATGACAAGTTAGAGTATTGATCTCGAAACAATCTCATCAACAAAACTGCAAAATGGCAAGAAATTCTCACATCTTGATATGCCTCTCTGCTGATGAAATTTATGTTGACATTAGTATGAAATTGTTTTTGTACCCAACATAACCATAAAGCGAAGAAATGATGAACTCGTGAAGCATTTCGCACTCTTTCCCAGAGGCTCAAACTATGAGACATAAAGATGTCAATGTAGTCAACAACAATCATTAGGTAAGTCTCTGTAGCTAGTGTCCTCTCTAAATTTCCACTTGGTGTACTTCTCAACTCTTTCAAACACCTCTGAACATGCTTTAAAGAAATGCGTTGTGCGGAACCCCAATTTTTTCGATCCATCCTCTCTATATCTTCACACTTAAGCTTGTGATCATCCACTTTAAAAGTGTGATAAACCATTCTGACATGGCCAAAACTTATGCACTCATTTCCTAAAACCAATTCTTGTCAACCGCTAAACAAAGGATTCACTAGCTTTTTTCCGTTGTGGATGTAATCTTGGTCATGCAATCCTGTTACATTGCAACCATTGTACAACCTAGTTAACCTCCACCCTTCCCAAGGAATTTGATATCGAAGACCTAATGTTGATGAATAATCCTTCAACATAAGTTGTCTTATTCTACTATCCCCATCCGAAGAATGACCAACAATAGGTCCCAAATTGTTTTCTACGTATTTCTTCCACATAAATTCTACCTTTTCCCATTGTTGATAAAAAAAAATTGGATTGAATTTATTTCATGTTGGATGAACAACCAAAACCAAACGAGCAAGTTTTTCATTTAAAGGGTTTGCAATAATAACACATGCATAATGCCTAATAACTTTGTTTTTAAAAAAATTTGTTATAATCTCATAGCCTGCATCTCCCTCACCAACTGTCACCAAGAAATGTGATTGGCATTGATGTTATTCTTTCAAACCACAAAACCCCACCAATGTATCACTTTTTGCTACCCACCTAACATATTTTTTCACAATTGTTTCATCTTCAGCAAGGAATATGGGAATTGGTCCTTATATACCATGTTTGGCTTTATAAGAAGCATAAATTTTTCCAACTGCCTCAAAAATGTGTTCGTGCTCCCCTAGGATATATTTCAATGAATTTCTAACTTGCCTTACAGCTGTAGATATTGAAGGACCATCCAAATTCAAGCTAATAAAGTTATGTAATCTAGGACCTCCCCATAACTTTATCATCTCATAAAGGGATTTTGTGGATGTACTATACCTTCTCCCTGTTTTTTCATGAATCAAGTTATGAAATATATCCTTGAAAAATTCCCAAACTGCATCTTTACCTTGTAATTTTCCTTGCTCATGTGCCTCACAAACATCCTTACAAAACCTAAAGACATCCTTCCTTTCTGCCGATTCAAACAACTTTTCCTTTAGAGATCTCATTCTAATAGAGAGTGTAGCAACCTTTGTCCTCTCCCACCAAAGAGCTCACATTGTTGATCTATGGTTAGCATTTGTAACCCTTGCAACATTCTTCAATTCATTTTGAGTCAAATAGTCCAATCTTCTACCTTTTCTTGTATCTCGTTCACTTCTTTTATTAGTGCACCTTGATTCACGATATAATCGCATCCTGAAGTCATTACATTCTGAAACCAACTTACAAAATCTACATGTTAATGAATCAAAAGGGGTCCCTGTTTCAGAACCCCTCTGGCAATGAATATGCCTATATGTACCATCAATACGACATTCAATACCCTCATAATATAGCATGATCTTGGTATGCTTCTCTATGGCCCATAATTTTCCACCCCTTTGATCATCCATTAGGACCTTTGTTTCCAATATCTCCCCATTTCTATCAATATAAGGATACCAATACCCCCAACATTGTAGTAACAAGGGAGACAATTGAGCTATAATAAGATGACAACACAATAAATAAATAAATAAATAATTAGAAGTACGATAAATAAAATAATATACAAATTCATATTCAAGTTTAGTCTAAACTATTAATTAACCACTAATTAACACACCTGAAGTAGGAGTTGCACTTGTAGAACCCCTATGTAATACTGATGGTGATGATGGCACTAAGAACCTAGTCAAACTTTGTTGGGACTTATCATTGGTAGGCTTCTTAGGTCTCCCAACTATGCCACTCCTCAACCCAATCTCCTGATGTGAAGCCTCATTTGTAGTAGTAGTAGTGTGCTTCTTTGATTTCACGTGTTCATTTAGATAACTGACAATATTACCACTTGTCGGCACTCAACAAAACCATTTATTGCATCGTGTACATTCGACTCTCACTTTTTTCATGTCCTTATAGTCTGCAAGTGTTGCTTCCACCACCTTGAACAAATTAGGCTCTTGTGTCTTGTTGAAATCATCTAGAAGTTTGATTGCTTGATCAATATGAAATCAATCACCAACCACCGTTGTTTGTTGTACTTTGTTACATGAAGGAATTTCACTACCACTTGGCATTGAAAGGCGTTGTTGATGGGACGTTGTTTTCATATGATGGTTTTTGAAGTTGCGCATTGTTTGCGCTACCAAGGATACATCACCTGTGCCATAATCAATGCCACAAATTTCACAATGGATCTTTATTTTAGATTCTCCTTTTTCTGAATATACTTTGAGAGTAAGTTTTTCATTGACAAACTCTTCCATTAAACTTTTCACCTTTTTTCCCAAGATGCCAATACACAAGGATCAACAATTGTGGCTTCTTCCACTAACAAAGGCATGTTTTCAACTCTTGGTTGTTTATGCATAGGTTCCTCCACATTCTCTTCAATGTTTTCAAATATTTGTATTGTTGCCACTGCATTTGAACGCCTTGTTTCCACATCAAATGTGCCTAGTCTCCTCTTGATGCCTAAAAGTGTTGTATAAACTTTCCATTTCTTCTCTTGCTTGGGATTTAAAGCCACTCCATCCTAGATAAAATCAAAAGGGTATTCAATGATTCCATCATCCACAATTTCATCACGGATTTCAGCAAATGTACAACCTTATCGACACCTGACAATGCCAATGATAGGTTTCTATTCATCGATAGTAATTTTATAAGACAAGTCCTTCTATTTTTGCACATAAATAAATGAAAAAGTAAGTAAAATTCCACAAACATATTGGTTTATTATGAAAAAAAGAGCAAGGAAGCAAGGTATGCACTTTCAATTCAAAGCTCCAAAAAACATGAATAACTCTTACAATTGCGATGAAACACCTTGATTCAAAATGTACTATCGATGGATTCCTCAAATGGAACTAAAACCAGAAATAAAACAGAGTACTAAAATAGATTTGAGAGTTGGAACTAAAACCAGAAATAAAACAGAGTACTAAAACAGATTTGAGAGTTGATTTATTGAGTTAAACATTGACAAACTTACAAGCAAGCTTAGGCCCTAAATCTGCCTCAAATTTTGGCCTTATTTACATCATTTTTTTGTGTCCTAAAGAGGTCAAAACCGTGTCAAAACCAAACCATCGTAGCTTTTACTGTTTGTTGGTATGAAATGGATTTTATTCAATTTATTGTTCGCTAGTATCACTGGTATCCACTTGTCCCTTTTTTAAAGTGTGATATGACTTGGACAGAGAGAGCTAAGATACCATGTCATTACATAGGACAAAAGAACCCAGATATTCCAAACTCTGTATCATACTACAAACTTTGTATCTTTAACGTTTAAGTCCATTTGGGGTTTTCAGAACCAATTTTACTTGCTTGAATTCATGTCAAAATACAACATACAACTGCATACATTCCGTAGTGACTAATGGAAATCATTTCATCCCGTACCTGTGAAACTGAAGTATTCATGACTGCAAATTGAAGCCACAGAGTAATTCTCTTTTATTTTTTATAACAAACAAAGAGAAAGACCTTAAGCCTTTGTGGAAACTATATGCCACTTCTCATATTGGTTATTTGAAGTGCTGCTGATTTTGATTTTGGGTCGGAAAAGCTTAGGGCTTAAATGTAACTCCATGCTTGTTAGCATTCCATTTATCACTGTTTAAAGGACTTCTGTTCATCATTTGGAATTGTAAATAAAACTATGTTTGTCATATAAAAATACTATTAAAATTTAAAATATGCCAAACAACATACAAATGAAAAGGCACAGAGGTGTTGCCCTTATTTCAGATGGTGGTGCAGGTCATTCAATTCCATCCTACCTGTCATTTCTATAGAGCCCTTCTTCAAATCTCTTTCCAGATTTTCTTGAAATTGACCTATATCTCTGTCTCTAGTTTTAATGAACATTTCTTGAAATTGACATCGATTTAATGAACGTTCCAATCCACTATGCTATTTTCTCCTATATGAATGCATTTGCAAATATTTAAATGTTTTAAATTTCTATTTGGAATAATATGCTTTCTTTGACTATAAAAGTACGCAGGGAATTTTTTACCAAATAGATTGACTACAAGTGTAGCTGCCACTAGCACTAGCAACTATAAAAAATAGATATGTTTGGATTTTAGACACCAAAATTGTCCATTAGCCTATCCAATGCCTAGGTGTTTGAACTTTGAACATTCCATTCTATTATTCTGATTTTTCACCCATTTGAAGATAAGAAAGTTACCACTAACTGAATCTAGGGCTAAAAGCCTAGGCTAGCAATAGCATTCTATTTGAAATTTAATAATGTGCACAATTAATTCATATTGTTTCACATGAAGGCCTGATTGCCATCAGATTTTATTACTAGTTCAGACATCCATAGCTATTGAAAATTGTTGATGGCCATTAAAAATTGGTAATTGGGCACGTGATGATATTCATGGCCAGGGACTTCATCATGGCATTATTCTGACAACGTAGGAAGGTTTATATGGTTAATGGTTTTGAATTCCATAATATGGAAATGACAAATAATATTTTGCACATAGAAATTTCTCTATGGCCATTAGCGACCCACTTTTTATGTCCACTCCTCTCATTTGCTTGACTCATACTATTACAATCTTGTTACATCAGAGCATTCAAAAATTAAGAAATACTCCAATTCTTTATTGGTCATTAAATTGGGTGTTAGCATTTGGATAATTTTTTTGAAGTCAGAATTTGTAATTTCTCATGAATTAATGATGTGTGGATAATCTAGCTTGATTTCAATACAGCTATTTTTACTCTAATTATTGTATATATTTTTTTCTCAGACAATTTCGGAAATAGCACATGCACATGGTGCATTGGTACTTGTTGACAATAGTATCATGTCTCCTGTACTTTCAAGACCATTGGAGCTTGGAGCAGGTTTTTGCAAAATGATCTAAGATTAAACATTTTCAAGTTGACTTTATCTCTGTAGGCTGTTCTGTTTGAATTTTTTTTATCCTATAAGATCATCCTATTTAGTATTTAATCATGCTATTCATTTTTTATTTTTATTTTTATGTTCATGATATTCATATCTAACCTACATCTAAGATCTTATGAAACACAAATCAACACATAATATTTTTCCAAGGCTAAAACCATAGAAAATATGTTTTTCAGATCAATAGGTGAAGTAACATAGTTTAGAATCTAGATCTGAAAAATGCTAATTCAGAAAATAAAAACCAGGATGCTTGAAATCTGTAACAACAATTACATACTTATAATTAACTTCAAGTGAGTGATTACAATGATATAAAACAAGAGAAACACCCTTGAAGGTAGGTGCTCCACATGGATGAGTTCAACTTGCCATGTGCTCATGTCAGGCGACCAAGTGGTAGAAGAAAACAACCAGAAGATAATAAAGAAGATAACAAAAGACTCACTTAAATCTCCTAAATTGACACATTGGTTATACTAGAAAGGTTGTCACACGTGAGAGATTGTCTCGTTGAAGTTTCATTGACATGCATCAAGCGAATTGGTGCAAATTTGACTTTTTCTCTCTAGATAAGGCTCACTTGTGTATCATTAGTGAGATGTACCAGTAGATAGAATATTCTATCTAATTAAAGTGCTCAATTCATTATTAAATGAAAATAACTGACTAATGCCTAATCACTAGTCAAACAATCAACTAAATGTAAAGATAGAATAGCTAAGCATAGATAATAAAAAATAGAAGGAAATTAAAGATAGAAATTAAAAACATAATGACTAATGACTAATCATTAATAGTGTAAAAATAGAAGCTCCTAAAAATAGGAAATCCTAACTTTTAGGAGATGAAGAAAATTATTTGGAGAATAGGCTCAGAACAACAAAAAGCTAATATTCCATTTTTGCGAGGAATATCTTCTCCATTAAAACAAGCTTGTCTATCAATGTTTTGGTTCTCCTTTGCTAGGGGATTTGTTAGAACTTAGAATATTGACCACTTGTGAATCCATAGAAATGTAATGTGGGATGACAGTTGTCCTGTGTGCTCTATCTCTTAGGAAATGACACCTGATCTGAATGTGTTTGGATTAGTCATTGAAGCTTGGATTCTAATTTCTTATAGAACCATATATAACTTTAATTATCACAAAAAACGATAATGGGCCCCAACATCTTAATCTGGAAACTCCGCTACACACATGGGAAGCCAATTCGCTTCACAACTAGTTGCAGAGGTTGCCATATATTTAATATTTTGGTTTTTTCAAATCAGGGGAAATTACTATGTGTTTCTTATTCAACCAAGAAATCATACCTATGCCCAAATCGAAATATTGGTCAGAAGTGCTTTTTGTGTGTGCTCGCATCTCTAATCCATTTTGAGTTGAGAAAACCATTTAGTAACAACTCACCATCTTCTGACATTTTTTTTAGCTTTGTGTAAAACATCTTTATAAGCTACACATAAGTAGGCTCGATAAGCAGGAAACACTTTTGTTGGGCTATGCTAGCCATATTGTTGTCTGTGGCTCCTGCAAACTATTTTTTGTATGCAACCAATTGAGTTGGCTAGTTCAACAGCCTGCCCTATTCATAGTTGTTCATGATCAACAACATGTTCTGGATTTTTTTGAAAAATGCATTATATATTAATTATTCCATGCAATAAAGAGTTGCATCATCGTACAAAGAGACTTACAACAATCTAACAACTGGATTACAAGGAAATCCCCATCCTAAAAAGTGTTAGCATATGAGCCTGTATCCCACTAGGAAGAAAGTCAATATCTTTATGGAAAAAATGAATTTGGTTTAAAAAAACAAAGCCAATTCATGCTTAAAAAGTTTCAATTCCCCTCAGTTAATATAGGATGGCTCCTTATGAAATGTAGCTATATACTGATTTTTCACAAAAAAGCAATATAATGCAACGAAACATGTACAATACAGATTTTGCAGTTGTCCCTAATCATCCATGTGTTCCAAAGGAGAGGACATTTCCAGGAAAGTAGGGACGTATAATGATTAAATTCAGCTTAAAACCATCCCCAAAAAGTTTTCACTAATGGGGATCATTAAAAGACATGCTCGGTGATTTCATCCCTACTACAAAGCATTCATGCATCCAAGGTTGTGAGACTCAAACTCAGTAAAACCTCGACCAGCTCAGGACTTGGCACAACTCAGTTCAAGACTAGCTGAAACTTAGTAAATAGAGAAAAATATAAAAAAGAACTCAAAATGTGGAAAATTTCAAGTTTTGCCAAATTTCATTTCAGATGAATGTAGGCCGAAGTACCTGTTTCTGAAGAGACTTGATAGGAGTCACAAGTCCTTGCTGAGTCTCACAACACTGTATGCAGTTGCTTTTGCAACATAACATTTTTGAAATCTAGTCTTGACAGCAAATCCATGGTGGAACATAAGCCACCCCAATAGTCTGTGCCTGAATGAAAATTGAGATTTTTAAATAGAATGACATTATGACACTTTTTTAACTAATGTGCTTCGCGATACCTCATCCCCACCTTTTGTTCAAGCATAGAACCACTTCATAGTATCATACAAAATTTTGTTTGGAGTAGTTGGAAGCCCTTTTACAAGTGACATGTTTTAAATTTTATGGTGGGTTGTAGACAAAAAGCTTGGTCTGGAATATGTTCTCATGGAATGCTTATTTATGCAAGACAAGTTTTTCTTAAGACAAAAATCATGACCCAAAAACAAATGGATATTAGTTTCATGAAAACAAAACAATTTGACAAAGCATACAAGAAGAATGCCATAGTTTTGTCCAAAAGAACATTACTATCTACGTGAAGATAAACTGACATGTGGGGAAAAGGTTATAGGTAGGAACTCACTAGGTATAGAAGAAGAATAAATTCAACATTTGAAAACCTCATGTTTGTTTTAATCCAGGTGTTAGATAATAACTATAATCAAAAGGATTGATAAGGGACACGAACTGAGAAATCAAGAAACGAATGAGTGGGGATAATAATAAGATCTTGTTGATGGTGGTTTAGACAGAGATTCAATTAGGAGGATTTTTAATTGAAGTGGAAGCTGGTTCTTAAGAGATAATGTCAGGAACAAAAATATTGATCAGTCTAAGAAACCTAAAGAAAAGTGGAATACAGGATGTAATAATAGTGTAACAGCTCGGCAATCACATATCTCACATAAAAACTAAATGGATGATTTCCAGACTATTGTCAAAAGAATCCATGTTAACCTTCAACACATAAGGGAGCAAAAGAATTGGTGCTAGCCTAAAACAAGATTGAGAAGCTCTAATGGGTTGGTGGATGAGTATGCACTATTAAAACTCATGATCAAGTGGTCAAAATTTAAAAATTTAAATGTCACACACATGAAAAACCATAAAGGAGGAAGCATGAAAATGGGTAAAGCAACTAAAAATGCCAGATAATGAGAGAATGACAAAACAGAAAAAAATGTGAAAAACTAAAACTTATAAATCTCAAAGAAGATATCTTAATAGATAGACCATCAACCAAAAACTCCCAAAAAATTCTTACGGAAGAAAACATTGGGTTATCCCATGGACCTTCCTCTCAAATTTCAATTAAAGCTCCGTCTTTTTTTAATTCAGGGTGCATGGTTGCTTCTTCTCAAATCTCAATAACAGTCTTGCAGTTAAGAATAGACTGCACCATTCTAGTTTCACACATCGTAACTGCGTTACGGGGGTGTAAGGTCACTCAAAGGTTTTGGGAATAGAAGTTAGAGTACTCTTCCAATCATTGGAAAGTGTTTATTTTATGTGACAAGTGGATGATCAGACAATAAGAAAAGGCATATGGGATACCATACAACTATTAGTCATCCCCTTCCTGTGGAAAAGGTGATGTTGGGCAACCTTCAATGAGAATTGTTGGCTTTCAAATAAGCTGAAATTAAGATTATTAGACAGAGGGCTACAGAGCAACATAAGGAATGCAAGAAAGAGATGGACTATTTGGAGCAAAGTTATAGACAGCAAATTGATCAGCTAAATGAAGATGTTGTAAAAGGATAATTACGGTTGGAAAAGATGCAGGAGGAGTTCAAGAAGGTACACTTAGACCGTTGCCACCAACTTGAAGTTGACTCTGCTAAGCTCCCAAAGGACACACAAGTTGTGAATGATGAACAACAAGAACAAAGGATCAAAATTGATGAAGAGATTGCAAGAAGAAAATTGATAATTGAAACCAGTTTGAAATATTATGAAGAATATGAAAGGGTGAGGCAAGAACTTATTAAAACACGTGACGAAAGGAGAAGGAAAATCAAACTAAGGCAATTACAGGAGGAAGTAGCTTTCGAGAAGGAAGTAGAGCGTGAAAGGGTTGAACTCCTAGAGAAATATCAGAAGAAAAGGCAGGAAGCAAACAATGATGTTGTTTAATTTCAGAGGCCAGAGATTCGTTTAAATAGGTATGCTCTATGTTAGAAATTTTGTTTGGTTTATGGGCAATCGTACTTTTGTAGCGATCTTTTTGTTTCAGGAACTTGTTACAACGTGACCATGACAAACTGGGAAACTAAACTAGAAGGGGATTCTGCATTTGCATTTGTTTAAAGAAAAGGAGTATTATATGAAGTATTTCACTCAGGCAATGAATGATTTTCTTATCTTATATGAAGTAAATTATATTTAAATTACATGCATAGCTTGAAACCTTCAACTCACCAGCGGATATCCCCAGCAGTTATAGTAGAGACAAGAGAGTTGGTTTGCGAATCTCAAATTCGTCTGTCGCCTATCTAAACCCTATTTCGTCCGCCTCTGATGTCTGCAATGATGCCCGTCTACCTCTGAGGTCTGCAATGCCCATCCACCTCTGCTAAATCAAATGGAAATGGTCGGCCTTTGCTGAATCAAATGGAAATCTCTGCTGAATCAAATGGAAATGAACCCTGAATCGAACGTGCTCCAATGGCCGACCTCGACCTCTACTGAATTGAACGTGCTCTAATGGCTGACCTCGACCTCTGCTGAATCTATGATTAATCAAATGCCAATGGCGGCCTCTACTGAATCTGACTCGAATGGCAATGGTTCTCTGCAATGAATGTGCTCCAATGGAAAAATTGTCATGGAAAGGCTCCAATGGCAAAACTGTCGAGCGCTCTTTTTATTTTTGACATGCCCGCACATCAAGCCATTTGGCCAAATAAATCAATAATAAATACCCTAAAATATTTATATTCCCTATGTAATAAAAAAAACCCTCTAACCCATAGTTATATGTCCAATATAATGTTTTGGGTTTTTCTAAAATAAATTACCCCTATATGAACGCACGTGATATAATATTGCTTTATCAATGATGCCCCCATGCACTTAAATAACTCTCAAACTCAATCATCAAATTTATCTATCACACAACTCAATGCTCACTTAATTTACTGTCTAACTCTTCATGTGAGAGTAATTACCTTACTTTAACACGCCCCCTTAATTACGACTGTATGGCTCAACATAACTCAAACAAGACTTAACTATGCCTTTTAGGCTTACAATAAAAGATGACTCAGATATTACTCAAACATGTCGCTGGCTTACAATGACTCAAAACTTTTACAATTTTTCATTTACTTTTTCTCTGCTTCCAAATTCTATATCCTCGAAATTGCATCATTATTTGTTGCACTTTCTTGTTGTAGCATTTCTTCACTTGTTGTTGCTGCAATTTTTCTTTGACTTGTCTCGAATTTGTGCGGAAAAACAATTTGATCTTGTCTTCCACACCTTCCTCTTCAAATATTTTTTCAAACATGGACTGTTGCCACAACATTACATCTTCAAATTTCCTTCTTTGCTCTGCTTCTTGCACTTCATATTCCTGACTTTCTTTCTGCCATATTTCTTGATAGAAGAATCTTATCTTTTCTTGACTCCATTGTAGAAAAATAGTCTTACTACATTCTTCCTTGTTTTCATAGACTTCCATATCATTCTCTTCACATTCATCATCAGGTATTGTAGCTTTCTTCCTATAATCTACACACTCAAGATCATTATTCACCATTTCATTCAACTAGTTTATTCTAGCTGATGCTTTAAGAATTGCATCAATTTGTTCAATTGGCTTCTGAATCCATTCTTCAATGAGCTTCAAATCTACATCAAACATATTAACAACCTTTATTTCAACTTCTGCTCCCATGCTATTTTGAGTACCTGCATATTCAATAACAATGTTAAAAACATCTTTATTATGCTCTTCGGTGAGAGCTTCTTCCTCTTCATCTTCCTTCTTTGCCTTCTTTTCAACCGTATGAAGTTTGTCTTCCACTGTTATGCTGTTAGTGGATATTCTCATAAAAAAACTCTTCAATCACTTTATCCTCTTCTTGATCATTAGCTACTACTATATTATGTACTACTTCATGAGCAGTTTCAACTATTTCATATCTTGCTGCTACAAAGGCAGTTTCAACCTCCAGTGCTTCATCAAACATGGCGCTTACCATATTACTATAATCAATCCTTGTTTCAAAAAATAACCACACATATCATCAACATAATGTTCATCCACCCTATGGTGGGTTATCCGAGCATGCATGTGCTCATTGTCAATTTCAGCGACAATTTCAGCTTTACAAAATTCATCAGCTGCTTCTAGATTCACCAATGCACATATAACTTTGCAGTCATCATCCACATGTGTTTCATCACAGTGGGATTCACCATCTTCTGCACCATCCACGTTACGGTGGAGTGATTAAGAATTGAAATTCTCAAGCTCTGTTTCACATATAGAGGCTTCAACTTCTCTCTTTGCAATCTGTGTTGCATCTTCTTCATCCATATGCTTACTCGCATAATGGGGTTCACCATCATCTGCACCATCCACGTTATGTTGAATTGCTTGAGCATTGATATGGTCTTGCTCTGTTTCACATACAGAGGCTTCAACTTCCCTCTTTGCAATCTCTGGTGCATCTTCTTTATCCATATGCATGCTTGCATAATGGGTTTCACCAAGCTCTTTTGTTCTCCCGGAGTCTTGCTCATCTACTCTCAAATCTGTGTTTGACATCTTTGCATGTGAGATATCCTACTGCTACATGTCACTCTCCCTTACACCAAATTCTGCTTCCAAGATCTTCCATGATTCCTTGGAAGTTTTAGATTTTGCTACCTTGCACATAACCATTTCATCCATTGCATGTTGAATGAAACTCAAAGCTAGGGAATCTTTATCTTCTGCTAGACATCTCAGTTCCTCGACTATAGTTTGAACCTCTTTAAACACGGCAATAATATTTTCCTCTTCTTTTTTATCTTTTTTCTTAGTCTTCTTCAGTCTCACTTTGCAACCCAACCCATGATTGATGTCATAGTTGCTTTCATGCTTGCATGAGGCTATCTTCCATATCGCCCCCAAAAAAAAATATGATTTTTAATATACGCCCCTGTAAGACACAATCTTCACCCAAAAGCATGTCATGCTTGAAAAAACACCAAAATATTTTGTATACTAACAGACTTTGCCAAGCCCTAAAATTTTCTTTCCATTTCAATAAAACCCTTCAAAAAATATTCTTTATACCATGTAAATTTTACAAATTTTTCAAATCTTTAAATCTCTTAAATCCTTTCAAAAACACTATGAGAAATCTCCACTTTCCCAAAATAATCCTTTAAAATATATTATATTAAAAAAATATTTTCAAAATCCCTTTTGAAAAATCTTTATTTAAAAAACCTTCCACCACACCTGTTTATTAAAATGTTTAATAAGTTCTTCTCATTTTCAACCTTGCGAATCCTTATGTAATGCACCATACACCTTTTAAATGTTTTCAAAAAATACTTTATAAAAACCTTTAAAAACAATCAAACCTTTTTAAAAATAAGGTATGAGTTGATACGTACTCTTATAAAATGGTCATATAGTCATTAATATGACTTACACTCCCCGATACGTAGCCTGAATTATAATCGGTTTTGGCTATGCGTTAAAAATGTGGTCGTTATTGACATGTAGTGCGTGCTAATGCTGTTCCCAATAGTAATGTGTTGCGTTAGTGTTGTAACGCTCTAAACTGCAAAGGAACCCACATGCTTGCGATGCTCATAATTTTAATGCTTTTAACGTGGCTGATGCCATTGCTCATTAGCGTTATAACGCTCTGTATTCCACTAAAAAGTGTGTTATAGTTCAAATAAAGAGAAAAATATTTTTCTTTTCACTCACGGATTGTTGTTAATTCGCTCTATCTTTTGGATCTTTTGGATCTTTTTACTCATGGATTGCTGTTAATCCGCCCTCTCTCTCAACTCTTCTCTTTATGACCTTAGCTCTCTCTTGGATCTTTCAATCAGTTTTGATACCAATTTATTGGAAAGGAAGACAGGAGAAACAAATTAATAAACACACACAAAACATATGAGTTGTTGCTCTTCTATTAATCTTCAATCTCTTTCAATCATCATAAATACAATGAACCCGGCGAAGAGTGTTTATCCTAAATCGTTTGACATCCACACACTTAACAAACTCATCTATCACATAACTCAACTTGCTCAATGTTCACTTAACTAACTCACTAACTCACTCACCAAATTTATCTATCACACAACCCCAACGCTCACTTAAATGACTGTCTAACTCTTCATTCGAGAGTAATTACCTTACTTTAATACTCCCCCTTAATTACAATCGTATGACTCAACATAACTCAAACAAGACTTAATTATGCCTTTTAGGCTTACAATAAAAAAATGACTCAAATATCACTCAAACATGTTCGTTGGTCTATGTCTCAACTAAGCTTAAAATAACTCAAAACTTTTGCAATTTTTCATTTTCTTTTTCTCTGCTTCCAAATTATATATCCTCAAAATCGCTTCATTCTCTGTTGCACTTTCTTTTTGTAGGCTTTTTTCACTTGTTGCTGCTGCAATTTTTCTCTGACTAGTCTCGAATTTGTGCTGAAAAATAATTTGATCTTGTCTTCAACACCTTCCTCTTCAAATATTTGTTCAAACATGGATTGTTGCCACAACATTACATCTTCAAATTGTCTTCTTTGATCTGCATCTTGCACTTCATATTCCTGACTTTCTTTCTACCATATTTCTTGATAGCAAATTCTTATATTTTCTTGACTCCATTGCAGAAAAATGGTTTTAGTGCATTCTTCCTCGTTTTCAGAAACTTCAATATCATTCTCTTCGCATTCATCATCAGGTATTGTTGCTTTCTTCCTGTAATCCGCACATTCAAGATCATTATTCACCATTTCGTTCAATTCTTTTATTCTAGTTGTTGCTTTAAGACTCGCATCAATTTGTTCAATTGGCTTCTGAATCCATTCTTCAATGAGCTTCAAATCTGCATCAAACATATTAACAACCCTTATTTCAACTTTTGTTGCCATGCTATTTTGAGTATTTACATATTCAAAAACAATGTTAAAAACATATTTATTATGCTCTTCAGTGAGAGCTTCTTCCTCTTCATCTTCCTTCTCTTCCTTCTTTTCAACTCTATGAAGGTTGTCTTCTACTATTATGCTAATCTGTTGGAAAGGTAGAGAGTAGAAACACATTAATAAACACACACAAAACATATGAGCTGTTGCTCTTCTATTAATCTTCAATCTCTCTCTATCACCATAAATACAATGAACCCGAAGAAGGGTATTTATTGTAAATCGTTTGACATGCACACACTTACCAAACTCATCTATCACATAACTCAACTTGCTCAACGTTCACTTCACTAACTCTCTAAGTCACTCACCAAATTTATCTATCAAACAACTCAACACCCACTTAATTGACTATCTAACTCTTCATGTGAGAGTAATTATCTTATTTTAACAGTCCACGAGGTAAAAATTTAAAGAACATCTTAAACAAAAAAAAATTAAGGTGGAAGTCCATGGGGTAAAAATTTAAAGAACATTTTAACAAAAAAAAAAAAAAAAAAAAACTTTAACAGTTTCAGGAGAGTAGCGAAAGTTAAATCTTTCATAGAATTAGGAATAGAACATGACTGCATTCATTTGATACAAGTTAAATCTATTATACGATTAGAATTAAAACACGATTAAAAGGAGAAGCAAGAAATTTAAGGAACAATTTTTCTGTTGAATCAGGTGAGCGAGTTGAATATCTTTGAGCATAGTGGTGGCACTCTTGGCATGAATGGCACATAGGTTGGTATCTTAGAAGGAACCAACAAGTTATGCGTGAGAGCTTTAATGGTTTCACCGCTTACTTCCTGGGAAAGACTCCAAAGACCAATTTCAAAACCAATAAAAGCAAGATCTATGGTTCCCAACCAGCTTGAATTGCCAACTTGCTGAATCCTTGAAATTGTTAAAATATTTAATTAACTCCCGTATGAAGGGTTAGACAATCGAGTTGTGTGATAGATAAATTTGGTGAGTGAGTTAGAGAGTCAGTTAAGTGAGTGTGTTGAGCAAGTAGAGTTATGTGATAGATGAGTTTGGTAAGTGTGTACATGCCAAGCGATCTAGGATAAATACTCTTGGTCGAGTTCATTGTATTCAAAGTAAGAGAGATAAATTGAAGATTAATAGAAGAGCCGCAGATCGTGTATGTTTGTGTGTGAAGTATTTGTGTTATTTATGTATGTACTCTTCTGCCTTTCCAACAAAAACCATTTCGTTTCTAAACCTCTACCACAACGAAACATGATGTATAAATATGGTCCCTTCCTCCAAACGAAACTCACAAACTTCAATGCTTGACACGCACTCTTTCTAATGGAAATAATATATTAAACACCATCAAAAACTCTTAATATTATTTTTAATAAATAAATAAATAAATGTGTGGTTTGTGAGCAAAGCACTAGAAAAGGCTACGATAAATTGCACGGTGACATGGTGATTATCAAAACAAAACTTACAGAAAGTTTTCGCCCTATTCAAAGCAAGTATATATATAGTGTGCAGATGTCATAAAAGAACACGTGCTGGACCCAATTCATGCACAAAAACGATTATCGTTTGAAAAGCACACAGAGTGGACGATTAAATGTTATTAAAAGCCAACCAAAGAGCTTGATTGGGATGTGGTTGGAATGACATTTACTACCTGGTAGTTCTTGAATGGCCCACCTAGCCTACAAAAGTATGACCAGCTGTCAAAGGAGGAAATAATGTTGCCATTAGCAACGATCCAACAGTGGTGGTTATCGGTCCAACCTTTTTGAAAATCATGATGTGGTCTTCAATTTAAAGGTCCGCTCCACTAGATGACAATGTTAGCGCTTTTGGGAATTTATAACATTCAGTGGGCTGCTTCATCGACTTCCTATTGTCTTTGTTTGCCTGGTGGTCGAAATAATGCAATAAACCAAGCATCATAACATGTTTTCGCTGTTGGTGGGATATGCGTTTTGCCTAAGGATAATCATTAGTAACCTTTACAGATGGCGTTCCTGCTATTTATAATTCTATACAAATTTCACATTAATTCTTCCAGCAACAATCGAAGAGTGTTTAACCACTAATGCAGATCCAGTGGTGTTTAATTATTAACGCAATTGAACATGCTAGAAAATATGTCCCGGTCTCAACGGAATGTCGCACTGCAAATTCCTGTTAGTTTTCAATATAGGCTTCCAGGTAATGAGTGTGTGTCTCAACAAGTTGCCAGAGGATGGGGACGGAACATGAATATTCGGCTTTCTTCAACTAATCCAGTTGACAGTAAGATGCTTGATATACAATGCCATTCACGAATCCATGCAACTGCTGAAAAGTTCTCCCACAAGTATTATTGTTTTTCAATTTTTGAATTTTATAGATTTACATATAATTTAGATATTTAGAATAATTACTTCAAAATAAATAGCTTAATTTGCAGAAGTAAAAAAGAAAAAGGCCTTAAAATTAAATTATACTTGATATGTTTTTGTTGTCTCATCTATATTGTCGTTCACAGCATGATGCCCCATTGGGTGCACTTCACCTTGAGCTTCATAATTGACAAACATGGGGAGAAGCCATTAGCCATGTGGGCGAGGAGTGGTAGTGTCTTTCTCTCAATTTGATCATGACCGTGGTTCTAGTTGTGTTCTAGGTTTCTTCTAATTCTCTTTCACACTTCTTAACTCCTATCTTTGTCATCAACAGGTCTCAACAATAGTTTTTGCAATGGTAGTGGGTCATTGTATTCTAATTCTCGTAATTGACATAAACTAAAATTAATTGATTTTCAAGCATGAGAGCGGTAGTTAAAAATTAAACTTGTGAAATTATGAACATATGTATAGCTACCACCAAAAACTAAGCTATAATAAATGGGTCAAGCCTTGGGGTCAGGAAGAAGATATGTTAGCCACCAGGAATTCATATAGAGTGAATGTGTGGAACTTTCCAGACTGGAAATAACGCACATGCATACAAGTTTTCCAACCTCTAGCTTCTTATGGATTCTTGCATCTAATGGAGGAGTATTTTTGTGGTGTGTGTTGAATTTATTTGTCTATCCCTCATACATTTTGATACATGGGTGAATTTAGGCACATCAATTTACATTCAAATAAAATCATGGAATTGATTTGTATATGTTTAACCGCACCCCCTACCCAACCCCCCCCCCGCCCCCCCAATATCTAAAATGCCTTCATCCATGGGGACATCAATGTTGGCTTGGTAATTCACATTACGACCTAAGCGCTATGGAGAATTTGATATTTTCAAAATCTTTAGGTAGGTCCACTAATTTACAAATAAGTTTGTTCATGCCTATATTTCTTGGTTCAATCGAAGTTGAGAGATATTTGATGAGGGTGAATGAATCTCCCACAACTATCATAATTGCTATAATGTTCCATTATTTTAGCATATCAACTAATATCAGCTTTTCTTTATTGTTGATACTAGATAGTGAATCCTAGTCCCCAAGCAAACTGTACTTCCTTTTACCAATATCTTAAATTATCCAAGTTGCTACTAATCCTTAAATATTTTGAATTTTTTTATAAACTTATTTACTCTCTTACTTTTTACTAAATATTTTTAGGCTAAGGAAGCCTCCAACGAAATTCATTCCCCACTTTATTTAACAATTTAAATTGCATATTTTGTGTTAACTCTTCAACATCTTGAAGAGTTTCAACCATGATAACTTTAGGTTCATTGCTAAAAATAATGTATGTTACATACATTTTTAGATCTCAATGACTTGATTTATAAAGAAGTTAACTATAAAATTTTATAAATATTAATCAACTTAACTTCATAGTTTATTTGGAAAGTGTTGTTAGCTAGGCAATAAGGCATTTATACTAGGGAAAAGTACTTGTTGAGATTCATCTATTTAACCAATAAAATAATACCATTTTTCATCCTTATCGTTCATCCCTTGCCCCATTTTCTCTCTCTAGTATGCAATTGTTCAAGTGTATTTTTGAACCATTTGAATATGACTAAAGATTCTTATTTTGATATATCATCCCTATCATTTTGGACCCCATGAAGCACCAATGGTGAAGGCTTCTTAGGGGATTTCTCTTTGTTTCATCCTTAGTTTTAGGTGTTAATTGATGGTTTAGTTCACTTGAATTTGTTCATAATTTCTATCAGTTTATATTCAGCCTTAACGATGTTTATCAACAACTTAGCTCATTTGAATTGATGTGATGTAAGACAACTATAGTGCTTCTTATCTTCTCTTCCTTTTCCTTTCTTATCAATTGTTGAAAGTGGACATATTACACTCCATGCCATGTGACTCATAGCATTGCCTCTTTACTCAACCAAAAGCACTTGCAAAAACTGAGCAACATATCACAACATTAACAACCCCATTACAAATACTAATTGCCTTTTCTATTGATTCTCAATATTGAAGTGTTTATTATTATTTCAAATGAAGTCTATAAATTGACTTGTGAGTTGCATTTTTTTGGAAGTGTGTACACATTGGCTTCAGTCAATAAACTTATTACATAGCACATGTGTTCATGGGATATTAAAGAATACCCCTAATTTCACTATATATTGATAAATATTTCTTGAATTCCTTTTTTTGAACCCCCTCCAAATACATCTTTCCATTAAATAAAAAATGACTCATTTTTACTAGATACCTTTTTTTATACATTGTGATACTTATAAACCCCCTCATAACCCCAATCTAGGAAGAAATAAAAAAAACAACAACAACCTACAATATATTTAATTTATTTTTCATGATTTAAAAACCCCTTTTAAGAATAAATGTGATCAGATATTGGTCAACAAGGTGTAGCCCTTGTATCTGTAAAATTAGTTCAATTTTAGAGAAGAGTAAATGAATGAACAAGTATAAATTTTAAATATTCATTTTTATGTATTAAAGGAAAGGAATATATCTAAAGTAATTTGGTTACATAACCATTGTCAAGGAATTTGTGCACCAATAGGAATTTATGGGGATTGATTGATGGAAATAAGGGGTCAATACTCATTTTATTTGACATTTCTTTCTTTAAATCTCACAAGTAACACATGAACAAGCAATGTCACTCATATTCTGCATGATAATTTGATGCCCATACTTGCATAATAATTCGAAGTGAAATCATTAATTACATTATTTGTGTAAAGATTACATTATATAAAATGCACACATCCAATTAGTATAAGATACACATTAATTGAAAAGTAATCATTATGTCTTGTTATATAACATAATTTAGTGTTTCCAATTTAATTGCCTTAAAAACATAGAGAATGGATTCCACAATTCATTTTGACCTTGCACATCCATTTGTAGTGTTAATAGGACCAACCGTGGTAGGTTTCGCATCTATAATGTTAGCCAAGATCACAAAAAAAAAACTGTCAAAATCAATTGCTAGTTAGTGAGGGTGAAGAAGTTGGAAGATAGAGAAAGTGGTGGAAATGAGAATGGCCATAAGAAAATGGTTGGTATGACACCTCAATGATGACTAGTGTCTTCCATTCCCAACCACATGTTGTTTTTTCATGTTCACACTTGAAATAATTCTCTCCTCAATACTACACATATGACACCAAAACACTTGTTTCCAAAACTTGGGTTAAAAAATATTTACTAAAAACTCTTACAATGATCTCATTTGGCATCTTAATGGGCTAAGGTACACATAACACCATTCGTCAATGTCAAGATACAAGTGGGTTTAAGCCCACAACCCATATGAGAAATGATAAACAAATCATTTTAAAAGGTAGTTATCAAAAATGAAATAAATCAAATTATTTCCATGGTTGATAAAAGAGTGATCACAAAAAATCAGCTAGTGTAATGGCTCCTTAGAAAACGCTAGTTTCTTTGTGAAAACACGTACTTTTTATTGTTTTTTGTCTATTAATACCTGTCGTTTTATCAATTGTCTAAAATTAACTTTCATTCTGCGTAGAGGTGCTCTACAACCTAGTATGGAGGAGATTTTATAGTGGAGAATTAGATCAAGGAGATGTTAAATATAAAATTAAATTAGTAATATATATATATAGGCTCCATTCGCATTACATACATTACCAGGAAGATGTTGTGATGAAACATATTGTAGTGAAGCACTAAATTAAATAATAATAATTATTATAAACATAATGTTCACTAAATTAAAAAAATGATTAAAAGTAAAAAGTAAAAAAAGTATTAATAAAAATAATAACTTTGCTCAATTCAATTTATTATATTGCATTATAACAAATTCGTTAAAAAAAATATAATATATATATCATATTAAAAGAAATTTAAATAATGATGATTCACATTTGTAACTATAATGTTTCAAACCTTTATATTAAAATTTAGTTAAAAGATTCATATCTCTCTCAATATATATATTACGTGTGTGTAACATGAAATATATTACTAGTGAATCAAAATATTACATCATATACATAACAGTTTTCTAGCATTTCCCCAAGAAAGTTGAACCAAACCCAGAAATATATCCTTGGTAGAGTTTTAAAATATAAACTATAGTTTTTATATCCTATAATCTTCACTAAATTATCAAAACTATTTCCTAGCCTATCAAGGTATTGAAAATCTTCCCTTCTAATCTTAAAAATGGAAAGACCAGCCATCAAAGCTTCATGGAGCTAGAACAGAATCTGATCCATCCATGGTGATGGGATCCATTGGTGTAACTAGGAGTTTTGGTGTTGATGGCGGAATTTGAAGGTGATGCTTAGTATGTGCTAACCTTTTGTCCATATCATCCAACCTTCGACCCATCACATCCATTCTGCTATCATAATTCTTGAGGAGATGTAGAGTCTGAATCAAATCCCTTCTAATTTCTTGATTATCTAAAATTTCACGTATTGATAGCCTACATGTATTCATTTCCTCTACTCCTCATCTATCATGTGTTTGGGATACAATTCTCCCATTAGGGTCTTCCTTCTGCATACGAGAGAGATGTTCTCTGGGAGGAAGCTTCTCTTTGTGACATGGACACCTCTTCTTGAATATACCCTCGAATATTCTCGTGATATGTGATTATAAACCTAGTTGCCCTATTTTATAGCCTGAAATTATTGTTATGACCTCTCTCTTCATAATATGTTGATCCCTTTCTGAGCCTTCCACATTCACACAGAATAATCTATTTAAGTCAAATGCTCTGAGTTACACAATTATATAGGTTCTAGGATCTAAACCACTGATTGGATCCCACCAAGAAACTCTACCACTCAAAATGACCCAGGTGAGAAACCATTTAACATATAAAGGATTTTCACAACCTATTGGAGAATTGTCGCTTTTCAATGCAAAATTAAAGGTGGCGAATATATACTTATAGCCAGAAACCACTCTCACTGCCCCATTCCTATAAAATTTCCCATGTACACAAAAAAACTATAAACTGGTCAGGTCATAATCCGTAGATCGTGGTTAAGACTGATTTTATAAAGCACCAAGATATACACAACGAAAATCCCCAAATAATTCCAAATATAATTCAAGCAGTTAGAATATTTCTCTATAACTCTGGCACACCAAAAGGTAAAGAGAGAATTACCTAGAATGCAACTAACTCGAACACAGGTTTCTGCATCTAAGCACGCAAAATATGTGTCCTTCATTGAGTTACTTTCCACACACCCAACGGAGTACTAAGAATAGAAGGTCAAGCAAGACTAGCTAGTTGAGAATCTAATTCTTCCGTTCTTGCTATAAACTTCCTACTTTCACTTTGTTTCACCAGAGCCAAGAGATTTTTCCACACGACTAAACAGTCATTGGTTCTCCACCCCATTCCCTGATTTTTTTATTTTACTTTCCACCTTCATAAACTCAGCATTAACTAAGAATTTTCTAGGAATGTTCACCTCCACACACCCAATGGAGTACTAAGAATAGAAGGTCAAGCAAGACTAGCTAGTGGAGAATCTAATTCTTCCCTTCTTGCTATAAACTTCCTACTTTCGCTTTGTTTCACCGGAGCCAAGAGATTTTTCCACACGACTAAACAGTCATTGGTTCTCCACCCCATTCCCTGATTTTTTGATTTTACTTTCCACCTTCATAAACTCAACATTAACTAAGAATTTTCTCCTGCCTATCACCCTATACATGTCCCCAACTAAAAACCCATCTTAAATACACTTCCCTGAATCCTAATATATATGTAATATCTCGCATGTTTGTAACACCTTATCCAAGTGAGAATGTCTAGCCACAATAACTCCCAAACCTCCTGAAATCATAGATCTATACCAAACAACCTTAGTCCATGTCCATCCCTATCCACTTGAATGCCATGCTACATGGAACCAACCTCCTACCACTTTCCTTTCTCGTAATTACCATAATCATCAGTCTATTCTCCATCAAAATCACATGAAGCGATCCCTACAATATCTTCTAACATCTGTGGGGGCATGTTTCTACACCCCCTACTTAATAGTTGTGTGGGACAATTACTTTTTTTACTAAGTAGAGTTAATAGTAAATATCTAGGGGTTTACAACCCATCTTTCTCTGTAAACGAGGTCATAACTGGGAGGATTTGAACCTTGGATCTCTCAATTTCCTCAGGACTTACATTACTTCAATCACCAATTGATTTTCCCCCTTGGGACATGTATTATGAATTTTTTAATAAAATTAGAAATAATAATATTTTTATATTGTGACATCCCTTGGTTAATATTTCACCCATTGCAAATAATTTTAATTATTTAAATGACTGAGAGAGGAACATTGTTTCCATTACTTGAGGAAGGAAATTCCTGAGAGAAATGTTGTTTTAAATATCAGTCTTGGGTGGTTGAAATGATCTTAATGGGATGATTGTGTAATAATTTTAACCAACAAGAAAAGGACAGGCTCAGGTGTCCTTAGCCTCTAACAACAGGAAAGAAAGGATAAATTATTCAAGATTGGAATGGGTTGCATTGTCCAAGGAATGGACTAAGTGGAAATCTAGAAAAGGTTGGAGGGATGGTCGGTCAAAGAGAACATCCATTCACGTGCTCTCTCTCTATCACTCACATGGGCACATAGGCTCATGCAGAGAGAAAAATCTCTCTGAAGGTGCATAGAAGCAATGGACGAAAAGCACACAGATAACATTGTGGTAAGAAAAATGAAAACTCCCCCAAGGACGGAGGTGAGAACGCAGAGAAGGTAACGATCATAACTCTTTGGTGCTAAGTGTTTGAGATATTAAAGGCCAGTTGAAAATTCCTCACATAGGATTGTTGTTAAACCATTATAGAGAGTGGTGGCTTGCCTAAAGGTTAGATAACCACTGGAATTTTGTGGATTGATGAATCATTGGCTAGGAGAGAAGCACTTAAGTATTTAAGGAGCTAATGAACCACTAAGAGATGAAAAATTTGGTGCTTGCTCTCACAGATGTATTATCTAGGAAATATGGCTCCTATGCTCCTATAATAGCTTATCGATTTGATATGTATATGAAAAAAGTATTTTTGTTTCATTATGCTAATGAAATAAAGTTACGATTTTTCGCAAGGAAAATAAATAGTTAATAGGAGTGATATTTAAATAATAGGAAATATTAGTAATATTAATGAAACTTACATAACATTGAGGTTTACTAATTGATATTAATTATTAATATTGATGCTTAAATATTTATTTATTTATTTATTAGTGATAATAATTAAAAATATATATAATACCAATATTAACCATTAATTATTAAAAACTAAGATAATGCTAATAATATTAATTTGTAATATATTATATTGTATTAAATTTTATTTTATTTTGTAAGTCAACCACTTCTATTAATCAAGAAAATATTACATCATGGTGGGAACAAATTCAAAACAAATATGGCCTCACTCCTACCGGATTTTTTGGCCAACAGATAGAGACAAAAGGAAACAGAAAACAACAAAAGAAGAGTAGATGACCCAAGACCGAATGCCCATATCGACCAGAACTATCCCAAAACCAAAATACATCTCGTCCTCATCCTTAAACATTCATATTACCCAAATAAAAGTTATCAAGCTCACCATCCCTCCAGTGGTTAAATGCTTCATGAATATGAGACTCCATATGTGGCATTCTCCCTTTGAAGTTATCCAACCATGCTTGGAGTTGTTTCTGACCTCTGCGAAGGGATACTAGCCAGTCTAGAATATGACAGTATTGGTTTTGTTTTATATCATTTAGGAAACTGATAATTTCATTGCCTTCATTGTGTCGATCTCTGGTCAGATGTTCAACTGCTATAGTCACTTTTCAAACTTGCACCTTTAGGGATTCAAATGGTAGTAGTAAGTCCATATGCCCCAAGGAGGTGGCTTACTGTTGGGCCACTAAATTGTCATTTTTATTACCACTTTTTAACGTCTATTTCATCCATTTCTACCATTTTTTATCACATCATTTATCATATAATTCCATTTTATAATTATTTATGCTCTTATGGATTAGTAATATTGGTTCTCCTTTATTTTTAATAAATTGATAATTATTATGCATGATTTTGTCAAATATGGTTTATTAATCTGTTATAACATCACTCACGCTTTTAGCCTCCAAGATCTCTTCCAGAATGGAAATTCAATCTCCAACTATTCCAACTTAGAAATTCACTGGGATAAAAAGTGACGATTTTGTTTTGGCGATTTCAGGCAAATGAAGATGAATCTTGAAAATCTGAAACATGGTTTTTGTGCAAAACAGACCAATTCAATTTTCTTGTGAGCCGTTTTCCAAAATTTGGTCTATAATAAGAGAAACGGAAGGTTCTCTAAAGATGATTTTCTGAGATTTGTTGTTGTGATCGTTTTTCAAATTCTTCCAATTACAATACCAGATTTGACTTGTTCCAGCTGAATCATGATGGAAAGATATTTCAGATATGATATTTATGATCAATTTGTTGTATACAATCTATAATTGTATTGGAAAATCATTTTATAATCAATTTAGTTGTAATTTCCCTTTTCTCTTTGTGTATTTAAATGAAAACAGAGATCATAGAGGGGGGAATGAACAATTTTTGGATTGGAGATGAGTAATTGTTGAACTTGAGACAAAGCTAAGAGCTTCATTCTAATGTAATTATTTCTCTCATATATTTTAATGAAGGAATTTATTTATTGAGTTCTACATTTGTTACTTTTAATCTGATCTGAATTATTTCTCAAGGCAGAACTGAATCTTGAGCAGTTGGGCCCACTACCTTGGATGAGTTGTTGCCTTGAACATCTAAATTATTTTAGTTGTGTGCTTATTTATTTGAATTTCAATTTTTGTTCTTTAAAGTAAATTTCCTTCTTTAAAAGTAATTTGTTGGCTGCTGCATTTTCCACATTTGTTATTTCTCGCAATTTCTAGATTTCATTTAATTTACTATTCTAGATTAAATTTTGAATTATCTTGGGTGAAATAGGTTAAATTTGTAATTTAGAAAGGTGTGGTTTAATTTAGTATTAATTCAAGTCATGTGATTAGCATAATTATTTCTTGCCATTTACTTTCAGTTTTTGAGATTTAGTATTGTTTTTCAAGTCTTACATTTTATTTCTTTTCGAATGAGCTTGATAGTGTGGAACATAATCATGTAGAACCAGTGTTAGCTATTGGTATTTTCTTGCATATATTTTGCTGATTTCCTTGAAACAAAAATACGTTCCTTGGTTGATAATTAATGTCTAAGTTATTAGTTGTTTTTATTAAGCAATTAATTTTACCCAACATTTTGGCATTGTTATTGGGGAGGCAGTCAAATAGTACTACCACACTAATATATGGTTGTAGATGCCTTCCTGACTCCGAGAGGGTTGGATATTGAAGACGGAAGGTAAGAACCTACAAACACACCCTAGGTAATTTGTGGTGAGTTCTGCTTATTGTAGGTATTTTAAGGTCATATATCATGCATGGATAAAAGTAGGAATCTTAGAGGTAGAAATTTGAACAAATATTATCATTTCACTTAAGTGGTGATGTAAGCACCACCCATTTTACTAACCTATTGAAAGGAAAATTTGAAGAAGGAGCCTCAAACCAACACATGAAGAACATTTTATATTTTGGGAAGAAATGACACACACTGCTACTTTTGGTTTTCTTGTCAGAGATCTAGGAGGAGTGACACAAATGCACATCATTCCCTCATCCGCTCTACCAAAATTTCATGGTTTGGAAAATGAAGACCCAGATACATTTTTATTTGAGCTTGAAGTACTTTGTAGAGGATATGATTATTGTACTAATGATAAAAGGTTGAAATTGTTTCCTCTTACTCTAAAAGGAGCAGCTCTCCGATGGTTCATGAGCCTTTGTGGGAACTGCATTCACACATGGGAGGACATGAAGAATGTATTCTTGAAGAAGTACCAAGACTATTGTGAGGCCAATGAAGATATTTTTAGTATGATACAAGGGGAAGATGAAATCTTGGAGGACTATGTAGAGTGATTTCAATACAACCTTCAAAAATCAAAGCATAAGAATTTGACAAAAGAGATCTCTTGAAAACACTCCTACTCAAAGGAATTAAAGACAAATTTTTAGAACTCTTAAATCTGATAGGAAAATGTGATGATTTTTAGCTATCATGTTTGTGATTTATGCATAAGGTATTCAAGAGGAATCTCCAAGGCTAGTAATAATTCTAGAGAATTTTCTTCTTTCATTTCCAAATCTACTGCAAGAACAAGAGATATAAGAGTTGAAATTAATTATTTATTTGAAAATTTGAAAATTGATTTTATTAGCTCTCTAAATTCACAATTGCATGTTTTGCAGGTTAAGAAAAATCAGATAGAATTTGAAGTATTTGTTTTCCTCATTTCCAAAAGGAGCATCCCATGGATAATTTCTCTTTATTACTTGGGATGAAAATAATGTATCAAGAGATGGAGAAGTTGCAACAATTTCACAACCATGGAAACTATGGCCTACATGTATGTTTCAAAACACTTCCTTTCCATTTTCTTACTTGCATAATCCATTATGGAATACTCTTGTGTTAGGGTAGTCATGTCAATCTCAATATAACACCCACCAATATTGTCCACAAGTTTGACATGGTTCATATTATTATTACATTAATACTCTCCCTCATGTTGTAGCACAAACACATCATCCATATTCTTTACCATCTTTGCAATAACATTTTTCTTGTCTATAG
This sequence comes from Pinus albicaulis, assembly GCA_034641835.2. Lineage (NCBI taxonomy): Eukaryota > Viridiplantae > Streptophyta > Pinopsida > Pinales > Pinaceae > Pinus > Pinus albicaulis. The sequence continues at coordinate 871,639,157 of CM076571.1, forward strand.
AAATCATCCACGCAACCCAATAAACTACATCATAAAAATCCTCCATGCACTACACAATTTCCACCCCAATTCCTACACCGTGGCTCAATTCAAACACAGAATATTGATAACTGAAATGTACGGATAGCGGACATGAAGAAATTACCTATGCAAGGGCACAAATTGTTATACCATTGCCCAAGTTGAAGACAAGATAATCTTCCAGCATGGTTACCCACATGACCATCGTTAAGCTGGTCGTTTTCTTAACAATATGTTGTGAGCCTGGGTCCCAGGTGGTAGTCTAAATTACCTATGGATCCACTACCACTCTAGAATCTCCCTTCCCATTGTCCACATTCACCATTGTAACACTAAAAAAATGGAATTGCTCACTTGTCAGGCCTCCCCTCGGATATGAACATATGCCACCCCCAACAGACCTATCCTTCATCTCCCTCCACTTGAAAATATTTTCTAACATCAAGACCAAAAACTAAACCCAGGATTTTCTCCAGAATGTTCGTCCACAAGGTGTTAGACAAAACTTGTGGAATACGCTTCCACATCCTTAATTACGCATGGTGTTTGCATTTACACCCACGTCCTCGACTTCCATTTGGGAATATGACACCCCCATCGGGGACAATATTGTATTAATTATTAAGAATGAAGCTTATGAATAATAATAATAATAACAATTATTATTATTATTATTATTGCAACATATTAATGGGGATAATTATTGATAACGGGGGATTATTACTAATAGTAATCATCGATATTAATAATACTAATAATACATATGCTTAGTATTATTATTAATGGAAACCGATTACTAATAATAATTATTAACTGTATTTAATATGCTATTGTCCTTGCTAAAATAAATCGCTATCATCACAAAAATTTCAAGGAATCCATTGAAATTGAGGAGTGGAACAACAATCTAAACATGGATTATGGCTAGAAAATTAGAAAAAATTGTATTATTTCTCTTTCCTCTAAGTTTGTTTCTTCTTGATTTCCTTTTTCCCCAATTTTTTCCTCCCACTTCCCCTTCCCCCTTATTTGTTTCCATCTTTCTCCTATCCTTCTTTTTCCTTTATTTAATTTTTATTTACTTGATTTGTTATTTTAGATTTGATCTCTCCTTTTGAACATTGATTATTATTATCCTTTAATATTTATTAATATTATCATTTCGGCATGGGAATTTGAAATATGGGGGATAATGGTGCCACAATCGTGTGTGCTCTAGTGGCTAGGGTTCCTTTTTCTATTTTATCATCTCATGGTTCTACCACAATTTTCTTGGTCAGTGCATCTCTCCATCCAATGATACAACGATTTTGTGTTGAGTGTGTTCGTCTACCCACGGATGTAAACGAAGGCCTTTTGCTTCATATGGCTATTGGTAAACCTGTACATGTTATCTCATCGCTATGGGATTCTATACTCTGTGAGAAACCACAGTCCCTCCTCTTTTCAGCTGACATATTTAGTTCTAGTAATTCCTTAACATTTTTTTCAGTGTGATTTTTTTGATTGGAAGTTTCTTTCAGTGTGTGGAGGCTTTAAGTCTAAGTAGGATTACCCTCTTTCTTGATTTTTCTGTAATAATTTAACTATTTTCTATATATCTGCCCCTCTCCTAGGTTGAACTCTATGTAAGGATCGAGATGTTTTTTCCCCCTAAATATTCACTGATGTATTCGAGATCAGTGTTTTCTCACATTGAGGCTCAATTCTGAAATATGCTCACCTCTTTCAGGCTCCATCAGTACAACCATTGTCATATTTCATAAAAATATTTAGTGGGGAATCCAAGCTCATTTGGGTAAATTACTCATCCTTTGTGTTATCCATCAAACTATTTATTAAATATTGTTGGGGCATTCCTTCTTGTTATCGGTGTCTTCAAATTAATGGGAAAGTTTTAACAGACTTTTACAATTTGAAAGATTATAATATCACAAAATAATTTTCCATCATTCTGAATTCAAGATTCTGAGGAGGGATTTTTATTACAATCTCAATAAAAGGGCCTCCAGTCTCCTTCAAAGAAGCAACTCAAGGGAAGAATATAGCCCCTATAGCTCAGCCTTATAATATTCTAGGCCCATTTATAGTTGAACAAATGGAAAATATTCCTGCTATGGAAATAAAGCTTCCATAGGTTAACTCCTCATTGTTTGTTCTATAATCTAAAGATTTCATATGTAGATTTAATGGATTTTGGCCCAAAATAGAAGCACTCATTCAATGGACTGTTGCAACTTTGACTTCTAATTTTGAAATATGTTATGATCTAAAGGTTTCTTTATAGTTCATCTTTAAACATAGAATGATATGGACTATGCATTAATGCAGGTTCTTGGTTTTGGGGAAGATTTGGGCTTTTCACTACTCCCTAGTTCCCTAATTTTATACAAACTCTATGGTGGTATCTATGATGCTAGTTTTATTTAGACTCCCAAACATTCCACTCCCATTCTGGAATCACAAAATTCTAGAATATTTCAGCAACACATTGGGAAAATTCAAAAAATTAGATATGGGAAGAGAAGAAAATGGTATCTTCACATATGTGAGAATATGTGTGGATATTGACCTCAGCAAATGACTTCCTGTTCAAATAAAATTAAAGAATAAAAAAAAATTGGTCTCAATTTTTAGACTGTGAAAATACAGCATTTAGGTTTCATATTTGTTATCAGAGAAGCCATTTACAGCATTCATGCCCCTAGGCAAAGAACTATATATCATTATAATTTAATTTTAAAGTTTAGTTATAATGTTTTTATATTACTAACCTTAAAAATTCTACCGTTATTTATACTATCCATTATTAATAATAAGTATTGCGATTTTAAAGTAATTATTGTAGGTTTTAAACTTGTACAGAAATCTCTGTAAACGAACTCTTAAAATAGAAAATAAATAATAGCGAGAGCATAAAACATAAAACAGATATACACATAGATTTTCCCCTGGATCCCTAAACTAGGACTACCAACTTGATTTTTCATTATATTCCTTTCAATGTTACAATATATATATATATATATATATATATATATATATATATATATATATATATATATGTGTCGAATCATTCATAAACTCAAATCCATTAACCCTGGATTGGAACACAATCTTAGTTCCCTTAACCAGATCTGCAAAGTATCATGGATAGAAAACCATCATGGAAAAATCCATGTGCTAAACCCATGCACAAAACCATAGGTAGGTCCGCCCACCTAATATAGTGCCCAAAAAAAAAATCCTGGGGTGTTGCGCTTGCCGCAAGCAAAGGGGGCGCGTGGAGCTAGTCGTAGAAAGAATATAACACACACCCAACATTATCCCACTTGTTTTTTTTTCCACAAGGGGCCACGCGAGAGCTTAGTCATTGGTCCATCCTTTCAACGCCCATTGTTTCTCTACACCAAGATAACTTCTCAGTGCTCACAGACTTTGTCAATGAATTCGCAACATTCTTCAAGGTGTCCACATTTACCAGTAACACCCTTTTATCCTCAACCATATCTCTCACAAAGTGATACTGAACATCATTGTGATTTGTTTTTGAATGATAAGCAGGATTCTTAGCCAATAAAATTTCACTTTGGATATCACAGTCTATCTTTATATCTCGTTGCACCAACCCCATACTCGAACACAATCTCTACAACCAAACTACTTCCTTGCTAGCATGAGTGGATGCCATATATTCTACCTTTGTATTTTAAAGAGCCACTACATATTGTCTTTTTCTCATCCAATTGACTACACCTCCAAATAGGATAAACACATACCCACTTGTAGATCTTCTTTGATCCAGATCTCTAGCCTAGTCTACATCAACAAAGCCACGGATGTCCAAAACTCTATCCAATCCTGGTCTTTCTTTGGTAGCACAAACCATAATCACTAGTGCCACCCAAAAATCTCAAAACCCGCTTCACTGTTGTCCAATGCTCTTTCCCTGTTTTTGACATAAACCTGCTCAATACTCCCACTGCATGTGCAATTTCTAGTTTAGCACAGGCCATTGCATACTTCGGGTTACCCATTGCACTTGCATATGGAACACGGAACATGTCCTCCTCTTCTTCTTTTTTCTTGGGACATTGTTCAGCAGATAACTTTACACCTATAGGAATAGGAACCTTCACCGGTTTACTATCCTTCATATTGAATCTCTGCAATATTTTCTTGACATACTTCCTCTCGTTTAACTAGAGCTTCCTCTTTACCCAATCTCCTTTAATTTCCATGCCCAAAATATATTTTGCATCACCAAGATCCTTCATGTCAAATTTGGAGAACAATTGTGTCTTCAAATCATGGATAATTTCTTTGTCATTTCCAACCAGCAACATAGCATCCACATACAAGACCAAATATATAACACGGTCACCAATTAATTTAAAATACACATAGTGATCCTCTTTGCTTCTAGTGAAGACACGTCCATGTATATATGTATCAAATTTCTAATACCACATTCTTGGTGATTGTTTTAACCAATACAGAGACTCTTTTAACCTTCATACCAATTCTTTCTTACCCTTCGTAGCAAATCCTTCAGGTTTCTTCATGTAGATCTCCTCTTCCAGATCCCCGTGAAGAAATGATGTCTTCACATCCATCTGTTCTACCACAAAATAAAATGCAACAACAATGGATAAAAGTAATCTAATAGAAGTTACCTTGGCAACAAGTGAAAAAATATCACCAAAATCAATTCTCAACACCTGGGAATAACCATTTGTTACCAACCAAGATTTGCATTTCTCCACCTTTCCTTCTGCATTCATCTTCTTCTTAAACACCCATTTCCTTCCAATAGGTTTCCTTTCATGCGGCAACTCCACCGGATCCCATGCCTCATTTTTGTGCAAGGATGCCATTTCATCAACCATGGCCTCCTTCCAGATTTATCCATCCTCTGAGTTGTTGGGTGTGGAGCCTGATTATCTTCTTTATGTATTGTCGTGTTGGATCCCTGTCCTTAACGGGGTGGAAACGTCGCCCACTGTTTGATTTCTGTCAAGTGGATATAGGGGGCTAGCGGTAACCTTTTTGGATCCCCCGCCCCCCTCTGGAAGGGGGTTTCGGGGGCAGCACCCCCGAAGCTAAAAACAGATGTAAAATTTTCTTGTAAAATATTGTAATTTCGTAATCAATCTGGGCCTTTCATTAGGAAAATTATCTAACGATAGAAGTTATGTTTAATTTATGGATTTTTCCCCTGGAAGGAAACCCCTCTATTGTATGAGGGAATGGTATTGTGGCTGTGTAGTATGTGTATATTCTGAGCGAGAAATAGAAAGGGGGATTGTATGAGAGAGTAGATGATATTACAGCGAATCTCTTGTAGGTTGTGTCTCTTCATTTTGCTGGATAATGAAAAGGAAGCATTGGTTGTTTCCATGGATGTAGCCCAAGTTGGGTGAACCACATATATCTATGTCTCTCTTATTTTATATGTTATTTCAGTGTTTATGTTTCCGCATATTTTATGTGTTCCATTACTCTGTAATATATAATTTTCTAACATGAATCCACTGCCTCCCTGATAGTTTTGGGAACATCGTCCGAGATAGATAAAAAAAAAATGATCCAAAATCAATTGGACTATACCTTTATGTATGCCTTCTTTCTCGAACTGATCTTCTCACAACTGGATTTTGTGGCTCTTCCTCTTCTGAATCTTATTCTGATGTAGAGTCTGATTCTTCCTCCTTTAGCTCAAACTCTACCTTCTCAGGTTCCTTTGGTAGAACCTCATGTTTAACAACACCTTTCACCTCTCTAAACACCACATCTCGGCTGTACATAACCCTCCTTGTTTCTGGGTTCCAAAGCTTATAACCATTTAAACCATCCTTATATCCAATAAAGATGCACCTTTCATATTTACTATCCAACTTGGTTCTTTTCTCCTTTGAAACATGTACATATGCATCACATCTAAATACCCTTAGATGTCAAAGAGAGGGTTTATTACTAGTCCATACCTCATGTGGAGTCTTATCCTCCAACACTGATGAAGGTGATTTGTTAACTAGGTAGCATGCAGTCTCCACTACCTCTGCCCATAATTATTGTCTTAACCTGGTACCACTGAGCATGCTTCTTGAATTTTCCGTCAACATCTGCAACTCCATTTTGACGAGTTGTGTATGGAGTAGTCTTATGCCGTGCTATACCACACTTCTTACAGAACTCTTCAAATTCCTTCTTGCAGAACTCTCCACCATTATCTGTCCTCAACACCTATATCTTCTTCTTTGTATGGTTTATACCAAACCCTTATATTCTTTAATTCTGTCAAAGACTTCATATTTCTTCCTTGGGAAATATATCCATGTATTCCTTGAGAAATCATCTATAAATGAAACATAGTACATAGACTTACCTAGTGATGGAACCGACACATGTAAAAACACATCATTATGCACAAGCTCTAATATCGTGTTTGCCCTCTTAGCACCAGAAGGGAAACTCACCCAATTATGCTTCCCATATAAACAATGTTCACAGAAAACGAAATCCAGAGAGAAATTAGAAATACCTCCTACCATACCATTACCCTGCATTATTTGAAGGCCCTTATCTCCAATATGTCCAAGCCTTTGATTCCATAGCATGGTCTTTTCTCTAGAGACCACTAGGATTTCTGCTCCATTTTTAGGAACCACAAAACTATTGCACCCATCAATAATAGTGCTACCTATAATCTTGTATAGAGTTCCAATCTGAACTCCCCGCATCAATACTAGTGCTCCCCAAACCATATCGCAGGTATCTTTCTAGAACACTATTTTTACACCTGCATCATCCATCTTGCTTATAGAAATCAGATTTGTGGTCAATGCAGGAATATGCAGAACACCAAGAAGTGTTCTAATCCTTCCACCTTGCAAATTCAGCTTGAGTTTTTTGTGTCTGACGACTCTGGCCTTCCTATCATCCCCTAAGAATACATCACCACCATTATACTTCTGATACTCGCAGAACCACTCCCTATGGGGAGTGAAGTGAAAGGATGCACCTAATTCAATCAACCATACCTCATGATCTACATGTGTATTTGAGAAAGAAGCCAAGTACAATCCTCACCTTCATCTGAGGTGATTTTCGCCTCTGCAGAAGGAGCATCATCAAATCCCTTTCCTTTCTTAGGAGATTTAGATCTACATTCCTTTTTTAAGTGTAATTCCTTTCCGCATGTCGTGAAACCAGCTCCAAAAATAGAAGAAAAGAGATATCAATGCCTTAGAAATAAGCCACTTCGAGGGGGCAACCTCCAATACATTACATTAATGAAAAATTCTTGGATGATTCAAATTACAAAACCTCCTTTCTATATATAGGAGTCCATGGGACCACAATGTAATCTTAGTGGGGCCACAATGTAATCCTAGCCGACCTAACAATAATAATTTAAGGGCACAATAATAACAATATGGGGGTTACAATGGTACAATAATAACAATAAGGCACTATGCTAGCAATATAGGGACCTAACATGCCCCTCTCCTTCCAAAAAGTGTTGTCCTTAATCCTTGAGTAGCTCTAGGTGCTTCTGTATAAAATTCTCATCCTCCCATATAGAATCTTCAGTGGGTAAGTTCTTCCACTTGATGACATACTCTGAAATTGATCGATTTTGTATTTGTCGAGTTCTTTTTTCCGTGACCGCTTCAAGTTCCAATATGATTTTTCCTTCCTCATCAAGTTCTGGCAATATTTTTTGAACTAGAAAATTTTCACCTATAACCTTCTTTAAGCATGAAACATGGAAAATTGGATGCACTCGTGAAGAAGCAGGAAGCTCCAATTTGTATGCCATAGTACCAATATTTTGCAACACCTTCTAAGGACCATAGTGCTTTGGCAATAATTTATTATCCTTCTTAGCTTGCTTGAGGGACATTTGTTTGTATGGATGTAGCCATAAAAATACCCAGTCTCCTACATCAAAACTTCTCTCGCTGCGATGTTGATCTGCCTGTTGTTTCATTCAATTTTGTGCCAAATTCAGGTTGTCCTTTGAGTTGGAGAACTTCTTGTTGATGCTCGATATGATCTTCCACTGCTTGAACCTTCGAATTTTCTCTTAAAGATGATGTGATGGATGGTGGATGATATCCATAAAGTGCCATAAATGGGGTCATTTTTTCTGCAGTATGGACGGAAGTGTTATGCCACCATTCAGCGAGAGGTAACCACTTGACCCATTGTGTTTTTTTCTCAGATACAAAACAACGAAGATATCCTTCCAAGCATTTATTTACTATCTCAGTTTGACCATCGGATTGAGGATGAAAAGATGAGTTATGAGCTAATTGAGTACCCAAACAAGAAAATAACTCCGTCCAAAAATTTCCAGTAAAAATGGGATCTCTGTCACTCACAATAACCTTTGGGTTTCCATGTAGCTTTTGAATTGTTTCCATAAATGTAGTAGCAACTATACTTGCTTTAAATGGATGAGATAATGCACAAAAGTGTGCATACTTGGTAAGTTTATCAACTACCACCATGATGACACTCTTTCCTTCGGACTTAGGTAAACCTGTGATAAAATCCATTCAAATATCCTCCCAACGTTGACTTGGAATGGATAAAGGTTGTAGAAGACCCGGGGTCTTAATTGTCTCAACTTTATTCTGCTGGCAAACCAAACATTCTGCCACAAAATTTTGGATATCAGATTTAAGGCCATCCAAAAAAAAATCTTTCTTCACCCTGTGGTAAGTTTTTAAAAATCCTGAGTGTCCTCCTAAAGGAGAAGTGTGCAATTCCAAGAGAATCTTTTGTTTTAGTTGGGAATTATTATAAAGATATAAGCGATCTTTGTACCATAAGGAATCATTTTTCCAACTCAATGTATCAGATGTACTAGGATCTTGCTGCAAATTTTGAATGAGTGTCCACACTTCTTCGTCCTTATTCCATTCATCTATTGCTTATGTTATCCAATCTCTTTGGATAATAGAAATGGCACAAAGCAATGCTTCCACCTCTTCATTCTTTCTTGAGAGTGCATCTGCAACAACATTTAACTTCCCTTTTTTGTAGATTATTTCAAAGTTATAACCCAACATCTTTGTGACCCATTTTTTTTGCTCTTCTAAAGATAGTCTTTGTTCCCAAAAGAGTTTAAGACTATCATGATCAGTTATTACCTTCAAGTGTCTTCCCATTAGGTAAGTTCTCCATTTCTTTAGTGCATGCAATATTGCTAACATTTCCTTCTCATAAATAGGTTTTTGTAAATACTTTACTTTGATTGGACGACTTTCAAAAGCAATGGATCTTCCTTCTTGCATTAAAACAACACCAATTCCATTTCCTAAGGCATCACATTCCACAATAAAGGTTTTTGTGAATTCTGTCGTAGCTAAGACTGGTGCTAGGCACATTGCCTCTTTAAGATGTTCAAAGGCCTTAGTTGCTTCAGAAGTCCATGAAAATGCATATTTCTTCAATAATGTTGTTAGAGGTGCTGCTATTCTCCCATAATTCTTAAAAAACTTTCGATAATACCCTGTTAACCTGAGAAATCCTCGCAACTGCTTTATGGTTGTGGGGACTTTCCATTCCTTAATGGCTTTAATTTTTTTAGGGTCTACCTTAACACCCTCGTGAGATACAATATGACCCAAATATTCCAACTCTTGTACTCCAAAGAAACATTTGGATGTTTTTGCATATAATTGTTTCTCCTACAATAGTTTGAGCACCCTGTCAGCATGTTGAACATGATCCTTCCAAGACCTGCTGTAGATTAGTATATCATCAAAAAATACTAGCACAAATTTTCTAAGGAAGGGTTTGAAAATGGAATTCATCAACCCTTGAAATATAGAAGGTGCATTGGTAAGGCCAAAAGGCATGACCAAAAATTCATAATGACCCTCATGAGTTCGAAATGTTGTTTTTGGAATATCTTCGGTCTTCATTCTAATTTGATGATATCCTGAATGAAGATCCAACTTGGTAAAATAAATTGCTCCATGTAATTCATCCAATAATTCATCAATCACAGGAATGGAAATTTATCTTTAATGGTGAGCTTATTGAGCTCCCTATAATCCGGACACATTCGCCATGATCCATCCTTCTTGTGTACCAATACTACGGGAGCAGAGAAAGAACTTTGACTAGGTTGAATTATACCCGCCTCTAACATTTCTGCAATCATACGTTCAATTTCGCTCTTTTGGAAGTAAGGATGTCTATAAGGCCTGATGTTTGGAGGAACACTTCCTGGAATCAAATGAATAGCATGATCATGATCACGAATAGGTGGGAGTCCTTTGGGAGTTTCAAACACCTTGGAATGATTGTCCAATACTTGTTGGAGATCTGCAGGAATAGATGATTTCGATGTTGGAACTTCTAGTGAGCATAATTGTGCAATTACGCCTCGTTGTTCTTTCTTTAGAAGCTTTGTCATGACATTAGAGCTTATTATCCTTCCTGGCTTCCCTGCAATACCTCGTAATTCAACTTCCTTTCCTTTTGAAAAAAATTTCAAGAAAAGTTCTTGAAAATTAAAAGCTACTGTCCCCAAAGATTGTAACCATTGTACTCCTAGTACAACATCAACACCTCCCATAGGAATGGAAAGAATTGGACTAGTCAATACATATTCCCCCATGGTTAGCTTGATATTATGGCATTTTCCAGAGCAATTTATAGTTCCTCCATTTGCAACCATCACTTAACATTCTGGTGCTGGGTATAGGAAACAATTCAATTCCTTGGCTACCTTACAATGAATAAAATTATGGGTGCTACCTGAATCAATCAACACTATTACCTTTTCTTCTTGATATGTCCTTCTATCTTGAGAGTTTGAGGAGTGGTAATTCCTGCCAATGCATTACACGATATGGTCGGACTCATTTCTTCCTCTTCTTGGGTTGGTTCTTGGTGTATATCCTCTTCTTGTTCATTTTCTTCTTCCTCTTCACAATCTATGTAAAATAATTTATTCTCGGCACACTTATGACCTTTAGTGTATTTGCTATCACAACTGTAGCAAAGCCCTTTTGCTCTTTTTTCTTCCAATTGTTGTGGTGTCAACCTTGTAGGTTGTGGAAATCTAGGCGTAGAAACACTTCCTTCTTTATAGAAGTGAGTAGTAGGCTTCCTTGTCGCCATAATTTTACATTCAATTTTTCTTGCCAACCTGAATGCCTTCTCCAATGAATCAGGTTCCAAAACGCGAACTTCATGTTGGATATTATCCTTTAAAGTACCTATGAAGAGATCAATCCTGTGTTCCTCTGGAATATCAGTTACCCTTATATTCAATTTTTGGAAGTCCTCAATGTGCTCCCCCACTAAACCCTTTTGTTTGAGATTTATCGATTGGCTAAAGAAGGTGTTGCTCTTTGTATCCTCATAATGTGCTATCATTTCCTCCGTAAAAATTGACCAAGTGACAATTTTTTTACGGGAGAAAAGCCATCGATACCATACAAATGTATTTTGTTCTAAATATAAAGTTGAAATGCATACCTTTTATGTGTTTTGCACATTATGGAGATCAAAATATTGCTCCATCTGTAGTATCCATGTTACGGGATCCTTTCCATCAAACTTCCTCATATCCATTTTTGAAATATGGTGGTTCTTCCCGCCAACATTAGATTTTATGAAATCATGATTAATATTTATTTTGTTCTCATCATGATTTTCCTCTACTATCTTTTCACCAGTAGGAAACATTTCTTGTATCAACTTTGTCAAACCTTCCATGTTTGCTTTTAGATCATTCTTCATGTTTTCCATTTTCTCATCGATCTTAGCTTCCATGTCATCCATCTTAGATTCCATGCCAGCTTCAATGCCATCTATCTTAGATTCCATGCCATTATTCAAACCATCCATCTTATATTTCACGCCTTTCTTCAAACCATCCATCTTAGTTTCCACACCTTTCTTCAAAAATTCCATGTCATTTTTTGTTTCTCTTTGCGAGAGCGAAATTTGTTGCACTTGCTCTTGTAATTTTGATATGTCATGTTGCCATTCTTCATCTTCATGAGTCATAGTAGAGCCTTCTAAAGGCTTAATGGGTGTTGAATTCTTTTTAGGGGCCATTTTAGAATCCAATACTGATATCTATTCTACATTATGCCCTTGGAATCAATTCAACCTGATTCTTCAAAAAAGACTTATGCAATTCGGGAAAAAAATACACACCTTTTACTTGATTTTGAGGAGCTCTATATTGAAATTGAATTATCTATATAATTGTGGATCCTCAATATCTTAAATTTTTCCTTGTAATAGCCCTTTGAAGCTTCTTTCAAATTCACAGGTCTGACCTGATTTGGATTCTTCGAGACAAAGATATGTCCAATCTCCCACAATGACCCAATTATGGACTGGTTCAGTAGAGTGAACTTGTACGACTTGCCACGTCTTCCTGTTTCCTCCTTTGGCTCTGAAATTGATAGACAAGAAACTACATTCTATATACTTGTGGTCACTTTTTACAGCATTCCAATCCAATGCTCAGAGAGAGAGTTATGAATATTTTCCCACGATAACCTCTTTGAGATGAAATTCAGGAGCCTAAACAATACCTAACTTCCACAGATCATATCTCCGAAAATATTGTGAACCAAGCTCTGAAATTTTGCAATGATGTTCCTCAGGATTTTGGCTTCGCTCTCCAAAAATTTCAGCTTCTGAATCTTCGTAGAAAAAAATGTATAGTGCAAATACCGCAATGACCTGTTTATGTTAAATTCAGGAGCCTGCAAAAAACCCTAACTTCCACAGATCATATCTCCGAAAATATTGCGAACCAAGCTCTGAAATTTTGCGATACTGTTCCTCAGGAATTCGACTTCACACCCTAAAAATTTCAGCTTTTGAACCTTCGTAGAAAAAAAATTATAGCAAAAATTACACGATGACTAGTTTGGAGCAGCGAAAACCCTAGAATCCAAAGCTCTGATACCAAATGTTGTGAAACCAGCTCCAATAATAGAAGAAAAGAGATATCAATGCCTTAGAAATAGGCCACTTCGAGGGTACAACCTCCAATACATTACATTAATGAAAAATTCTTAGATGATTCAAATTACAAATCCTTTCATATATAGGAGTCCATGGGGCCACAATGTAATCCAAGCCGACCTAACAATAATAATTTAAGGGCACAATAATAACAATATGGGGGTTACAAGGGTACAATAATAACAATAAAGGGGGTACAACAATAAGGGACTATACTAGTAATATAGGGACCTAACACCGCATTTCCAACACACCTTTATAGGCTTTCCTAGAAATTTATATCTCCCTCTATATTTAGATCTCCCACTCGAGAACTTTTTTTTTTATGTTCTGGGGTCGTCCTCATATAGACAAGGAATCTCCATTATGGCCCTCCATATTTTTTCGTCTCATTTCCTCCGACAACAAGGTTGAGACTATTTCATCAAACTTCAAGGTAGTTGTATTGATACTTATTGCAACAATCGTACTATCCCATGAATCTGGTAGATAACATAGAAAAATGATGCATTTATCTTCATCTGATGTTTTAATATCAATAGATAAAAATTGACTTACCACAGTATTGAAGGTGTTCATATGCTCCGTCACCGAGTCTCCATCCTTCTTCCTCAGGTTATAAAACTTTTTCTGCAGGAATAATTTATTCACCAGAGACCAAGATTGGTAGAAATTCCCTAACTTGTCCCACAAATCCTTCACCATATCTTGCCCAAATACATTCACAATACGGAATCTGAGATACACAATCATATTGTGCTCTTTTCTTTCTGATCCAACTTCCCCCAGTTTTCATATGACATTGTCATTGGTTTAGTACCCAGATCTACTACGATCCACTGATCTTTATCCACCAGCAGATCCTCCATCTTGAGCTTCCGCAACTCAAAACTCTTACCATTAAATTTCTCGATCTCTATCTTTCCACTACTCGACATCTTCTTTCACTGCAAGAATTGATCCCGCATATCTCCCGCTGAACAGGGTCTACCACAGGCCTGAGCAAAAACCCCTTAGTACCAAAGGCGTCCCTGTAACGCCCCAAGTTTTCTATGCTTTTTAAAGTTGAAATTTGAATAAATACAAAGGGGAAGTGGACCCCAATGGAGAAACAAGGTGTGGATTTTCTTTAAATATTTATTAATGAAAATAAATGGAATATTATGTGTGCACTATGACTAGAAGGAGATTGGAGAGCCTAAAACCATGATCCATGAGGATATGGATAAGGTTAGACTTTCCCAAAAAAACCTTTCAGAAAACCTTGAAATGAATCTTACTAAATTATATTGGGAGAGAAAAATCTAATTTCCCCAATGAAGAGGAAAGTAATTGGGAAGAGGTGGAAAAGCTAGAAAAGCAGAAAATATAGCTTTAAAGCACCTCATTGAGGAAAGCCTAGGAAAAAACAGGAAGAAAGCATCCTGTAAATTCTGGACACAGAATTTAGAAACAGGCTTGGGGAAAGCATGGCTTAAGTAAGTTGTTCCATGAAAGACAAAGGGTTGTCTGTCCTTGGAATATCTTAGCTCGGGGGTGAGTTCGGGAGAGAAAATAACTCTAAGGTTGGGGGGACTAGTTATAGTTATCAGTATGCACACATAAAACTAAAATTTCTTTTGATCTTGTCTTAATGGCACTATGGTTATATACATTGTTATTTTATTTGCTTAACAAAATTTTAGAATGATTAGTGGTTAAGTACCTCATGTAGTTAACAGACTAGATTCATGAGGAAAATCTTGCAGGAACCATCACCCAGAATGTCGAAACCAGTAAGAGATTTGGATCTGGGGATAGGTACCCTGTAGAAGTTATTAAAGTTAATTATAAATGAAAAGAATGTTGTTACTAGAAGTATTATTAAGTTTTGCATCCTGACTGAAGAAAGAAATTCATAATGAAATTAGAAATTAACTATGGTTATTACATGTACATCTATTTTAGAAATTTAGTATTGTCAGAAAAAGGTACTGATAATGCATCAGAAAAAGAAATTTTTATTTAATTATGTCCTGATATATTAGACAGCAGAGTAGAGTGTAGAAAAAAAATAATACATTATAGAAACTAATTCCATTATTTCATAAGATACAAATAAAGTATATAGGCCTAAGTAAAATTTAACTCAGAGTTTTCACCTAAGCAAACCAGAATTTATATTCTTGTAGAACTGTATGTTTTTAATTGAAAAATGTATAAATCCGCATCTCAGAAATAATTTATACTATTCCCTTCAAAAGGTATAAAACACAGTACCAGTCATATGATCATTATTCTACAAAATAAAACTGTCACAAACATTTAAATAGAAAACTATGATTATGAGAACTTGCATAAATAAAATAAAGTTGGAAATGGAAATTATAAAAAGATCTATACATGTAAGAGAGTTCAGATCTGTATCATTGTGTACAGTAAATTTTTGTCCTATTTGAAAAAAGTGAATTCATAATAGCATAAGGGGTATTCTAGTGACTATTTGGAAATAACCGATAATTATAGTGGAGAGTTTCCACCCATGACAGATTGCTATTGGAGCTATACAGTTATGAAGTGTATTAAAATATATTCCTTGATGTGTTATATTAAGGAGTGTAGTTGAAGCAAATGAAGTATTTGACATTGATGTAATGCACATTTTCATTTTTAACTAAATCATATATGTATGTTGGAAGTACCAGAAATTCAGATGGAATTTGCATAAAAACTGAGTAGATATATATATAGGCCAGAATAGTAAACACTAGAACAAACACTATAAATCAAAACAGAAGTGTTACTGGAATTAGAAATTGTAGGAGAGGAAGTTCTTAACTTCTCTACACTAGGCAAGTATACAAATATAAGTTTCAAAAATTTCCAATAAAGTTCATACATCCATTAAGGATAAAGAATAAATCCACAGTCCGGAAAAAATGTTAGATAAATTTAATTAAATGAATTATTACACATTACTGTTAAACCGTGAGTTATCAGTATTCAAATCCTTAACAGAAATCTACTGAAAACGAGATATCGAAGTCAAATCGATTTCAGTTGTGATTTTCGATTTAGGTACCGACCTATAGAAAGAAAATTTAAACGTGCTTATAAGTCAACGAGAATTGACTGTGGATAACTAGAACAAAAGGAGAAAAGTTTATTCTACGAGAACTTCAAAATCATGTTGTTACCTGTAATCATCAGAGAATGATAAGTTAATGAATTTTTTGGAAACTGGATTATTAGTAAAGGTAAAGTTAATATTTTTCAAGTTGAAATAAAAAACAAAATAAAAATTTTACCTTAGGGAGGTCGACTTGAGATAATAGAATCCTCACTGTAATCAAATAGAAATTGAACGATAAAAATTATGGGGTTTAAAACTAAATCCATGAAGAAAAATATGAAGACCTGGGTAAACTGAAAAGTAAATAAATAAATAAATAAAAATAAAAAATAAAAAATAAAAACGATTTTGAGGCTCATAGCTTTGGCTCACTTGATGGAGTACATAGTAATTGACCCTGCTTCTATGGTTGAAGCAAAAGGGTACGATATTCAACGCAGCTCGAGGTTACACCTCTCTCATCTCCTTGAGGAAACAACCGAGCCATATAGTTATAGAAACGAAAAATGAAGAAAATGTTTTAATTCCAAAGTATGGATAATTAAAAAGAAAACCCTTTCTCATAGTAAAAACCAAAGGTACTCATAACAATATTCGAATGACAATATAAAATGAAATCGATTGCTATAATCAACAGAGAACTTACCTTCTGCAAAGACAGTTCGAATCGATGGGAGATGTACTGGAGAACATGACACAGTGGAGAACGATGTGAAAGTTTTGACTAAGTCTGACACCGTGAGACAAAGAGAAGTTCAGCGTTCGGCTCTGTGCAAAAGAGCTCTTGGAAATGAAACAATAAATGATAATGACCCTTTAGAAATTTCGAGTTATATACCTCTACGAAACCCTAATCTCCTGATTGGGATCACCGAACATGTGGCATCATATGCATAACTTAGGACTCGACAGAATCAAAATATTTCTCGAAAATTCAACTGATTCAGGCCAGTTATTCACGTATAAATTCAAGCGTACCATAAAACCCTAAAAATTGTACCTATTAAGTTATGGATTCTATAAATTAAAAAGGTAGCAGTCAACGTATCCAAGGTTAGGTTTTGGGGACGATAAACGAGTCAATTCGGGGTCCTTTACATTTATTGTAGCAATTAACTCTCACCAAAACTTATACACGAAATGGATTATAATCTCAGAACCGGTCCTTTATAATTATGATATAGCAGGTTTCAAAATGAGCACCTCGAAGTTTGTGGTATAATTTAAATAGGATAACCTCTGGTTCAATTTCAATAAGAATCGTATTAGATTGTAACACTAAAATAAAAACCAGAATCCGATTATAGAAAACGATAATCGAAATGTTAGGTAGTAGTTAAATTATGTCACAGTCACAAGAGAATCGAAACATAATAAATCGATCTATAGTATAAAAGTTTTATACCTGTATTCGAGAAGGAAAATGGGTATATACATTTCAAACAATTAAATTAAGGGTATAGGTATCATACATTAAATTGTGGGGTTTGGATTAATTGTTTATATATACTATATGTATATAAGTGTTAAGTGTTAGTCACATATAAATAGAAATGTTTGTCAGTAGATTTAAATGAATTTTAATGTATAAATTCATTTAATATTTGAATTGATTGTAGTAAGAACTGGTAAATTCTGGAACGAAGTAAGGAAGAGGTATTAGTATCTTGGAATGAGAAAGGTTAAATGAAATTAATACGAAAAAAATAAATAAATAAATAAATAAAATAAAATAAAATAAAATAAATAAATTTGATAAATGAGAGATATTACAAATGGTATCAGAGCACTAGTTGAAAAAACTGGGTAGTTTATGTGCTCACACAGGAAATATATGCTGCTATAAATTTTATGAATGTTAAAAATATTACTGATGTTGTTTTGTTGTACAATGAAAAATTATTGAAAAGAACAGCTGCAAATCATGACCGAAGAGGATGAATTTTATGTGGATCTGGGTGGTGGAGAAAACACGCCAAATCCCAATGCTCCCTTTATGGCTATGTTGCATAGAATGCAACGAGATATAGCATAGCTAAAAAGCCATAATGACAGGCTATCGTTATCCAGTGAGGAGAAGTAAAAACTTATAAGAGAACTGACTTCATGGAACAACCAAGAAGGTGAAGGTTTCGGAAGGAAGAGAAAAGGCAGAGTCAATTTCTCAGATGAATCTGAAGAAGATGACACCACTAGACAACAGTCTAGATAGAAGAAGGAATTACAAGGTGAATTTCGAAAAACAAAACCTCCCTCCTATGATGGAGAGAAGGAGGAGGATGCTGAGGCATGGTTGTTGAATATGATTAAGTACTTTCAGGTTTACGAATATGAGAGTAACTTAAGAGCCAGACTGATTATTTATCAATTGCAAGGTAAGGCTACCTTGTGGTGGGAGGAAACAAAGATGATTCATGCCATTGATGAGAAAACAGTGACTTGTGAAGATTTTCAAGTCAAGTTCAAAAATCGATATTTTAACGAACGTTACTATGATGACAAGGCAAAAGAGTTTCATGAACTCAAATTGGGACAGCTCACCATAGATGAGTTTGTCACCAAGTTCACAAACCTATTACGATATGTTCCTTATATCCGTGAAGAGAAGGCAAAGGTACAGAGATTTATGAACTGTTTTCCTACTGTGTACAAGGAGAAAATAGAGTTCGATAATCCAAAAACAATGGACGAAGTGGTGAGGAAATCCAGATTATGCTACTAGCAGTTTAAGGGAAAGATTGAGCAAGGGAAGAGCTGGACAAACAAGGATGAATTCAAAAGAAAGAAACAGAAACCAGCTTATTTGAAGAACTTTGGTAGGAACCATCAGCGAAAGAAATTTAACAAAACAAATGAAAGTTAAACTGCTCAATCTTAAATTGGTTCAAAACAAATAGATGGGAATAATAAGAAGGAAGGAACTATTAAAATGCAAGAGCCTTTGAAGTGTTGGGGTTGTGGAGTACCTCACCTCTTGAGGGACTGTCCACACCGAAATATTTAGATGGTTCTGAGAGAGAGAGAAGCTACTACAGTAAATGACGTAGCAAGGAATATCCCCACCATCAGTGCAACCTTAGAGAACCGGCAAGCAGAACACCAGTCTACTATGGTCGAGATGGAAGGTAAGATTGCTGACCAATCTATTACAGTTTTAATTGACCCGGGTGGTTATTTGAGTTATATTAGTCCTCAAGTTGTAGAAAAATGCAAACTCAGAACAGATAAGTTTTAGCAGTCTTGGTTGGTCCAGTTAGCCACTGGTACCAAATGCAAGGTAACTCATAAGCTACCTCAAACAGCCATTAAATTGAATTATTATAAGACAGAAGTAAATCTAAACATTTTTCCATTAGGTTCCTATGATTTACTAATAGGAAGGGACTGGTTAGAAAAAAGAAAGGCCATAATGAATTGTTGGGATAAAACTCTGCACTGCATAGATACCAAGGGAAAACCATTCATACTCAAAGGGAAACTGAAACCCATTTCAGTAAGACAGATATTAGCCCTTCAATTAAAAAGAACTGCTAGAAAAGGATATCAATTAT
This sequence comes from Pinus albicaulis, assembly GCA_034641835.2. Classification (NCBI taxonomy): domain Eukaryota; kingdom Viridiplantae; phylum Streptophyta; class Pinopsida; order Pinales; family Pinaceae; genus Pinus; species Pinus albicaulis. Next base: position 871,658,861 of record CM076571.1, read on the forward strand.
ATGTTATACATGTTGAAGAATTAGAACAACAAACTGAGAAAAATTTGTTAGACACTTTACCAGTGATCAGGGAGTTTAAAGAAGTATTCCCGGAGGAGATTCCTCATCTTCCCCCCAAAAGAGAAATCGATTTCAAAATTGATTTAGTACCTGGGGCAAATCCGGTCTCTAGAGCCCCTTACAGGATGAGGCCCCCTGAACTCATGGAGTTGAAAATTCAATTACAAGAATTGTTGGAAAAAGGTTACATCAGACCGAGTATATCCCCTTGGGCAGCACCGGTGTTGTTTGTGAAAAAGAAGGATGGTACCTTCAGAATGTGTATTGATTATCACCAACTGAATAAGTTGACTATCAAAAACAGGTACCCATTACCCAGAATAGATGACCTCTTTGATCAGGTTATGGGAGCTTCAGTGTTTTCTAAGATTGATTTAAGAACTGGGTATCACCAGCTCAGAATTAAGGAGGAAGATGTGAGTAAAATATCATTTCGAACACGGTATGGACACTACGAATTTGTAGTCCTACCTTTCGGATTGAAAAATGCACCTGCCACTTTTATGTGCTTAATTAATAGTGTCTTGAATAAATACTTAGATAAGTTTGTACTAGTATTTATTGACGACATTTTAATCTATTCAAAAAGTGAGGTAGAGCATAAAGAACACCTAAGAATCGTGTTGTAGACTCTTAAGGAGAATCAATTGTATGCCAAGTTTAGCAAATGTGAATTTTATAAGGATAAAATTCAGTATTTGGGGCATATAATATCAGAACAAGGATTGGCTATTGATCCTGAAAAGATAAAGTCAATCAGAGAATGGCCTGTACCTACTTATGTATCATCGGTAAGATCAATTATGGGGATTGCAGGGTACTACCGAAGTTTTGTAGAAATATTTTTTGCATTAGCCTATCCTATAACTTCATTACAGAGGAAAGGTACAAAATTTGAATGGACTGGAAAATGCCAAAATAGCTTTGAGCAATTAAAATTGAAACTAACCATAGCACCTATTCTAAAGATTGCACATCCAAATCAAGAGTTTGTGGCCTGTACCGATGCATGTGGAGAAGGATTAGGGGGAGTTCTATTGCAAGAAAAATTTGTTATTGCATATGAATCTAGAAAAATTAAGAAACATGAACAGAATTACAGTGTGTATGACCTTGAGTTATCTATTGTAATCCACGCTCTCAAGATGTGGCGACACTACCTCCCAGGAAAGAAATTTATACTGATGACAATTCATATCAGCCTAAAATACTTCTTCACTCAACCAGATTTGAATGCTAGACAAGCTAGATGGTTGTCTTTTCTGAGTGAATTTGACATGGAAATAAAACATATCAAGGGAAAAGAGAACAATATTACTAGTGCCTTAAGAAGAAATGCTTGGCAACACATAAGTAACATTGGAAGTAGTGTAAATTTTGACTTGGAAGGATTGGTTAAAAATGTAGTAGACCAAGATTTTCACTATGAACAACTTCAAACTAAAATGTTGAAAAAGGAACTGGTTGGATACACCCAAAATCAAAAGGGACTGATCTGTTATAGAAATAGATTGTATATCCCTAATGTAGATTCCTTGAAAAAAGAAATCCTTGATGAATATCATAAACAGCCTTATTCAGGACATCCTGGATATCAGAAATTACTTACAACCTTGAAAAAAGAAATTATTTTGGCCAAGAATGAAAAAGGATGTAGCAAACTATCTAGCCAGATGCATGGAATCTCAACTGGTCAAATTTGAACATCAGCATCCCGCGGGTCTGTTAAATCCTTTACCGATTTTCGAGTGGAAATGAGAAACTGTTTCAATGGATTTTATAAATGGGTTACCAAGAACCAAATATCAGCATGACTCGGTGATGGTAGTGGTGGATACTTTGACAAAGGCTACACATTTCATACCTATTCAATCTACTTCCGGAACAGCCCAAGTAGCGAATGTGTTCATGAAGGAAATTGTAAGGCTACATGGGGTTCCTAAGATGATTATTTCAGATAGAGACGCCAAGTTCATTGCTGATTTTTGGAAAATTCTGTTTGGTGGCATGGGCACTAAATTGAATTTTAGTACTTCCTATCACCCTCAGACAGATGTTCAAACAGAGAGGAAAAATCAAATTTTGGAGGATATGCTAAGGATGTATGTAATGGATAGGCCAACTAAATGGGAAGACTATATAAATTTAGTAGAATTCACCTATAATAACAGCTATCAAACTTCCATAAAGATGAGTCCATTTGAAGCACTCTATGGAAGAAAGTGCCACACTCCCTTAAGCTGGAGCCAACCTGAAGATAAGTTAGTACTTGGGCCAGATGCTTTGCAGGAAATGGAAATGATTGTCAAACAAATTCAGAAAAACATCAAGACAGCTCAAGATCGCCAGAAAAGTTATGCCGAAAAGAAGAGAATTCACCAAGAGTTCAACGTGGGTGATCATGTATATTTGCGGATTAATCCAAAGAAGAGCACTTTGCATACTGGTAGTTGTGCAAAATTGGCTCCTAGATATTGCGGGCCTTTTGAAGTCCTAGAAAGGTTGGGACCAGTGGCTTATAAACTTGCCTTGCCCCTACATGTTAAGGTTCATGATGTGTTTCATGTTTCTTTATTGAAAAAATATGTACATGATGCTGCTCACATTTTTTATTGGAATGTGATTCAGGTGGAACCAGAAGGGGAATTCCTTCCAGAGCCGCTTCAAATCTTGGAGCGAGAAGAAATTGAGTTGCGAAATCAAATAGTAGCTAGAGTAAAAGTGCAGTGGAAGCACTTTACTGTTGAAGAAGCTACGTGGGAAAGAGAAACTGAGATGATGGAAAAATATCCATCTTTGTTTTCACAGTGAACTGTTTAAGTTTATATTGTCAACACCGAGGACGGTGTTTGTTTTTAGAGGGGGAATGTGTAACACCCCAAGTTTTCTATTCTTTTAAAAGTTGACATTTGAATAAATCCGAAGGGGAAGTGGACCCCAATGGAGAAACAAGGTGTGGATTTTATTTAAATATTTATTAATGAAAATAAATGGAATATTATGTGTGCACTATGACTAGAATGAGATTGGAGATCCTAAAACCTTAATCCATGAGGATATGGATAAGGTTAGACTTTCCCAAAAAAACCTTTTAGAAAACCTTGAAAGGAATCTTACTAAATTAGATAGGGTGAGAAAAATCTAATTTCCCCAATGAAGAGGAAAGTAATTGGGAAGAGGTGGAAAAGTTGGAAAAGCGGAAAAGACAGCTTTAAAGTACCTCATTGAGGGAAGCCTAGAAAAAAGAGAGGAAGAAAGCATCCTGGAAATTCTGGACGCAGAATTTACAAACAGGCTTGGGGAAAGCATGGCTTAAGTAAGTTGTTCCATGACGGACAAAGGGTTGTCTGTCCTTGGAAGGTCTTAGCTCGGGGGTGAGTTCGGGAGAGAAAAGCACTCTAAGGTTGGGAGGACTAGTTATAGTTATCGGTATGCACACATAACTCTAAAAGTTATTTTGATCTTGTTTTAATGGCACTATGGTTATATACATTGTTATTTTATTTTCTTAACAGAATTTAGAATGATTAGTGGTTAAGTACCTCATGCAGTTAACAGACTAGATTCAATAGATGAATTTCAGTATGGATTGTAGCATGAGGGAAATCTTGCAGGAACCATCACCCAGAATGTTGAAACCAGTAAGAGGTTTGGATCTGGGGATAGGTACCCTGTAGAAGTTATTAAAGTTAATTATAAATGAAAATAATTTTGTTACTAGAAGTATTATTAAGTTCTACATCCTGACTGAAGAAATAAATTCATAATGAAATTAGAGATTAACTATGGTTATTACATGTACATCTATTTTATAAATTTAGTACTGTCAGAAAAAGGTACTGATAATGCATCAGAAAAAAGAAAGTTTTATTTAATTTTGTCCTGATATATTAGACAGCAGAGTAGAGTGTAGAAAAATAATAATACATTATAGAAACTAATTCCACTCTTTCATAAGATACAAATAAATTATGTAGGCCTGAGTAAAATTTAACTCAGAGTTTTCACCTGAGCAAACCAGAATTTATATTCTTGTAGAACTGTATGTTTTTAATTGAAAAAAGTATAAATCTGCATCTCAGAAATAATTTATACTATTCCCTTCAAAAGGTATAAAACACAGTAGCAGTCATATGATCAACATTCTACAGAATAAAACTGTCAAAACTATGATTATGAGAACTTGCATAAATAAAAATAAAGTTGGAAATGGAAATTATAAAAATATCTCTGCATGTAAGAGAGTTCAGATCTGTATCATTGTGTACAGTAAATTTATGTCCTATTTGAAAAAAGTGAATTCATAATAGCATAAGGGGTATTCTAGTGACTATTTGGAAATAACCAATAATTACAGTGGAGAGTTCCACCCATGACAGATTGCTATTAGAGCTATACAGTTATGAAGTGTATTAAAATATATTCCTTGATGTGCTATATTAAGGAGTGTAGTTGAAGCAAATGAAGTAGTTGACACTGATGTAATGCACATTTTCATTTTTAACTAAATCATATATGTATGCTGGAAGTACCAGAAATTCAGATGGAATTTGCATAAAAACTGAGTAGATATATATATATATATAGGCCGAAATAGTAAACACTAGAACAAACACTATAAATCAAAACAGAAGTGTTACTGAAATTAGAAATTATAGGAGAGGAAGTTCTTAACTTCTCTACACCGGGAAAGTATACAAATATTAGTTTCAAAAATTTCCAATAAAGTTCATACATCCATTAAGGATAAAGAATAAATCCACAGTCCGGCAAAAATGTTAGATAAATTTAATTAAATGAATTATTACACATTACTGTTAAACTGTGAGTTATCAATATTCAAATCCTTAATAGAAATCTACTGAAAATGAGATATCGAAGTCAAATTGATTTCAGTTGTGATTTTTGATTTAGGTACCGACCTATAGAAAGAAAATTTAAACGTGCTTATAAGTCAACGAGAGTTGATTGTGGATAACTGGAACAAAAGAAGAAAATTTTATTCTACGAGAACTTCAAAATCATGTTGTTACCTATAATCATCAGCGAATGATAAGTTAATGAATTCCTTGGAAACTAGATTATTAATAAAGAAAAAGTTAATATTTTTCAAGTTGAAATAAAAAACAAAATAAAAATTTTACTTTAGGGAGGTCGACTTGAGATAATAGAATCCTCACTGTAATCAAATATAAATTGAATGATAAAAATTATGGGGTTTAAAACTAAATCCATGAAGAAAAATATGAAGATCTAGGTAAACTGAAAAAAAAAAAAAAAAAAAAAAACGATTTTGAGGCTCATGGCTTTGGCTTACCTGATGGAGTACATAGTAGCTGACCCTACTTCTATGGTTGAAGCAAAAGGGTACGATATTCAACGCAGCTCGAGGTTACACCTCTCTCATCTCCTTGAGGAAACAACCGAGCCATATAGTTATAGAAATGAAAAATGAAGAAAATGTTTTATTCCAAAGTCTGGATAGTTAAAACGAAAACCCTTTCTCATAGTAAAAAACAAAGGTACCCATAACAATATTTGAATGACAATATGAAATGAAATCGATTGCTATAATCAACAGAGAACTTACCTTCTACAGAGATAGTTCGAATCGATGGGAGATGTACTTGAGAACACGACGCAATGGAGAACATTGTGAAAGTTTTGACTAAGTCTGGCGCCGTGAGACAAAGAGAAGTTCAGCGTTAGGCTGTGCGCGAAAGAGCTCTTGGAAATGAAAGAAGAAATGAAAATGACCCTTTAGAAATTTCGATTTATATACCTCTACGAAAACCTAATCTCCTGAGCGGGATCACTGAACACATGGCATCAGTTGCATAACTTAGGACTCGGCAAAAGCAAAATATTTCTCGAAAATTCAACTGAGTCAGGCCAGTTATTCACGTATAAATGCAAGCGTATGATAAAACCCTAAAAATTGTACCTGCGAAGTTATGGATTCTATAAATTAAAAAGGTAGCAGTCATCATATCCAGGGTTAGGTTTTGGGGATGATAAACGAGTCAATTCGAGGTCCTTTACATTTATTGAAGCAATTAACTCTCACCAAAACTTATACACGAAATGGATTATAATCTCAGAACCGGTCCTTTATAATTATGATATAGCAGGTTTCAAAATGAGCGCCTCGAAGTTTGTGGTATAATTTAAATAGGATAACCTCTGGTTCAATTCCAATAAGAATCGTATTAGATTGTAACACTAAAATAAAAACCAGAATCCGGTTATAGAAAACGATAATCGAAATGTTAGGTAGTAGTTAAATTATGTCACAGTCACAAGAGAATCGAAACATAATAAATCAATCTATAGTATAAAAGTTTTATACCTGTATTCGAGAAGGAAAATGGGTATATACATTTCAAACAATTAAATTAAGGGTATAGGTATCATACATTAAATTGTGGGGTTTGGATTAATTGTTTATATATACTATATGTATATAAGTGTTAAGTGTTAGTCACATATAAATAGAAATGGTTGTCAGTAGATTTAAATGAATTTTAATATATAAATTCGTTTAATATTTGAATTGATTGTAGTTAGGACTGGTAAATTCTGGAACGAAGTAAGGAAGAGGTATTAGTATCTTGGAATGAGAAAGGTTAAATGAAATTAATACGAAAAAAAAGAAAAAATTTGATAAATGAGAGATATTACAGTACCCTTGAAGCCAAAATACCTATGATACCAAATGTAAGTTATAACCTTGTACAAAAATTATCTGCAAATGAACTCTTAAAACAGAAAATAAACAATAGCGAGAGCATAAAACATAAGATAGTTATATAGTGATATTTTCCCCTGGATCCCTAAACCAAGACTACCAACTTGATTTTTAATTGTATTCCTTTCAATTTTACGGTACATATATATACATGTTGAATCATTCATAAACCCCAAACCATTAACCCTGGATTAGAACATAACCATGGTTCCCTTGACCAGATCTAAAAAATACCATGGACAGAAAACCATCATGCCCAAAACCATGTGCTAAACCCATGCACAAAACCATACATAGGTCTTCCCACCTAATATAAGGTCCAAAAACTAATTCTCGGGGCATTGCCCCAGACCCATGCAAGGGGGCTACCGCCCCCCTCCAAACCCCTCGACAGGAGGGGTTATGCCTGACGCAAGCGAAGGGGGTGCATGTAGCTACTCGTGGAAATAATATAACACACACCTAGCAATTATTAAGTGCCATTAGTAATAATTATTAGTAATAGGTTTTTATTATTAATAATACTAGGAATATGTACTTTTAGTATTATTAATATCAATGATTACTATTAACCCATGAGGTGTAGACCAATTGGTTTACATGGGGTTTATTCCTCGCCAATTCTCGAGTTCAAACCTCATGGGATTCGTTGAGGAGGGAAGCCACTTTGGCGTAATTAAACTATCCCAAGGGGCATCTAAGCTTGATCAGCTTTACACAATCCTAGTGATAGTATCCCATTATGGGTCGATCATTCTTCTTCCATCCAATAAATGGGTGGGGCCCATCCTAGGCTCATCCTAGTCTCACATAAACACACACACATATCGATGATTACTATTAGTAATAATACCCCCTTATTAATAATAATCCTCATTAATATGTATCAATAATAGTAATATAGTAATAAATCTTAACAATATTTATTAAGCTTCATTCTTAATAATTAATACAGTATCCTATGTTAGTTTAATATTATTAATATGGGGAAAGAAGGAGAAAGAGGGGTTATCTATTGCCTCGATGAAGAAATTGACATACAATATGCTTGGGGTCTGGGGATCACCAAAAATAACCAACTGAGATTTTGGGCCTTGTGGCAAGGGATAGAAATGGCTCTATCAAAGAATAATCAACATCTATTAGTATTTTGGGATTCAATGATATTCATAAAACAAGCGCTCAAATCAAGAGAAAATCTTGATTGTGATCAAATTTCTATATTGCAAAGGATCCATATTTAAATTGGAAAGTTTGAATCCATTCCCTTTTTCCACATCAAGCAACATATTAAATCCAAAATAGATACCTTAGCAAACAAAGGAGCCTCCATAGATCAAGGGATGATACTCTAGTACAATGGAGGATGTTCTTTCAAACCTTTACCATGATAAAATTAATAAAAATTAAGGTTCCTAGAGGGATGGGCATCATAAAATCTAAGGAAAGAGGAATGGGATTCAATAAGCCTCAACAAATCAGTGACAATTTTAATATTAGAATGGAAAGTCATCTGATTATGACTGCATTTTTTTTTTATTATACCATATGAAAGGTACGAAACATTCATTTCCCACTTGCACGCTACAACATGATATTCCCAAGGGAGGGGATAGGTGGAAGCTTGGAATAACCCTTAGTTATTGCATGGAGGAAAGGTGGACAGTTGTTTCAATTCAAGAATTAAGATCGGCATGCTTGAAAAGAACCATAGTTATGGAATCGGTCTCATCCATATTTTTGAATGTGTTGGTCGAGGACTAATGAAAAGGAACATTTATGATGGTGGAAAATTGTTTAAGGCTCGCGCTTGGAGGCAGAATGAGTTAGAAATGGTTCTTGAAGATGAAACAACACCTTCGATATGTCAAGCTATTTTACCTAGGTTTGTGGTTTGTGTTTGGTCTATTTATCTTTTTGGAGCTCCCTTGCATCAACAGTCGACAAACAAAATGGATGGTGCATCTCAAAGCATAGTGGTTAAGGAGAATGTAGATATAGCAACACAGTTGGATTGCTTGACAACTACCATGGAGTATATATTAACTCTGTTGAAAACACAAGGGAAAAATATTGGTTCAGGGAAATTAGGCTCAATTCGCTCTCGTCAACCAAAAATAGGTCTCCTCTAGGCCAAGATGGATAGGTTGCAGTCAAAGGTGGAAATGTTGGATCATTAATTGGAAAAAATTGAAGTTTTTGTTCAAATTGGGTCAAAAAATTAGGTGAATGTAGAACATCGCGCAGAAATTGGCACTCCTCGGCTCAATGACCTTCTTCTCCAAGAGGGAAAGGAAGCAAAAACAGTTTCATAAGGTGATGAAGATGAGAAATCCCCAACTAGCTAGTTTATTATCGCCTCTTCTTTTACTTAGAATATCTTTTACAAATAGGTATTGATTTTAGGTGTCTTTTGGAAGATTTACAAGTATAGTCTATTTAGAAATAGGGAAAGAAGAAGGTGTAGTAAAAAACATAATCTTTTTTGTGTGGACAAATGTCAGAATCTGAAGAATCAACTAAATTTATAAAAGCTTTGGCCTTGAAACCAACTTCTTTTTAAACATACCATAACCATTTGGTTGGAAAAAAATATATATTATTAATACTATCATAGTTTTCAATAAGTAATTGTTAATATTATTAGTATATTTATTGATAATAATTAAATAAATAATTAAGCATTAATATTAAAATTAGTATTAATTAGTAAACTTCAATGTTATTTAAGTTGCATTAATATTACTAACATTTCCTATCATTTAAATATCACTCCTATTAACTATTTTTTTATGCGTAAATGTTGTATTTCCTTCTAAACTATAATGTGTTGATCCACCTTCTTTAAAAAAATGAAACATTTCACTTCATTGTGATTTCTCCTTTTAAATGCATACTAATGACACATTAAAAACAAAAAATTAAAAATTAAACCTTAGTAGGTGGGGTCCTCTTGGAATAATAAGGAGCTGACATCTGACATCACTCATGGTTCTATGTTTACATATGAGCATATGGAGTTACAAGGAGTAATCAGGAATATATGTGCTTGCATATGCATTGCGTTTGTGGTTCGAAGGTTTTCTTATACTTATAGCACTTATGACATGTATCATCACCATGTGAAATTGATAGCTATAGCATGACATAGCATCATTATTGGTAAAAAAAATTGCACAATATTATTATGGTTCCATGATCAATTTCATTTATTTCAAGTTTGATATGCCAAGCAATTTCACTCTAAACATATAAGAGAAAATTGTTTCCTAATGAAATCCTTATGAACATGAAAGTGAAAGTGATATGTAATAGAAATTTCAAATTCATATAAAATATCAGTTCTTTGAACAAAGTTTGAAGTCACGAATAGCATAAAGATAAAGATGAAAAAATTGTACTTACTCGTCAAATATCATAGCACTTTGTGAACATTTTGGTAATAGGGATGAAAAAGCAAAAGGTTTGTGATGGCTATATGAATTTAATGTGGTACCACAATTCTTATGCAATGTTATAACCGACAATGCATGATATTACTCTAAATATATAGCTCGGTTCTAAACGACATAATACACGACTTCACACTTATGATTATCCCCATACCATCATGTCAAGTGCTACCATAAGACATTTGGTAGTGATATGAGAGTTTTCACTTGTTAAATCGTGTCGCCAAGTCATATACCGTGTTACTAACTCACACACATTTTGAATAGAAATTAATTCTGGCATATAATATGTGGTATTGTTTTTTATGGTATGTGGTATAGTTTGCGAATGCAATGAGTTGGAAATGTTAATGGTGATATGACTAGCGTTTAAGGCAATGAATCCTAAGGTCCAATTTAGGACTCCCAACTACGTGAAGGTTGTTGGCAAGAGGCTATCAACCCACTTTGTTTTCATTGTCAGTTTTTTTTTTTTTTTTTTTGGTCAGTTTTGGAGCTTTTATGGTAGATTTTAGCTTAGAGATTCAGCGAAACCCTAGCTCGACACTTTTAGTTGTTGGAAAGAACTACTAATAACTGAATCCTAGGCATAATAAGAGCATTTTGTTACAGGTATGTGAGGATTTTAACTCAGACTTGGTATGTTTATGGCTTCTCTCTACAAGAAATAGTTTGTTTAAGTACATTGAATGGTTTTGCTAAGATTTAATCCCTTTCAATTATTTATCCTACCATCTATGTCCCATGTGATTCTCTACTATTATACATGTAAAGTGTTTAGATGTCTCTATTTATGAGATAGTATTTCAGTGTATGTTTCACAACTTTTTAAGAAAGAGAAGTTCATTCTTTACAAATAGTCACTCAATTTTTAGTCTCTACGGCTATTACTTACCCCAATTTTTATTTACACTTCATTTTGCAACCTTGGTTTATCTCTCTGTCACTTAGAGAAGTTGTATTTCCCTGTGACAAGCCTTGAAGTGTGGAATTCTTTGCCTCTGAAGTTGAATTTCTTAACAACGAATAAAATATCCCCTCAATGTAGTTATAAAATAGGCATGCAAGCTTCAATTTTGACTTATTTGGTAAATGAAAGTTTGGCTAGTTATTATTTTGACTTAAGTTTTCTACATCTTGTACGCACCCTCTATGTCACAACCATACCTCTATTTTGTCCCATATACAAGTTGTACCCAGTCTTTCTTTTACGACAACGTTGTGTTTTATTACCCTGATGATTCATTATGCAAAACTAAAACGGTATTTTTGTCCCTTTATGGCTTGGTCCTTAGTTTTTGTCATATTAATTCATGATGTTTCAAAGCTTGTATCAAATGCCACTCATGGTCAGCCATATATGTTTTTCATGTAGTAAATAAAGTTAAAACCTCCACCCCAGGAAACCAAACATGGCCAACTCATTCTAAATTTTGACAACCCACACTCTCTTCTCATCATACTTAACATTTTACCCTCGTCACTCTAATTTGATGTCTCCTTCTTTAAAATCATGAGTATATAAAAGGTATTCATGGAAGTTCAAGCAAATTTTGCCCATGTGTTAGCTAATTTGTGTAATAGGTATTAACTTATGTGTTTTTGTGTGTGCTTTTGTGTGTGTTTTTGTGTGTGTGTATGTGTGTATTGTTGTCATCTTATTGTGCCCAGGTCACAATAAAAAATATCCTATCTAGAAGCAATTTCCTCACTAATTATAATCATATGCCCCCATGTTCGAAATTGTTATATATAGGAGACCAGATCATCCATGTCAAATAAATTCACATACAAGGTAACTTCCCTTATTCCTTTTCGCATTGTTCAAGAAAATTTATTTCACATATATTTTTTGGATATGCGCCTCATCATATATTAATGTTACCTATTTATAAATGTTCATTAGCCGCCATGAAACAATAATAGAAAGTTTCACAAATTGTCTCTTGGTTTTCAGTCTTATTGCACTTATATTATCACCAACATTTTCTGTGTTTGTTTTTGTATTTGTCAATTTCTACTTATCCATCCAGTTGCACTTTTAATTGTGACACATAGTAAATGGAAATCCTCTCAAAATCCACTCTCTTTACAGACAAATTACAAAACTACTTGTATGGCTCTTTCCAGACATATTTATAATGTTATGATGGATAGTCCACATGGGTATAGAGATAGTTCAATTTTTATGCCAGCCTTATTCTATCTGCATGTTTTCCATAACATTTATTTTATTGCATGTATAAGTAGTTCCCTTCCCTACATAATTATTTCCCTATGTACGTTTTTAAAGCACTCTAGCATTCATGTGAAACATGATTTGAGACATATTGTTACTTTTTTTTATTGATGCTTATACTCTAAGAGTAATGGTGCATGACATCTTTTATTGGTCGCATCACACCATGAGCTTCTTTAACAGAGGTTCTCGGGGCAACCAAAGAGGTCATGGTAGAAGGACGAATGTGTCTTAGAGGGAGAATAAAAACACGAGGATTATATTTTCCATACACTTTGATGGAGCGTGAGGAGTTCAATCAGTTGACCCATATATGCTATTTATACCTTGGGGCACTCCTCCTCATCCTCCCACTCTCCATGCTTCACAAAATTCTCCTCCCCAACACCCGAACATTATGGAGATCCCAAAGCCTCAGTTCCCAAAACAGCAACCCATGCACCATGATGGTTGGGATATCAATCTTGTTATAACACCCCTGGTATACTCCCCCTAATTTTTGTAATGTAATTATACTCTGATTATAAATTATTATAAATTTATTTGAGTGGCTTGAAGAGTGGGACCACTAATCCACGATCTAAGGGGGGTAATGAATAAGAACCTGAGTAGTGTTAACTGGCACCATTGCTTAATCAATTGTACAACTATCAAGAAATATATGGAAGAATGTTCCATGAAGAACATGAATAGACACACAAGAAAAGGATAAAAACGAATTTGAACTGCAAGGATTGATGGGATTTTTCTTTAGTGAAAGAAGTTAGAGGATAGAATTGGAATTTTCAGCAAGGTGTCAAACTTGGGAGCATTATTTCTAGCTAAGTTTACTTGAAAAGTCCCCTTGGATCGTGGATTTGGCTCAAGGATGACTGCACTAAGAAGTATAGGTTGAAACTAGTTTATGGTTGGGTGGAAAATAAAATTCCCACCTTCAGTTTCAACCATTGTTAGATCTCAATAAATGTTATTTATTGTGAGATATGAATATGATGATTAGCTCTTTATTGAAATTAATGTATAGCTTTGTGATAATTTTGCATGAATGTAGGAAACTATTGTGTGGAATCAATAGGCAAAATGCTTTGAATGTTCTATGGATTATATTAAAATTCCACCTTGAAGCTATAAGAAAGTCGTCTTGATTTTTATGTACAAGGTATTATGTGCATGTGGATATACAGGGCTCCGTGATTATTATTCCTCACTTTTATACTATATATTTTCTTCAAGGAGATTCCAAAAGTTGAAACTTGGACCATGGTTAGGGTAAATCTTACTAATCCTTTGGTCTCGTTTTCAGATCTTGGGTCGCAAAATTTTAGGAAATATTATCAGAGGAAGTTGGGATTCCTAAAAGCATATTTAAACAGACCATGTTGGCATCTTTATTGTAACTTTTCTTCTAGGAGGTTCTAGAAGTTGAAACTTGGCCCATAGTGAGGGGAAATCATGTTGATCATCTAGTCCGATTTTCATATCTTGGTATGGCCAGAGGAATTTGAGCTTCTTGAATGCTTCTAAAAGTGTGCATTAAACAAACCATGCTAGCATTTTTTCCATAAATTTTCTTCTAGGGGGTTCCAGAAGCTAAAACTTGAACCATAGTGAGGGGAAATCCCACTGATCATTTGGAAAAATTTAAGATATTTGGTCATGATACTTTAGGATATATATGATCTATGGTGTCCTTGACTCCCGGTTAGGCAACACCATTCAACCAAAACTGCTTACTTGTAAATTAATAATTAATTTTGGAAGCACATGACTCAAAATTATCATATTTTTTCCCTGTCTAGCAATTATAATTAAAAATGAATGCAATATTGCATGCCATAAATGGATTACTTTTCACAAATAAACCATAAGACATAAATTTGCATCAGAAATATCTACACAGTAATGCAACTAACCAGAACCTAAAAAATAGGGTTTTAATTTAAGAAACAATAATTATGGTGTGGCATATAAATATACATTTGCACACAATAATTTAGGAACTTATCTGATAATGAAAATTTGACTAGTTGTGGGCTCTCCACGTTCCTCCTAGCCATAGACCGAGTGGTTCATAATCTCAACTACCAGTCACCCTCAAGTTGGGACTGCAACTCCATAGGCAAAAATCGTAAAACTAGAATGAAACCCTGGTTGAGGCACCAACCCTTAAAATCCTAGTCTCCAACCAGAAGCTAACATCCCCCTGACCAACACCCAAGTGGTACAACCTAAGTCTCTTGGTGGTTCCCACCTTCCAGTGTGACTTATATTTGGCCAATATGGTATCATCCCACATCTCTAGGAGCTCTACTGTTGTCTAGGATTCCAAGTACCAATAGTTAAACTGAAATAACTCCATATTTGGTGCCAGATCCTTACCAAGACTCACCATCTATCTCTTGACCGAGTTCCCCAACAAAAGCTCCATAGCCACTCAACCATAAATAGGGAAAAAAATAACTCAAAGCATTAGGCTCCATGGAGCCAGGATAGGGGCTCACATCATATATAGGATGCATCCCAACAGTAACGTTAACTGAATAAATTCACCTTAGTCAATCTCAGAGTCCATCCCAGGACTCACTAACTAATTAGTAAACAAATAAATGATTAATTGATTGAATGAATATCAAACAAAAACTACATGTCTTTATGTATGCATGGACCTAACTTGCCATGTGGCACTCTATAGAACCCACATGGGCCCTAGGTGCACTTTTCACCAAAATACCCAATTGTTACCTTTTTCCATGGAGTTACATCCCCCATACTCTTTTTGTGGAGTGGGCTCCAGATCTGTCCTTATTTTAGTAATATCATGATATGTACAAATTTACAATGTCAACCTTGATGACCCCAAAACATGACTAAATATAACTACATGGGCACGCAAGCCCAATAATAACGTATGTGGACACAAAGCCTTATCATGCCTATCTTTAAAAGTGGGGATAAAAATTTTCCCTCTAACTATATGATTATCATGATTAGCCACATTTTAGGCAATCTGTATGGGATCATTCTGGAGAAGAAGATTAGTGCTTGGATTGAAACCCATGGTAAAAGAGTGATTGGGAAAGTTGGTTTTAGAAGGCACCACTCTACGATTGACAACCTTGTCACTCTTAGGACCATTGTAGAGGATTTTCATAACAGTAAGACTAATATCTTCTATTGTTTTGTTGACTTTAGAAAATATTTTGACATTTTTCATCAAGAGAAGTTATGGAAAAGGCTCGATGAAATAATGGTTCCTCCTGAGTTAAGGGTCAATGTTATTATATTATACGAGAATTTTATTTCCAAGCTTAAGACCACCAAGGGTTGGTCTACTAACATTAAATGCAGCATCGGTGTTAAGAAAGGATGTCCCCTATCCCCTATCCTTTTTGGCATTTACATTGACAAGCTTGAGGAATGCTTAGAAGTTGTTTGTTGTGAGGTACCCACGCTTGCTGGTATAGTCATTAATCTTCTTATTTATGTTGATGATATCGTTATTCTTGTCAGGAGTCCTAACGATCTCGAAAAGCAACTTAACCCTCCATGATTATTGTATCAAGATGGGTATGATTGTTAACACTGATAATACTAAAGTTATGATTATTAAATCCAAGAATATCACTTATGACAATTTCATATATGATAACAATTACTTATAAAATGTTTCTTCTTACAAATATTTAGGTATTAACATTCACCATCAGCTCAATTGGAACTATAGCATTGAGAAAATAATTTTAGGAGGTTGGAAAGATTACTATGAGCTTGAAATTTTTTTTAAGACAATCGATCTTTGGGTTTGGAGTAAAAAAAAGTTCCTCTTCAAGACTCTCTTCACCCCTATTATTTTATATGGATGTGAGGTGTGGGGTTGTAGTCTATCCAGAGATTGTTGGAGAAAGATTGAAATGATCCAAATCAATTCATAACTTACAACCTAAATATTAAAGGTAATACTACCTACTCTATTCTCTTGATTGAGGCTAGCCTTTCCCTCATTGAATTCAAGGCTATGTTTAGGGTATTTGATGTATAAGAAGAATTTTTACAATATGGAAGCCAAGAGGCTCCCAAAAATCGCTTCTAACTCTAGTCAAAACCACCTTCGGCTCAAGTGAGGGTGGCATAAGGATGCCAAGTCCTAGCTTGACCATTGGGAGATAAGGGAGGTGACCCTCTTGGGGAGCAAGGATAATATTAAAAACATTATTACTTCCAAATTTAAGGATAAGTTGTGGAGTGATAAGGAGTTAGAGGGGAAAATAAAGTTAAGATACTATAAGGAGGTAATCAACCCCACGCTTGTTAACCATAATTACCTTTCTGTATTAAACAGTGCTAAGAAGTGAATGAATATTGCAAGGATCATAAATAATTCTCATGAGCTCCGGAGTGAAACTAGGCATTGGTCTATTCCCAATATTCCTTGGGACGAAAGAATATGCCTCCTTTGTGATACTAAGAAATTCAAGGATGAAAAGCACTTTCTCTTGGATTTTCCAACCCTTACTCACATATGTTCTCATTTCCATGACATTTTCCCCACTACCAACCTCCTTGAATTGTTGAGTCAGGAAAACTATTGTGACCTCGAAATGCTTATTTCCCTCCTTTTTCATCACAGAAATAAAATCTTAAATAATCTCAATTAATTGTTTCTTTCTTAAGGTCCATTAGACCATATTGGTCTCATTGGATGTTAATCATCATCATCATCATCATCATATATATATATAATCGTCAAAACAGGTGGGGGAATTACATTCCTCCCCTACTTATTTTATGCACCATATATACAAATATAAAAACATATACAATATATCAATAAAAAATGTGAGGGCATTCTACCCTCATGAATTCTATTGACAGTGCTAGAAATTCATCAAACAAGGGGTTCTCCTCAATGTGAACTCCCTATTAGAACTCACATTATTTATATTAGGAGCCCCAACTGTAAATATGGTCAGTTTCCATTATCCTCAGGGATTTGACTTGGTCACAATTATTAACATAATAGGTTATAGAAAATTCTTTGATACAAGCGAGTAAGTTGACATGGTGAGGCATACAATTGCAATGTATATAAGGAATTTTTGTGGCAGGGAGAAAGAGAGTGATCCTATAGAAGAAAAGTAACAGTACTATCCTAAAAGATGCACAAAGAGCATAAGAGGATTATTAGTTAACTTGCAAAGTAGTTTGCAAGAAAACCACGATCATCAAACCAAATACAACACATCTTCAAGAAGATTAGTACCAAAGCCATAGAAATAGTTAAATTTCCTTAGTACACATGAACGAAACATATACCACAAACATCTAAATAATAGTCCTACGACATTCACGATACATGCATGAAAAGGTGTTGGATCGTTGAGCTTCATATATTAAGTGAAAGTGCCAAGATATACAAATACAATGCCACCACACTAGCCCCAATTATGGAACATTATGTCACCACTTGCTCCTCCAAAGAAATATCTTCTCTCCTATGCCAAGTTAGAGAATCCAAGGTGAAATTTCAAGTCCCAAAAGGTCATTTTGCTTGATTTATGAGGGTGTATTTATAACAAGTGAAGTGACTCTTCACCTCCCATGTGACTATTGATCTCCCTCGTAACTCTTGAGCTTCTATAATGACTTTTCGAATTATTGCATGACCTTTGAGCTTCTATATGACTTTATAAATCAATAGTGACTATTCATATTCCATGTGGGACCTTTGGTCTTCCACATATTTTACATTTCTCATTTTGGGAAATTTCAAAATTACATTCCATAAATGATGTGGTAGGACACTTTGACACATGTGACTCTTTGAGATGACTATTAACAATGATGACATGGAACTTTAGGATGATGTGGCATTTCTAAGTTGCTCCTTTTGTCACTTTATTTACATCTTCATGAAGGATATTTCATGTTCTTTATCTTCATGCTCTAAGGGACTGATTGATATGGAGTCTTCATTTGATATTTATCTTTGATCTTTTTGTCATAAGCTAGTATCCCTTCATCTTATTTATTGATGACTTCTTCATGGTTCCAACTTCACACGTGCCTTCCAAAATAGTCTCCTTATTTTCCTCTCCAAGCCTTCATCCTATCATGTCAAGATATAATACGTGCAAGTGAAATCCACCCATGACAAGACAAAATTAGTCCAAAAATATCCTAGTCTGACTTGCTTCATGAAAACCATTGGTTGACCTGGAATTGGGTACTGGATAGGGAGGAAGACTCGGGGTTCACAGTGCGCAGTTCCAGAGGTCATGATAAAGGAACTAAGGCTTGATATTGTGCAATGTGTAGTTATGGAAGCCTAGGCAGGAAGACTGTGCAGTTGGGGAGCTCAGTCAAGGAGGCTTGAGCCTTGAGACTACACAATGTGCAATTCCAAAGAGAGAGGGATAGTAGATTGCATATTTACACAACTCAGGAAGGAAGGAAGACATATTTTTGTTTATAACTGTGCAATGCACATAAGGAGGCTTGATGGAGGGGGGATTTTCCCAGTTTTGGAGGTCAAGAGGGTATCCTTATGCAATGTGATTACATATTGTGAAATCCTTGGAGGCAGAAACTACTTATTGTGCAGTTCCAAGAGGCAATAAATAGGCTTGAGGGTTAACACTATGCAATGTGTAGTTCAGGGAGGCTGAGTGAGTCTAAGTTGATCGAGCAAGATGTTTTCCAAAATTTGACTGTGTGGGATCGATGAGGTAGAGAAGAAACCAGGATAAGATTTAAACATGACTCACACGCTAAGAACAATCGATGACACGACATTGAAGACCTAGCACCCAGAATCAACATGCCCCCATTGATGCGACAGAAACACAACACTTTCCTCTGAGTGTGACACTAAAGATACACTTTGCGACGACAATGACGACACTAGTGTGACAATGCATAAAAATTTGGGAATAATTCTAATGCATGATAAATAAGACCCATTGACACCAAATTTGCCTCCTGAAATGAACCATAACTATGATTTTACATCGTGTGACATTTCTCATGCTCGTGATACGACACTTGTGATAGTAAGATAAAATTGTAAACGACACTTGCAAATGCAAATTACATTGAAGAGACATGTGACAAAGCGAGGATAACATGAAAATGACACTTATTAAATTGAAAACAAGCAAAAGTGGCAGTCGTAAAAATGAAAGTGGCACTTTTGAAAGCGAAGGTGTGCAAAATAAATAGTTGGAAAAACTCACTAAAATAGAAATACAATCACAACCAAAAGTTAGAGACTGTAAAATTGAAAGTGTGCACTAATTGTCGACATAGGTTTAGCATTGCATAGGCACTGCCTTGATGGATTATGCTATGCTTGTCCAAGATTGCGTAAAGGAATGTTCCCATGAAATCATTACGGGTTGAGCATGTGTGAGAAAGAGACTTCGACACTTAGAAACCAATAATAATAATTAACACTTAGTGTAACATTACTCGATAATGAAGCGACTATGGAATGAAAAATTGTTAGATCCTCAATAGGCTCCAAAATTTACATGTAGGAAAAATTTGGAGGGTGTTGATCGTAGCGTCAATAACTTCTTCTTTCTCTCAGGTCACATCCTCAGGACCGATGACGGTCCATTGTACCTTTACCATGCCTATGGCTCAATTCTAGAGCACCCTGACCTTGATGTCTAATATTCGCACCAACTGAACCTATAAGTCTACCACAGGTTCCACCTTCAATTTCTATCATATGTGCTTGATGTTACACTTGACGATTATCCAAAGTTGCATAAACTTTGGGCATGCCTTTGCCCACAACATCCATAGTAGTTTTTGCTTTCATGTTTTTCACTGTCCTCATCTTATCTACCTTAAGAGGGAAATCTCTGAACTGATTGTCTCATTTACAACCCCAACATATAATAGTTGGAATTTGAAGCTTCTTGCTTGAAGTATCACCCCCTTCTTGATGATTATAGGTTTGTGTTACATGTTGTTCTACCTGAAAATTATTCTTAAATGTAAAGGTTTTGAAACCCTTGTTTCTTTGCTCCATAAAATTATTATTTTTACTTCCCAAAGCTCTGTGCGGAACATATCTATTTTTTTTTTCTACTTGTAAAATCGTTCTGCTTTCCTCATGGTTGCCTCCAAGGTCTTAATTTTGTCATATTTCAACTTATCAACATAAAAGGACAGTATTCCACTGATGTATCTTTGTATTTTAACCTTTTCATCTTTAATAAAGTGTATATACCTCAAAAAATCAACAAATTTCCAACCATATTCTTCCATGATCATGTGTCCCAGTTGAATATTAAAGAATTCTTGCATTTTCCACTCATATTAACATTATGATAAGTACTTCCTTTGGAAATATTCTTTAAATTTCCTCCAAGTGATTTGTCTTTTTTCCAAGTGCTTAACTGCCTTGAGTTGATCTCATCATTGATTAGCCTTTCCCTTAAGATGATATGTGGCAACTCTGGCCTCCAACTTTGAAGAGTAATTATATAGTTGAAGATATTTTCTCATCTTTACAAAATAGACATCAACCTTCTATCCTTTCTTTTTCTCTCCATTAAAGGTGGGAGTTTTCATTTTCGTCACCTCTCCTTGCAAATTTTCCCTGTCTAATTTTTTGCTTGACTTTCTTACTAGTGACACACTAGGAATGTTACTAGACTCAAGGGTCGAATAAGCCCTTTTACTATTCCTCCTTGCTAAGTAATGATATTGATGAATAGAATCCTTGGAATGTATTGAACTCCTAGTTCCTCTCTCCCTAGCTCTAGCATTGTGTTTATATGCTAGTCTAGACTTAGTTTGGTGGCCCATTTCTCATTGAATCTTGTTCAATACCTATAAAATTTGATGATTAATCTGTTGTTTCTCCTTCATTAGCTTTTCATTATCATATTTGTAGCTAAGTGCTTCCAATTTGAGACTTTTGATGGTTTCTTCTAAATATTCACCCTCTCGTTGGTCCATTACATGACCATTCGATTCAGTTTCAACATTACTCGTGCTTATGTTCACATCCCTAACCACATCATCCTCACTATAAGATCCCTGGGCATCTTCTAGACTCCTACCTGTAATTAGGTAATTTTTCATAAAAATTTCCCTGTAGCTTTTCCTGCATCCCAAAATTCTTGTTGAATTCCAAAATATTGGTTTACTAGGTCATTATCCTCGTCAATAGCTTTCTATTAACTATCTACTTTCATTATTCTGATACCTGAGCTGAAATATAATCCCTCTGGAAGTTTGCAGCCTGTTTAAATGTTCTTGCCCCTTAAAAAACCATGTATCTTTCTTTTAACTTTTTCCATAACTTTTTACCTCAAGCCAAATTATTGGGTGGATATTTGTATCCTACTTAGAATTGTCTTTCCAGTGACTAGTAATATGCCCAATTCCAATTTGTTGGTTATAAATTAGGGCATTCAAAAATTTAATTGATTTTTCCTAATTCTTCCATACTTGAAATTTTGATTTTTGCCACTTCACCACAAGCATGTAATATTCTTCTTTCAACTATTACATGTTACACACAGACTCACTTTTCCTCCCTCCACTGACTCTATATGATTTTTTCCCCTTCTCAGAATTCCTCTGGCTTCTCATTAGAAGCAAACTTCCATAGTTTTTTCTTACACGTATCCAATATGATATATTTTTTATGACCATAGACCCCAAGTTCCCATTATTATATATACACCTTTTAAACAATATAAATATTTATATTCTATTATTATTATTATTATACAAACATTACAATACACCATCTTAATTTTTCATTATTATTATTATTATATAAACATTACAATCCACAACCTTAATTTTTCGAAACTTATCATTTAAATATATATATATATATATTCAAAGGTGCCACACCAGCCACAGCAAGGCTTGCAGTTTCGGCCTTCTCCTCCCAACCCCCACATATATGTATATGAAGTGGGCCCCACCATAAACCCATTGTTCAATATATATAGAAACATTATGGGTTACCATTTTTCAATGTGCTCGTGACTGGATCCTATCTTACCGCATCTGATGAGTTATGTGTGTGTGTTTTTATAGTACAATGCATTAATATGTGGCCCCACCATCCATATGCGCAATCACTCGACGATGAAGATTTTAAAATCGGACGGTTGAAAGGTTTTCGAGTCCAAAACTTGCACGAATGTTAGCACGAAGTTTCCGCCCAAAAGATATGACGGTTGAGATCATGTCCATCTAACGGTGGTGATCATTTTTGGGTCCCAATGTGCTCACCCATTAACGGGCCTCCTCCAACCCGATCTCAGTCCCATTTATCCCTCATGGTTCCACTCCTACGTTGACATTATTTCCATCGTGGCATGCAGCCCACCCCACGTCAACACAATTTATCCACCACCCGTTCCGTCTAGCAAAGCTCCATTTTCCACGTCCTGATACCCACACCCACATCACAAGGTATTGCCACTCCAAACATCCAATCCCACCCAGGGTCTGCGGGGCATGCAACGCACTTGGCAGGGTATATATCATACAAAGCACGTTATGTACATAATTCGCGGTATGCATAAAACTCGTTATATATATATATATATATATATATATATATATATTCTTAATATCCCATAAATGTAGCATCAGTCTCCGTCATAACCTTTATGTCATTATATATTAAATGTGATATTTAGAGGAAGCCCACCGGTCTTAATATCCCATAAACGTAGCATCGATAAGTAGTCTCCCTCATAACCCTTATGTCAATATAAATTAAAGGTGATATTTAGAGGAAGCCCACGAGATAAAAGTTTGTAAAAATCTTCGCCTTCCTCCATACACATTGTGACATGAAGAATTGAATCAAAGCAATTATGCTCTAACTGTAATGGACTTGTCATGCATTATCAAAGTAATCAACAACCAAAACAAGTGTATTGTCCCCATTTTATATTGTAACATTTTACACCACCTTGGATTAGAATGCGACCTCGAAACGATTCGGAGGAAGGAACAAAGGGGGTTCTGCTTGGAAATCATGCCCTTCAAGCATAGATGACACTTCAATAAAATTTATGGGTTCATATGAAAATCACAATAATATATATAACACTTACATAATATTACCACTTTATGAATTCACCTGAGAATCATAGTGTTTATATAAACACTACACACATATATTTGACAATTCCAAAAAAAATGCATTATATATATAATAAAAATTAAACTCTTTTTAATGGCGGTGACACTCAAAACATAAATTTTAGCCTTTTGAGCCTAAAGTTGATCAATTTTCGTCAATTATTTCTATAATTAAATTGATTAACCATCATTGTGTCCTTATTAGCACTTGCATTCTGATTTTGAGTAATATTTTTGCCAATATTAACATAGGGTTTTCGTCAAACAATTGGTAGTAAACCTATAATTTTCCAATTTTCTTCCATTCAGACCCAGTGTTGAAACTACGCTTTGATACCACTCTATAGTGTCATTCCCAAATGGGCAATACCACTCAACCGACACTGCTTACTCATAAATTAAGAATTAATTTTGGAAGCACACGACTCAAAATTATCATAATTTTTCCATGCCTCACAATTAATTAAAAATGTATGCAATAGTACATGCCATGAATGTGTTGCTTTTCATAAATAAACATAATACATAAATTCACGGTGGTAATATATACACAATAATCCAACTAACTAGAACCTAGAAAACTAGGGTTTTAATTTAAGAAAATAGTAATTAAACATTGTATATAAATATATAATGTCACACAATAATTTAGGAAATTATCTGATAAATAAAATCTAGCTAGCTACAAGCCATGCACATTCCTCCCAACCATAGACGAGGTGGTTCATAAGCTCAACCATCAGTCACCCTCGCGATGAGACAACAAATCCATAAGCAACAATCATAAAACCAGAATGAAACCTTAGTTGAGGCACCAACCCCAGCAACCCCAGTCTGCAACCATAGGCTCACATCTCCTTGACCAGCACCCAAGTGGTGCAACCCGATTAGCCTCTCGGTAGTTCCCAACTTCTAGGGTGACTTACAGTCATCCAGGATGGTCTAAACCCATAGCTACTGGAGCTTTGATGTTGTCTAGGTGTCCAAGTACCAATGTCCAAACCAAAATAACTCCACATCTGGTGCCATATCTCTACCATAACTCATCGATTATCTCTAAACCAAGCTCCCCAATGAGAACTCCATGGCCATTTAGCCATAAACAGGGTCAACAAACCATCGGATCACCAGGATACCTAGAGCCAGCATAGGGACTCACATCATATATAGGATGCATCTGAGCAATAAGGTTAATTGAATAACCACACCTCAATTAGTCTCAGAGTCCACCCTAGGATGCATTGAATTATTAAGTGATTGAATGAACATCAAACCTAAATTACACTTCTTTATGTGTGCATGGCCCTAACTTTACATATGCACTCTCTAGAACCCATGTGGGCTTAGGTGCACTTTTCACCAAAATACCAATCGTTGCCTTTTTCCATGGAGTTGTGTCCCCCATACTCTTTTCATGGAGTGGGCTTTGCAGCCAGTCTTATTTTATTGATATCATGATATATACAAATTTACAATCTTAGGCTTGATGACCCAAAAACATGACTAAATATAACCACATGGGCACGGATACCACATAATTAAATATCTGACTCAATAGATATGTGTGTGTGTGTGGAGGTATTACATGATCAGAGGGATTCGAGCTTCCTAAATGCTCCTAAAATCATGCATCTAACTGGTCATGTTAGCATTTCTTTTATAACTGTTCATCTAGAAGGTTCTAGAGATTGAAATTTGAACCATAGTGAGGGGAACTCCCACTAATGATATGGTTTAGTTTTTAGAACTTAGACTGGTATAATTTAGGATATATGCCTTGAGGAATTTTCAATATCTATTTGCATGCAAGTGATTGAAGAAATGCCTAAATGGTTTTTAAGGATTCATTGCATACAAATTTTTTGATGAAATGCCCCAATGATTTATTTATTTTTTCGTGTGATAGTATTGTTGTAGTTGATATATGCATATTTTCATGAAAATTATTTACTATATTAGTATGCATGCAAAGTCTTTAAAGAAATTCCCAAATGGTTTAATGATTCATTGCATACAAACTGTTTGATGAAATGCCCCAATGAAAATGTTGTTTTGTGGATGGGGATAGTATTGTTGAATAATAGCATTGTTGTAGCCTACATTTGTCTATTTGCATACAAACAATTTGAAGAAATGTGTTAAAGGTGATTTATTACAATTTGCATACAAACTATTTGATAAAATAACTCAAAGACAAAAATCAAAAGTTTCAAGATTCAAAGGTATTTTTCAATTAGTATGTTAAAAGTGGAATTAGAGAAATGTTACTGATTTGATTTGATACAAAATGTATGACAAAATGTATACAAGAAAAATAGGACTCAAATGGTTGTATACAAATATTTGAAGAAAGGCTTACATGTAAAGTGTTTGACAAAGTTTATGAGAAATGAAAATTAGGTTTTTGCAAGTGTGGTTAAGATAAATTTAATAAGGGTATGTGACAAAGTGGTATCAAATCTTATTGTCAAGCTAGTAAAAGGGAAAAAAGAAAATTGTGGATTCCCTGCAACCTTTGTAATCCATTGAGGGAACTAGGTATGTTACACCCGTCATACTAGCGTATGATTTTTCCCATTGGCCCATTGTATCTCATCACTCAATTCCACCTTTGATTATTGCACCATGTGCACCTTCTACATTCTCTCAGGCTATGACCTCATGTGCCAACCAACTGGTTCATTCACATCCTCACATCGTAGTTGGAAAAATTCTTTTATCCATTGTTCCTACACATTCCCATTCATAGGCTACATTTTTAGACTCCCACACTAGTGCATTAGGAACAAATGAAAATAGAGAAATTTATTTCCAAAATATGAACCCAAAGATACAAGGACAAGAGAGGAGTGGAGTGAAGGAGCACATGGCAAGTTCTAACAGGCATCCTGAGTTGTCTTTATATTTCAATCCATCTTTATTTTTACCATATAGTTACTTCATGCAAACTATATTTCATAGTACACACTATATTTTTGGACAACATATTATTTTTTATCATGTTATGTTTTGACGATGCTACTATTTATGGGAGGAACAATGTTTTTCATTAATTATATGATACTGTATGTGCACATTTTTTATGATGATGGTGTTTCTTGACGATGTCATAATTATATATCTTTTATTTTTCAAGGGAATTACAAGGTTTGATGAAAATACTTTATGAAGAGAGACATAATCAGCAACCCCACTTTCCAATATAAAATTAAAATTAATTAAATGTGCCTTCTAAAAATACCCTTCATGAATTTAAGAAGAAAAGTTTAACTTAAAGAAGAAAAAAATCACAAAATGGTTGTACTCTCCAACTTCCCAAGGAGGATACAAAATCAACAGAAGGGGATAGAAGGAGAGGATGGAAAAAAAATAGTGAGGAGAGATATGCATAAGTTCTAAGTTTTCATTTCCCTTGATATATTTATTCTTGAATACAAGGGCTTACCTATTTTGGTGACAACAGAATTTCTCGAGTGATAGGAAGGAAGCACACACATCAATTTCAGATTGATTTGATTAATTTTATTCTCTATTTCTTGCATCATTTTTTTTGTTAGAATGTCTGGTATATATTATATCAATGCTAATTGGTGCACCTTTTACAAATTGTCTTTTTATGGTTTTAGGATAGAGCATACCCTGGAAGGGACTTCAATTTTTTTTCATGGAACGAAAGAATGGAGGTTGAATTAGAAGATAATAAGGTTTTAGAATACATCAATTCTTATATTTCTAAACCTCTTGCATCATATGCACAACAACTGACTCAATGGTGGAAGGACACTGCCAAAGATAGGAGGATGATCCTAGAAGGAGTTAGAGACCATATTGTTCCAAATTTGCATGGAAAGGAACAAAATTCCATATGTGGAAGGCCCTTACTGGTATATTCAAAAGCAGTAGCGATGCTAGAAAAATTTCTTTTAAGGAAAAATTGAGGAACATTCTAATCGGAAATAATGACCTTTGTTGCATATATGTCTAGGTTTGCTCGAGGGACGAACTTGGAGGTGTTGGAGAGACAGTTCCACCAACTGATCTTGTGAACCTTTCTCTTCTTGGGCTTCCCAAATCCTGGAAGATTTTCCAGGATGTTGTGAATGGCAGAGATACGCTCCCGGATTGGGAGGGACTATGGTCAGATCTTGTTCAGGAAGAGATAAGGAGGAACATAAGGGATGGAGTCTCAGCTATAATTTATGATGAGGAGAACTTTTCCTTAGCTGAAAAAGGGAGGAATTCCAATGGAAATAAGGCCCAAGGAAAGACGGAATATATTCATAATGGAGGCAAGAGAAAGAAGGATCTTGGTACAATCATGTGTTTTCATTGTCATGAATTTGGACATTATGCTACAAAATGTCCAAACAAGAAATCCAACGAGTATGTTATAGCAACAACAGGAGGAGAAGCACTCTCTTCTCAACTAAAATAGGATTTCTCTCTAATAGATTGCACGGTAAGCTTAGTTTGAGGTATTTTTCTGGTATAGTGACTCAGGGGCTTCATTTCACATGACAGGGAATAAATAATTCTTCATCATTTTGGAGGAGAAATACATGCAATTCCATATCGAGCTTGTAGATGATGATAGATATATGACCAAAGGAGTTAGTACATTAATATTTAAGAGGGAGTTTGGTTCCCTTCTCCAACTAAATAATGTGATGTATGTCCTGGGATTGAAGAAAAACCTTGTCTCAATAGTAGTCTTTGAAGACAAAGGGTATGATGTAGTATTCAACAAAGGGAAGTCCTACGTCAAGCATTCTGCTTCAGGACATGTCAAGAAGATTGGTGTTAGGATCAAGAACCTCTATAAACTGGAGGTTGATGTCTGTGCAACCTTGAGTAAAAAATAAGAGTTTATTTAGGGCCAAGATGTTGAAGATCTCTGACATAGGTGCATGTGACATCTACATCGGGTAGCATTGAAGATAATTTAGCATTAAACCATTGGGATACCATAGTGCACCCTTGATCAACATGATGTGTGCAAGGGATGCACTCTTGGAAAGTATGCCAAATATTCCTTTTAGGGACAAGATAGAAGAGTTGGAGCTATTCTAGAGATATTTCCTTCAGATTTTTGTGTCCCATTATCCAAATTTTCACTCACCAAATATGTGATATTCATTGATGATTTTTCCCATAAGTGTTGGATTTATTTCATGAAGAAGAAATATGAGGTTTATTCTAAGTTTTTGGAATTCAAGGCCTCAATGGAAAATGAGACAGGGAATAAAATCAAGTCCCTGAGGAGTGATAATGGAGGAGAGTATGTCTCAAATGCCTTCAGATATTTATGTGCCAAGGAGGGAATTAATAGGAGAGATTTTATTTCGCCCCATAACCCTCAACGGAATGGGGTTATAGATAGGAATAATAGGAGTATTTTTGGGGCTTCTCAAGCCATGTTTCATGACCAAGGGTTTCCCTTATCCTTGTGGGAAAAGGCATGCAACAAAACTGTGTACTTGCATAATAGGATTCCTCACAGATTTCTTGGGATGATTGCACTTGAGGAGGCTTTCACTAGTAGGAAGCTAGATGTCTCCCAATTTCACATTTTTGGGTCCATGGTGTATTGTAATGTGTCCAAAGATGGCATGAATAAGTTGTAGCCCACTATAGAGAGTAGGATATTTTTGGGCTATACTAAGATAGCTCATGTTTACATGGTGTACACTCCCTCTCTCAAAAATATTGTTTTGAGAAGGGATGTGATATTTCATTAAGATAAAGTCGCGAGAAGTTCTCTAGAGTGAGAGCTAAGAATATCACCAAATGAGTAGCTTCTATCTCCCAAAGAGGAGCCTTAGTCAGATTCACAGATTCAACCCTTGCCTAAAGGAAAGAGGGCATTCCAAGAGGATGATGTGAAGCCACCACATGATGAGGGGCAGAGAGAGGACCTCGTGGAGGCACCCACTCACACAGTGACTCCCAGAGAAGGGGGGAAGAGGACTAGGTTAGTTGAAATATTGGCATAGGAAGCTCAAGAGTAGGTTGGACCTCCTTGTTCCTTGCACAAACAGCACATATCTACATATAGATACACTAGATTACATGGAATTGATGTCATAATTGGTAGATTCTAAGCCATGTTCTTTTGAAAAGGCATCTTCCCAGCGGCTTTGGGTGGATGTCATGGTGGATGAGTATGAATCCATCCTGAAGAATGATGTTTTGGAGGTGGTTCCTAGACCTGAGGGAAAATCAGTTATTGGCTCCATGTGGTTTTATAATTTTAATCATGTAGCATATGGTAGTGTGGAAAAGTACAAGGCCAAGTTTGTGGCCAAGGTATTCTCACAGATTGAGGGGATTGATTATGAGGATACATTTTCCCCAGTGGTAAGGTACTCATCTATCATGACCATACTTGCATTGGTAGCACATATAGGGTGGAATATAAACCAGATGGGTGTTAATACAACCTTCCTCAATGGAGTGGTTGAGGAAGATATCTACATTGAGCATCCAGAGGGGTTCAAGACCTTCAGAAGAGACACAATTTTGGGTTGGATAAATAGATCTCTTTATGGGCTCAAGCAGGCACCTATATCATGGTACACTCGCATGGATTCTTATCTTAGAGTATTGGGCTTCACTAAGAGTGAGGAAAATTCCAACCTATAATACATTATGGTAGATGGTTGTCTTCTCATTTTAGTTCTCTATGTGGATGATTTGATTTTGATGAGAGATGATATTTTGATCCAATATTAAAAGGAGGACCTTGTAAGAAAGTGTGAGAGGAAGGATATGGGGTTGATGCATTATTTCCTTGGCTTGGATGTTTGATGATGGAGAGATATTTTTTGGACAAGGTAATTACACCTCTAACTCGATCCTTCGGATATTCCACATGTAGGATTGAAAACCCATGGATACTCCTCTAGTTACTAACTGAAGGAAGGAGGATTAATCAATAGTAGATGCAATAGATGGTACAATATATAGGTAGTCGATTGGATCCTTGATGTACTTGGTGAACACAAGGCCTGATATTTATTTTTTGGTGAACCAGTTGAGTCAATTCATGGTGGATCCTTCCAAGGTCCATAGGAAAGCAACAAAACATGTGTTGAGATACCTAAAAGACACATTAGACTTTGGATTTTAGTACAAACAAACTAATGGAGTGAGGATTTAGGGCTTCACATATGCAGATTAGGAAGGAAATCCCACAGATAGAAAGATCACTTTAGGAGTAGTCTTCAATATTGGGTCAACAACAGTTTCTTGTTACAACAAGAAGTAGATATATGTGGCACTTAGTTCAGCAGAGGCCGAGTACATGACCGCTAATCAGGTAGCATGCAAGGCTATTTGGATGAGGAATATCCTGGTGGGACTCTTTATTCAAGGGATGGATCCTACATTGATCTGTTGTGATAATCATAGTTGCATAAAAATATATAAGAATCTATTGTTTCATGATAGGTCAAAGAAAATAGACATCAGGTATCATCATCTTAGATATTGTGTGTAGAGGAGGATTGTTATGCTACATTACATTCCTACAGAGCATCAAGATGCAAACATATTGACCAA
The DNA here is from genome assembly GCA_034641835.2 of Pinus albicaulis. Taxonomy (NCBI): domain Eukaryota; kingdom Viridiplantae; phylum Streptophyta; class Pinopsida; order Pinales; family Pinaceae; genus Pinus; species Pinus albicaulis. The sequence goes on from CM076571.1 coordinate 871,690,053, forward strand.
GACCCTATCAAGGGGAAAGTTCGAGTTCCATAGAGGCAAGATTGGGGTTGTTCAGAATCCCTTCCTTGCTAAGAGGGATTGTTGAAAATGTAGCAAGGAATAGCTTCTTTGACTTGTGCCTTAGTCAAAGGTGCCAATTCGAATTCAATCTCATAGATGCTTTAGTTAGTTGTTACTTAACATGTGTGATGCATCATATCACTGAGTTATTGTCATTTAATTCGGTTTATATGGATTTTAGTGAGTTGTTGACTAGTTAATGGCCGAGATTAGCTATATAGTGGAGTTAACTCTAGTTTTTGTTAGTTAGTTGATCTATAGTTCTAGAATAGATATAGTTGTGAGTTTATTTGAGTAGTTTACTTTTTGTTAACTCAACTTACTCCTAGTTAACTAGTTGCAGCTGATAAAATTAGCCCTAGTAGGTCATGCAATTTTATATTCCTATTGAGATTGGATGAAGGCACAATTGTAATTCATTATTGTAAAACAAGTTTTATGTACAGGCTTGAGAATTGAGCAAGTAAATTTATCTTGGGAATTGCGCAAGGAAATAGGATAAATTACTATTTTTTAGGGGCATATTTGTGCTAGGAAATAGGATCTCCTAGCAAGCCTTATTTTCCTAAGTGTTGGGCAAGCCTTAAGAGAGAGTTGATCAGTATTGCAGGGAGATTCAGGCTTGAAGCAGTTTCTTTGTAACAGAGTGGATTTCTCAGTTGATTTAATACAAGAAAGTAGGGGTTTTTCCCCAGTTGGGTTCTCTAGACAAATTATTGTGCTTTATGTGTGATTGTGCTTCTATTCATTGTTTTCTTTTCACAAAATTTCGGTAGAGAAATACTGTGTATTTTGCAAATAAATTTGCTCTCATAAGCAGTTGCAAGGCTTCAAGGATTTTCTACATACCTACTCTAAAGTGTGTGTGTGTGTGTGTGTGTATATATATATATATATATATTCTTGATTTTACTTTATTTCCTCGATGTACAAAATGTCATCTTTTATTTCGATGTGTTTTCATACTATATAGAGTCAAAATTAAAACACACTTTGGGCAATAAACAGTAAGGTTTTGTCCTATTATCTCACCCGCCTTGTGAGATTTGAGGGGTTTTTTAGCGAAGCATAAAAACTTCGCTCATCGACATGATGTACATAAATGTGCTAGATTTCATTGGGAATACTATACCATATATAAAAGTGCACTCTTCGGAAAGAGGCATATGATATCAAAATGTTCAAAAAGATTAAAAGGATGATATAAAGACTAAAAAATAGGCTATAAAGGTTGTTAGGATAGACTATAAGATCATAATGCAAAATAATTTGAAAAATGGCATAAAGCTAAGCAGATGGATCAGAGCCTATGGTGAGAACTTGAATAGGGTCGTCATTGTTATTAGGGTTGTTGCCTGTTGGGGGAGGAATGACAAGGTGTTGCTCAATGTAATCAGAGTGTTGGTTCAGATCTCTCATGTGACAATGTAGATGCTCCAAAGAATGTAATATGTCTTCTATATGCTTGAATTGGTCCATCAATATTCAGCTAAGGAGAAAATTCATGCGCCAGTGTAAGTCAATGGTGTACATGTACTAGTTGAAGCGATTGTTTGTGTGCACAACATTTGACACCCAATCATCTAGTTCAACAAGAAATTTAGTGTCTAAAGCTACTATCACTTGAATGCTCCCTTTCATTCCATGCAACCTATCTCTTCTTGGACGGGGCCTAGAGTGAGATCCCAAAACTTCGCAATGGTTTCCTCCAGACGATGGTGGGTATGCAAATGATGCCAAAAAACCCACCCTTGATGATAATTTCCCCCTCAGTAGACACATGCATGCTAATAAGGCATGGCAAAGGCCTCACCAAGAAAACATGACCAAGATGTCAGTGGAGGAGGGGAACAAGCATTGGACTGAGTGAGAGGTATCAAGTGAGGAGGGAAAGGGTTCAGGTGGCAGGGAGTCAGGTGAAGATGATATTTAGGAGAGGAAAAAGCAATCAACATACCACAAGGAGGTAGAGCTAGCTCAAGGGAGGTAGAAGGGAAAACATATGTCCTATAGAAGAGGCTAACCAGAGAATGTGTCTACAAGAGATAGATGAAAGAAGAAAATCAATGCCCCAAGGTTTAGGAGAGAGTTACTTGAAGAGTGCCCAACAAGGATGTTGGCCAAGGGAAAACTAGTAATAGGTTCAAAGGCATGAATAGAGAATAGGTAGTAAGATGGATGCAAACCAAAAACAATGAAGAAGGCTCCAAAAAAGGAGGTTCAACACCCAGAGAGACTATATATTTTCATGCATTGGGAGCTTGAATCAGAAGCCACTATAGGTGCAGTGATTCGACATAAAGAACTAAAAGCAATGTCGGGTCAGTATGTCATAGTACCAATTGGAAGGCACCCGTGGGGGTAGTAGACCTACCAATTCTAGAACAAAAACTAAGTATCAAGAGAAAAAAATAGGTCTTATCTAAGGCTCACATAAGTGTGTTGTTTGGTGCACTCGAATTATATTTCTGAGAGGGTGGAGGAAGTTGTAGATGGAGAATACTGATGGAAAGACACCCCAAATGAGATTTATATCATAGAGGGGAGAGGAGTGAGATACATTGGGATGAGAGTAATCACCAAAGGAGCTATGGCTTGATAGAACTGGTGATCCGAAAGGATCCTAAAAAGGTTAAAAATTCAAAATTCCCAAAATCTTATTGAAATATCTCCATGTCGAAGAGCACGATGAGATGATTCCAATGCAACTTGAATCGCATTGATCAGATTTCGTATGTGAAAGATATGGAAATTTGAGGATTTTGACCAATGAATAAAAGTCAAAGTCAAAAGGTGACATGGCATGTCCTGGATTTGATATGCGACACATCCTAGAGTTGACACGTGGCAAGGTCATGACATGGCATAGGTGACATGGTGACTAGTGGAAAATGATGTGGCAGGGAAGGTATCAAAACATGGCCCACTAGATGGGTGACATGTGGCCCAATGAATGGGCACCAAGTGGCCCTATTTTGGCGCTCAAATATTTTTATAAATAGAGGCTCTCACTAGGGTTCAAAGCTACATCTTTCCTCCCCCCTTTTTCCTTTTGGTACAACAACACTTTAAACATAGTATGACTTCGTTGAAATAAAAACTACCTCATGTAGCCCATTGGTTGGGTACCCACCTTGTAACCCAAATGTCACGTGTTTGAACCCTAGCAAGAGCCTTTGTCTATAATAAATTTTTGAACACTGAAATAGGGGCATGTGCCACCTTTCCATAGGGCCACGTGATGCCCATTCATTGGGCTATGTCTCGTCCATCCAGTGGACCACATGTTGATACCTACCTTGCCATGTCATCTACTTCCAGTCGTTATGTTAGCTCTTCCACATAATGACCCTACCACATGTAAGCTCCAGGACATGCCACCTGTTAAATCTAGGACATTCCATATCACATTTTTTACTTTGACTTTTTCCCATTGGTCAACATCTTCAAACTTCCATATCTTTCACATACATACTCTAATCGACATGATTCAAGTTGTGTTGGAATCGTCTCATCGCGCTCTTCGACATGGAGCTATTTCAATAAGATTTTGGGAATTTTGAATTTTAGGCCTTTTTAGGATCCTCTTGAATCAATCCTCCCCACTGAGAGGCTTTTGGACCTCCATAAGGTTACTAATCATACACTAAGTGTGGAATCTACCTCCCCAATTTTCCAGTATCTTTCCACCTTGTTTTGTGTATTTGCATCATCACAAAAAGTTGCATAACAATTATGACAAGTGAAACTATACTTTTAGCCATTTTCACTTTCCCACATCCTTTTGCATGTGTTACTTCAATCACTAAACATGTACAAGACATTACTATCATTAAAAAATACAATAATGTTCATTAAAATGAGCTAACAACATTTTTAATCCCTTGACAGGTTCCCGCAACAAATTCCTACGTTCTACCGCCAATGTTTCCTAAAACACACGATAGTTAGACTTACATGTAACTACTTCATTTCCATGCTTCATATCACCTATTTTTTCCACCTTTTCATACATAAGCGAAGAGGATTTGCTTGCATACATGAGCCTCTACAATTGGCTTGTGTTTACTATCGAGGAATTAGCTTCAATCTTATTTTCATTTTTTGGATGAAGCTCCGAATGGAGTTTCCAACATTTAGCCTCCTAATGCACGCCTTTTTTGCAATAAGTGCAAAGCATTTTCAACATCTAGTCTTTCTTTCCCTTCTCTTCCTTCTGTTGTGGATATGGGTTTTTATGTTGTGTCCCCTTCCTGGTCGGCATATATTTTATGTACAAAGCCATTATTTTCCAACATTATGGTTATTCAACCCACAAAATGTGCATGGTTTCCTATAAAACAAACTTTTTGCATTGAAAATCTTCTTATAATCAAAAGAAACTTTTGAATATTTAGCCTTATTATACCTTTGATGTTTTTCCTTAGTGCACAGATATTGAGGAGAATATATCTTCGTTCTTCTCTTGGAAATCTTGCATGCTTTATCACTACCTGAAATTGGTGTTTCATCGCTTCTCATAGGTTTTAATTGTTCTTCCATTGGATAATTCCTTACTTCCACTGCCTTGGAGAATTCCCCTTCACCATACCACAATATTGCATAGAAAATTCTTTCTTCCACCTTTAAAGGTTCAGTTATACCTTGGCCACAAATTCCAAGTCCCTTTCCCTTATAACTCATCTTGGTTAACAAACTCAATCTAACACCTTGAGATTGTTTCTCAAAATTACCAAGATAATGAGGAACCGTTTTCGAGTCTTTATCTTTGAATTTATTTGACAAGCTTCCTTTTCCATACTTCTTCCATTCCCAATACATTTCCTCAACCATGGCCGTCATCGCAATGAAAGCTTCATGAAACTCTTTCTTGGAGCAAAAGTATTTTTCTCTCCCTCGTGTGATGACATCTCTATTCTTCGAGTAAAACTTCTCGATCCAATTTTTGGATTTCCTTCAACAATTATTCCTTCACCTTGAATTAATTTTCTCTTGGTTATCATGCAGACTCACAAACCATCATCAATCCTACTCTAATACGACTTGATCTAAGATCTTTTAAAGTGAGTTGGCTTGTAAAAATATACAAGTGTGGATGATAAAACTTAAACCAACAGTTAACTTAAATCAAGCATGAAGACTTAGATGAAGTTGCAAATTAAAATGAAATGTAGAAAATCAAGACAAAAAGAAAATAAGGACAAAACCAATTGATAACAAAGTTCGTCTAGTGTGAACTGTCTATGGGTCATGCCTCCAAGGGAGTGGCCTCTTTATTAATTTAGATGCTAAGCTTCAAATGCATTATTACATCACTAAAATGCCTCCCAAATCCTCCTACATAGTGAGCTATGTACTACCAAGAAAAGGCCTCTAAAATGCCACCAAAAATCTCCTTCGATTGCTTCAAAAAATTAGCTCTAAAATCAACTTTATTGACAAACATACGTAGGTCAACACTGAGTTTAAACACTCTCAACACTATAAGATATTAATCCAAAGACTTCTGGCGCTTTAGAAATTAATTTTGGTTTATATAACATTGGGGATCTGTAGCAAGAGGATCAAGCTAGCAGAGGTTGTACCCCATTGTTCTAACCATATACTATGCTCAGTGGCATTAATAAAAATAATGTGTGTTATAACAACAATAGCATATATTAAAACCTGACGGTATCTTCGTATTCCCACGTGCATATATTTTATAGCAACCATATATTATAAAATGGAAAATAATTAACCCCGCGATAGAATACGTTGTAACCATATCACATAAACGGCACATATTAAAAACTTGTTATAACCACCATATAATAGAATATGGCTAAAACTCGACGACATATTGTGTTATAATTGTTGGGTATATATATTAATTCCACCGAGTATAGTATATGGTTGTCACAGTGGGGCACAACCTCCGTGAGCTTGACCTCGCTGCCACGGACCCCCAATGTTATATAAACCAAAAGTGATTGTCAATGCACCATAAGTATTTAGATTAATATTTTATAGTGTCAAGAATTTTTAAGTTCAGTGTTGATCCTGCATATGTTTGTAAAAAAGGTGGTTTTTAGAGCTTGGCTTTTGTAGCAACCAAAGGAGGTTTTTGGTGGCATTTTGGAGGCCACTTATTGGTAGCAGAGAACTTATTGGTAGCAGAGAGCTCACTTTGTAGCAGGATTTGGAAGGAATTTTGGTGATATAATAAAGCATTTGAAGTTTAGCAACTAAATTAATAAATAGGTCATTCTCTTGGATGCAGGACTTAGAGACGTAGTCTAGACTAGACAAATTCCGTTATCAATTGATTTTTTCCTTATTTTCTTTTTGTCTCGGTATTCTACATTTAGTTTTAATTTAAAACTTCATTTAAGTTTTCATACTTGATTTAAGTTAATTGTTGGTTTAATTTTTATCATTCACACTTGAAGATTTTTACAAGCCAAGTCACTTTAAAAGATCCTAGATCACCTAGCAAGGAAACATGAATTCAATGAAATGAGTGTAATCGAGTGACATGAGATCATGCGACCGATAGTTAGTTTGCATGAAGCGAAGTCTTGATGTGTGGAGAGTCATATAGAGTCAAACACGGTTATGGGGGTGTGTTTCCACATCCACCAACCGCTTGGCTAGGTGGGGTAGCGAGAACCCACCCACCACTCACTTTTGCAACATAGACACCTCGTTGGGAATCACTGCTATTAACTATTATTATTACGGTTTTTCTTTTTTTTTTAGCTTGAATTTATTATTATTATTATTATTATTAATTCTAATCATTAATTTTTAAATATTAATCACTAGGTATTAATATTATGAAAAAAAAAATTCTAATCTTTTCTAATGTTTTTCTTCTTATTATTTTATTATCCTCTAAATTTTTTGTTTTGAATTTTTAACAAGGTCTTTTAGATCTTAGGGTTACTCCCTATTTATTCCTCAAGTTTGATTAGATTTTCTTCATCATTTTGTCTTGAAGATGAACCACACTTGATTGTTCGAAATATTGGCACAAATAATCTCAAATAATCTTGGTGTGGTAGATCTAGAAGATGAATTTCAAATATAATAAAACTAAATTGTATCATAAACATTCTAGGTTTTTTTCCCTTTCTGAATATATTTTCCAATAAATTTTACTTGAAATTCAACCAAAAATTATTAAATTGACAAATTTGAGTTATTAAATTTATATAAACTAAATATTTCAAAAAAATTCATGACTCTACACTGTTTATGCATTCAAAAATACATTTCAAATAACAAAAAAACTATCTCACCCAAACTTTATCACCCAATTTTAAAATAAAACCAAAATAAAATATAAAACAAACAAAACTATTAAAAATGACCTAAATTATTTTATCTTAGCTTTTTATCTAATTTTCCTTTAACATTCAATTATTAGTTTTATCTTAGCTTTTTTCTTATTTTCCTTTAACATTCAATTATTAGTTTTATTTTATTTCACTTTTACCTTTAATCTTGCATTAAGTATTATTTTTAATTCACTTTAACTTTTAAATTCGCAATCACAATGTCCGTGTCAATTTTCCTATCCATGTCCGATTCAAAGTATAAGTTTCTCTTTCAAAGACCACTTTTTTTTGGAACCCTATTGGAATCTTCAACCAAAATTTGATGTTCATATGTCAAATATGATGACTCATAAGATTTTAGGATTTATTATTTAGTTAAAGTTTTATATTGCATTCTTAGGATTTATGATTTATTATTTAATTAAAGTTTGATATTGCGTTCTTAGAATCACGTATTGTCTACGACTTTGGAAACATGGGGCATGAGGATTTAAGATTTTTTTAATTTTACGTGTTAATAATACCATGAATTCAACACATCACAATGGCAAAAAGCCAGCATTGATATGTGACTTATTTTTTTAAAATTAATTTAGTTTTATTTTGATAAATTATTATGAAATTTTTTTTAGTAATTTATCATAAATAAAGAAAGTTTTGGAAACTCTATTTGTCGATAGGCGTATATATTTGTACTCTGGGTGGATTGGATTTATGTGTGTGGAATTTCAGTTTTTATTTAAATCAACAGATGTGATTAGATTATAATCGAATATGTTTCGTCTAAGGGGAAATCTAGGGCTATTATTTCCCAAGGCATAAATAATTAAAAATCAATATGTTAATAAGGAAATTGAAACGCTTTCGTGTGTATATATATATATATATATATATATGAAATATTAAAATTTCAAATTTTAAAATTTAGTATAAACATTATTAAAATTTTACCAAAATAAATATAAATCCGAAATCCATTTCTGTACTACCTGCCATGGCAGGGAAATAAAATAAAACCAAGGATTGCATTTTGATTACATAGTAAAAAACGAAGGATCTTAATAAAATCATATGAATGTAATGATTACGTGATAATAGTTAGGCTACAAATTATTAATTATTCACAATAAATTAATGTAATGGTTACCTTAGAATACGTAGGCCATAGCTTATTAATCAATGAACTTGTTAAAATCATAAACCTATTTGCATAAGATATAAAGTCATATAATATTTTGAAAGTGATTCAGAATATATTTGAAACTGAAAATAAAAATCCACACCGTGTTCAGAAATTCGCTCAACTCGATGTTAAATAAAATTAGGGATTGTGTTTTGAATGAGCCAAAATGCTATGTTATTAAATATAATTGAAATAAACACTGAGGCAGCCTACAAAACTGTGGATTTCATTCAAATTTTCCACATTTGAAAATGCGTACATACATGTTTTGTTTTTTGTTTTTTTTTATAATTCAGAGAAATATTTTATATTAAGATAACATAAAAATTTACATGAGAGTACATTGGTATGTTTGACTAGAAACCAGACGAGCTACAATAGAATAAATCCTTGTTCCAGAATCTAACTGAGCTAGCCCAAAGGATCTTTTGTCTATGATATCTCCTAGACCTAATAACAAAATTTACATGTCTATTGACACTTAAACATTTACAAAATACTAGAGGTCTATGCTTAAAACCATCTTTCAAATCTAGATATACAGACCTTCTACTTATTCTATAATGACAATTTGGCGTCACTAGCCAATCACCAAAAAAAAAAAAAAAAAATAACAAAAAAATGAATCATTTATCCAGGGAAAATGGAAGGGTCTCCTCCCCTCCTAAACTAGATGCATGTGTAGCTTTTTCCGTTGGAGTTGTTGTTGATGCTGCTGTCGTTGCCACTACTAGTCGTGCTATCGTTGCTACTCCCACTCTCAGTGTTGCTAGTGTAGCTAGCTCCCTCTACTTCTTTGACCTTATACTTCGTAAGCCTGGACGAATCCCCAAGTCCATGTCCTAGTGTAATATCCATGTTGTGGATATACTTCAGGTAAATTGAGAAAATCTTGTTCATGCCCACAATGCAGTCGTCCTACAGACGTTAAATATTGGCTACCCTCTAGAGTACCTCCTCAACTCCTTTAAGTCTCTACTCAATTGCTTTCATTTGCAAATGGAATTCTATTTGTCGCTTCATTCTCTCCTTTTCTGCCTCCGCTTGCAGCTTTCCTACCAATGTTTTGACATGCCAATATGTTTCCATCGTTCGTTGGTACACATTTGTCTTGTGCGAGACTCCCCGTATCGATTATCCAGACAACCTCTTCTTCAATCCTGTGATCTAGGGTGTTCCTCCTTTGTCTTCTTACTTCATTTTCCTACACCTTAATAATTTCTTTGCCTTGGTCAGGAACAGTCTCATAGTACTTGAGGCCTACTTCTTTTGCTGCCTCCTCTAATATTGTTGTCTTACCAGCCAAGGGGATTTTTCCTTCTTCTCTCGGCCTTCCCCTTGGTCTTCCAGCTCCATTTCTTTCCAATATAACTCTTCTGGATGTCGTGTCTCTCTAATATGTTGACCTTCTTTTCTTATTTCTCCCCTTTGTCTCTTCGAAACTCCTCACTATGTCTCCCATGCAACGTCCCTCCTTCACATATAAAGGAAAAATACATATCACCACAATCCTCCCCATACCTTGAGCAACGTCATTGATCATTTTTGACAATTTCCATTTTTGATGTGGTTGCACTGCAATCGTGCGAGGATGGGACAATGCTCCCTCCTATTCGCCTCCGCAAATGGCATGTACATGCTCATTATAGCCATGGTACTATACCAATACTGATTCACACTAATTTTCATCCTTATCTACTTCCTCAACCGTCCATTCTTATAAACGCCACCTCCTGGCGGACGATTATGCAATTATGGCTTCCATTTCATGTCCTTCAGCTCTTGTTGCCACATACCTCCTCGCTATTCCCCACTTCTTGCTAATTTTCCCCTCATTTATATTTTAAAACATTCTTTTTTCCAAGTGGTTTGTTACCATCCTCCTGGCCCACCCTGTGTCCTTCATGTTGCTCTTCTGACATGGTTAGATCTTTTACCGCCAACTCCTGGAAATCTGCCTTGATTTGTCCTTCCACCATTTTTTCCCATGTCATTTTAGTTAGAAATCTAGTGCTCTGGACCCCTTCGTTGGCCACTCTGTCTTCCAACGCATTTTTCGAGTGCCTGACTAGGTTGAATTTTACTATTTTTGGCTCTTCTAGGTGATCCTTAATCCTGTGAATAATCTAGCTAGGTCACCAAATCCTCGTGACTTTGTTCATATGGGTTCCATATTGCAATCTTCGAGTCTCCTAAATGGCTAGAGATGAGTCTCCTTCTACTATTACATTTATACTCCTTTCATGTCACAACGTTTCCAAGCCTTGTTCTAGAGCCTGGAATTCTGTTGCGTTGTTTGTGGCTTGTTCCATGTTTATGAGGTATAACCTTTGTATTTTACCAATCCAGACTCTAATGCTTCCTCCCGCACCAACATTTCCTGGGTTGCCTTTGGCTACCCCGTCGAAGTTCAATTTATAGAAACCTTCGGAAGGCGCTTGCCACACTGTAGTGCTTATCATGATACAATTTTCTTTTTGCCTGAGGATCTTGTCACCTACGTAATTCAAGTAAAAACACTTTAATATCCTTTCTTCCTAAAGGGATGGCTTTTGTTCCCTCATTTGAAATCGTTTGCTACCAATGGTTTCTTTCATCTAACGTTGTATTTCTTCCATCAATTTTGTTACAGGGAGATTTTTATCTTTGAAGATTTTATGGTTACGTTCCTTCAAGAGCAGCCAAAGAATCAACCCCGGGATCAAGTTCTAGGTTGAATTAACCACTTCATTCTTGGTATAATGCACCTATCATTTTTTAATTGTGCTTTGAATATTTTCTTTGTGTATGTTAGTTTGTTTGTATATAATTTCCAGTCGGTCCCACAGGGCTTCCAAATATTTACAAGTGTTCAATAAATGGTTGAGATTTTCTTCTTCCTGCTTACATAGGTGGCACAATGATGGACCTTATATCATTCCTCTCCTTGTGAGATTCTCCAAAGTTATCACCTTTCTATGAAAAAACTATCCATAGGAATGTTTTGATTTTCGGATAGTGTGAAGCCTCCCACAGTTTTTTCTAGGCCTGGTCTTAGATCTCAAGGTTTTTGTCTCTGAGATAAAACTTGGCTTCTTTGATGTTTAAGTCCCCTCCCTCTCGTTTTCCCCATCTGAGTTGATATCTCTCTTTATTTACCATGATTTTCCTTTTGTTTAGCTCTTCTGTGATATCTTGGAATTCCGAGTTGCTTAGATTAGCTTTTTGAAGGATGTTTAAGTTCCATGCTATCCACTTTTCATTGAGAAGATTCAACGACCAAAAATGGTGGACCTTTTTGAGTCCCAGTCTCTATGCGGCTTCTTATAGACATCTCCATTTTGGCTTATTCAATTTTGGTAGTTGTTGTCAGGCATCATCCCAGAATAGGGTGTTCTTTCCATCTCTTACTACCCATAAGTTTTGCTTTGGTATAATGTCCATGTTGGACTCTTCCAAAGACCAAATGGTTGACCCCGGGATTCAACCTGTGAGCCTAATAAAGATTTTTTCTTGACAATTTGGGGCATATTTGGCTTTCCATAATATTTCCCAAGGTGTTTCCCCTCTCATTAATCATTTCCACCACTGCTTTGCTCCATTATCTGTGTTGATTATCTCAGGGTCCTGAAGGCCCATGCCTCCTCCCTACTTGGATTTACAAATCATGTTCCAAGCGACCAGTACCCATTTTCATTTTTCCTCTGCTCCTCTCCATGGGAAATTTCTTTGTATCTCCTTTGGGTGTTGGAAGGAAAAATAGCATATATCACGGGATGGCTTGAAGCACCACCTTTACTAGCACTAACCTACCTCACATGTTTAGTGCTCTCATTGTCCATCTCTTGACCATATCTTCTATGTTGGATATGATTTTTTCCCAATTGGACTTTTTCTAGGATATTGTTGTTAAGGGTACCCCAACATATCTGGAAGGGAGGGATTTCCTCTGGAAACCCAAGATAGCTACTAGCTTTTTTTGGATAGGAATGTGAGTGTTGAAAAATAAAATCATGGATTTAGACAAGTTTAAATCCATACCTGGTGCCTTCATGAAGGCATTCAGAATGTGTTTTTAGTTGTGAGCATCCTTGACTGTAAGCACATAATGCAGTATGGTGTCATCTATAAATGTCGATGAGTGGTTTCTTGAGTCTTATCATGCAGCTTCATCCTGTGATAGTCCCTTCTCTGTTAGTCATTGTTATAGCTCTACCCAATTCTTCCATCATCAAGATAAACAGGAAGGGAGACAATGGGTCTCCTTTCCAAATACCCCTATATGGGAATAAATATTTTGAAACGGATCCATTAATAAGAATCAAAAATCTAGGTGAAGATACCATTGCCATGATCCAATTGATCCAGTGGTTATCAAAGCCAAAATCTTGGAGAAATACTACCATATATTCCCATTTTATCTTATCATAGGCCTTGGATAAGTCCAATTGCAATATCATTCTATCCTTTTTCAGTGTCTTTAATGAGTGAGCCACTTCATGTGTCAAAATTATATTTTCTAGGATCTGCCTTCCCTCCACATATCCTGATTGTTCTTCCGATATCAGATAAGGAATAATTGTTTTTAACCTATTAGGAGAAAATTTGAATATAATATTATATATCATGTTTAACAGTGCTATAGGTATGAATTTTTCTGGGGTACTTTCCAGTTCTTCCTTAGGGATTAGGGTTATAAATGTTGAATTTAGATCTTTGATAATTGTTGTTGATTCTTGAGATTCAACTACCACCTCAAAGATTTCTTCTTTGATTGTTTCCTAGAAGGCTTTAAAACATGATATGGTGAATCCATTAGGCCCAGGGGCTTTCCCATTCTCTATTTCATTAACTTCCAATGCCACTTCCTCCATAAAGACAGGCTTATTTAGGTTTTTATAGTGTTCCTCAGTAAGAATCTTTGGGATGTGTCTCATCAGCTCCATCATTAGACATATTTAGAGGGGTTAATAGTCACCTTTTTTCCTTCTTAGATCTCTTTTTCTTGCATTTTTATTATTATTTGGGTTTATGCTGCTAGTATAGGTGGTGATTAAGGATAACATACTATGAGTGCCTAATATAAGGTTGAGTGCAGAAAATCATGATTTATTAAGAATTTTTATAAAGATTTTATCACAAATACTTGGAGGAGACAACAATGAGAAATTATAGGAGGATTATCCACCCTTAAAGCCAGTCGAAGGATCCCAAAGATTATCTCCAGCAATTCGAATTCCACAAGCAGCCAAAGGATCCCCAAGGACTCTCTCTATCAATTCGAATTCCAGAGGCAGCCGAGTCACTCAAAGAGGAGAGCACTCAATCTTGGTTTACTTGGAGTCTAGTGGACTCAATCACCATTTTCTAGGGAGTTGTTGGTAGCTGCCCTGTAGAATAAATAGAGCAGAGCTAGAGCTAGGAGGAGTTAGTATATCCAAGTCTCACTTCCATTCAAAATTATTTTTGTGAACTATTGAAGCTTTTTGTTTTATTCAGGGACCAAAATTTTCAGAGATGTATGCAGTTATTATTTTACGAAATGAACAAACTGATTTCTTTTGATTGATTTAATTTCAGAGGGCTAGGCTCGTGTGTTAGGGCCCAATCCATGTGCCTCAGCTTCTTTGATGTTGTTATCTTTTCCTTTCTGTCATTTAGCTAGTTTTTCCTCTATCATTTAAGTTAGATCTGCTTCTGATAAGTTTCATTGCTTTTTAGTTTTTTTGTTGTCGTAGTTTTAATTGCTTATACGTAGTAAAATAGAGGAACAACACAAAAAAAGTGGTCAAATATTCCCCCTCTCATATCTCTCAATAGAGCTTGAGGAGGGTAGACCTTTCCCCACAGACCAAAAATCATTTCTTGCTTATGATTTCTTGGAAATATATTAGATCAGTGCCTGTATTTTCATGAAAATCTTGTTTGTTTTTCTTGCATAAATAGGCAGGTTAATTGTAGGTATGGGTAGCATAGCCCAGGAGAAGTTTTCCAACACCTCCAACTTCATCTTCCATCTTCCTTTCATCTCTGTGTTACACTCCCAAACCTTTCCTGTACGCCTCCATTCCTCCCCTTTTTTCTCTCATCGCAGCTACGGCGCCCACCTTCTGATTCATAAAAACACTTAGAACCATTCAGCCCGCTTTTTCCTGCCTTTTTATTGGTCCCGGCTACTTTACCTTTTTAACGCTAAACGCTCTAAAAACCATTGAAACTCGTCTTCCGCCTTTGGTCCTCGAGTCTCCTGCCACCATACGTTGCACTGCGCAGATCGCAACATTTACCTTTTACCTTTATTTCTCACCATTCGTTCTTTGCGATTGCGATATTGCAAAATCACAAATCGCACTTTGCAACATTTACTTTTCACCCTTAAACACTTACCGCTAGTTCTTGCGATTGCAGTATTGCGAAATCACATCCCCAAACTTTTCCCTTTTTCTTTTCACCACCACGTCATCCCCATAGCAAATCGCATCCCGCAGATCTTAGCCTATCACAAATTGCATCCCGCAAAACTTACCACATCGCAAATCGCAGCCCACAACTTTTACCGCAACACAAATCACACTTCACATCATTTAGTTTTTCGCATAACACTTAACGCTCATTCCGCTAATGCGATAACTCCGCCACCGTACATCACACTTCACAATTCACAACTTTTATCTTTTACCTTTAAACACTTACCACTTGTTCTTGCGATTGCGATATTGCAAAATCGTGCCTCGTCGTCGGTCCCACCGCTACGTTGCCCGTCGCAAATCGCACTTCGTACATTTTAGTCGTTTCGTTAAATCTTACCGCTATCCATTTAAACTTGCGATATTGCAATTATGACATCACATATCACAACTTTTTTCCTCCATCACACTCTACCACGTCACCCTTGAGTTATTTCTGCTCCAAAGTCATTTCTCGCATTATAATAAGGGTTTATAAGGGTTTAACCCCCCTCTTTCCGCTTCCAAACCTCGTTTCATGTGTTAAACCCCCCATTAGTGTCTTTTAGCCCTCTTCTTCCCTCCAAGCTACAAATTAACTCTTTTTAATTAGAATTAAGTCATGGATAGTTTAGTTTCATGGATAGGAGCATGGTAGATAGATCATAGGATAAATAGAGTGCATTTAGCCGATTGGACAAGTTAAGTGTTTTTTTAGTATTAGTTTCCTTTCTGCCATTTCTTTTCAGAAACATAGGTTAGTTTCATTTCAGTCATTTCCTTTTCTGAAAATTAAATTAGTTTCATTTCTGTCATTTCTTTCCAGTGATAAAATTTATTTTCCTTTTGTCATTTCCTTTCTGCAATTTAGTTTAGTTTCATTGAAGTGTGACAAACTTCACTGAGAACCCTTAGAAATAGCACCCTTTCGTAAAGCGGAAGAGGATGACATGAACAGAATGCATCTTCTGTGTATATATCACTGTCACCTCAAATTTTGTACGAACCCCGGGTTGATGAAGTAAAGTAGGGCAGCCCCTGGGAGTTGCAGCACCCTTATTGCAATACTATGGCTCACCAATTTTTGGTGTCGTTGTCAGGGAGGTGTCTAGTAGATATTTTTATTTTGTTTTAGCATTATTTTATGCTTTCCTTTCTTTTCATGTCACTTCAGAAATATTTAATTTCATGCCTCATAGGACTAGGAATACTCAAAGAAAAACCTTACCTAAAACCCCCACTTCACCTCCTAGCCACCCTTCACTCTTCTTCAGTGGCAGTGATATTGAACCCCCTATAAGAGAGCCTTCTGAAAATTTTGAGGATCCTATTGAGGAAGAAGAAGAAGACCTTGTTTCGACTAAGGGACTTGCTTCACCTATCTTAACCATGGCTGGGACCCAGCGAGCCTTTCCCTTAGGAGAGGAAGATCGGGACACTAAGATGAAAAACATTAGCCCCTCAGCTCTTCCACACTTCCATGGACTTACCTCTAAGGACCCTGAAACATTCGTGTTTGAATGTGTTGTTGTCTGTAGGACTTATGACTACACCTATGATGATCAGAATTTGAAGATATTCCCATCCACCCTTAAGGATGCAGCCTTGCACTGGTTCATGGGTCTACCTAGGGATAGAATCACTACCTGGGCACAGATGGAAGAGACCTTCAGCAATAAGTACAAAGACTACTGTAGGTACAAGGAAATTAAGGATGAGATATTTAGGATGACTCTGGGACCTGATGAATCCCTAGAGGATTATGAAGAGAGGTTTAAATTGAAATATAAGAGAGCCAACTGTACTCTTGATCCTGACTCACTTAAACTTGTACTTCTTTGAGGGATCAGTGAAGAGATGATAGAAACCAACAACCCCATGAAATAATCAAAACTGTCTTTTGGAGCGATTCTATGGTATTTAGGAAGAAGGGCAGAGCTAGCCAAAGTACATCTAACACCCCTTCCTCTTCTGCCTTCATAAAACATGAGATTGGAAACATGCTAGAGGACTTCAAGAGTGACATGCTGCACACCTTTGCTTTGCAAATGGACACAATGCAGGTCAAAAGGAAGCAAGAGGAAGCAGAGAGAGCCTTGGCCATATTTTGTCCTAGATGTACCAAGAAACTCCCAAGAAATGAATGTCCACTGAATTTCATAGAGGTTTGCTTACTCTGCAAAGAGAATCATGCCACAGACAAGTGTCCCTCCTTACCTAGACTTAAAGTTGTATATCAAGGTGGTGAAACAATGCCAGAGAAACTCTGTTTCATCAACCAGATAAGGCCTCAGATCCCTTGGACATATCAACAAGGTATACAAAGTGCACCTCACTCTTAATATTACAACAATCAGATTGCACCCACGCAACCTTGGTACACACCCACTCCTCCATCCTAGTCTAAACCTCCTACTTGGCCTTCCAACCCTTCATATCATCCTCAACTGGTAGACCAACCATTTCAGCAGTATGTTCCACAACAACCTCAATGGAACAATCCATCCCAAGGGTGGAGGCCTCAACAAATCAACTACCTGTTATAATGCCTCCACCCCAACCTCAACCTCAACTTACTCATGTTGCTCTACCTAGGCTACCTATGCCTGCACAACCCAATCTGAACCCGAACAACAGACAGGCACAACAGGCTCCCAATGGAGAAACATCCCATCCATCTTATCTTGTGGAGATGCAGGAGGTTAATCTCAGGTCAGGAAGAGTACTCCTAGACAACCATTCCCCATCTCCACCTGTAGGGGTTGATGAGGAAAAGGAAGAAGATAACACTCAGATCCAACAACCTCCTTTTCCCGAGCGTCTGATCCACCCTAGTCAACACAACCTAGAGGAGATTGAACTCTTGGGAGAATTGGAAAATTTATGTGTAAAGATACCACTTCTCCAGGCCATTAAGAATTTCCTTATCTACAATAGGCTCATCAAATAAAAGCGCTTCAGGAAATCTGGAAGGAGGAAGAGAGATACCCCCACCATCAATGTGGTAGGACAACTGTCTGAACTGACGTTGGGGAAGGTGATATTTCAAAAATAACTAGATCATGGTAGTCCAGTTGTTGATGTACATATAAATGGTGTCATAATCCCCAACACTTTGATTGATTTAGGGGCTGCCATCAATATCATGAACAAGGAAACTATGTTGAAACTTAATCTCGAAGGGATTTTGAGGAAAACCACAACAGTTCTGAAACTTGCAGATTGGTCCACAGTAACTCCGAAAGGAATTTTTGAGGATGTTATGGTTACCATTTAATATTGGGAGTATCCTACATATTTCCCAGTCTTGCAGCCAAAAACCAAGTTTAATGGTTATCCTCTCATCTTAGGGAGACCTTGGTTAGCCATTGCAGATGCTTATATTAGTTGTTGGGCCAGAAACATGACTATAAAAAATGGGCCTTTGTCTAAACAGCTAGTGTTATATCCTCCAGCCCAGCCTTCCATTGATCATGATCTCCCTATATGGTTCGAGGATGAAGAAATATAGTTATATAACACTTTCCCTATGTGTACCATAGATGCTATCCTTAGAGGGGGTTGGCTTGATGAAGATGAACTCATCAACCATGCCATTCAAAACCAGTCCTCTACTAACACTCCTCTCGAAACACTAGTCAAAGAGTCTAAAAGCCAACCTTGGATGGAAGTGCAATCAATTGAGACAACCTCTGAAACCACCAAGGTTATCGAGTTTGGCCCATCCATATCTATGAAAATCAACCCAAACCTCTCAAATGAAGAAGGGAAGCAGTTATGCCAGATTTTGAAAGAAAATATTGAATCATTTTCTTAGGATTACAAGGAATTGAAAGGGGTGCATCCTTCAATATGTAGACATCACATTTACATCAAATAAGGATGCAAGCTTGTGAGACAACCCCAAAAAAGGATGAACCCGACTCTAAAGGACATAGTCAAAGAAGAGATGTAGAAAATATTGGATGGGGGGTTCATATATCCTATATCTGACAGTGAGTGTGTATCTCCTCTTGTCCTAGTCCCAAAGAAGAATGGGAAATGGAAAATTTGTGTTGATTATCGATAACTTAACAAAGCCACCAAGAAAGACCATTTCCCTTTGCCCTTTATAAACTAAGTCTTGGATGGCCTTGCAGGGAAGAATTTATTTTCCTTCTTAGATGGGTTCAGTGGGTACAATCAGATTCAAATTAGCCCTAAAGACTAGTATAAGACTAATTTCACCTACCCTTGGGGTACCTTTGCTTATAGAGTCCTACCCTTTGGGTTATGCAATGCCCCAGCCACCTTCCAGAGAGTTGTCCTGAGCATCCTTTTTGAGTTATTCCATGACTCTGTCAAAATTTACATGGATGATTTCACACCATATGGGGATGACTTCCAGGAAGATCTCTACAATTTGGGTAAAGTACTAAGAAGGTGCATTGATATGCATCTCTCCTTGAGGCCAAAAAAGTGTGAATTCCTGAAGAAAATAGGGATTGTATTAGGACACTCCATATCCCAAGCAGGAATACAGGTAGACCCAAAAAAAATCACTATCATCAAAAGGGTACCTACTCCTCAAAAGTAGAAAGATGTCATGAGTTTCTTAGGCTTAGTTGGTTACTATAGAAGGTTCATCAAAGATTTCAGCAAGATGGCTTTCTGATTATTTGGGTTATTGGCCAAAGATTCTAAGTTTATTTGGTCTAGTCCTTGTCAAGAGGCTTTTGAGCTCATTAAGAAATAGTTGACTACTGCCCCCATCCTCCGAGGTCCAAATTGGAATCTGCCTTTCCACATCCACACTGATGTATCCGAAAAATATTTAGGGGCAACATTAGGACAATTAGAGGACAAAATCCCTTATGCCATTTATTTCATCAGCAATAATTTGTCCAAAGACGAGCTGAATTATATTGTTACTAAGAAGGAGATGTTATCCATTGTCCATGCATTGAACAAATTCGGGCATTATGTCACTAATATCAGACCTTTGTTCACACTGACCATGCAGCCATCAAGTATTTAATGAAAAAAATGGATGTTAATGCTAGAATAATTAGATGGTTTTTACTTTGCAACAATTTGATTTGACTATTGTTGATAAACCTGGAAAGGAAAATGTTGTTGCAGATTTTTTGTCCAGGTTAGTTCTCCCTGCAAGTGAGGAAGGAATGGTGGATGACTAGTGCTAGATGAACACCTCTTTGCCACATTAGCACTATCACCATGGTTTGCTAATATAGCCAACTACTTGGTTGCTAGAAGACTCCCTCCTAATATTTCATTCAGGGAGACGAGAAGAATCATCAGAAAAAGCACCCCTTTCGCATGGATTGGGGGGAATCTCTTGCAGCTATGCCCTGATCAAATCATAAGAAGATGTGTGAGGGAGGAATAAGTTTTTGATATCCTCTCTTAATGTCATGATAGCCCATGTGGAGGCAACTTTGTAGCAAAGAGAACTTCTTACAAAGTTTTGCAGGTAGGTTACTATTGGCCTACCCTTCACCAAGATTCCAGAAGATACACCAACAAGTGTGACCAGTGACAAAGAATGAGGAAACCCACACAAAGGGATGAAATGCCTTTACAAACTGAGGTGGATCTTGAGCCATTTGACAAGTGGGGCATGGACTTTGTTGGACCCATCGATCCACCATCCGGACAAAAGAAGTATATCATAGTTTGCACTGATTACCTGAGAAAGTAGGCTAAAGAAAAAGCAGTGAAGGTAGCAATCGAAGCAAAAGTAGCAGAATTTCTGAGGGAGAATTCACTTTACAAATTTGGATATCCCAGAGAGATAGTCACTGATCAGGGATCACAGTTCACCTCTCACCTCATTGAGAATCTTTTGAGGAAGCACAATATTAAGCATAGAACTTCTACTACCTATCATCCTCAGGCGAATGGCCAAGTAGAAGTAACTAATACAGCTATAGAGAGAATCCTCACCAAGGTTGTGAGCAGCAATAGAAAATATTGGGCAGATATATTGGCAGAAGCTACTTGGGCCTACAACACCACTTGGAAGACAACAACATGATTCACTCCTTATGAACTAGTCTATTGTAAGAAAGCTCTACTTTTAGTTGAGTTTGAATTCAATACTTTAAGAATGGAAGTTGAATTAAATCTAGATCTAACCAATGCCCAAAAATAGAGGTTGTTGCAACTAAATTGATTGGATGAGTTCATAATGCAAGCACTTCTTCACACAGAGGTAGTTCAACTACAAAGGAAGGTATAGCATGACAAGAAAATCAAGGAAAAGACCTTCCAAGAAGGAGATTGGGAAATGTTGTATGATTCAAGGTTTAAAGAATTCAAAGGCAAGCTGATGAAAATATGGTTGGGGCCTTACACAGTGGATAAATTATTTGATAATGGCGCAGTTCAAATCAGGACCATATATGAGGAAGGGATCCCCTTGCTTGTCAATGTTCACAGACTTAAAATTTACAAGAAGCCTTTTTCAAGGGAATAATTCATCAATTAAATAAGAAGAGAGGTGTATGTGATGGGAAAATCCATAGTTTCCCACACCTCTTGAAATAAAAAATAAAAAATAATAAGCTTGTGGGTTAAAAACCTCGATGGAGGCAGCTCACTTGCTCAAAAAATAAAAAAAAGGAAAAAAAAAAGAATAAAGATCCATGGGTGAAAACCTCTCTGTGGTGCCCAAGGCAAGTTTATGGGTTGAAAACCTCCATGGAGGTAACCCACTTTCTTTCAAAAAAAAAGGAGAAAAAAAACAAAACCAAAAAAAAAAAAAATGCTTCTACATCACTATGTTTTTCTATGTTGTTTTTCAGGTTGTTAATGGTTTCTAGAAAACAAAGGGAAGAATTCATCTTATTTTCCCTTCTTCTATATTTCTGTCCATCCCATAATTCACTCCATTCATCTTCATAACTGCCTCCATCACCTCCATACACCACACTCCTCCATTCTTGAGCACAATATAGCAAGAGAAGCAACACACAAACAGACTGCTACAAACATCAGGAAGTTCCTTCAAAAACAAAGTTTTTCATGGACTACCAAGAACAACAACAAGGGAAGCTGCATAATGGACTACAAGAGAATGATAATGCCACTCATGGCATCTCAAGAACCCCACATGACATCCACAGCAGAGAGAAACAATAGACAAAGATCAACAACTCATTCGGGAAGCTGGTCACTCAGAGAACAGGAATATGGTGAAGGACGCAGCATCTAAAAAGGCTTGTCCCAAACCTCCAGCTCCTGCAATTGCCTTGGAAACAATATCTAAACTTAGGTATAAGCTCTCACCCCTTGCTACGCATTCATAATAGCCAGAAATAATTAATTTTCAGACTTAGAGTTTGAGGGGCATAAAGGTGGCCAGTTAACTCGGCCACCACTGTGAGGTATGGCTGGAATAAAACTGGGAGTAAACACCACCTAGGCATGAAAAATAAGAATCTTAAATCAGTTGAGTAGAGGAGAATGAGGGGAGAAAAACACGTAGTCCATCTTGAATTAACAAGGAGGAGGAACCAATTGTCTACGACAAAACTGGAGCTGAGTGGAGTTATATTGGCATTCCAAATTTAGTTGTGTCATCTAATAAAAGGAGATGTGGTCTCATCCAAACCAGTGAATTGAAAATTTTTAGAGGGAGAGGACCGACGTAAGCACGCAACGCTTGAAGAAGAAGAATAATAGCAAAAAATAAGTAGAGGAAGAACTAGCAGAAACAAGAAGAACCAGAAGAAGAAGAGAGAGAGACAAAGGGCCAAAGAAAAATAGGAGAGATGGCCATAGAAGTCATATAGATAGCAGAAATTTGGCGAGACACAGACTCATAACCTAGTGTCACATCACCTCACTACAAAAATATAACTGCCACCATGGCTCCTCTAAGCGCAAAAATAAAAAGGCAGACATCTAGGTATTCTGGAGCTGACAAGAATCAGAGAAAACCAAAAACCTCTCCCATAAGCCCAATCTATTATTTAAGAATCACCAAGGGGAGAGGAAATAATTGAAGAAATATTTCTGGAGGAGCAGTTGCAGAAGGCACAGGCAAAGAATGTAGTGCTAAAGGAGAAATTGCAACAAAAAGAGGAGCAAGTAACCATCATGACGGACTTATGCATAGAAGCCCTTCAACACAGATTCCCCTCTGACTCATAAGTTGTGTACCTCAAAGAAAAATGGCTTCTATTTGAAATCAACACTCTAGCCTCCCATGGATAACTCCCTTTCCAAGATTGTAGGCAATTCATGAAGTTCTACAAGCAAGCCAATATAGTTTATCAGGAAAAAATGGCAGAATTTTATATGCATAACTTTGTGCTGACAAATCTGAAGATTTGGGACCCCAATCCTACAATGGGGGATATACAGTTAATGGCTCTAGCATCTTGGATGGTGAATGAGGACAATAGAGCCAAAGAGATATGGAAGGTCATGGGAAGAAGAAATAGAGAACCCTTATATCTCAGACCAGAAGTGTTCAGCCCAAGAGGAGTCATCCTTAACCATCGAGAGATTGAAAAGGACCTTGCACTAGTTGAGAGCTACCTTCAGACTCAAAACCAGGTGATAGGCCACTTTGATGACGTTTCTAGGCAGATAGAAGAGGAGTGCATTATGGCCAGCTAGAGGAGATGGAACAACCTCCCACATAGCCTCAAGAACAGGGAGTATCATACTCCATAAATATTGAGGGGTGCATTGCAAAAGGCACCATTATACAAGAGGGCCATGCAAGCCAAAAAGATATGATGGTTGGGACTAAATCTCAGCCCACCTTTGCTGATGGGGTTGACCAATAAAGAGGACACAGATGCACAAGATATAATGGGAAAATGCAGAAAAGAATGATGGCTTTTACCCCCTTGGGTAAACCCCCACACTTCTTCCTCGGGAAATTAGGGGGGCTATCAAAGCTTTAAAGGAAATGGAGGGGGAGGTGTTGGGGTTCCCATGTTTTGGCAAGGTTGGAAATACCAAAATATGAGACAACATCAAAACCAATTTCGGACCTCAGGATCTAGCCCTTCTGGGTCCATAGAGGGATCTCTCTATGTTATGTCAAAGGTATATGTCTTTGAGGCTCGAGGTTTAAGATATTAGGCTAGTTATGGGCATAGGGTTTGTTTGTTTGATTTGTTTAGGTTTGGTTGCTGGTTATCAGGAAAGAAGGGTTCAATGTAAGACCAGGATGAGAAAAGAGGGATTTGGCAGACGTGAAATGTTCCAGGAAATATTCATAACCATTGGGCAATGGAGTCAGGAAAGGATTTGCTTACTATCCAATGTGCAAGCTTTCAATTGGGCTAGTCATCTAAAACATAGGATCTTGAAGATGATTATGTGTAATGAAAGGTAGGAGAGGAGGAAATGACACAGATTTCAGAGCACAAGTTAAAGACCAGCTGGTCGCACAAGGATCCTAGTGGACAGGGCTAACTCTAATCCCCAGTGTTCCCAAATCTTCCAACTAAATCCTTAACAAGAAAAATCTAAGAACAGATACATTTAATTCATACATCAGAGAGCAGGCAATATCGTCCACTACACTGGTTAAATTAACTGAAATCAATTCTTAGATAATACATTCAGAAGAGAAACATTAATGGCAAGGAGAGCATAAACATAGGGTACCTAACAAGGGTAAATCCTATGCCAATATTCTGATGCAAGCCAGTAGAAACGAAATGAAATGAATGTAAACACAAAGATAGGAAGACATCACCACTGCTTCAGATCAGGATCCAAAGAAATGTGCTTGTCATATTAAATAGCAACACCAGTCAAGTACAACATTACCAATAGCTGAACAATCAGTATAAAAACATCTCCTTCAACCTATCTTACAACTTTACACAGAGACTGTGTCTCAAAAGAAACTACTTGCAGTTCTCTGATAACTGATCAACAACCTTTACAATGAGTTTCTTCATGAATTTATAGCTTCTGAGGAGCGGAGGAGGTAGGTGAAGAACTAAATGCAGCATTAAACTTATGAAAAGAAAGAGGGCCAAAGCCCATTCTGTATAAATTCTGTGCATTAATCTCTAGTGTTTCTTTGGGTGAACGAATGATCTTCTTCAGTCCTTCAGACTACTCTGATATAACTCTGATGTACTCTAACCGCAATACTGTGTGGTGCTATTGGTGGATAAACAAAAGATAAAGAAATGATAAAGAAGTCTGCCATACTGATGAAATAAATGCTCTGATAGTACCGGAGTTGTTTCAAGGTGGAAAATATCTCCAGAACACGGCATAGATTGAACACTGCATGGGCGCTCTGTCCTTTATGGAGGAAAAACATTCTGCTGCTGTAGAAACCCCTGATATGCATTGATTTCTGGGTGTTGTACCTTCTGCGTGGTCCCTGGGTCTTCAATCCGATACTTAGCCTCTAAATTTTTGAACCTAAGGCTTGTATGTCTTCATTTGTGTGTCTTAGGCT
Source organism: Pinus albicaulis (assembly GCA_034641835.2). Classification (NCBI taxonomy): domain Eukaryota; kingdom Viridiplantae; phylum Streptophyta; class Pinopsida; order Pinales; family Pinaceae; genus Pinus; species Pinus albicaulis. The sequence continues at coordinate 871,715,490 of CM076571.1, forward strand.
CTCTGCTACTCCATTTATATCTTTGACTGTGAATCTTGTGTGTTAATGGCACCGGAAAGATCTGCAGAGTTTTAAATCTGCTCTTTAAATGCAAATCCCATTGCAGTACCTCTTCGGGCCTTTCTTCATGATCTCTGCCTCTGTACACGGCCCTTTCCTGTATCTTCTGTCACTGTGACAGCATGTACAAAATCATGGCGGCTTTCACCACCTCAAAACCCTGCAAAACAGAAAACTTGTTATGAAATCCATGGATGGGGTAATGGACGTAATGCGGACGATGAGGACATCCATGCAGACTGGGGAGATGGCGGAAAGGTGTAGAAACACGGTGGAAAATGCACTACGATAGCGAGACGTGGTAAGGCGGACGTGGGCGGAGCGCAACAGATTTAATGTAAAATAATGAACATTTGACCTTGGAAAGCACATATATAATGGGGGCGAGGCGAATGTATGACGGAGACACGTGGAGGTGACGTGGCGGGACCGGTTGACAGCGGAATAGTCAACAGTGGGGGGAAGACAAATGGGACCGTCGGATCTGAGAGGAGATCGAAGGTTGAACACGCGGCGAAGGACGATGAACGGTGGGCCAGGGGTACGGAGACTAAGGATTAAACCCCGCGCAACTTCGTTGAGCGATGACCGTTGGATGGGCAAGGACAGATCTGATGGCTGACATGAATATCGCGGCGCGTCCTGTACCGAACAATAACGTGCGATGGGATAGCGGTTTTTAAATCGTACAGGAGACAGGTGTCAGATGATGTATGGAATCGCTGGCCCATGGACAAATACCGCCTACCACCCGAAGGCGGTGCGATAGATACTGGGTGGTTTTGAAATAGTGCGCTGCGGGGACCACCATCGGGCAAACTCTGAACCGTCGGATCTGCGTGCAAACGGACGACGATGACGCGATTGGGGTTTTAAATGGGGAAAAACGAACGCTGCGGGTTTAAACGATCGTCGTCCAATCTATATGGATCAACAGCTGAGAAAGCGCCCGATAAACATATGGGACAAGCACCTTCGGGGCTAACGCTCGGTCACAGCGCTGGGTTCTGTGGGAGGAAAAGGAGCGGGGGCTAGGCCGAAAGGGGCTAGGCCCGGACTATGAAGAAAATATGATTTTTGGCCCATTTTAATACATTTTGAAGCCGGCCAAGGGTAACGATAGGGGAATGAGGGGGATTTAGGCATAATCAACGGGAGTAGGGATGTTTTAGAGGGGATTTATGGGATGGACAGGGGAAATTAGGGGGAAGAAAGGGGACTTTGGGGAAAGGAACAAAGGGGTGAAAATGAAGCATTTTGCAAGGGCATAAAGAGCAGAAAAAAGCCTTTAGGAGCATGATTCTTTGTCGGCAAGGCTTAGTTACTCATAACAGCAGAGGGAAACAGTCACAAGGCATGGAATCAGAAAAGGCTGCAAGGATGATGTGTTTTCGAAGGAAACGCATTCCTTGCAGGCTTATAAAACAAATTAGCCCCTTGCTTGCTTTGCCAAGGAAATTATAAGGGGCTAACAGGAGGATCAATTGCTCAGAGGATGAGTAACCATTCAGTAGGGGGGTGATGATGAGCTCCATCATTAGACATATTTGGAGGAGTTAATAGTCACCTTTTTTCCTTCTTAGATCTCTTTTTCTTGCATTTTTATTATTATTTGGGTTTATGATGCTATTGTAGGTGGTGATTAAGGCTAACATACTTTGAGTGCCTAATATAAGGTTGAGGCATAAAATCATGATTTATTAAGCATTTTTATAAAGATTTTATCACAAAGACTTCGAGGAGACAATAAGGAGAACTTATAGGAGGATTTTCCACCCTCAAAGGTAACCGAAGGATCCCAAAGATTCTCTCCAGCAATTCGAATTCCATAAGTAGCCAAAGGATCCCTAAGGATTCTCTCTATCAATTCGAATTCCAGAGGGAGCCGAGTCACTCAAAGAGGAGAGCACTCAATCTTGGTTTACTTGGAGTCTAGTGGTCTCAATCACCATTTTCTAGGGAGTTGTTGGTAGTTGCCCTATAGAATAAATAGAGCAGAGCTAGAGCTAGGAGGAGTTAGTATATCCTAGTCTCGCTTCCATTCATAATTATTGTTGTGAACTATTGAAGCTTTTTGTTTTATTCAGGGATTAGAACTTTCAGAGATGTATGCATTTTATTCTTTTATGAAATGAGTAGACTGATTTCATTTGATTGATTTAAGTTCACAGGGCTAGGATCGTGGGTTAGGGCCCAATTCATGTGCCTCGGCTTCTCTGTCGTTGTTATCTTTTCCTTTATGTTATTTAGCTAGTTTTTCCTTTGTCATTTAAGTTAGATCAACTTCTGATAAGTTTCATTGCTATTTAGTTTTTTTGTTGCTGTAGTTTTAACTTCTTATACGTAGTTAAATAGAGTAAAAACCCCAAAAACCATGGTCAAATCTCGCCCCTCTCATCTCTCTCAATAGAGCTTGAGGAGGGTAGACCTTTCCCCACAGACCAAAAATGCTTTCTTGCTTATGATTTCTTGGAAATAGATTAGATCAGCACCTGTATTTTCATGAACATCTTGTTTGTATTTCTTGCATAAATAGGAAGGTTAATTGTAGGTATGGGCAACATAGCCCAGGAGAAGTTTTCCAGCACCTCCAACTTCATCTTCCATATTCCTTTCATATCTGTGTTATGCTCCCGAACCTTGCCTTTACGCCTCCATTCCTCCCTTTTTTTTCTCTCATTGCATCTACCGCACCCACCTTCTAATTCATAAAAACACTTACAACCATTCATCCTGCCTTGTTCCTGCCTTTTTATTGGTCCCGAATACTTTACCTTTTTAACGCTAAATGCTCGAAAAACCATTTAAACTTGTCTTCCACTTTTGCTCCTCGAGTCTCCCGCCATTGTACGTCGCACTGCGTAGATCGCAACATTTACCTTTTACCTTTAACACTCACCGCTCGTTCTTTGCGATTATGATATTGTGAAATCGCACTTCGCAATAATTACCTTTCACCCTTAAACACTTACCATTGGTTCTTGCGATTGCGGTATTGCGAAAGCAAATCTTGCAAATTTTCCCTTTTTCTTTTCATTACCATGTCATTCCCATCGCAAATCGCATCCCGCAAATCTTATCCTATCGTAAATCGCATCCCGCAGAACTTACCACATTGCAGATCGCAACCTGCAACTTTTACCACATCGCAAATCGCACTTCGCATCATTTAGCTTTTTGCATAACACTTACTGCTCATTTTGCCGATGCGATAACTTCGCTACCATACATCGCACTTTGTAAATCACAACTTTTAGCTTTCCCTTTTAAACACTTAACGGTTGTTCTTGCAATTGAGATATTGCAAAATCGCGCCCCACCATCGGTCCCACCGCCATGTTGCCCGTCACAAATCGCACTTTGCACATTTTAGTCTATTCCATTAAATCTTTAACGCTATCCATTTAAACTTGCGATATTGTGATTGCGACATCACATATTGCAAATTTTGTCCTCCATCGCACTCAGCCACGTCACTCTTGAGTTCTTGTTGCTCCAAAGTGATTTTTCGCGTTATAATAAGGTTTTATACGGGTTTAACCCCCCTCTTTCCACTTCCAAACCTCGTTTCATGTGTTAAACCCCCCATTAGCCTCTTTTACCCCTTTTCTTCCCTCCAAGCTGCAAATTAACTCTTTTTAATTAGAATTAAGTCATGGATAATTTAGTTGCATGGATAGGAGCATGGTAGATAGACAATAGGATAAATAGAGTGCATTTAGCTGATTAGCCAAGTTAAGTGTGGTTTAGAATTAGTTTCCTTTCTGCCATTTCTTTTCAGCAACATAGGTTAGTTTCTTTTCAATCATTTACTTTTCTGCAAATTAAATTAGTTTCATTTCTATCATTTCTTTCGAGTGATTTAATTTAGTTTCCTTCTATCATTTCCATTCTGCAATTTAGTTAATTTCATTGAAGTGTGACAAACTTCACTAAGAACCCTTAGAAATAGAAAAATTTCGTAAAGCGGAAGAGGATGACAAGAACATAATGCATCTTCTGTGTATATAACATTGTCGCCTCAAAGTTTGTATGAACCCTGGGTTCATAAAGTAAATTAGGGCAGCCCCTGGGAGTTGCAGCACTCTTGGTGCAATACCAGGGCTCACCAGTGTCTCACTATCCTTTGAGTATTCCCCCTCTTTGCACCTAGGTATCTTCAGATATCTTCTTAAAGTGTTGAATCAGGACCTCCTCTATGTCCTAATGAGCCTCAAAGCACTGCCCTCTATCATCCTTTATCTTGAGATTTTTTTTGGATTTTCTATGCTTTATTTTTTATCTGTGAAAGAACTTGGTGTTTTCCTCTCCCTCTCTTAGCCATAGCACTCGGGATTTTTTCCTCAAGAGGATTTCCTATTTTTTGCATCTCTCCTCTCATTTCATTAGTGGCTCCATTTCCTATTCTTTTCTTCCCTCTAAATAGTCGTCTGAGATCAACCGTTGTTATAGGACTTCCATTTCCTTTTCCAAATATATTTTCTCCTGAAATATGTTTCCAAACTATGATTTGTTCCACTGCTTTAGTTTCATTTTGATGTATTTTAGGCTATCTCGTAGGGTAAAGATATTTTATCCTCCGTCATGGACGCTTTCCTTCCAGCACATGTTGATATTTTATTTGAATTTAGGATTCTCTAACCAAAATGTTTCAAATATGAAGGGTCTATTTTTAGGATTTGTTGTCAGTTACCTAATTAATAGGACTGGCTAATGGTCGGATCCCCTACAAGACAGAATATTTTCTACCAAATCTACCCCTATCATCAATAAATCGTATGAAATCAAGAATTTGTCAAGCCTAGATGCCACTTGATGCTGCCCTTTTCTCTTATTGCTCCGTGTGAAGCATCCATTTGTTGTTTCCATGTTTATGAGTCTAGTTTCCTCTATGAATTCCTTGAATGCCTATGCATATATGTATGTTCTTCTTTGTCCCCTTTTCTTTTCTGAAAGAGATGTTATCATATTAAAGTCACCCCCCACCACCCAGGGGAGGTGTCATTTCTTGCCTTTTATGCTTCTTGAATCTTGCAGCATCTTGATATTTTCCTCGAGCCTTTGAGGCTTGTACACATTAGTGAAAACCATTATGCCATGGGTTCCTATAACTTGCATTTCTACTGAAAAATATGATATTTTGGCTTCAAAACCTAAAATAATCGGATATTGGGGGTTCCAGAATATTTCCAAACCCCAGCCAATCCATGTGCTTCCACTTCTATTGAGTCATGTCGTCTTCCTATTTTCTTGCATAATTCATTTACTTTTCCTACATAACATTTTGATTCCTGAATAAAAATGACATTAGGTTGTTCCATTTGAATCTTTTTTTAACCACCTTTGTTTTATAAAGCTACTAATGCCTCTTATATTCTAATATAAAACTTTCATGATTAATGATGGGTGGAGGAGGGTGATCCTAAAGCTCGCATCTTACCTGAATTAATTAACATAGCTCTCAGACCCTTTAGGGAAACACTTTTCAACCTTCTTCCTAGCTTCTTTTATATTTTCCGTGGCGCTAGCACTATATGAGAATCCGTTACTTTAACTCCTAGTTGAAACCCCTTTGTAGAGCCTCCTTCTTTTTCTGAATGTGGTCTTTTCTTCCCTCTTGATCTCGTTTATTCTCTAATCAGGTATAAATAATGGATTATTGATCCTCATTAATTAATTTTATGCCTTGATTCTTTGCATGTTCCTCCAGATCCTAGAGTTCGATTCCTTCCCTTTCAACTAATTCCTGCCATTCTGGATCCTTCGTTCCTACCTCACTAGGGATCATCTCCATGTCTCCCTCCAAATATTTTGATATATCTTGGATATCCCCTTATTTCTCATAATCCTCAGTATATCGCCCCTTGTTCTCCTATATCTTGTCTTCTTTGTTCTTTGTTTCTTCTTCTTCCCTCCCTTGCTCCTCTAGGTTTTCCTCGGCTAGAATTTCAAATTTTTTTACCCGAGTTCTCCTTCCCTAATTACTTTTTTGTTGTCTTATATTGGGTGTTTCCCTTGGCTTAGGTGTGATAAAACCCTCTGCATATTTTCGATCTATCTATTTGGTGTTTTCTTCCACTTTCCTTAGTGGGAACTCCCTTATCAAGTGGCCATGGTCATGGAATCTTCGACGTCTGAAAGGGATTTTATCATAGCACACTATTTCAGCCAAAATTCATCTGTGAAATCTAGCTTGACTTCTTTCGGCAGGGCTCCAAAGACATCCATTTCTACATAGATTTTGGCATATGTTGTGTACAATCCTTGTAGCGTAGCTTCTGAAATTTTAATGAATTTACCCAAGGAATCTCCGATTAATTTTAAGATTGTAGGAAGTCAATAGTTGAGGGGAAGGTAATACAACCTGACCCAGACCGTGACGCATGTGAAGGTTTCCTTTTCTGGGGTAAAATTTTCCATCCATGAACGAATATACAGACCAGTTGATGCAAAGTAATATGGGCAACCTTCAAATATTTGGCATTTCTCTTCCATACTAGAAAGTACCACTATGAGGAATACTTTTGAACCTAAGTGTAGTTATATTTCCCCCATTGGTTTCCAGTGATGTTTGATCCAACCACACAAGGATTTTTCTATGGGCCAGAGCCCCATGAATTTACATATGACCGCATATGATCTCATTCTTTCTTTGAAGGCCTGGGTTTTAGGATCAATGAGTATTGTCATTGGGATCACTGTCATTTTTGGATTACGTGGTCATGTACATCCCATTTACTTTTGTTGTTGTTCTGGGTCAGTTGGTTTTCTTGTTGGGCCCATGTCTTCATTGATTCTTTGTCCTTTCCCGTCTGCCTCTGTTGAGCCCTGGGTTTTCTATGACATACCATTTGCATGGCCTTGTGCTCCAAAACCCATCTGGATCAAGGGTGTTAATATAATAAACCCAAGGGATCAATATTACGAATTCATATTATTAATAATCCCAAGGGATCAATATTACGAATTCATATTATTAACAATCCCAAGAGATCAATATTAAAAACCCAACAGGTTAATTTTATAAACCCAAGTGATAAATGTGGTTGAATATGTTAGGTTTTATAATATTTATACATTAACATATGTCAATTATGGTTGAATATTGTTGACATGATCAACTATAATCAACATGAGCATCATAAACAACAATAGTCAACATGTCTACTGTAGTGAACCAGACTTACCTTGGGAATCATCCATACTTACCTTGGAAATAGTCAACCATATTTGCCTTAACATATATATTATTATATTTGCTATGTTTTCATATATTAATTAAAATATTTATTAAAACATATTAATATATTTTTTAAATTAATCATTAATAAATGTTTTAATTAATATATTGATATTAATTTTTACTTTCTTTATTTTTATTTTTAAAACTAATATTTATATTTCATCACGGGTGTTTTACAAGTGAAAGAGTGAAGGGTTGAGTATTTATTATACATATTAATTAAAACATTAATTTACATATTAATATTTGATGAATTAAAATATTAATTAATACATTAATATATCACCACTGCGTTCTATATTTTTGAACTGGCTGAGCATGTGCTTGACCTACCTGCGACCTCCCAGCCACCATGGCAACAGGAGGGGGACCCGAGGATCCCCTTTCTCCTCCTCCGGAATTTCTCGCATTCAAGAAAATAATAGTGTTTAGCAGCAATCACCCTCTAACAGACTCTCAACAAAAGTTTGTGAAGAATTTGGACAACATCCCATCGATGGCCCTTCTAATCGAAGAAACATGTCGATCTGCGTTGAACCTTGCTGAAAGAGGGCTTATTGGATATTTTAATGGCCTATAGCCCTCTCCCAAAGCTATGCAAGATTGGGTGTAGAGGAACTTGACTCCATTAGTATCGGAAGGCATAAAAAGCCACTTTGTAGGCAAAGGATACTTTGTATTTATATTTGAAAATGTGGAAAATAGAAGCCTCATTTTTAGAAATGGACCATATTTTATGGGTCATCAGGGACTATATTTAAACAAATGGACCCCCAAATTTGATCCTGATCAAGATGTGCCTTCAACCATTCCAGTGTGGGTATGTCTCCCTCATCTCCCACTGCATTTTTGGAACCAGAAGTCTCTTCAAACCATTGGAAATACCCTCAGAAAGTATATTGATCAAGCAGTGAGAAAAGAACAATACTCATGTGCATGTACATTTGTTGAGGTAGATTTGGAAGTTGGGCTACCTGAATTTATCAAAACAATGGTTGCTAACTGGACCCATATCCATGAGCTGGATTACGAGCAGCTTCCATTTAAATGCAGGCACTGCCATGGCTATAGCCATTTTGCAAGGCACTGCAAAAAGAAGGTGGAAGAAGAAAGTGAGAATTCTAAAGGAGATCAATGGACCCTGGTTCAGAAAGCATCCCCAACAAAAGCTAAAGGAAAATAAGCCACAAAAGGGATCAATGCATCAACAGTAGGGCTGACTCTTGGGGTAGAGAGATATGTTCCCCTTTCGGTAGAAGCCAAAAAATTTAGTAAAGAGCTTAACACTCTAGCAGACCCTTTAGAAACAACATTGGAAGGCATAGAACAACAGAACACTTCCCCCTCTTTGGGAAAAGGTATTGAAGAAACAATCCTCTCAAGAGAAATCCTAGATACTTCCTCCCCTCCCTCATACGCTGAAATAATCAGAAAGAAGCCATTGGAAAAATATTTCTCCTCAGAGGATGAAACCTTTGAGAGGCCTTCGAAAATAGTGGGAAGAAAATCACATAAAGAAGCTAGGGAAGAAGAACCAGAAAGGAAAAAAACTCAAGGAAGCCAATCCACAATCGAAATTTCCATCGGGAGAAATACTAGAACAAGGCCTCCCAAAGGAGGAGCTACCGATCCCTTGAACAATAAATAATCAGATTAGTCTCTTGGAATTACAGAGGCTTGGGGAATCCTATGAAATATTAAGCTATCAAAGATATTCTGAAGATGGACCTTCCTAAAATCCTAATGCTCCAAGAGACCAAAATGGAAGGGCACACCCTTCTCGACATCAGCAAATCGAAATGGAAGAAAAATACAGGGAAGGTCGTAAGTGCAAGGGGATCCTCAAGTGGAATTGATACTCTGTGGTCAGAGGAACAATTTCAATTGGAGAACTCTTTGAGACCCAGCACTAGATTTTTACTGATCTAAGGCACTCCACAAGTATGTTAACCTTTTCTCTTTTTAATCTTTATGTTCTCGTGCTCTACGCTGAAAAAAGAGATTGTTGGCAATCTCTTTTTGAATTTTTAGATCTCCACTCTCCCAAGAACATCATATTAGCCAGAGATATAAATATTGTTCTAGACTCGAAAGAAAAGAGAGGAGGCAGTAGTAGTAGGTACCAAATGCTTCCCCTGGTGGAAGACCTTGTACAACAATGGGACCTCCTGGACTTCAAACCAACGAGAGGACTCTTCACTTGGTCGAACAATAGAGTAGGGGAAGAACACATCTCTACACGTCTAGACAGGATTTTTTTTTCAGAGTTCGTTGTTGCTGGAAAAGAGGTTCATCTCCTCCAAAATCCTTCCCAAGTTAACCTCTGATCATAAGCCTATCCTTCTTCTCTTTGAAGAGGAAGAAAACTTGGGCCCAATCCATTCCAGTTCAGCCCTCTTTGGAGTGAGAGAGATGGTTTCTATGATGTTGTTTGTTTGGCTTGGTCCAAATCTGTCATAGGATCCCCAAGTTATGTGTGGGAACAGAAACTCAAGGCTATAAAACATGAATTGAAAGAGTGGATCAAAAAGCCCAGTAATACCCCAACCAGCCAGAGAAAATAAGCAGTCTAGTTGTTGGAATACTGCAAATGGAAATGGAAAGAAGAGACATCACCTCTACAGAGCTTGAAAAGGAACAGATAGCCTAAATAAATTCCTATCGCTTCTTCCGCATTGAAGAAGAATATTGGAGGATTAAGTCTCGTAGCTTGTGGCTAAAAGCTGGAGACTGGAATACTTCTTTCTTCCATCGCCAATACAGAGCTCGCCTCCCCCGCAATCACATCTCAGAAATCATCTCTCCTGAAGGGTTGGTCTACAAAGTTTTTGACAAAATCAAAGCAACTGTTGAGTCTCACTTCTAGAATATTTATAGAAAAGAGAGTGATGGCAGTGAAGAGGACACAAAGGAATTTCTCTCTCACATTCCCTCTCTTTTCAGTAGATAAGACAATACTAGCCTCATGAAGCCTTTCACTGATGAAGAAATCTGCAAAGTCATATGGTCAATGGAACCAACAAGGCCCGTGGGCCTGACATATTTTCAATCCATTTCTACAGAATATGTTGGGATATTATCAAAGTTGATCTGCTGAGAATGATTAAAGGATTCCAGAATAAATCTAAGGTGGGGGGTGGCACTAATTGCGCCTTCTTAGCCTTAATCCATAAAGAGGTGAATCCTGGATCCTTTGAAAGATTCAAGCCCATCTCCCTTTGCAATGCTTCGTATAAAATCCTTGTCAATAGAATTAAGCAATTGTTGGGGAACCTCATCCCCCTCTCTCAAGGAGGGTTTGTCAAAGGTAGACACATTCTGGATAATTTCATTCAGGTTCAAGAAGCAATGCATTCCAGCCATCAACGAAAGGAGCAAGGGATGTTGATCAAGCTTGATATGGAAAATGCCTTTGATAGGGTCAACCTTTCGCTTCTCTACAAAGTACTTCTTACCTTTGGTTTCTCCACTGAATTCTTCAACCTGATCAAAGCCTGTGTTAGAGTCAGCCTTTGCAGCCTTCCTTCAGTGATCAAACATGCTCTTACAAAGTGATTTTAAGGTGTCAAGGTCAAATTTTGTCATTTCAAAGAGTCTTCAAGCAAAATTTGGTCACTAGGCATTAGGTCTAGGGTTTGTTTTCATGCTTTTCAAAGTTGTCAAAATGTCGGTCCATGTCACTATTCAGTTGAGTGTACCATCATTCAGAGGGTTTTCATCATCATGTCAAGTTCCATTGGGTCATTTTACAGTTTTTTCATGCTTCAGTTGTGCCTGGGTAAGGTCCATTTCCCTCTCCTAGAGTTTTGGAGGTAATTTCTCTTGGATGGTCAAATCATCGAAAAAAATTGTATCATGATGTTCACACACCTTCCCCTATCCTTAAAATACCTTATTAAACACTTCCCATCACTGATATTCCCCAAATTCCTCATTTTTGCACAAACCCTAGTTTCTTGCCACAACTTGGCAATTTTCTAGGCTAGGCCTGTGTTTTGCCCTTTTGGACCCCTTCCCCTCACTCAATCTCTGAGATTCCACTTTCCCCTGCTTCCTAACATCCACCCATACTTCCTAAAATTTTACCAAGAATTTATAAGCCCCTTATCCCCTTCATTTCGCTTAATTTCGACAAAATTCCTTGTTTCACACATCGGGATAAGTTTCACTCAAAAGATGTTTCAGAGAAATAAAAGATGAATTTTGGAAAACTGAGAGAGGTTTCTGTCCACAACATCCCAAGGAAGAAAAACCTCCTTCACTTTTTACACAGGTATCATGGTTTTAGAGAAATGTCAAAACTACCGTTGCCTCAGGAGAATTGAATGCACCTCTGAAGTGACCTTGGGAAAATCACTATTTCTCCTAGAATGGTTGGCCAAATGACTTGCATGATGAGTAAAATGATAACTAGACAAAAATATCTTTCCAATGAGCTATCATGAGCTCAATTTGGAGTTGAGAAAGACCTTCAAAAGTTGACTGCAACAGCGCTCTGCCTTGAGGCAGCCTCATTCTGCTCATTTTGACTAGTGTTGGGAGATTTAAATTTTGACAGGGTAAATGAAATCCAAATTGCATAATTCCACTTTTTTTGGAAAGTAGACTCCAAGAGCTTTCCAACGAGCTATCACACTCCTAATTTGGACATCGGGAAGGCCTCCAAAAGCTTCCTACAAAATGCACTATGTAGCTACTCATAGAAAAGTGCGCGCGACCCACTTGAGCGGGCGCTACCCACTTGAGGGGTGCGACCCACTTGAGCGCCACAGCCAGTGTAAAATTGAACGGGCGCTACCCACTTGGGGGGCGCGACCCACTTGAGCGGGCGCTACCCACTTAAACAACATAGCCCAGAAAATTGTGTTTTGCGCCCAGTTTTGATTCAAGTCGACTCCAACAACTTGCAAGTAGGTTTTTAAACATTGCTAAGTGATTTTTAGACATGATTATGGTGTTTTGAAAGTGGAGAAACAAATGTTTGATGTGGAGAAATGTGAAACCCATGTTCATTGAAAATTCATTTCTTAGGGTTTTGAAAGACATGTTGATAGTCTTGTGAAGGATTTCCAAGGTTGTGTTGTTGATATATATGCTCATGCCTCTACTGTCTGTGGTGTCCCTGCTCATTATTTACCTCAGCCTCACGCTCTCTCATTGCCATTACATCACTGCTCTCATTGTTATTGCCATTGTCATTTTCACACTATTCATCATTCATGTTATGACATAGTCCCATTTTCACTTGTCCACATCCTCCATTGACATTTTCAAACGTTGCAAGGGCTATTTCTATTGACCTACACTACACTCATTCCTATTCATGTGTCAAATCCCCATGTAGTCAAAGAGTGGCTATTTTCCATTCAAATTCCTTGTGACAGTCCTTTTCCCATTGTGATATTTCCCATAGCACCTTGACATATATGTGACACATCTGACATTCGAGCATACACCAAACTCTTGTTTTCATCATAACCATATCAGTATGCTTTCATACATATTGTGACACCATGATAGAGACCGACACATACAACCGAGATAGTGTTTTCACCACAGGAACTACATGCACTAGGAGAGCACTAAAACGGCGGAAAAGGCCCGATCCACTCCGGATTTTGGCCGAGGCTTCATTGGTTGGGCATGATACATGATGGAGGGTCTTCACTCCGAATTTGAGCAAATTCGGAGAAAATTTTGTCATTTTAAAATATTTTGGTCTAAAAGCAGGTTTTTCAGTTAAGCGGGTAGCGCACGCATATGCTCACTTTTTTTTGGGACACTTGCTGAAGGAAAGCTTTGCATTTTTGGAGTTTTCATGGTAAGTTATGCATCCTCAGGCATTGCCAAAGCATTTCATCGGATTCTGGATGGTCAAAAAGCTCAAAAACACCATGAAAACCACCTTGCTGCCACCTTTTGCACCAGCAGGAAGTACTTCTGGGAGAATGAAGTTTTGGAGGAGCAAATGAGCTCCAAATTGAGAAATTCCACTTGGGTTGGATAGCCAACATCTAGGGCTTTCCAACAAGCTATCATGAGCTCTATTTGGATGCCGGGAAGTACTTCAAAATCAGGCTGAAAGGCGCGCAACCAACTTAGCTTAGGGGCGCGACCCACTTAAATTTTTGGCTGAATTTTCAACTTCTAGCTCAGAGTTTCGGCCAGTTTGGACCAGTTTTGCTTGTGGATGAAATTTTTGGGTTTTTATGATGTAAATTGATGGTTGGCATGTAACTTTGGCTTATTTTTACCTATTCTAGAAGATTCACTCTCCAAAAGTGAAAATCATGTAAATGAATCAGTTTCCACTCTTTTAGAGGCAAGTTGTTAGCTGCCTAGATTTTAGTTCCTTGATTAGAATTTGGTTGGAACTGCTCCTAGAAGGAGGAATTCGACCCCTAGAGGCATGGGAAGGGGTTAGGATGCTCTATATGATGTAATTTCTCAATCCTTTTCGGAGGTTGGAGAGGTTGGACTCTTGGGAAACTTTTGGCACACATTGTAAATATTTTTCATATTTTGGCAAAGGAAAGATCAGAGGTTTTGCGGCACTTGTTGGGATCATTGTGGTGTTTTGTTCTTGATGGTGTTTTCTCTCTGTTTACTGTAAGTTCTTCAAGTTTAATGTATGCCATTCCTTTCATATGCTTTTGAACTAAATTGAATGAGTAGATGAGGTTGAATCCATTGTTTACCGTGCTCTGCCTTTGAATTCATTTAGTTCTATATGTTTTCGACTGTTTGGAGAGGATCCAAGTTCTTCTTTTCCCTCTTCAGCTCCTCGTCGGTCTAATCTGTCTGTATATCCAATCAAAAGCATCAATACAATCACCTACCTCGCCCCAACTCGAAATCTGCAAAGGTTTGACCTTATCCCCGGACCCAAAATTTGTTTTCCCATTTCTCTAGCGAAAACCCAAAAAATCAAAATCAAGCATTCCTATCTCTTTACTAGCCTAAAATCAGTTCCCATTGTAAGTCATCTCGCACCCGATTGCTCATTTTATCGAGATTGATGGAGAGAGCCCTCTCCTGTCCTCGTAGGGCTAGCTACGAGGTTAAGCGTGGTTTGATGTAGCCTTGAGTTTATCTCATTTCAGCCTGAGGTAAATTTGAGCGCTAACATAGTGGCGACCATACTGGGGAAGAATTGGTTTGCTTGTTGATGTCATTTGTTTCATTAGCTACAGACGGAGTCTGAAGTCATGCCAGGAAGCCTTCGAACTGCACATTTCTCTGCGAGTGCATAGTAGATAAACGCTGCTTCAGTCCATCTCCGGTCTAGCTTGTGAATGTGACACTCGACTTGTAGATTGTCTTGCCCCAGTATATGTATCAAGATCAGATCTGATGGTTGATGGTGGACAACGATCAGACATAAGAAGGCTGAAATCATTCACTTGGTGACTCCAATTCAAAGTCTGGAGGACTGACTCTTTCTCTGAGAAAATGGAAGGATCTTACACAAAGTTCAGGTATCTAAAGTGGAATGGTATTCAGGATCTAATCTGCTTTCTCGTAAATTACTTCTTTGTTGGTCTTGAAGCTATCCTGAAAGTTTTTCAAAGTTTGTTGTATGAGAAAGGTCATCAAAATCTTCACTCGACCCATTCAAAAAGTGTAAATGTTGAGTTTCCCTTTGATCCTGGTCTCCTTACTTTTCCCACATATTATGATGACTCTCTTCAGAGTGATGAGCCAGAAAATCAAGCTGATCCCACAGCTCTTGTACATGCCCCTACACCTTGTAAAATTCCAGATCGGTACAAACCTCTTGTTTTACCTTCTGTTCTTCATGCTTTTCCTGCAAATTATGATCTATATCTACCAAGATTTGATGGTGAATGTAACAATGTCAATTCTGAGCAACATGTGCAGAATGTTGAGAATTTTCTAGATCTTTTTGAAGTTGATAATGAAGATGTTAGTATTAGGCTTTTTGCTCTTTCTTTGCAAGGCCAAGTGAAGAGTTGGTTTAAAGCCCTGCCTGATGCGAGCATTTCAGATTTCCAGCAGTTGGTCAAAGTTTTCCTTGACAGGTGGATGATCGGACAGAACTTTTTGTTGATTATAGAGGAGTATAACCAGCTGAAAATATTGCCAGGAGAGACAGTACAACAATTTTCTGCTAGATTTAACCAAGTTTATTATTCGATGCCATTTGATATAAGACCTTCTCCTAGATCTGCTCTCTTGCACTACCCGGGTGCCTTTGATCTGGAAATGGAGTTTCAGCTGAGAGAAAAGAATATTGCAACACTTCACGAAATGCAGAACAAGGCAGTAAATGTAGAGGCTCATTTGCTGATCTTGAGGGCAAGGTTGAAGGAAGAAGAGATGAAAAACATAGATCCGGAGAAATCGACACCTTCAGAGGAAAAGCTTGATCTTTTCGTAAACGCAGTAGAAGAGATGGTGCGGAAAATAACTACAAAAAATGAAAATGACATTCAAGAACAAGTTGCTGATCCAAAACATTTTGTTTCTGATCCCAGTAGTCATAGTGATTGTTTTATAGATCATTGTGAAGAAGAGAGAGCTGTTGATATGATGTGTATGTTTGATGATGTGTTTTATACTGATGAATTGCCTTAGTTTGATCAGTATGATGATGATTATGTTCTCCAAAGAGAAGCTAATCTTGCAGACAAATCAGTAGCTAGTTTGTGCGAGGAGGAAGTTCACTTTCAGCAGCTCGAGTACAGTGATCAACCGATGCATATCAGCTATGGCAATGATGAGGAAAGTGCAGAAAATTTTGACGTAAGTGAAGGATCTTTGCCTTTTTGTTTTGATTCGTTTTAGTTCATTAGAGATAACTTCCATGCAATCAGAAATCAAACGTCAACAAGTCTTGATCTGGATCATCTTGAGGGCAACGAAAACTTCTCATATTCAGATTTGCAGCCCCCAAAAGTCATTGATTGTCAAGTTGCAGTTGAAGACTTGGAAGTGGGCACACATGATTTAATGATTCAAGGTGACTCCATACCTTTCTGTTTTGAATCATTTCAGCTTTTGAAAGATAAATTGCATAGTAAATCTTCAGATGAGCAGCTTGTAGCATCAGATTTGCAGCCATCCAATGCAATTTAAGGTCAGATTACAGATGAAGGTGTGGAAGATGAAATACATGATTTGATGATGCAAGAAAATTCTATACCCTTTTGTTTCGAATCATTTCAGTTTATAAAGTAGAATATTCGTAATATGTCTCAAGGAAAAGAGGAAAAGCCAGTAGGATGTCATACAGTTTCAAGGGATACAGTGCAGCAATCTTCTCGATTTTTTGATGATCCTATTGCTCGTGTGTTGGATGATATTTGTTATAAAAATTCTGCTCCATTAGCTAACCATGTGCCCGAAAAGAATGTTGATGATAATCTTATTCAAAGGTCACCTTCATTGTCTTGTTTAACAGATTGTTCATTGCATAGCACATGTCAATATTTCCATTCATATGAGGAGATTGATGAAGGAGACTTTTGTTCTGTCTGGAATCAGCAACAGAGTTTGATTTTTCATGAATTTCAGGATCCTTTTGATAGCTTGCTGCAATCACCAAAGAAAAGCACCGCAGATGTGATGAAAAGTTTAAGATCAAGGTATGGAGATTATCTGGACCAGAGCTATGTTTATGAAGATCCATTCGCAGTATTCTTGCAGTCATCCAGTCAATTCATGCTTTGCAAGTTTATCAGCAGTCCACTTGGTTCAAAGTTTCCATGGGAGTTTCCTTTCAGTAGTTATTTCTCGTTGTTCACAAGTGAGCACTTGCGGAGAAATCAAACAGCAGCCGGAATGCTTACATGGTTGCATTGGCTATTCCATTTCACTTGATCGGGTGGTGAAAAGTACAATTAGAGTAGGTTTGATGAATAAGATCTACTTTGAGCATCTTTTCCAGTTTGTCGGTTGTGTTTAAGTATCGAGTCAGTTTTTAGTTGAGTGAGAGTCAATTTGTGTCGTCAAGTCATCATTTTTCAGTCATGCATTTCAGTTTGAGTTTTTTATTCTATTGCCCAATGGATAAGGCACTGGTCTGCTCTCCCAAAGATCCGCCGTTCTTGGCACCTCCAAGGAGCTACCATCCCCATTGGAGCCAATGTTAGAGTCAGCCTTTGCAGCCTTCCTTCAGTGATCAAACATGCTCTTACAAAGTGATTTTAAGGTGTCAAGGTCAAATTTTGTCATTTCAAAGAGTCTTCAAGCAAAATTTGGTCACTAGGCATTAAGTCTAGGGTTTGTTTTCATGCTTTTCAAAGTTGTCCAAATGTCGGTCCATGTCACTATTCAGTTGAGTGTACCATCATTCAGAGGGTTGTCATCATCATGTCAAGTTCCATTGGGTTATTTTACAACTTGTTCATGCTTCAGTTGTGCCTGGGTAAGGTCCATTTCCCTCTCCTAGAGTTTTGGAGGTAATTTCTCTTGGATGGTCAAATCATCGAAAAAACTTGTATCCTGATGTTCACACACCTTCCCCTATCCTTAACATACCTTACTAAACACTTCCCATCACTGAGATTCCCCAAATTCCTCATTTTTGCACAAACCCTAGTTTCTTGCCACAACTTGGCAATTTTCTAGGCTAGGCCTGTGTTTTGCCCTTTTGGACCCCTTCCCCTCATTCGATCTCTGAGATTCCA
Source organism: Pinus albicaulis (assembly GCA_034641835.2). NCBI lineage: Eukaryota > Viridiplantae > Streptophyta > Pinopsida > Pinales > Pinaceae > Pinus > Pinus albicaulis. The sequence continues at coordinate 871,733,445 of CM076571.1, forward strand.
CTTTCCCCTGCTTCCTAACATCCCTCCCTACTTCCCAAAATTTCCCCAAGAATTTAGAAGCCCTTTATCCCCTTCATTTCGCTTCATTTCGACAAATTCCTTGTTCCACCCATCGGGATAAGTTTCACTCAAAAGATGTTTCAGAGCAATAAAATATGAAATTTTGAAAACTGAGAGAGGTTTTTGTCAAAAACATGCCAAGGAAGAAAAACCTCCTTCACTTTTTACACAGGTATAATGGTTTTGGAGAAATATCAAAAATACCGTTGCCTCAGAAGAATTGAATGCACCTCTGAAGTGACCTTGGGAAAATCAAGATTTATCCTAGAATGGTTGGCCAAATGACTTGCATGATGAGTCAAATGATAACTAGACAAAACTATCTTTCCAATGAGCTATCATGAGCTCAATTTGGAGTTGAGGAAGACCCTCAAAAGTTGATTGCAATAGGTCAGCTTGAGGCAATTTATTTACTTCATTTTTTTGACTAGTGTCGGGAGATTTGAATTTTGATGGTGGGAAGATGAACTAAATTGTGGCGACTTTACTTGTGTTGGAACAGACTCCAAGAGATTTTAACGAGCTATCACACGCATTTGGACATAGGGAAGGCCTCCAAAAAGCTTCCTACAAAATGCACTAGCTACTTCATAGAAAAGTGCGCTACGTATTCACTTGAGCTGCCAGCTACCCACTCTTGAGAGGGCGCGAATTCACTTGAGCGCCACAAAACTTAAAATTGAACTGGCGCTACCGATTCTGGGAAAGGACCCACTGAGTGGGCGCTACCCACTTAAACAACATAGCCCAGAAAATTGTGTTTTTGCGCCTTGGGCTTTGATTCAAGTCGATCCCAACAACTTGTATAGGTTTCTAAACATTACCTGCTGATTTTTAGACATACATTATGGTGTTTTTGTATGGAGAAACAAATGTTTGATGTGGAGAAACGTGAAACCTATGTTCATTGAAAATTCATTTCTTAGGGTTTTGAAAGACATGTTGATAGTCTTGTGAAGGATTTCCAAGGTTGTGTTGTTGATATATATGCTCATGCCTCTACTGTCTGTGGTGTCCCTGCTCATTATTTACCTCAGCCTCACACTCTCTCATTGCCATTACATCACTGCTCTCATTGTTATTGCCATTGTCATTTTCACACTATTCATCATTCATGTTATGACATAGTCCCATTTTCACTTGTCCACATCCTCCATTGACATTGTCAAACGTTGCAAGGGCTATTTCTATTGACCTACACTACACTCATTTCTATTCATGTGTCAAATCCCCATGTAGTCAAAGAGTGGTTATTTTCCATTCAAACTCCTTGTGACAGTCCTTTTCCCATTGTAATATTTCCTATAGCACCTTGACATATATGTGACACATCTGACATTAGAGCATACACCAAACTCTTGTTTTCATCATAACCATATCAGCATACTTTCATACACATTGTGACACCATGATAGAGACCGACACATACAACCGAGACAGTGTTTTCACCACAGGAACTGCATGCACCAGGAGAGCACTAAAATGGCGGAAAAGGCCTGATCCACTCCGGATTTTGGCCGAGGCTTCGTTAGTTGGGCATGATGCATGATGGAGGGTCTTCGCTCCGAATTTGAGCAAATTCGGAGAAATTTTTGTCATTTCGAAATATTTTGGTCTAAAAACAGGTTTTTCAGTTAAGCGGGTAGCGCGCCCATTTGCTCACTTTTTTTCGGGACACTTGCTGAAGGAAATATTTGCATTTTTTGATTTTTCATGGTAAGTTATGCATCCTCAGGAATTTCCAAAGCATTTCATCAGATTCTGGATGGTCAAAAAGCTCAAAAACACCATGAAAACCACCTTGCTGCCACCTTTTGCACCAGCAGGAAGTACTTCTGGGAGAATGAAGTTTTGGAGGGGAAAATGAGCTCCAAATTGAGAAATTCCACTTGGGTTGGATAGCCAACATCCAAGGCTTTCCAACGAGCTATCATGAGCTCAATTTGGATGCCGAGAAGTGCCTCAAAATCAGGCTGAAAGGCGTGCTGCCCACTTAATTCAGGGGCGCTACCCACTTAAATGTTTGGCTGAATTTTCAACTTCCAGCTCAGAATTTCGGCCAGTTGGGACCAGTTTTGCTTGTGGATGAAATTTTTGGGTTTTCATGATGTAAATTGATGGTTGGCATGTAACTTTGGCTTATTTTTACCTATTCTAGAAGATTCACTCTCAAAAAAGTGAAAATCATGTAAATGAATCAGTTTCGACTCTTTTAGAGGCAAGTTGTTAGCTGCCTAGATTTTAGCTCCTTGATTAGAATTTGTTGGAACTGCTCCTAGAAGGAGGATTTCAACCCCTGGAGGTGTGGGAAGGGGTTAGGATGCTCTATATGATGTAATTTCTCAATCATTTTCAGAGGTTGGAGAGGTTGGACTCTTGGGAAACTTTTGGCACACATTGTAAATATTTTTCATATTTTGGCAAAGGAAAGATCAGAGATTTTGCGGCACTTGTTGGGATCCTTGTGGTGTTTTTTTCTTGATGGTGTTTTCTCTCTGTTTACTGTAAGTTCTTCATGTTTAATGTATGCCATTCCTTTCATATGCTTCTGAACTAAATTGAATGAGTAGATGAGGTCGAATCCATCGTTTACCGTGCTCTGCCTTTGAATTCAGTTAGTTCTATATGTTTTCGACTGTTTGGAGAGGATCCAAGTTCTTCTTTGCCCTCTTCAGCTCCTCGTCGGTCTAATCTGTCCGTATATCCAATCAAAAGCATCAAGACAATCACCTACCTCACCCCAACTCGAAATCTGCAAAGGTTTGACCTTATCCCCGGACCCAAAATTTGTTTTCCCATTTCTCCAGCGAAAACCCAAAAAATCAAAATCAAACATTCCTATCTCTTTACTAGCCTAAAATCAGTATTCATTGTTCATTATAAGTCATCTCAGCCCCTCTGAAAACATTTGCCGAGATAGACCCGGAGAGAGCCCTCTCCTGTCCTCGTAGGGCTAGCTACGAGGCTGAGCGTGGTTTGATGTAGCCTTGAGTTTTACCTTATTTCAGCCTAAGGTATATTTGAGCGTTAACAGCCTGCACAGACAATCCATGGATAGCCCCGCTTGTCAATGGAAGACCTGCAAATTATTTTCAAGCTTCGAGGGGTTTAAGGAAAGGCTACCCTCTCTCCCCATTCCTTTACATTTTAATGGCAGATACTCTCAGCAAAAAACTGACAGTAGGAAAGCACGTCGGGACAGTTCCAGGTATAATATTGTTGAAATATTTGGATCCAATCAACCATGCTCTCTTTGCAGACAATTCTCTCCTGTTAGGCAGAGTCTCCATGAGGATCTCAAACACCATCAAATTAATTCTCCATAGCTTCTGTAATGTATCGGGTGCACTCATCGAAGAGTGCAGTGTATGGGTGGAATGTTGACCAACAAACCATCCACAAAATGATGCATCACCTGGGCTTTGCTAGACATGCCAATTAGGAAAAAATAAAGTAACTTGGGCTTCCCTTAACGCTCAAAGTTAATAAGAATGAAATGTGGGGTGAATTCATATGCAAAATCAATCGAAAATCGCCTCTTGGGGAGGCCATTGGCTCACCAATGGCGGAAAACTAATTCTCATCAAATCTGTACTCTTGGCCTTGCCAATTTATCAGGCCTCCTTTTTGTTGGCCACTAAGTCAATCACTGAGAAGGTAACAAAGTTAATCTGAGACTTCCTTTGGCGTGGTGGGAAAGGCAATCAGAAGAAGTTCAATTAGGTCAATTGGGAAATGGTAAAATTCTTGATTTCGAAAAGTAGACTCCAGATTAGAGATCCCACACTCGCAAATATTTCCTTGGGCTACAATATTCTATGGAAGCTATATTTAGATCCAAAACATTTGGTCAGTAAAATCCTAAAAAATAAGTATGTTAAAGGAGCTCCTCTGAGAAATCTGCAGGTCAAAAACATTCCAAAAGGCTCTTTGATCTGGAATGTCTGCATGAGAGGAATAGAATTCTTCAAAAAACACCTCTACTGTATTCTTGAAAATGGGAAAAAAATTGTTGTGGCAAGGTAGTATAATGGGACATCCGCCCCTTGCCAACTCTAAAGATATAAAAGGGATCCATGAGTGGCTTTCTCAGCACGGCATCCTCAAACTTGAAGACATATCTACATGGGATGAGATAGGAAATTGGCATTCCTGGTCCTTTCCCAAAGTCCCTGGGCATCTGCAATCCCAACAAAACATGCTCAAAGAGGAGCTATCTAGCTCAACTCTGGTCCACAAGCAGGCTTCAGATGCTTGGGGCTGGGGAAACATAGGAACATACACTGCTACGCATGGATTTCGGTACCTACAATCTCAGAGAGAGGCGAATCAGCCTTCCAGCTTTTGGAAACAGGTTTGGGATTCCTTCACTCTTCCCAAAATTAATTTCTTCTTCTAGGTTCTAATGCATAAGAATATATTGACAGGGGAAAATCTGATAAAAATAAGTATTCTTGGACCTCATAGATGTGTGCTTTGTAGAAATACTCTTTAAACAATGAATTATCTCTTTTTCGACTGCTCCTTTGCCAAAGACGTGTGGAATTTTATCCTTCATGGTCTCAATGTCTCAGCCCCAACCCAGATCTCTGTGGTTGATATTTTTTCCACTTGGAAGGCGTGATATCCTCATGCAATTTCCAGCAAGTCTCTATGGTTCCGAGTATGGAAAAACATCTGCAAATACGCCTGCTAGAAAATATGGATTCCTATAAATGATCATATTTTAAATAGCACTTCTTCGTCCCCTTCAATGGTGGCAGCCAAAGCCAAAGCACTCCTTCTTGAGACAACATCACAACACCCTCATAAACCCGAAAGCTCACTCCTCCGTGAAGAAAAGAATTGGATGGGAACCTTTTTTTATTGGGACAAAAATCAAACCAAAACTAGCCCCTTCACCAATCCAAGATGGCGCTTACGGGATCTAGACTAAATATTTCAAGCATGGTGGAGGAAGCAGGGTAAAGCAATGATCTTCTTCGACGGAGCCTGCAAATCCTGGGAATGCGGGTGCCGGGGGTGTGCTCTATTTCTCGGATGGTATGAGAAGAGACAGATTCAGCTGGAGTCTTGAACAGAGAACAAATAATCAGGAAGAAATCCTTGGTCTGATAAAAGAATGCCAAATAGCTCGCGAGAAAGGTATTAGAGAATTCCAAGCTTTCAGCGACTCAGAAATTTTGATAAAGATGTTAAATTCAGAGGACCATTTCAACAATCCAATCCTAAAAAATAGCCTTCAAAGGCTGAAGTAAATGCTATTAGACTTCTCCTCATACCAATTATTTCACATACTCAGAGGTTTGAACAAGGAAGCGGACACCAATGCAAACAAAGGTTGCCTCCTCCCGCATGGAGCTTTCAGTAAAAATGATGAAACCCCTTCCCAAATCTTTATTCCATGAATTTGTAGTGAAGTCTCTCATGTCATGGAAAGCTGGCTTGAAGCTATGTAATGATGGTTGATTCGGCCCCGACCCAACCAGTTTTTAACTATAAATAAATATAACCATTACAGTTAAAAACAAAAATTAACACATTAATATTTTAATTTATTAATTAAAAAATTATTTATTTATCATTTTAACTATTAGTATTTGATCCTTTTTTTTGTAATTTTGGCATGAATACATCCTCAACATGTCTAATATATCACCCTGATGGAGGTGGGGAATTGAACCAGTGACTTCATATCAAGGAGTGCCTTAACAAAGCACCCGATCACCATCTATCCAAGACCCCATAGATAGTATTTGATCCATTTAAATATTAACTAATATATTAGTTAAAACATGTATTAAGAGATTAATAAACCCAATAAATTTTTAAGATTAATAAATCTAAGGGATAAGTAAAATAAACCCAAGGGATTCATCGGTGGTAGGAGATATAAATCTTACTCATTTACTCTTTTTGGATGATGTTCTCATTTTCATTGATGGATCTCAAAGGGATATAGTAACAATTAAAAATGTGCTCATTCTATTTAGCAATGCTACAAGTATGGAGATCAATTCTAAAAAATATACTTTATTTTAAAATGGATGTTAAAGGGATGAGATGGATTATGCTCGTAGTATGTTCCCCTTTTGGCATCTACAATTTGACGATGGGCTAAATATCTTGGATTTGACCTGAAGCCAAATGATTATAAGAAATATGAATGGATGTGGTTGTTGGTGAAAAATAAAAATAAAAATAATAAAAGTTTGGAGCCATAGATGTTTGTCACTTGCATATGGATTAGTACTCATTAAATCCATTTTGGAGACAATTCCAGTATTTTTGATGTCTTTGTCTTGGATACCCGAAGGTATTTTGAATTTGGTTCCAAAGTGTTATTAAGATGATTTATGGAAAGAATCAAATTAAGGAAAAAATTTCACGTGGGTGAGATGGGAAAGGATAAAATGACCAAAAAAATAGGGAGGATGAGGATTAAAAAACCTAAGTTACTTTTTGCAAGTGATTCCCAGAATTAAAAACACAGGGGATTATTAATATTATAAACCCAAGGGATAAATATTATAAATTCAAGGGATAAATATTATAAATCCAAGGGATAATATATTATAAACTCGGAGGATTAATAAACCAAAAGGATCAACATTATAAAGTCAAGAAATTAATATTATAAACTCAAAGAATTAATAAGCTCAATGGATCAAAATTAAAAACCCAAGGGGTTAATTTTGTAAACCCAAATGATAAATGTGGTTGAATATGTTATGGTTTATAATATTTATACATTAACATATGTTAACTAATTTTTTACTATTGTCGACATCGTCAACTATAGTCAACATGAGCATCATAGTAAACAATCGTCAACATGTCTACCATTGTGAATCAGACTCACTTTGTGAATCATGATCTATTTATAAGTGACATATAATGAACCATAATGGATGATCATGGTAGACCATGGAGTCTTATAGTGGATGGAGATATATAAACCCTAATATAAATATTATAAACCCTTAAATAAGCATGGTTGATTTTAATATTGAGATAATATTTGTCACAATGTGACATTGGACCGTGTTTGACCACGATTGACCAATGTCCAATGTCACATTGTGACAACCATGGTCAACCATGTTCCAACGTTGCATCGTGACAAAGATTTTCTCAATATGAAAATCAACCATGGCCAACCATGGCCCAACATCCCATTGTGACAAATATTGTCCTAATATGAAAATAAATCAAGGTCAAAAATGGTCATCTATAGTCCAACATCTCATTATGACAAAAAAATTATTAATATGAAAATCAACCGTAGTAAACCATGGACAACCATGTTTATTTAAGGTCTTATAATATTTATCCTAGGGTTTATATATCTTAGGTTTATATTATTCCCTTGTGTTTTTAGTATTAATCCCTTGGGTTTATTATTCCCTTGGGTTTATAATATTAAACCCAAGGTATATAAACCGTAAGATAAATATTATAAACCCCTAAATAAACATTGTTGATTTTCATATTGTTGCATTGTGAGAAATATTGTCTCAATATGACATCAATCATGGTCCACCATGGTCCATCATGGTCCACCATGGTCCATCATGTTCCACCATGGTCAATCATGGTCAACCATGGTCACATTGAGATAAATATTGCCTCATGCTCCAATGTAACATTGTGACAAACATGGTCAAACATGGTCCAACGTCGCATTATGACAAGATTGTCTCAATATGAAAATCAACCATGGTCAAGCATGGTCCAACTCCTCATTGTGACAAATATTGCCTTGATATGAAAATCAATCATGGTCAGCCATGGTCGAACATCACATTGTCACAAAGATTGTCTCAATATGAAAGTCAGTCGTTTTCAACCATGGTTAGCCGTCGTCAACCATGGTTAATCACGGTAAACTATGGTCAAATGTCACATTGCCACAAAAATTATTTCAATATGAAAATCAACCATGCTTAACCATGGTTAATCATTTTCAACCATAGTTGACCATGTTTAACCATGGTCCAATGTCGCATTGTGAGCCCGATTGTCTCATTATGAAAATAAATCATGGTCAATCATGGTAAACCATGGTCCAATGTCGCATTGTGAGCCTGATTGTCTCATTATGAAAATAAATCATGGGCAACCATGGTAAACTATGGTCCAATGTTGTAACGTAACGAAGATTGTCTCAATATGTAAATAAACCATGGTCAACCATGTTTATTTTAGCGTTTATAATATTTATTATAGAGTTTATTTACCCTGGTTTATAATATTAATCTTAGTGTTTATCATGGGATATTCTCGATATTAAAATCAATCATGGTCTATGATCAATCTTGGACAACCATGGTCCAATGTCGCATGTGACAAATATTGTATCAATATGAAAATCAACCATGGTCAACCATGTTTATTTTAGGGTTTATAATATTTATCTTAGGGTTTATATACCTTGGGTTTATAATATTAATCCCAAGGGGTTAATATTATTCCCTTATTTTTATAATCCATTGGCATTTTAAAATTTCCCTTGGGTTTATAATATCAATCGCTTGGGTTTATTAATATAAGGGTTCATAGTCCTAGGGTATAATATTATTCATAGGGTTTATAATATTAATCCTAGGGTTTAATATAAATCCCTTGGGTTTATAATCATGGTCAACCATGGACCAAAGTCACTTTGTGACAAATATTGTCTCAATATGGAAATCAACCATGCTTAACCATTGTCAACCATCATCAAACATGGTCAGTCATCATCAACCATGGTCCAACATTGCATTCTGACAAATATTGTATAAATATGAAAATCAACCATGGTTAACCATGTTTATCTTACTGTTTATAATATTTATCGTAGGGTTTATATACCTTGGTTTATAATATTTATCTTATGTTTTATCATAGGATTTTATTAATGTGAAAATAAATCATGGTAAAACATGGTCCAACGTCACATTGTGAAGGTGAACACGCGATTTCGGTGTTGGAGGAGGACCTGCATTGTCGCAGTTGTCGTTTTAGCACTAAAGCTTACAAGAAAAATGGGTTTTGAATGGGATTCGATTGATTTGGAACCGACGCCAGAAAACCTGCTTACAGTCTGGGGCACGAAGTGTTAAAAAAGAATATGGAGAGGTATATTCCATCCATCGATGATGCAATTCTGAAAAACAAAGACCCAGAAGGGCCTGGGGCTTTTCAAATGGTGTATCTCTCTTGGAAGAAAGCCTACAGAGTACATTCAACTGCGCTTGGAGGGAAGCACGAGGCAAGGTTTCAATAGCAAACGACAACCCTTGGGAAGCAAGGAGTTGCTCAAGGTTCGAAAAACCTATTAAACCCTACACCGCAAGGTATTTCCTCAATCTCGTTTTTCTCAGGGGGTTGGAAGACATAGTTGCTAGTTGTGTTTTTCAGAGTTTAGCTGGCCTTAAGGGTTTCTTGGGAGAGAGCCACAGATTCTTAAATCTAGGCAAAGGAGCCCATTTGGATGCCCCTAGTACCCAAAAAATCCCACATCAGTGGTAGGGCATTAGTTTCCTTGAAATTTTCTCTTCTCGCAGGGGATTGAAGCAATGAGTTCAGGGCCGGAGGTAGGTAAGGGTTTGTCTAAAAACCCTAGTGTTTTTAGGTAGACGGCGTTGGGATAGTTAAGGGTTCATCCACCTGCATCTTTAGCTGAGGAACAGGGAAGGTTCTTAGGTTTCCATAGAAGTGAGAAGCAACAGGAGGTATCTGGGGTAGCCAGACAACAAGAAGGACTTCAAGAAGAAGGAGGCCCTTCACAAGAGGCAATTCAGAACTCTTTGGAAGGGGGACTTGGGTCGCTTGTTATTGAAGGAATAGATGCTATCTAAAGTTCATTGGAGGGAGAGGAAGATGGAAGGAGTGGGGTTGCAGGAAAAAAGAGAAATAATTCCAAGCTGATCAAAAAAAAGGAAGAGAGCCCATGTTGTGTTTTCGCAGTGGACATTCTCATTGATGAAGTAATGGAAGTAGCAGAAACAATTCTAGTAGGCAAAGTCAGATGAAGGAAATTTTCTCTCAATTACATCACAAGCTGGACAGCCTTAGCATGGGTGGATGCCCCTGGGAGTCATACAGATATCCAAACTTTAGCCTGAGGGTGGTTCATGATTAAATTCGAGAAAAAGGAGCATCTGTAATGGGTATTAGAAAAAAACTGGAATTTTGGGAAAAGGCCTATTTTATTCATGAAATGGACGCCACTGTTTGATGCTCAGAAGGAAAAAATTGAAGAAACACCAATCTGGGTAAAGCTCTCGGGGCTACCAATACCCTTATGGACGGATTCGGCTTTTAGATCTATTGGGAACACGGTAGGTGAGTTCCTTGAAGTAGATCTGTCTCTCCAACAGACCAAGGATCTGAGCGCTACCAGAATTTTGGTCAATATAAACCCTAAATAAGGCCTAGCATAATAAATGTGCCTTAAATATAAGGAATTAGAGTTTACACAAACATTGGACTATGAACACTTTCCTTTTCGATGCCACCAATGTCATAAATATGGACATATGGAAAATGATTTCCCGCTTGGGCACCAAAGAAGAATGAAGCAGAAAAGGATAAACTGAGGGCCTCTTAAGCCCTGGGCTGCGGAAGAGCCCAAGGCATCTGAGGGGGAGATGATGGAAGGGGTTGATGGAGCAAGTGGAAACAGAACAGAAACAGCTCCTACTGAAAAAATGCCAGAGCAAAAAAACCCTATTGCAATGGAACAAGATCTGAAATGCCCTCCAGTTTCTTCACCCCTTCATGAAGTTGAGCTCGTTGCACCTACTCAAGAGGGTACGATATTGGTCTCTTATCCCTCTCCTTTCACCTCTTCATGTACTTCTGTTTTTTCTTATTCAAAGTATGGTCCTTCCAGGCCACCTCAAATGGAATATTTGCAAATGCATGATGTTATTGAGTCTCTGGACAGTATCATCACCTCCATCCCAGTTACCCCGTTGGAAACCCCCCCTGTTCCTGGACTTGGATCGCCCCCTCCTCAGCCTTGTATCCCTGAGAAACCCCCATATTAATTAAGATATCTATTGAATAAATCTTTGAAGGAGGAGACTATTGGAGGTTTTGAGACTAATCCAATCTTGATAGGCCCAAGAAAGATGAGAGGTAGGAAATCCAATCTTTCCAAGGCCCAAGTTAGGGAAAAAATTGACATTGTAGATGGAAAGCAACATTCCGTATCTGGGGTACTTAGAGCAGCGCAGACCCCCCACCCCCCCCCCCCAAGGTTATCGATTATCATCCTCTCTTTCAATTGCAGGGGTTTTGCTATTCAACCCAAAAAATTAGCACTTAGGGCTTTGATGAATTCCTACGAACCGAAGGTCCTTATGTTACAGGAGACATTGGGAATGGGGGAAGAAGTCGTTGGAACACTATCCAAGATGTTCTCGGGGTGGTCTTTTCAGGCCCTCGATGCTCAAGGAAGATCTGGGGGCTTGGCGTTGGGCATAAAATCTAGGAAGCTGAAGGAAATATCTTCTTGGGGTTTTGAAAATGCCTTAGCCATGGAAGTATATTCAAATGATCTCTTCACCCTCTCCTTCTCTTAAATGTATACAGGCCCTGTTTGGACAGGGTGTTGTACTGGAACAAACTTTTTGCTAAGTCCTGCTTGAATAACTCTAATTTTATTTTGGGAGGAGACCTAAATTTTTCCTTGGGGGTTTTTGAATCCTTGGGTCCTTTTGCTCGAGAATATCCCCTCACAGGTTTCTTCCTTAGTAAGCTAGTCTCCTCTCACCTGGTGGATGCAAACCTAATCAAACCCATACCCACTTGGAGGAACATAAGAATGGGGGAGGATAGGGTGGCCAAGAATTTGGGTCAATTCCTCCTAAATGAAGAGCTGGTAGCTAGATCCACTATATTTAGGCATTGGGTTGGGGAAGGGGGCATATCTGACCACCTGCCCATCCTTCTAGAGATCAAAGTTCCACATAAGAAGCCGAGAGCACCCTTCAAGTTAAACTCTTCCTAGATCAAATATGAATCTTTCAACACTTTGTTTCATGACACCTGGAGGGTAGGAGGGACGGTTGAACCAGATAGTATGAGCTCGTTGTTTATGGAGAATCCAAAGAAAATGAAAAAATCTACCTTGGAATGGGCAAAGGCAAAAAAAATCAAGGAGGAGGAAGAATTATGGAAGATAAATGAAGAACTTGATTTCCTCTAAAGCCCGGGGAGTGCTAGATATGTCTCCTTTGAATCGAGGGATAGATTAAAGAGTCTTGAAGCTTCAAGAAGGAAACTTTTATTGGAAAGGGAAGAAATTTAGCGTCTCAAAAGCAGGGCCATCTGGCTGAGAATAGGGGATGAAAACACAAAAAAATTTCAGAACTATGCAAGGAAGGAAAAATATTAATATCATTTGGGGAATGTAGACAGAGGAAGGAAGTACTGCATGATCTTTCAAAGACTTATCTTCTTTGGGAGTGAAGCACTTCAAAACTTTGTTCAAAGCCCCTGCGGAGGCATCTATAGCAAAAGTGATTAGGGTTGCTCAGTTTTTTCCCAGATATATAGATGAATAAGGGAATGAAAAGATAATGGAGCCTGTCTTGAAAGAGGAGGTGGAAGGGATCCTCAAGGCAATGTAGAAGGACAAGAGCCCAGGACTAGATGGTTGGATGGTGGAATTTTTCCAACACTTCTTTGAATCATTGGGAGATGACCTGCTTGCAGTGATGGAAGAGTCAAGGCGCACGGGAACCATATATCAACCATTCAATTCCACTTTCCTCGCCCTCATTCCCAAGAAGGAGGATCCAAAATCCTTTGATGATTTCAGACCTATCTCTCTTTTCTCTTGCATTTATAAAATCATTGCAAAGGTGATAGAAACTTGTCTTAAACCTTTCCTCTCTCAAAACATCTCCTTGGAACAATTTAGCTTCCTGGATGGAAGACAAATACATGAGGTTGTTGGGGTGGCACAGGAAACTATTCACAGCTTGAAAAGAAGCAGGAAAAAAGGAGCTATTGTTAAAATTTATTTATCTAAGGCATATGATAGATTCAATTGGATGTACCTTCGATTACTCCTGACCCATCTTGGTTTCAGGATTGACTTCATCAACTGAGTGATGGGGTGCATTACAACTACCAGTATTACCATATTTATCAATGAAGTCGCTACCAAATTTTTTCATGTTCAAAGAGGCCTTTGTTAGGGATGCCCTTTATCCCCCCTCCTTTTCCTCCTGGGTGCGAAAGGGCTCAATCTGATGATTCACGATGCAAAGAGAAGGGGGGAGTTAAAAGGCATTGAGGTCGTTGTCAACCTCTTCATAACTCATATGATTTTTTTATATGATATTCTCCTCTTCAGTAATGGTATCTTAGAATATATCCAATGGATAAAAGAGGTGTTGGACCTCTTCTTGAAGGCTACTGTCTTAAGCATAAACAACCAGAAATCCACAATTACCATGGAAGGCCTTTCCAGAGCCGAAGTGGGTAGAATCTCTGAAATATTTCCACCCTCCATGACACTTTCAAATACTTGGGTTTCCATCTAAAGTCAGATTCTTATCAAATACAGGATTGGCACTGGCTTGTGGCAAAAATTGAGTCAAGGATGAACCATTAGAGTTTTAAATGGCTCTCTTGAGCAGGGAAGCTTGTGCTAATCAAATCAGTCGCCATGGAAATTCCAGTGTACTGGCCTGCCCTTTCTTGGGTGCCAAAGATCATCCTTTCATCCATCAACAAATTGTGCAACAAGTTTTTATGGTTGGGGTCAAAGGTGGAACAAGTAATTCCATGGGTGGCATGGTAGAAAATAGTGCGACCAAAGGTCTAGGGAGGGTGGGGAATCAAGGAGATCCCCTCTTTTACCACCTCTCTGGCTGCAAAGCTGGGTTGGAGACTCATCATTCTGGAAAACCTTTGGACGTCGGTCACAAGAAGGAAATACATCGACCCAATGCCAATAAATGAATGGTTTTGAATGCCAAATAAGAAATTGAAAAATGCTTCGATTGTCTGGAAAGAAATGCTGGCATCGGTCAAGATCATTAAAGAGGGACTGGCTTGGCATGTTGGGAATGGTAAATAGGTAAGGATGGGTTTTGGTCCATGGGTGGGGTGCTTTGGGGCTACGCCCTCTCTAGAGATATAATTGATCATCTGGAACAAAGAGGCTTCAGTACTCTAAGAAATATCGCCCACCAAGATCAGACAACTATGTGGAGACAAGAATGGATGACAGGGGAGGCCATACAACTTGAATACATGTAGATTGAGGAGTGGCAAGGATTCATCAGTGAGCTTCATAGGTGAAATGTCATAATACAGGAGAGGTCGGATGAGCTCAGATGGGTTCACTCCCCCACGGGTTAGTACACCCCAAAATTCGGCTATAAATGGCTTATGTCTCGGAAGGGTTGGGGGGAGCCAGAGTGGTGGTTAAAATTGTTATGGAAGCTAAAGGGACCAGAAAAATCAAAGTTGTTCTTCTGGTGCATTCTACAGAACAAATTTGCTTCCTGGGATTTCCTTTAACAGAGGGGAAAGGTCGGTCCTGGTTGGTGCTCTTTGTGCAAGTCTAGCCATGAGTCAATACACCACCTTTTTCTCACTTTCACATATAATATCAGTCTTTGGACCGAAACCTTGAGGCTCCCTAAGCTTACGCAAAAATGGGAAGGTAAAACTATTTTGGAGGCGTGGCAGAGATGGTGGCAGGATTCTCCAAATGACAGTGTGAGGAACATCCCTCTCATTGTTGCATGGAGAACCTAAATTGTGAGAAATCGAGTCATCTTTCAAGATGTACTTTTTCCCATCCATCTATTAGTTGCGGAAGGGGTGTCTATTTTTTAATACATTCCAATTCCAGTGGAATCCCAACAATCTAGAGTTATTCAAGCGGAAGTAATTAGGGGAGACATCCCATGGGCATATTTTGATGGGGCATCAGACCCAAAAAATAGATGTGGACCAGGCTTCACCATACATCTTCCTTTAGGAAAATTTACAAAGCCTCGGTTAGCCTGGGCAGGGGACAAACAACTTCACAGAACTAAAATCCCTCCACCTCCTTCTTTGCTAGCTCTCCTCCCTTGAGTTGAGAGAAGCCCAGATTTTTGGAGACTCTTTGAACATTATCAAATGGTTTAATGGTTCTCAAAGATGCCTAAATTACATTTTGACTCCTTTATTAGATGAGGTGCTGGTTTTAAAATCCTATTTTAACCTTATCACTACTTGTCACATTTACACTGAATGAAACATTGAAGCAAACCTCCTATCTAAGGAAGGCATTCAACAAGTTTTGGGGCTCTGGGTAGAAAAAGAGGTCGATGGAGGGCTGGTCTGAATCATCGAACGACCTCCATTCTCCTGCTAGATCTAGATCTCCTGCTTTCTTTTTCTTGTTTTATCTAGATTAGCAAGGAATGGACAAAATTTTTGTGTGTTATCGTACTTTTATTTTTAGTTCATTTCATCACTGAACCATATACTGATACTTCTCTGTCTCTGTTTCGAATTGTTTTCCTCTTAAGAGGAGATGCAGGAGATTATTTTTGCTTCTTTTTTGTACTGTGGGATTGCAAAGCTCAAAAATCTGGAAAGGTGTTTACCATCCAGGTTATGTTTTTTGTAGGAAACAAAAAGAAACAGGTATGTTTTCCACCCCTGTTTCGGGCGCTATTTCCTAATATTATGGAAGCCCGGGGGCTGGAGGAGGATGTTTTTCTTCAGATTTATTTTTGAAAGGGCTAGGAGGATAGGTCAAAACTTTTTTCCTCCTAATCAGTCGTAACTCTGTCTTTTTTCCTTGTCTAAAAAGGGAGAAAAATGGAGTTCTTTGAATGCCTTGTGCATATACTATGTAACTTTCTATATTCTCAATAGATTGTTCGATTTTTTCTTTGGGAAAAAAAAATGTGACATTGTGGAAAAGATTGTCTCAATATTAAAATCATCCATGGTCAACAATGTTTAATCATGGTCAACTAGGTTCAACCATGTTCAATCATGGTGAACCATGGTCCAACGTCACATTGTGACAAATATTGTCTCAATATGAAAATCAATCATGGTCAATCATGGTAAATATGCAAATCAACCATGATCAATCATGCTCAACTGTGGTCAACCATCATCCAATGTCACATTATGACAAAGATTGTCTCAATATGAAAATAAATCATGGTCAACCATTTTCAATCATGGTCAACCATGGTCAATCATCATCAACCATGGTCACATTGTGACAAAGATTGTCTCATGGTCCAATGTCACATTGTGACAACTATGGTCATCCATCGTCAACCATGGTCCAACGTCGCATTGTGACAAAGTTGTCTCAATACGGAAATCAACCACAGTCCAACGTCGCATTGTGACAAATATTATCTCAATGTGAATATCGATCATGGTAAACCATGGTCTATTGTGGTCAACCATGGTCCAACGTCGCATTATGACAAAGATTGTCTCAATATGAAAAGCAAACATGGTCAACCATGTATGTTTTAGGGTTTATATACCTTGGGTTTACAATATTAATCCCTTGGTCTTATAATCCATTAGGTTTATAATATAAATTCCTTGGGTTTATTAATCCCTTGTGTTTATAATACTAATAATCACTTATGTTTATAATATTAATCGCAAGGGTTTATAATATTATTCTTTTGGGTTCTCAATATTAATCCCTTAGGTCTATAATATTAATCCTTTGTGTTTAATATTATTTCTTGGGGTTATAATGCCTTGGGTTTATAATATTAATAATCCATTTGGTTAATAATATCAATATTTATTATATTATTGATAATATCAATAATATTATCATATTATTATAATATAATAATTATTATTACAAATTGTCATTATAATTGTTATAATTATTATAATATCAATATTATTATTATAATGATAATACTATTTATTTATAATATAATAATTATTATTGTATTGTTACTATATTTTATTGTATCATGGTTGTGCATGTGATTGATATACGCCTATCAATGTATATCAACCACATTTATTAATGTGGTTGTGCTAGTAATACTTTCCATTCTAAAAATAATAGAAAATTCTAACAAAACTGATAAAAGTCAAGATATAATAAAGCTAGTAAAGAAATTTTATCGTGAAAACTATTATTTATAATTTATAATATTTAATCATCTTGGTAGTTGAATAAATATTGATCTTAATTATTAAAAAATATATAAAATAAAATATTTTTTCTTAAAATAAATAAATATATATATAATAATTATTATTATGAAGAGTTAGGAAATTGTATTTTCAGTTTATAACATTATAAAACTAAATTATTAAAATAAATCAATTAAATATTTATTAATTTTCATAAAATTTGATAGGTCAAAATTGATATAAATGAATAATAATCATTATCCTCATTCCCCCACTTAAGGTGATAATACCCTAGTGCACCTCAAATAGACTTTGGCAGTAGGTTTGGTTCAATGTTTAAGGATTTTATGGTTGGAAAAGTGGAAAGAGTTAATGGAGTTTATGGTACTTGGTCTCGAGAATGGTTGAGGCAGATCACTTCACCTCCACCCTACACTAGGTAATGAATATTACAACAATTTGGTATTTTTGAAATTAAGATGAGTAGATCAACACTCACAATGTGGCATACTGCACAGTTATGGTAGTGCATGAAATAGGTACCTACAATCGATAAACATCATTTCTCTAAGAACGTGAAATTAGTAAGTTGTCGGTTACATTTGTGGTTCATTGTTGTTCTGAGTTGGTTTATTACTCCCTTTATGATTTTTCCTCCCTGTATTGTTCTCACCTAGCCAACTTGAGAACTTTACCTCCTTATATTATGTTTCCTTTATCCTTGGCCCACCTTTTACTCTGTGTCGCCTTGTACCTCTCCTACATTGAAATAGCAGCCCCTCATCAGCTTGTTCACAAGTAATTTGTAGGAATTGTGCTTCTTATCGAGATTCCCCTCTCCCATTCCCACACTCCCAGTTTTAGTCATGTCCAAGCCTTTCTTGTTATAATAATGCAATGGATATGTCACCCTTCCTCTAGTAATGGAAGCTCCAGCTAAGTCCCATTGCCCCACACCAAGGTTTAGGCTAGTGTTGAAACCTCAACGCAAAAATTCTAGGAGTGCACTAGTCAACCCGAGAGGAAATTGAAGCAACAAAGCATGAGATAAGGGTTGAGCATCATTTTATTTCATAGATAGGGTTGGTAAAAAAGGTCACTCATTGGACACTAGATCCAAGTAGCACCAAGTCCAGAAAACACAATACATGTAGATCGTGGACTTATAGCAAGAGAAAACATTGATGGGGAAGGTTGATATTGAATATAGTGAGGCTCAGGAGAAAATAATCATGTATATCGATGCTTTGCCACAACAAGTTAATAAATTGGATGCAAAAGTCTCAATTATGGGCAATAAACTCACCAACTTCGACTTCAACAGCAATCAAGAGCAAGACCAAGTTCATATTCCCACTAAGGTGGATTGTTCCATAAGCTAAACATTATGCATATACTAGATTTTTGTTTTAAAGCATTATGTAGGCTTTCCTACTTATCTGTTAATTTATACTTTGTTTATTTGTATGGATATCTAATTAGAAATAAACACAATTATCTAGAAGGCTATTACCAAATTTATAGAGATTTTTTTATAACATTAAAACTATTTTTACGTTACTAGTAAATTTTCTTAATAAAAAATAAATAAATTTGTACTATTATCTCTTTCATATTAATAAAATAATAATAATAATTATTATTATTATAATAAATAATTAAAAAAAAAAAATTATTATCATATTCATCACCTAAATTCAATACTTACCAATAATATATAAAATTTTCAAATTAACTCAAGTCAACCTCTAACCTTATTACCTTATTATTGTATGTCCTTAAACCAACTCAACTCAACTCTACTCTATACATGATTGGAACAGTGTCGCAGATTATTTAAATTATCATTAGAGGAATTGTGAATAAAAATATGGATTTCATGGTGATTTGGAAAGCGTTGCAAATTATTAAACGCAATAATCGGAATTGTGAATGGCGATATAGATATAGTTTTATAGTGCCAAATCCAAATCTAATAAAATCAATATCACATTCGAATCTTAAATTTTATTAATTTGAAATAAAAATATATAAATTTGTTAATATATAAGTTTTGATTTTAATATCAAGGTGATAATTATGTCAAACTATAGTTTAAAATTCAAGTCCATTTTATCGCGATAATTTGAGGCTACAAGACCCATGGTCAGTCTCATAAGAGATTAGATATTTATTTACCGATGTATGATTGTTATATTATATTGTGAATTATAAATTCTAAAGATTTTTTTTTGAAGGTGAAGGTGAAGGTGAAGGTGAAGGTGAAGGTGAAGGTGAAGGTGAAGGTGAAGGTGAAGGTGAAATGTTTTAGTTAAAATTTAAATATTTTTTAATTATATTAAAATTTAGAGATATATTATAGATGTGTATTAGTTTTAATTGATTTGTTTATGGATTTGAATTAATTTGGAGAGGAAAATAACTTAATAGATGGAGTTTCTTTATGGTAGAATTTTAACTTTGGAGAAATTATAATTTATATCCAATTTTTTACTAGATTTTAACTAAAAAACCTTTTTAAGAGGGACATCATTTGAAGGAGTGGGATAAGGGTTTTTCAACTAACCATCTTTTAGATGTGTGTTCTAGTATAAATTCACCCTAGGTCACAAAAATATCAACCCCAACTGTAATTTGAATGTACTTTTTCCATGTGTCTTTAGGCGAAGGCTTGTAATAAACAACATATATTTTGAATATGTATCCGCACAAGATCTCGTAAGAGTTATAAAAAGTAAGCATGAATAAAAAACACAATAGCAACACATAAAAGCAACAAAACATGGACACCATAAATTATCGTGGAAACCATTGTGGGAAACCAATTCCTAATCATAGATATATTATTCGTTGACCCAAAAACATCTTATAATGGATCTATCATTACTTTAAAAAGGCCACACTACATGAAAATACCATGTGAAAAACCATGGGTTATCAAAACCTCAAGCCCTTAAACCACCAATGGTAAAATTTTTAATGACCATATCAAATTGACTATATTATTGAGTCAAGTTTACCCTAGCTACCATAAAAATTTCCTCCCTAAACTTAACTTGGGAAGATCAACTTGCAAGTCCCAATATATTTGTTGAATTCCATTTAAAAAAGTTACCATCCACCAAAGTACATTCAATTTTCTAGGAAATTTTTTGTCATACATGGTTCACCAACCATCTCACATCCTGATATCACGCATTCCCTCCTCAAGCTAGCATACAAGTACACCTACCACCCTTGTACATATTTAAGTGGTCCATTCCACAACTTGATAATATATAACTCCATGCACCACTACACTACAACATTTATTTCTAAATAGAAATTTTTACATTAAACTAACCTCAAGCTAGCATATGAGTATGCTTACAACCCTTGTATCTATTAAGTTATTCATTCAACAACTTGATCCTGCATGTTCTTTATGCATGAGAGGGATGAAATCATGTGCTATCATGCTATAACATATATGCCTAAATAAAAAGTCTTACAATAACCTTAGGGAATACATCATGCCTATGGCTAGGCTTTACAACTTGGACCAAACACTCTAGGGTATTCATGTGATATTGTGGCTCGCCATAATATGTTTACTTGTTCACTAGGTCTGAACACAATCGACTCCATCTATGTTCTCTGGTCCATACATCTATGCAATATTTCTCTTGCTTTTTATCCAACTCTTGTTGATCCATAATTTTCACATACTCCTTAGCCTACAGTCAAAAATAATCTGTTGCTCTAATTTCACCTTGAATATGCCTTTACATTTCATTTGCATTGAAAGTCTCTCATCAACCCAACTTCTATCCACTCAACAGGAATCACTCTTTTTTTTTTCAAAATTTAGGCTTATGTGATCCATCGTAGATATTTAGAATTCTTTCAATAATAATCACATGCAAAAGAACATTGCCAACGCGTTTCAAACCAATCAGTGTGGTTCATCATCAGGAACCACACTGGTTGGTTTGAAACACGTCAACAATGTTCTTTTGCATGGGATTATTATCGAAATAATTCTAAATAATCACCCTTCTTTGTCCATCATGCCTACTCACTTACAACCAATATTTTTCTTCCTGGAAATCCTTCCATTATTACTCTCATCTTTGGGGCCTCTTATGTTTGCATCTACTTAATCAGACTCTAGTCTCCTCGACTCAATATTCCAAGTGCCCATTGGGTCTCTCACCATGCCGCGCACTTTGTTAAAAGATCCTCATCAACCTTGGTGGAACCTTTTATGCCAATGAATGAAAGTTGTTGTTGATTCTAACAAAGCACCTTACCACATATTTGATGGTTACCTTGGAGATTTTTTTCCATGCAACTACATGTCCTTCTTGCTTGGCTTGATTATCCTTAGCACAATGTGGATCTGATACACCCATCTCTCCTCAACCCATGTATAACCACAAATCCTCTCTTGCATATAGTTTTCTTTCCTTGACTCTAATAATATTGTTATAAAAAGAGATATAAATAAAAAAAACATAATAACAACAAACCAAAGCAACAACACCTAGACACCATAAATTATCCTAGAAAACCAACTACTAATAACAAGTCTACTATTATTTGACCCAAAGGAATCTTACAATGGATTCAGCATGCCCTTAAATAGGATACATTACATGAAAATGTCATGGGACAAACCATGGGTTACCAAAACCTCAAGCTTGTGAACCACTAATAGTAAACCTATTAATGACCATATCAAATTGGCTCTATGACCAAACAAGTTTACTTTAACTAACATAATAGTAAGACAAGACACTATGTATGAAACCAAAATCCTATTATATTGTTAAATATTTGTTTGTCCATTTTATATTCATGTTCTTGAAGAGAAGAGTACTAAGTTGGAAACCTCAAGTATTAATGTACTTTTTTTGGATACCAAGAAACTTCCAAGCATGCTAGATCTATATTCCAACATAGTAGAATATTATGGTGATACAAATATGTGAAGATTTATGAGGATGTATGATCCTATAGATCACAAGTATATTTTTTACTGATTGAAGGAAGCGAGGAACTTGTTGTTCTAGACTTTGATCCAATGTAAGAGAAGAGTTGGACATATTTGGGCTGAGGAGATCCTAAGGAAGGATATATCATTATCTTTTACTTCAACTTGCAAAAAGAAACATGTCTTACTTAATCATTACGAGATGTACAAAAGCATGTAGGAGCACCTAGATCTTCAATAAGTGTGACTATAACTCCTAGGAAATATGTTGACTATATTTCATTTTCTACTTCCATTTGTGAGCCTTTTATTTGTTTTGAGGAAGTTTGGTGTGATACCTAATGGAGGAGAATGATGTTTTGGTGAAAATTCCTTTTGAGAGGTCAATGATTGAATTTGAAATAGTGAAAATTCAAATTTGCAGGTAGCATTTTTTGTTGAACTTGGGAAGAAGAATGGTTTGGGTAAAAACACTTTCTTCATAGAGAGGGGTTGTTAGCTTTTGAGTTGTTTGTTGTTTATAAATTATTTTAAAATCACTTATATCTTGGGGACTGTTTTGTAAGAGTTAGAAACATAATTCCCTTAAAGTACAATGGTTTGGTCTTTAAATTCTTGGACTACCTTAAATATTTAGTTACACAAAAGTGAAATATACAATGTTGTGATTATATATAAAACTTATTCTTAAAATCAAAAATTGATATTAAATAGATTTGATTAACTTTTTAAAGTTGATGTGAAATTTATAAATCTATATCAAAGATGAATTTTTGAATTTTTAACCTATCTTTTTAAAAAATTGTTATTTTTATTACTGGCGTCATTTTTTTTTTTAATATGGAAAATAAATAATATGATATTAAAATAAAATCTTAAAAATATATTAAATTAAAAAAATAAAAATGATAATAAATAATATTAAATTCAAATAAAACTTTTAAAAATGCATAAAAATTATTAAAATCAAACAAAAAAATGTTTAAAAAATGAAAACAATATAAATTAGAAACTAACAAAAATAACAATAAAAATAAAAATAATTTCATAATAAAAACTAACCAAAACAACATTAAAGAAAACCAAAAAAGGAATGATTTAAAAATTGAAAACATGCATTTTTAATTTAACGTGCTACATAGTAGCTAAAAAATGGAAACAACAAAAATTAGAAACCAAAGAAAATAACAATAAAAATAAAAATAATTTCATAATAAAAACTAACCAAAACAGCATTTAAAAAAAAAAACAAAAAAATAATGACTTAAAAATTGGAAACACAAAATTTTAATTTAACAAGTGCTACATAGTAGCTAATACTTGCCACTTGGTTTAAATGTAGCTTAATTAAACTAAAAAATATTAAAGACAATACTTCATCACAAAAATAAAACAAATAATAAAATACTATATTGTTGAATGTCATCACCAAAAATTAAGAAAAATGGTTAGCTAATATCGTTTATATTAACATATATACACTTTAATATGTGTGTGTTTTATTTTTTATTAGTAGATGTAAATTTTTATAATTAAATTTATTAAAATATGTTTTTAATATAATAATAAGTCATCTTAAATTGAAAATATGGAGAAAAAACTATAATTCATAAAAAATGGAAATAATAAACAAAAAAATGAAAGAATCAAAAGCAAAATAAAAAAGTTAAATAAGAAGGAAATAACTAGAAACAAAAAAAAAAAAAATTAATAGAAATGGAAGTTACTAAAGAGTCCATAACAAGACTTCAACCAATCACCTTACAAATAAATAAATTTAAATAATAATAATAAATAAATAAAATTGAATTCTTAATATTAAACTATTGATAAACCACATAAATTTTTGGTCAAAGACAAATTAATACATAATCAAAAAATTAAAAAATAAAACATGTTACATTAATTTTTGATAAAATCTAAATAAATAAATATATAAATATATATATATATATATATATATATATAATTTTTCCAAAAAATTAGTCGCCCATACCTTCACAATATGGCCTGAAACTTTAAATTAGTCGCCCATACCTTCTGCTTAGAGTGCATATAAAAATAGGTTTTAACAGTAATTGATGATCATAATCTCAAATCAGAAATAGGGATTCAGTTATGAACATACTAGACTAAACCTTATTATCCAATTTCTTTTACCACGAGGACTGCCACGCATATATTCCATTTTTCCCATCTTTGGTTAGGTATTAATTCAGTGATAATTGGAATAAAAGGCACCTGGTGCGTGAAGCACAAACAACAGACGACAACACAAAAATAATAATAATAATCTTTACTTTATAAATTTTAATTATGGTTTAAATTTTTTTTTTTAATTAATTAATAAGCAGTCAATATAAAACCTATTGCATTATGCACTGCCTGCAGTATAATAATAATATATATAAAGTATTGTCCCTCATTACTGATGAATGACTTATGGCCCCTCGTTACCTATGAAATAGTATTGAATGATAAAACGACGCAAAAAAAAGAAATATCTTATCAAAAAATAAAATGAGAATATTTTTAGAATTTAAGTTTTTATGATTTATTATATAAATTTGTGAAAAAAAATCGGTAATAATCATGAGCAATAGAATACGTTTGACAAGCAATGAAATATGGTTATTTAGTGTAGTTCATTATTTTATCTAGAGATGATGAACCACATTAATTAGTTCGTCTAGCATGTTTTATTACTTATGATTATTTTTTTTTAAATTACATATTTAAAATAAAAATATCATAAAATTAAAATCGACAAACAAAGATATATTAATAATTATAGTCACCTTAATTACGAACCAATCTGCAACCGACATCAACACGTTGTTTCTATTCCAAAAATTATAACTACAAAATACCTAGGAGAGAAAACGACGAACAAATGAGGAATCTCATTGATGGTGAACTCTGAGGAAATCTACATACGATGAATTGAACCACATATCATACGACAATTTTATTAAGAGTTTCGAAGATCTTATCAATCCAAAAGAAAGAGAAATCCCGTAAACGAAGACTTCCCAAATCAATTCACCAAAATAACACCTATAAATTCAATAATATTTTAATAAAGAAGGTAGAAGTAAAGAATTATTTATCCATTTTTTTAAATAAATTTATCCATTTTTTAATAAAATATAATATTTTTATCTAAATTTTACATTTAAAAATTGTGAAAATAATAAAATTTGCATTTAAAACTTTTTTAAGATCTCAATTTGATATTTAGCTTAAATATAATTTTAAACTTAAATTATTATTATGGTAAGATTAAATGAATTTAATTTCAGTTTATTTATTATTATTATTTTTAAAATATTTTTCATATTATTATTTTTCTAACTTTTTTTTTTTAATGGTAAGCATTTATATTATAAAATGTTGGATTTCGAGCAAATGCCTTCACAATATTCATCATGTTCTACAAAAATATTGTGTTCAACAATCTAAAAAAGGGCAAATATATACCTATGACACTTTTTTTCTACTATTTAGAACATATGTCTATTATAGACTCTCAATATACCCCTAGTATTAACTGATATTTGCAAAGCATTACAAAAATTGAAACAATATTTTTTAATTGAATTCGGATGGACTCGATTTAGGAGCTTCCACTAGTTGTTCATAATCCTTCTCCCCTTTCTTCTAATTGCTTCCCTAAGTGCATTTGACTCTCTTCTGCTCATGTTCCTTGTTAAATTATGTCTCTGCAAACATGTTCTATTCTCCTATGCCAATCTTGTCATCTAACTCTATTAGGTATAATATCCATAGTTGTGAGTTTAGTTTAGTTTACAAATTTGATCTTTCGTAGAGCCCCTTCAACAAGACATATTTTATCTCTAACATTTCCAGTTTAGCCCGAGTTCCTTCTTTTTCCAAGTGTGTCTCTCTTGCCACAACGCTCAGTGAACCTTCTACTGTTGTCGTCAGACGATCCAAGAGCGTGTTTAACTTCATGAATATCTAATGTTGGGTCGTTGGTCCTCCCTCCTTCATTATTGCTCCACACTGTAGAAGAAACTTTAAAGTTCCCCTACCAAATATATAATTATCCACACCCTTGTTCAAATCTCACAGAGGAATTGTATGGTTCCTTTGTAGAGCAGTTCCCACTATTATAATATAGTGCATGCCCCTGAGTCACCTTCGAGATGACATTGATTATGAATATGTTATAATTTTGTGATCTATACTAATAATATCAATATCAGGAGATCATGAATTTTGCTCAAAATTTAAAGTGCTCGAAATTGTACCGAACCTGAGCGACCGGGTAGATCTCATCATTTTGATTCTAGTGCCGCGAACGATTCAAAAAATCGATGTCGTATGAGGGAGATATCGCGTCCTGATTGATTTCCCAAACATCTAAAATTGTGTGATAGGGGTGACTGGGATGCCCAGTCAACATGCAAGTACAGTCATCAAAAAGGAGAATATTCTCAAAATATTCCATTCTCTAGACCAATGATATTTCGCCACACGGTGTCTTTTGGGTCGTTGATGTGTTGTACGTTGGATTTTGAAGAACCAGTGATTCAGTTGTTAGGTCCCTATATTACTAGTATAGTCCCTTATTGTTGTTAGTGTAACCCCCCTATTGTTATTATTGTACCCTTGTAACCCCCATATTGTTATTATTGTGCCCTTAAATATTATTGTTAGGTTGGCTAGGATTACATTGTGGCCCCACTAGGATTACATTGTGGTCCCATGGACTCCTATATATAGAAAGGAGGTTTTGTAATTTGAATCATCCAAGAATTGTTCATTCATGTAATGTATTGGAGGTTTCCCCCTCGAAGTGGCTTATTTCTAAGGCGTTGATATCTCTTTTCTTCTTTTTTTGGAGCTGGTTTCACAACATTTGGTATCAGAGCTTTGAGATTCTAGGGTTTTGCTGCTCCAAACAGGTCATCGTGGAATTTTTGCTATAAATTTTTTCCTACGAAGGTTCAGAATCTGAAATTTTTAAGGTACGAAGCCAAAATCCTGAGGAACATCATCGCAAAATTTCAGAGCTTGGTTCGCACTATTTTTGGAGATATGATTTGTGCAAGTTAGGTCATTTTGTAGGCACCTAAATTTAACCTAAACAGGTCATCGTGGTATTTTCGTAATAAAAATTTTTCTACGAAGGTTCAGAAGCTGAAATTTTTAGAGTTCGAAGCCGCAATCCTGAGGAACATCGACGCAAAATTTTAGATATGGTTCGCAATATTTTCGGAGATATGATCTGTGGAAGTTAGGGCTTTTTGAGGCTTCTGAATTTCATCTCAAAGAGGTGATCGTGGAAAAATATTCATAGCTCTCTCTCTGAGCATCAGATTGGAATGCTGTAAAAAGTGGCTACAAGTGCACGGACTGTAGTTTTCGTTCTATCAATTTCAGAGCCAAAGGAGGGAACAGTGACACATGGCAAGTCGTACAAGTTCGCTCTACTGAACCGGTCCAAAATTGGGTCATTGTGGGAGATTGGACATAACTTTGCCTTGAAGAATCCAAATCAGATCAGACCTGTGGCATTTGAAAGAAGCTTTAGAGGGTACTACAGGGCTGAATTTCAGATATTGAGGATCCGAAATTATAGAGATAATTCAATTTCAATATCGAGCTCCTCAAAAGCAAGTAAAAGGTGTGTAATTTTTTTTTTCCAAATTGCATAAGTCTTGTTTGAAGAATCAAGTTGAATTGATTCCAAGGGAATATTGTAGAATATATATAAGTATTGGATTCTAAAATGGCCCCTAAAAATAATTCAACACCCATTAACCCTTTATAAAGCTCTACTATGACTCATGAAGACGAATAATGGCAACATGACATATCAAAATTACAAGAGAAAGTGCAACAAATTTCGCTCTCACAAAGAGCAACAAAAAATTACAAGGAAGTTTTGAAGAAAGGCATGGAATCTAAGATGGATGGTTTGAAGAATGGCATGGAATCTGGCATCGAATCTAAGATGGATGACATGGAAGCTAAGATCGATGAGAAAATGGAAAACATGAAGAATGATCTAAAAGAAAACATGGAAGGTTTGACAAAGTTGATACAAGAAATGTTTCCTAATGGTGAAAATATAGTAGAGGAAACTCATGATGAGAACAAAATAAATGTTAATCGTGATTTCATAAAATATAATGTTGGCGGGAAGAACCACCATATTCCAAAAATGGATATGAGGAAGTTTGATGGAAAGGATCCTGTAACATGGATACTACAGATGGAGCAATATTTTGATCTCCATAATGTTCAAAACACACAAAAGGTACGCATTGCAACTTTACATTTAGAACAAAATACATTTGTATGGTATCGATGGCTTTGCTCCCGTAAAAAAATTGTCCCTTGGTCAATTTTTACGGAGGAAATGATAGCACATTATGAGGATACAAAGAGCAACACCTTCTTTAGCCAATTGATAAATCTCAAACAAAAGGGTTTAATGAGGGAGCACATTGAGGACTTCCAAAAATTGAATATAAGGGTAACTGATATTCCAGAGGAACACAGGATTGATCTCTTCATAGGTACTTTAAAGGATAACATCCAACATGAAGTTTTCATTTTGGAACCTGATTCATTGGAGAAGGCATTCAGGTTGGCAAGAAAAATTGAATGTAAAATTATGGCGACAAGGAAGCCTACCACTCACTTCTATAAAGAAGGAAGTGTTGCTACGCCTAGATTTCCACAACCTACAAGGCTGACACCACAAAAATTGGAAGAAAAAAGAGCAAAAGGGCTTTGCTACGGTTGTGATAGAAAATACACTAAAGGTCATAAGTGTGCTGAGAAGAAATTATTTTACATAGATTGTGAAGAGGAAGAAGAAAATGAACAAGAAGAGGATATACACCAGGAACCAAACCAAGAAGAGGAAGAAATGAGTCCGACCATATCGTGTAATGCATTGGCAGGAATTACCACTCCTCAAACTCTCAAGATAGAAGGACATATCAAGAAGAAAAAGGTAATAGTGTTGATTGATTCGGGTAGTACCCATAATTTTATTTATTGTAAGGTAGCCAAGGAATTGAATTGTTTCCTATACCTAGCACCAGAATGTCAAGTGATGGTTGCAAATGGAGGAACTATAAATTGCTCTGGAAAATGCCATAATATCAAGCTAACCATGGGGGAATATGTGTTGACTAGTCCAATGCTTTCCATTCCTATGGGAGGTGCTGATGTTGTAATAGGAGTACAATGGTTACAATCTTTGGGGACGGTAGCTTTTAATTTTCAAGAACTTTTCTTGAAATTTTTTTCAGAAGGAAAGGAAGTCAAATTACGAGGTATTGCGGGGAAGCCGAGAAAGATAATAAGCTCTAATGTCATGTCAAAGCTTCTAAAGAAAGAAAAACGAGGCGTAATTGCACAATTATGCTCACTAGAAGTTCCAACATCAAAATCATCTATTTCTGCGGATCTCCAACAAGTCTTGGACAATCATTCCAAGGTGTTTGAAACTCCCAAAGGACTCCCACCTATTCATGATCATGATCATGCTATTCATTTGATTCCAGGAAGTGTTCCTCCAAACATCGGGCCTTATAGATATCCTTACGTCCAAAAGAGCGAAATTGAACGTATGATTGCAGAAATGTTAGAGGCGGGTATAATTCAACCTAGTCAAAGTTCTTTCTCTGCTCCTGTAGTATTGGTACACAAGAAGAATGGATCATGGTGAATGTGTCCGGATTATAGGGAGCTCAATAAGCTCACCATTAAAGATAAATTTCCCATTCCTGTGATTGATGAATTATTGGATGAATTACATGGAGCAATTTATTTTACCAAATTGGATCTTTGTTCAGGGTATCATCAAATTAGAATGAAGACTGAAGATATTCCGAAAATAGCATTTCGAACTCATGAGGGTCATTATGAATTTTTGGTCATGCCTTTTGGCCTTACCAATGCACCTTCTACATTTCAAGGGTTGATGAATTCGATTTTCAAACCCTTCCTTAGAAAATTTGTGCTAGTATTTTTTGATGATATACTAATCTACAACAGGTCTTGGAAGGATCATGTTCAACATGTTGACAGAGTGCTCAAACTATTGCAGGAGAAACAATTATATGCAAAAACATCTAAATGTTTCTTTGGAGTACAAGAGGTGGAATATCTGGGTCATATTGTATCTCACGAGGGTGTTAAAGTAGACCCTAACAAAATTAAAGCCATTAAGGAATGGAAAGTCCCCACCACCATAAAGAAGTTGCGAGGATTTCTCGGGTTAACAGGGTATTATCGCAAGTTTGTTAAGAATTATGGGAGAATAGCAGCACCTCTAACAACATTATTGAAGAAAGATGCATTTTCATGGACTCCTGAAGCAACTAAGGCCTTTGAGCATCTTAAAGAGGCAATGTGCCTAGCACCGGTCTTAGCTACGCCAGACTTCACAAAAACCTTTATTGTGGAATGTGATGCCTCAGGAAATGGAATTGGTGCAGTTTTAATGCAGGAAGGAAGACCCATTGCTTTTAAAAGTCGTCCAATCAAAGGAAAGTATTTACAGAAACCTATTTATGAGAAGGAAATGTTAGCAATACTGCATGCACTAAAGAAATGGAGAACTTACCTAATAGGAAGACACTTCAAGGTAAAAACTGATCATGATAGTCTTAAACACTTTTTGGAACAAAGACTATCTTCAGAAGAGCAGCAAAAATGGGTCACAAAGATGGTGGGTTATGACTTTGAAATAATCTACAAAAAAGGAAAGCTTAATGTTGTTGCAGATGCACTCTCAAGAAAGAATGAAGAGGTGGAAGCATTGCTTTGTGCCATTTCTATTATCCAACCAGATTGGATAACTGAAGCAAGAGATGAATGGAAGAAGGACGAAGACGTGTGGACACTCATTCAAAAGTTGCAGCAAGATCCTAGTACATATGATACATTTAGTTGGAAAAATGATTCCTTATGGTACAAAGATCGCTTATATCTTTGTAATAATTCCTAACTAAAACAAAAGATTCTTCTGGAATTGCACACTTCTCCTTTAGGAGGACACTCAGGATTTTTAAAAACTTACCACGGGGTGAAGAAAGAATTTTTTTGGGATGGCCTTAAATCTGATAGTCAAAAGTTTGTGGCGGAATGTTTGGTTTGCCAACAGAATAAAGTGGAAACAATTAAGACCCCGGGACTTCTACAACCTTTATCCATTCCAAGTCAACGTTGGGATGAGATTTCAATGGATTTTATCACAGGTTTACCTAAGTCCGAAGGAAAGAGTGTCATCATGGTGGTAGTTGATAGACTTACCAAGTATACACACTTTTGTGCATTATCTCATCCATTTAAAGCAAGTACAGTTGCTACTACATTTATGGACACAATTCAAAAGCTACATGGAAACCCAAGGGTTATTGTGAGCGATAGAGATCCCATTTTTACTGGAAATTTTTGGACCGAGTTATTTTCTTGTTTGGGTACTCAATTAGCTCATAGCTCATCTTATCATCCTCAATCTGATGGTCAAACTGAGATAGTAAATAAATGTTTGGAAGGATATCTTCGTTGTTTTGTATATGATAAACAAACACAATGGGTCAAGTGGTTACCTCTAGCTGAATGGTGGTATAACACTTCCTTCCATAAAATGACCCCATTTATGGCACTTTATGGATATCATCCACCATCCATCACATCATCTTTAAGAGAAAATTTGAAGGTTCAAGCAGTGGAAGATCACATCGAGCATCAATAAGAAGTTCTCCAACTCTTAAAGGATAACCTGAATTTGGCACAAAATCGAATGAAACAACAGGCAGATCAATATCGCAACGAGAGAAGTTTTGATGTAGGAGATTGGGTATTTTTACGACTACAACCATACAAACAAATGTCCCTCAAGCAAGCTAAGAAGGATAATAAATTATTGCCAAAGTACTATGGTCCTTACAAAGTGTTGCAAAATATTGGTACTATGGCATACAAATTGGAGCTTCCTGCTTCTTCGCGAGTGCATCCAGTTTTCCATGTTTCATGCTTAAAGAAGGTTATAGGTGAAAATCTTCCAGTTCAAACAATATTGCGAGAACTTGATGAGGAAGGAAAAATCATATTGGAACCTGAAGCGGTCATGGAAACAAGAACTTGACAGCTACGAAATCGATCAATTTCAGAGTATCTCATCAAGTGGAAGAACTTACCCATTGAATATTCTACATGGGAGGATGAGAATTTTATACAGAAGCACCCAGAGCTACTCAAGCATTGAGGACAACACTTTTTTGAAGGAGAGGGGCATGTTAGGTCCCTATATTACTAGTATAGTCCCTTATTGTTGTTAGCGTAACCCCCTTATTGTTATTAATGTACCCTTGTAACCCCCATATTGTTATTATTGTGCCCTTAAATTATTATTGTTAGGTCGGCTAGGATTACATTGTGGCCCCACTAGGATTACATTATGGCCCCATGGACTCCTATATATAGAAAGGAGGTTTTGTAATTTGAATCATCCAAGAATTGTTCATTCATGTAATGTATTGGAGGTTTCCCCCTCAAAGTGGCTTATTTTTAAGGCGTTGATATCTCTTTTCTTCTCTTTTTGGAGCTATTTTCACAACACGGTGACATGTGGCCAGCCCTGAGGTTGCCACGTGTCCCATATATAGTGGTCTAAAATTATTGTTAATTTATATATAAACTTATTTTCAATAATATTAAAAAAAAAATGTTAGACAACTTGTTCAAATGGTTGAAATGGTGTGGATGTTCCTATCTCCATCGCTAAATTTCATGGAGAAAAGAAATCATTTATAGGAACCTAAAATTCAAAAAATTTAAAAGTATAAAATAAATCAAAATCTAGATCTCAATTTCTAATAAAACTTTTGAACTTAAATTTATAATTTATAAATTAAAAACATATATTTAAGTGAAAAATTGAATACTTGTGCTCGTGGATTTGACACATTTCCTAAGAGAGGCTCCAAAAGAAAATCTCCAAAAACCTAAAATTCAAAAAATTTAAAATAACTCAAGATCTCTAGATCTCAATTTATAATCAAAATTTTAAACTTCAATTTATAACTTATAATTTAAAAACATATATATTTAAGTGAAAAATTGAATACTTGCGTTGGTGGATTTGGCACATCTCGTAAGAGTGGATTGGAAAGAACATCTCAAAAAACCTAAAATTCAAAAAATTTAAAATAAATCAAGATCTAGATATATCTCATTTTTTAATGGAACTTTTTAAGGTGGAATATATAACTCAAAAACATATTTAAAAGTGAAATGTTGTTCATACTTGTGATGGTGGATTTGGCACATCTCCTAAGGAAGAAGAAGGTACCGACATCGGAAAATCATCGGACGGAATCAGAATCTCTTAAAACATTTTATTATATATATACATCTGCATGTGTGCACAATTATTTATTTTATAAATATCTCATCATGTTTCGATATATATAATAAGAGATAAAAAATAATTGTACATCATCATGTGTTCACTTAAAAAAAACTAACATTTGCTAACAAATCTTGATGGTGAGAACCATCTTGATTGTATGATTGATGGTGGGACCCATGTTGATTGTTTGAACCGGAGGCTCCGACCGTGATATTAACATTTTCTTCACTCATCAAGCGTGACAACTGCAAATGGTGTTAACATATAATGATACATTTTTGTTAGATTAATGTGTGTGTGTGTGTGTGTATATATATATTACAAATTGTACATGTGTTAAAATAATCACCCTAACCATTAATATATATCGTTCCCATACCTTCTTGCTCATGAACAATTGGGTCTTGCCAACCATTGCGACAATTCTTTGCATATGTTTTGAGATCTTCAACACTCATGTTGTCAATCTCTTCATCTGTATAATACACAAAATTAGCATGTGCATTCTCACGTGCTCTTTGTCGATTCAAACAAACATCGATTCCACCCAATCCACTGTGAACATTGTTAATGATGGCATCCCTTTCTTCTCGACTAATTTGAGAAGTGACATCCATCTCTGACCGCAAATTTTTTACACGAAGAGGTCGACTAACCAATGGTGGCTCAGGGCGAGGCAACTCAACATCACGCCTAGCGCCCCTACGGTCACACAATCGACCTTTCCCAGGACCAAAAAATTCAGAGGGAAGGTCATTGTAATTGGGTTTTGTTTAAAAAAAAATTATGCATAAAAGATTTTTTCAAAATAAAGCGAAACCTTGTCATTCCATGGGAGTCTTCTATAGGCCGCAAGGTGTATATCATAAAAATAATGATCTATATAAGAGTACTTGAAATATTGCACCTTCAACATCTTTCTTTTCGGCCCTTCTTTGAAATTAAACATAGACTTGGCCATTTCTGATGTAACTCTTTGTTTAAAAACCTCCCATTTATCGAGACCCATCACTGTTTCCTTTCTTTTTCTTATCACTTCTACAAAAGTATCAGTGGTTGGCCCAAGCTTTAGGTACACATTTACTAGTTCGCTTAAAGAGTGTGTAACTATTTCAAAGCTTTGTTGACTCTCAACAGGTAGAGTCAAAGCCACGAGATCTCTCTTCAATTTTGCATGAAGATGTTGACACCTTTGTAAGGTGCATTGCTGCATGTTTTTTTCCCAAGCTATATCGGAAATGTCAGACGGATAAGTCATGGCTGGTGTACAACCTTCTTCTTGAATGATGCGTTCTACCCTACGTCTTTTTTGAGAAACATTTGGAGTAGCATTTTCAACCTCTGCATCAATATATAAAAAATTTTATATTAAAAAACACATGTAAAAAAATTTGTACAAATTGAATGAAAATAATATTCAAATTTATGGCCACCTTGATGTGGTTGGCTAGCATCTTTCCCACCTTGAGACTGTTGAGAACCCGAACGACCCTTCTGAGAACCAGAATGACCACCGATTAGTTGAGAACCAACACGACCATCCGTTGATTCGCCTTTGGGGGAATACATATCACCACTTTCACGCAATTCGCCAACACTTATTGATGTCTCTCCAAGGGAATGTGAACCACCACCAACCTCACGAGACGAGAGAGAAGCTTTGTAAAAAAATATGAATTTATAATCAATTCAAAAATACATTCATACATATAAATACATGTACATATTCATTGATTAAATTGCGTAAACCATACCACGATTGCATGAACCAGAGACATGTTCCATTGATGGATTAGACATCCTTGTCCTCCTAGCTCCCAAAAAATAAAAAAATGAAACTTATTAACAACTAATTTAACTCACAAAATTGATAAAAAAATCAATTCCATATGTACACACATGTATGTATATGTATGGATATTTAAGATTATATTTAAATACCATGAACATTCCTCGATCCCTGATCCCCCTCTCTCGTAGAGATATGGGATTCTGTTGATCTTCGCTGTTCATCCTCCATGATATATATATCTATAGTGGATATTTACAATTATTTTTTTAAATTACTATTTAAGATAAATTCAAAATAAATTTCAAAAAATTAATGTAATTTATTGTACACAAATTATGTAAAACACAACTTTCAAAGCACTAATTGATGTGTGAAACTCAATTTAAGCAAAAATTCTATAAAAATGTTAAGTTCACCAAATTGCACTTTACATGGTGGGAGAATCCTTGGTATATAATTGAAAACATGGTGGGAGCACACTTGGTATAAAATTGAAAAAAACACATGGTCATTAAAAAAGAAGCGTGAAACTCCATTAAAGCAAAAAATTGTTGAAGTCCTCACATTTTAATTTTATAAAAATGTGAAGTTCACCACTTGTTGCAAATGTAAAGTTCACCAAGTTGCACTTTACATGGTGTGGTGGGAGCACACTTGGTATATAATTGAAAAAAACACATGGTAATTGAATAAGACACATTTATAAGTACAAAAAACACACATATCCAAGATATGTTACAATGTCCATCAATAAATTTTGAAGGAGAGTGTCTCAACACTAATTCATCTTTGAGAGATGAATCTTGAATTTTTGAATAAGAGCGTCTCAAAACTAATTCATCTTTGAGAGATAAATCTTGCATTGACATTGCCCCATATAATTCTAATTCATCTATTAATTCATATTTGATAGATGAATCTTGAATTGACATTGCCCCACGCAATAGATCAACAGACATCTTATTAATATTTGTACAATGTCTTATACTAAAAATTTGAAATTGCCTAACAATATTGTTTACTTTTCCATGTAGTTATTTTTGCCTCTCCTTCTTAACTTGGTACATGCCTTTCATCTAGTTGCACACAAGTTTGGAATTGGTGAAAACTACAATTCCATTTGATCCATACTCCCTAGCTATTCCCAATCCTTCTATCAATGCATATAATATGCCTCATTGTTTGTTATTCTTCCCGGTATATTCATTTTCCTTTGGACGACCTTGCTAGTCGCAATATTGGAAAGCACATATGTAATCACTTCTTTCCCTGGATTGGGATAGCAAGGAACATCTATGCATAATGTCCATTTTTCAACCATATTTAGTGGGTTTTTTTTATCTCTGAAAAAAAAATCAATAAAATATATTAAATTAACATTTATTGCAAATGCATGGGAGAAATGACACATGTGCATGAGATAAATGACATGTGCATGGTTTATCTTAAATTTTGACTTAAATTTTATGGTAGAATTCACATCTAGAAATTAGATGCATTAAAGATTGCATTTCCTAGGGTTTAAGGGTGATTTATGACACATATACATGGTTCATGCAGGTTTGCATGAAAGTTTGCCTTAAAATTTATGGCAGAAATCACATCTAGAAATGACATGCCTTGAGAAAGGATGAGATCCAGACGCTACCTGGCCCTTTACAGACTCCTTCAAAACTTTTAGAAGTTAAGACTCAACAAACAAACTAAAATCCTATGGAAGTTAGCCCACTTTAGGTTCAATTTTTAGGCCTTAAAGTTTGCCTTGAATTAATGGGGGAGAGCCCCGAGTTTGGGGGATCATATCCTATGGAAGTTCACTTTAGGTTCAGTTTTTAGGCCTTAAAATTTTCCTTGAATTAATGGGAGAAATGACATTTACATGGTTTGAAAAATTATTTTATGCACTTACTAAAACAACTAGTGGTGGTGGTTGATGAAGTTATGTCAAAAGTCACACCTTTATGAGTTTGTGGGAGAAATGAAATAGAAATGACACATGCCTTAAAGTTTATGGGAGAAGGGAGAAATGACACATGTATAAGGTTTTCTTTAAAGTGATAGTGGTTTATGGATATTAAAATGAAGAACTTCTATTTTTGTTCCAGAGATTGACTGTAGGGGAATTTACTGGATATGTCACCTTTGAGAAAAGATGAGATCCAGAGGCTAACTGGCCCTTTACAGACTTTGCCTTTAGAACTTGTAGAAGTTAACACCAAACAGACAGACTAAAATCCTATGGAAGTTCAAAATCCTATGAGAATTCAGCCACTTTAGGTTCAATTTTTAGGCCTTAAAGTTTGCCTTGAATTAATGGGAGAAATCCTTTAGTTTGTGGGAGAAATGGCATGTGCATGGTTTGCCTTAAAGTTTATGGGAGAAATCACATCTAGAAATGACCTGCCTTAAAGTTTATGGGAGAAATCACATCCAGAAATGACCTGCCTTAAAGTTTTCTCAAGTGCCTAGAGTTTAAGATAGAAATGACATAGAAAGAGAAATCACATGCCTTAAAGTTTTCCCAAGTGCCTAGAGTTTAAGATAGAAATAACATAGAAATGACACATGCCTTAAAGTTTTCCTAAAAATTTATTGGAGAAATGACACATGTATAGGAGAAATGACACATATACATGGTTTGCCTTAAAGTGGTAGTGGTTTGCACTTACTTAGACGTTTGCCTTAAAGTGGTAGTGGTTTTCACTTACTTAAACAACTAGTGGTAGTGGTTGATTAAGTTATGTCAAAAATCACACCTTGATGAGTTTGTGGGAGAAATGACATGTACATGGTTTGCCTTAAAGTTTAGTTTTCCTTGAATTTTATGAGAGAAATCACATCTAGAAACCTTTACTTTGACATCTATAAATAGGCTAAGAACATTAAAAAGGAATTTTCAACTTGCATTAGTTATGTCCTTAATAAGAAGTATGATTTAGCACCTAACATATTGTTTAATAATTTATAATAATGTCATTTTTTGCTTGTACTATCATTCATCCATGATATGTACAATAATTTTACAACTTGAACATCAACCTACACTATCATAATATCACTGTACATAATCTAGATTATTAATATCCAATAAAACACTCCACTTTTAACATTTTACAAGATTAAAAACATCATGGAAGGTGTAAATTTAGGTACATTAATGAAATACGTTGGGCTGATTTAAATATTACAATTATTCTAAGTTGTTGAATTCTATTTGTGAATTTCTTTGCGGTGTTTAATTCTGTTCATTCTGTATGAATTTCTATTCATTTTGTTGATGAATTCTGTGTGAATTTATGTTCATTCTGTTGCTAAATTCTCTGTGAGTTTCTTAATTCTGTTCATTCTGTTGCAATTAACTCAAATAAAATGTGTTCTGGAAATACATTGCACAAAATACCTGAATTAATTTAAGTATCATAATTGAGAAGTACATAGAAAGATTTCTAATGTAATTATAAAAAATTAAATATGTACAGTACATGTGTGGAGGGAAAACACATAGTATAAGAGACTAAGGATATTTGTACAAGAGGGTTTTTCCTGAATTATAAAAGAATAGATTTGTGTAAGAAAATATAAATCTAATTATACTTTGAACTGAGTTAAGAAAGTCAAAGTAGTGATTCTAAAAAGCTTGAAATTTTAGGATGTAAATATATATAAGAATCAAAGGAAAATGGAATGAAATAAATGAAACTATATACCTTTGTTATCAAATGTGGAGTTGGATATTAATTATCAATTTCTGCAACAGAAACTTGAAAAGAAAGAAATTCTAGATCTTTGTTATAGTTTCCAGGAGTGACATGAAGGATCGAAACAAGGTAAACATAAAATAAATGAAAAAAAAATAAAGAAATTAAAAATAACAAAATCGGAAATACAGAAGAGTGAATTGAAATCGAATTTCATTAATAATGATGTAAAGTAAGTCTTATTTGGTATTATTATTAGAATTCAAAATTTCATACAGAATATCATAATTGCCATTAACGATCAGTACGAGGGTACTGGATTGAGAAATAGCAATTTTTTTCTAGAAATTAGATTTCATTAATAATGAGGTAAAGTAAGTCTTCATTCTGTTGAAATTAAATCAAATAAAATGTGTTCTGGAAATACATTGCACAAAATACCTGAATTAATTTAAGTATCATAATTGAGATGTACATAGAAATATTTCTAATGTAATTGTAAAAAATTAAATATGTACAGTACATGTGTGGAGGGAAAACACATAGTATAAGAGGCTAAGGATATTTGTACAAGAGATTTTTTCCTGAATTATAAAATAATGGATTTGTGTAAGAAAATATAAATCTAATTATACTTTGTACTGAGTTAAGAAAGTCAAAGTAATGATTCTAAAAAGCCTGGAATTTTAGAATGTAAATATATATAAGAATCAAAGGAAAATGGAATGAAATAAATGAAATTATATACCTTTGTTATCAAATCTGGAGTTGGATATAAATTATCGATTTCTGCAACAGAAACTTGAAATGAAAGAAATTCTAGATCTTTGTTATAGTTTCCAAGAGTGACATGAAGGATCGAAACAAGGGAAACAAAAAATCAACAAAAAAAATAAAGAAATAAAAAATAAAAAAATCGGAAATACATAAGAGTGAAATTGAAATCGAATTTCATTAAGGCGGGAAAGTATCTATCTATCTCTAGGTGGGTAAATCTCAAATTTAAGGCACTAACATGAAAGCATATCCTAGCAATGTTGGCTGTATAAATAACTCAATTGTATTTGTAAGTTTGTCCCCCCGAAAGCTCGATAGTGGTATTATATAAATAATGATAATCATGGATAGGTGATATCATATTGGAATACTGAGCTTAGATTAGTTGTTGTATCTGCTTAGATTATAGATTGGTATATAGGTAATCAATTACAACCATTACTCTAGTGATATAAGCTATATGTAATCAATTATCTCATCTTGAATAGATATGGATAATACGTATATCATCATAACTATAACATGATTAAGCTGTACTGTATATACTCTTATAATAGGTACTTTTTTTACCATGGTTAAGATATGGCCATTATAGATAGACTAATGAATAGCACTAGTGATAACAAGAGATATGAGATCGAACTAGCATAATGAATGGTAATCATACCATGTATGCCTTGTAAGTTGATTCCATATTAGCTCTTCTCTATGATATTAGTATGAATAAGGTGAATGATTGCCCTATAACATGAGTAGTTACTACAAGCTCAGAACATGAAACCACTAGCTTATACATAATATAAGTACTATTATAATAGTGTTTACATGAATATAAAGTGTTACTATATACATCACTACTAGTAATTATGTAGAGACTTATATGCTTATATGTGAACAATGTAAGTACCATATGTATTCAGACTAGTAAGCTTTCCGTGAGAAGGTGATATAAAGCTCTTTGTAAGTAGAAGCTATACCACCAACATCAAGCTTATTATGGAAACATAGTAGATAAGCTTATATGAACCAATGTAGATGAGTACTATAGATTGTAAGGGTAATGAAAGAATAGAGAAACATGGAAGCTGCTTATACCTGTAATTAGCTTATACCATATTACCTCTTGCTTAACCAGTTCCAAGATGTTATACTGGTACAATGTGATTAGCACTTGTAGTATATAGCTGTACAAGATATGAGTGAGTATAAGTATTAGAAAGTCCTGCTGTGTTGAAGGTATCTAATTGAGTGAGTTCTTGTGGTTTAGATGTTATGCTCTTATGTACGTGATGTTCTGGTTGGTGATGTGATTGTGTAGTATATGTGATGTGTTGGTTCTTGCTATGTATATAATGGAGAATGGATGGGTAGTGAATTGAGGATGCTGGTAAGTGGTTAAAGTCAAGTACAAAGGGTTTAAGTGTTGTCCAAATGATGGATAGTACCCGGCCGAATTCCTAACTTAATTTTCATACTATAATAGAAGTTTATTTCAATTACCATACCATCTCCAAAACTTATATTAGCATAGGCTCCATAAAATAATTCTCTCACATAGACATTCATATTAATAACCATTTTGTCCAATTTCTTCTTAGCTGAAATATTATTAGGAACCTATTCATTAAAATAATTAATAAAGTTGACGACAATCATAAAGGTATTAGTTTGAGATTTTTTAAAAATAACCTTATTCTGATGATTCCATATTCCCCATAAAACATAAGCCAATAAGTAAGGGGTTCTAGAACATGTATTCTTTTTAGTCAAGTTCTACAAACAAGCTTCTAAAGAAAAAACAAACCAACGTAATTATAGTTGAAAGGAACTAATAACAAACTCCCAAATTTCCAATATGATTAAACAATAAATAAAAAAATGTCAGGTTGATTCTTCATTCATCTATGGTAGAATACTTGTAAATTCAATGACAGAGGAGAAGGATAAAATACCTGGAAATTCATAGATGATAAGAAGACGAAGCTGCAACGAGAAGACGAGCCGGGAGATCGCCGAAGACGTCGTGGAGGACGCAGACCAAATTTCCTGTGAACAAAAAAAATTAAAATTAAAATCAAACAAAAAAAATTACAAAAAAAAACAGAGCAACACCTCACCTTGTCGTCGTGGTGCTACAGAGCAACACCTCACCTCACCTCGTCACCGTAGTGCTACAGAGCAACACCTCACCTCACCTCGTCACCCTCGTAAAAACACAGACGCGAGACAAACAAATGCGAGATGGACAGATGCGAGAGAGCAAACAGACAACGGTAATATGCCCTAAACCTGTTAAGGTTTGCAGGTCGATATATTTATAAGAACAAGTTCGGCTGAACTATTTTAAAAGTTCAGCCGAACTAATAGTTTGGCTGGACTATTAGTTCGATCGAACTTTTGTTGCTGGCTTTCCCATCTCCGGAAAAAAATCTTTTTGTCCATGTCGTCAATATGCCATTAATGTAAATGACAGAATTAGTTCGGCTAAAATAATTTTGAAAGTTCGGCTGAAATCTAGAACAGTTCGGCCAAACTATTAGGAAAATGACTTTTCCACCCCTGATTCTCACAAAAGTGTAACCCACCTTCGTGGGTTTACCCCGGTGAAAATGTGAAG
This sequence comes from Pinus albicaulis, assembly GCA_034641835.2. Taxonomy (NCBI): domain Eukaryota; kingdom Viridiplantae; phylum Streptophyta; class Pinopsida; order Pinales; family Pinaceae; genus Pinus; species Pinus albicaulis. Next base: position 871,775,919 of record CM076571.1, read on the forward strand.
TTGGGTTACACTTTTTGCCCTTTTCTGAAAAAATAAATAAATAAATAAAAAATAAAAATAAAAATTTCATTTTTTTATGTTCTTCAAATCTCTACAAGCCAAAACAATTTTTTTGTTTAGAATTTCATTTTGCGATAAAAATAAAAGTTGTCAGAAATTTTATTAGCTTTCTATTACTTATTTTTTGGAATTATTTTATATACATTTGATATGTCAACTTAGCGTTTCTTTGGGTGTGTGTTTTTTAACAATCAAAGGATTCATAAAAATTCATGTTAATATGCGCTGGTGTATTCTTTGAAAACTTCGTGTTTTTGAGAAACAAAATGTGTTACAACAATCTAGACAGAGTCTACTTCGGTTTCGTTATATTTACGAAACCAACTGATGTATATCATAATTACTAGAATTTTTTGAATTGATCCAATATGAAAAAACTGCATATTTTGAATATGTTTCGGGACGCACAAAATTTCTCAACATATAAGTTATAAACTAAAAATCTAAAAACTACCCATTACAGAGGAGGGACCAATGTAATGCACCATAATTTTTAAATTTGTTTACGGTGTATTTTGGATGATACAGAATATTGATTTCACTGAATCATAATGACCTTCAGAAATTGTTTGCACCCGTTTTATTACAAAATTAATTAAAATTAGGAAATATTTATGAAATTCCATAAAAGTTATATTTTATGAAAGTAGATTGAATTTTGCAAATTCTTGTCTTGGTACTGCAGTGAATTCAAAAATTTTCATGGAGTTTAATCAGTCCAAAGTTGAAGAAATGTGTTCAGAGCTCGACTCTATGTAATTGCAGACATGTTAGTTCAGCCGAACTTTTAAAAAAAGTTCGGCCAAATTGTTTTTTGTACTGACGGCCCATCAAGTCTAACGACACAAAAGTTTGGTCGAATTTCTTACAAAATTTTCACCGAAATTTTAAATGATTTTCCGTTGGTCGGAAAATTCAACGAAGCCCCTCCCAAAAAACATTTCGTGGAAATATAAATTGACATAAACGCATTCATTATTTTCACATAATTTCGCACATTTCTTCATTTGGTCTGACTTTGCAAAATATTTTTTTGGGTTTAAGGACTCTTTTTGGCATAGCATTCAAAGGACATTTTTTGGAGGTATGTGATACATTTTTTGGGCTTCATCTTTTTTGAAGTTATTTTGTTTTTAGAGGTTTTGGGCTTAATTTTCATTATTTTTTTTTAAGGTATTCTGTTTTTAAAAGTTTTGGCTTAATTTTCATTGTTTTTTTTTTAAGGTATTTTGTTTTTAGAAGTTTTGGGCTTAATTTTCATTTTTTTTTAGAGGTTTTGGGCTTAATTTTCAAAGGACTTTTTTTTGGATGTATTTTGTTTTTAGAGGTTTTTGGGCTTAATTTCCAAAAAACTTTTTTTGGACTTAATCTCGAAAAGACTCTTTTTAGGCATAATATTCAAAGGACATTTTTGGAGGTATTTTTTAAAGTGATATTGTTTTAGAGGCTATTTGGAGGTATTTTTTAAAGTGGCATTTTTAAGAAGTTGGGCTTAATTTTCAATAGACATTTTTTGGAGGTATTTTTTAAAGTGACGTTTTTTTAGAGTACATGTTTTGGGTTGAAGTAAATCTTTTATAATGATTTTTTTAAATGAGTTTTTGTCTAACTTTTTAAATGAATTTTTTTTGCAGGATTTGGAAGGAAATATTTTGAGTTTCATTTCATTTTTATAAGACATTTTTTTCTCGGATTTTTTAAAGTAAGTGTTTTGGATTGGAGTATGCAATTTTTGCAAATTTTTTAAAATGATTTTTTTTAAATTAAATATTTTGTGATGTTTTTTTAAATTGAGTTTGTGAAAAAAAATTGAAGGAAAATTTTTGAACTTCATACTCTATTATCATGGGAAATCGAAGGAATTGCACAAGAAAATATGATCGAACAAGGGACCCTAAGGAACGTAGAGAACAGGGGAGATAAAATCGCAAAATAAAGAGAGAAGCCTCTCAAATATTGAAAGGGAAAATCAAACTCAACTAGAAGTTGAAGAAGGTATGTAAATGTAAATATTATGAATTTGATATTTCAAATTTTCCTAGTGTAAAATGTGAAGCTTAATTTTTATTTGATGAACTAATTTGAAAAATATTTTGCAATGTAAACAGAGAAAGATATTCCTCAAAACATTGATGATGAGATACAAAATTTTGAAAGAGAAAGTGAACGAGATATTGAACCAATGATTGAAGATGGTGAAAATGTTGAAAGAAATTCAAGTGAAGAAATTGAATCACAAGGTATGTATATATATATATATACACACACACACACACACACACACACACACACGTGTTGAACACATGCAACTATTATTGAAATTATACATATTTATTAATTTAGTTATTTATTGAATATGTAAACTTATTATGGACTATTAATTCGAATATGTACAGATGAAATCAATGTCGATGATGAGATGTTAGAAAATGTTGACACTCACATATATGGAGATAAAAGCGCTGACCATGTTATACGATATCATGTTAATCGCAGTTTTGATACCTACTTCATAAAGGAAAATGTGGAAGTTCAAGCCCAAATGTTGAAAGGTATCCTATCATTAAGGAAATTAAAAGAAGCTACGACTTTATTGGGTATTCGAAAATCAACAAAAGATAAAAAAATGAAGGAAAATGTGATACAAAATATAAATAGTGTTATAAATTCAATTAGAAGATCTAGACAGAAAAATGTTTTAGTCACATGTAGAGCAATACATATGGCAGTGGTTTCATTAAGTACTAAAGAGAATCGCTTGGTAAAATCTATGGCACGAGCATTAGGAACCTCATGAAAAACTTTGCACAAACATCGGAAATTTCGGCTGCAAATAGATGTAAATGATGAACTCGCTTGTTGGAGAGCTATTTGTAGGCAACCATACAAAGATAGACTTGGAGAAAATGTTATAAAAACAATATATGAATATTGGAAGAAAAATTCACGTGTTTCGCCAAATGTAAGGGATGTGATGCGAAGAAGAATAACACGAAATCAATATGAAACACATCCAAAACATTTATTGGACACCACTCAGATAGAGTTGTTCAACAAATTCAAAGAAGAGAATCATGAAATTGATGTCTCAATCAGTGCTTTTGTGCAACAAAAACCATGGTATGAAAAACCTATCACCGTACGCGACACTTGTTGTTGTCGTTATCATGTGGAATTTCAATTATATTATGACACATTCCTTAATTTTGGTAGAAAATTTTGGAAAGATTCACCTCCTCCTTCCACTATTTGTGAATTCATATCTCAAATTCTATGTGGAAGAGAAAGCGATGAATTATTTTACGAAAATAAATGTGTTGGTGGTAAAAAAATGCGATGATTGTGGAAATTTGACTAAATTTTAGAACAAATATCGTATTGATATAAAATCAATCATTGTCCAACATGAAAGTGAAATGGAAGAGATATGAATATATCCATACATTGATTCAAGGTTCAAATAGTGCTAAAAGAATTGAATTACAAGAAGAATAAATTTTTGTGATAGATGTTTTCAGAAAGTTTGAAGAAGAAATTTATAAATACACCAAGCATTCCCATAGATCTCGATGGCAGGACTTGAAATTCAAAAAATCCCGTGAAGTTTTTCCACCAGGGACCATTTTGTCAGTAGTTGATTTTGCAGAAAACTACACATTTGTTCCACATAAAGAAATTTAGAGTGAATACTATCATTTTGACCAAGTCTCCATGCTCGTCCATATTCTATATAGATATGCTGAACAAAATGTTGATCATATAGAAAGCACTAGTGAAAATCGACATGTTATTAAAGAATATCACTTTTATATCAATGACGATCGTACACATGATACATATTTTGTACAACACTATTTTGGAAAGATTTATGACTCATTGAAAAGTCGTGGAATAAAATTCAATGAACATTGGATATGGTCAGATGGATGCGCAAGTCAATTCAAATCTTCACGATCATTATTTTGGTTGTGTTGTCATCATATGAAAACCTACATTAAACATTGTTGGAATTTCTTTGAGACTGGTCATGGAAAAGGAGAACATGACGGTGCAGGGGCATGCATAAAACGAGCTCTTTGAAGATATAAAATGGACCCCTATGCAAACCAACTTGTGGATGCTAAAGAATTTGTTCAATGGTGCATCACTGCACTAAGCCATGAGACTAACCGATCAAGGGAAGTGCGAAGGTACATTCAATTTAATTTTTATTGGATATCCAATTTTAAACAGTGTACATTTATCACAATGATTATCTTTGATTGTATTTTTATATCATCTTTACATTCTTCTTTATATTTTCCATATAGGTTTTTTTTGCATATTGGGGTCGAAGATGTAGATAGATCGATTGGAAATGACATTGAAACAATAAAAGGAATTCAAAAATTGCATTCAATTAAAACAGAGTTGTACGAAAATGTGTTTACATTGGATAAAAGAAAATATTCTTGTTTTTGTCAAGTTTGCATAGACAACACAAAATCCAATGATGTTTTTGAAAAAAAAAAAAATTATGTAAAATATTGGAAACATACAGAGCTAAATACAAAGGGGAAAATGTCCATTGCAATGTTTGAAGAAATTCAATCAAAGGAGACTACAATATCATCTGATGGTGATCGAGTTTCTAATATTGTTAGAGAAGGTAACATTTGAATTGCTTTCAAATGATAGAGATCTATAAATAGATATTGAAATTATTTTAAAGTTAATTTTTCATGTTAATTATGATCTAAATTTAAATACATATAAGTTTGTTTTATTATGCAGGAAATATTTTTGCTGTAATTGCACCTACTATCAACGATGAAAATGTGAAGTATTATTTGATGCATTGTAATGAACGAAAGATGAAATTATTAGAAAACTATACTGATCACAGGTTTCAAAATGAGAGAGGGTCTATTATACTGAAAGGTTATTTTTTCAGACAAACTAATCAAAGTGGGGATTTTGTTTACTTTGAAGGCTATCAACCTGATGTCATAAGTTTTCAATATAGTCACTTGGTGTGTGCAACACGCATAAAGTTGTAGAGGTTCAATCAAAGAAAAAAACGAAAATTAAGAAATGGAAAATGTCAAAATCCGATCATGAACGGATCATTGAAGATGGCATTCCATTGGAATTTTTTTTATTGAACTGCCCAACAATTTCTTCTCTTTTGATTCATGGTTTAGAACTTCCAAAGCTCAACTAAAAATTGAACAGCCTTGTTATGTTATCTGTGCAAGTGTTTGCACATTCACATTGTTTTGGTACATGGACACTAGTATCAACTGAAAGTAGCTTTTCTATGTGCATTGATGAAAATGTTGCAGGTACTAGATATATATGTTCTAGAATGCAATTAACTGAAAGTATCTTTTTTATGTGCATTGATGAAAAATGTTGCACGTACTATATATATATGTGTTCTAGAATGCAATTAACTGAAAGTAGATTTTCTATACATGCATTGATGAAAAATGTTGCATGTACTAGATATATACATGTTCTAGAATGCAATTAACTGAAAGTAGCTTTTCTATGTGCATTGATGAAAAATGTTGCATGTACTGGATATATATGTTCTAGAATGAAATTAACTGAAAATATCTTTTCTATGTGCATTGATGAAAAATTTTGCACGTACTAGATATATATGTTCTAGAATGCAATTAACTGAAAGTATCTTTTCTATACATGCATTGATGAAAAATGTTGCACGTACTGGATATATACATGTTATAGAATGCAATTAACTAAAAGTAGCTTTTTTATGTGCATTGATGAAAAATGTTGCACGTATTGGATATATATATATATATATATATATATATATATATATATATATATATATATATATATATATATATATGCAATTAACTGAAAGTAGCTTTACTATGTGCATTGATGAAAAATGTTACACGTACTGGATATATATGTTCTAGAATGCAATTAAATGAAAGTAACTTTTCTATGTGCATTGATGAAAAATGTTGTGCGTACTAGATATATATGTTCTAGAATGAAATTAACTAAAAGTAGCTTTTCTATACATGCATTGCTAAAAAATGTTGCACGTACTGGATATATACACATTATAGAATGCAATTTTATAATTTTATAATTGTTTGACACATCTAAGAAGACCCAAAATCTTATGATTGCTTATATATATATATATTGTACTTCAATTGTTTTAACATATATATTCAAACGTGTACTTAAATCATTTCTACATGTACATATATATATTCATGTGAACTTTTTTTTGTTTGGAAAACGACAACTTGAATTTTAAAAACAAAACATTATATCATAATCACATGCGAAATGTAGTTCAACCATCCAAAACTTGAGTTTTAAAAACAAAACATTATATCACAACATTACTTCACATGCCAATTATAGTTCAACTATTCAATAAAAAAAAAACATTATATCGTGCAATCACATGCCAAATATAGTTCAACCATCCAAAACTTGAGTTTTAAAAACAAAACATTATATCACAACATTACTTCACATGCCAAATGTAGTTGAACCATAAAAAACTTGAGTTTTAAAAACAAAACATTATATCACAACATTATTAAACATGCAAAATTTAGTTCAACTATCCAATAAAAACAAAACATTAAATATCACAATCACATGCCAAATGTAGTTCAACCATCCAAAACTTGAGTTTTAAAAACAAAACAAATTATATCACAACATTACTTCACATGCCAAATGTAGTTCAACTATCCAATAAAACAAAACATTATATCGTGCAATCACATTCCAAAAATAGTTCAACCATCCAAAACTTGGGCTTTAAAAACAAAACAAAATTATAACACAACATTAATTCACATGCCAAATGTAGTTCAACCATCCAAAACTTAAGTTTTAAAAACAAACAAAATTATAACACAACATTACTTCACATGCCAAATGTAGTTCAACCATCCAAAACTCGAGTTTTAGAAACAAAACATTATAGATCACAACATTACTTCACGTAAAAAATGTAGTTCAACTATCCAATAAAAACAAAACATTATATCACATTCACATGTACCAAATGTAGTTCACATAATATATGTCCAAAATTTGGATCTCACAAGTATCAAGTATCAAGTATCAAGTTATATATGACTGCATCTAGATAACAATACATATAAAAAAGTAAATTTAAGACTATTTATCTATTGAAAAAATAATGTTGCATGTGCATGTACATCATCCATCAAATATAGGTGGATGTAGTGTCTCTCCCAGCAAAGTCATGATCCTCGAGCTGTCCTGCGAAGTGGAAGCATGGGGAACCTGTACAAAATTTGTACAAACATTAAAATTTAATGTTTTAAAATTGAATCAGAATATATATAACTTCATGTAAAAAAAAATCATGCAATACCTCATGAGGTTCCCTCTCTATTTGTTGCTCTTCGACTAAAACTTCACCCACTGGAACATCTTCAATAGTAAATTGTACTATATAGATGTACAAGTGTGTATATATATATATATATATATATATATATATATATATATATATATATATATATTAAAAAATTTCAAATGAAAATGCATATGGGCAGTGTTCCCAAAACCGTTGGCATATAACACGGTAGCCATGCCATGTGATAAGGAGTATGGTGTTAAATGCTACGGGTCTGAATTGAAACTGTCGACGTAACCGCTAGAACAAAACTCGCCATGTGATATGGTTAAATATGAAGTGGTTGCAGTTTGTGGTTAGTGTTTCATTTGTTGTCATGATTTAGTTGTAGTAATATGTGACCACACCATGGGCTGCCGACAGCTTGGGACCGTCGGCGGTTCCCCCCCAAATGCTAAGGTTTAAAACCTTAAATAATGCCAACAACCTATAGATAATTAGAAAAAAGTTGTAGTGGAGTTGGTCGAAGTCTTGCAAGCGCACATGGAGGTCACAGGGTTAATTTTATGATCACAATTTCATGCATTAAGTTCAATGCAGAGGTCATGACCGCGAGGTTTAAGGGGGGTCGGCATGTGGCCACCCCGCCCCTTAACCTTTAAATTTAATGTGAACGGTTAGCATGGCAGTGATTTAAGCGCACCACTAAAAATCGGAGGTTTGGCCAGTTTTAGCTGCGGATAAGTGCAGTTCTCCATAATTAGTGGAGGTTTTGTAGTTGTCAATGGGAAAATGGCTAGGGAGGTTAATTTTCGACCAATTTGGGGTAAACAAGAGTCTACCTAGAATAATTTGAGCATTATGGAGCCATTGGTGCAAATAAAACAGCTATAGGAGTCTTGTAAACACATTTATTTGCAATTTTGAGAATAATGAAAAGATGGACATGCCATTGGGAGCTAGACCAGCAGATGTAGCTAGGAGGGGTGAGCTGCTTCATCATGCCTGCTGTGTAAATCTTATATGTGGTTTTAATTATGTGTTATACACTGGTGTTCAGTGTTATTTAGGCTTATTTACATGCTTAAAACTCATAATTTCATCTTTGTTTCATGGTTAAACTCCTCATTCCTTAAGCAAAATAATGGAGACAAATTTGTACATGTTATGTAACTGAAAAGACACTTAGAACAACAAACTAATACAGTCCTTTCAGATCAGGTTGGTATCAGAGCTAGAGTTTATTCTCTGGTGTTTTTGTGTGAGAATATTTGTTTAACTGTTTGTAATTTTTCACATTCTTACTAGGCTCAAACTTAAGAGAGGAGAAGGCAAATTGGTGGAAGAAAGAGGGTCTCAAAGTGAGCCACAGCAAAGGAGGGCAAGATTTCCACATTCTCCACCACCTAGTTCACCTCCAAAAGAAGCAGAAGCAGCATTAAGCATGCCTCCAGAGGAAGAAGAAATCCATGAAGAGGTGGATCCCAAAGAAGAAGAAAGAGTGTTCAGGAAATCATTCCTTTACATGACTGAGATGGTGAGAATCCTTTATCAAGAAAGGAATGAGAGACTAGAAGGAGAAGGATCCAAACTTCACAAGGAAGGTCAGGGATCATCAAGAGTTCAAAATGATGAAGATAAATCAAAGAAGGGAAATGGAGGAAATGGAGGCAGTGGAAAGTCACCATCCTCACCCTCATCATCATCATCCTCTACTTCATCTTCAGTACATCAGCCACACAAGTCAAATAACATTGGTAAAAGTCCTTTTCTAAAACTTGGTGTTAAGTTTGAATTGCCAATGTTTAAGGGCAAAGTCAATGCAGAAAATCTTGATAATTTGATTAGGAAATTGGAGGTCTATTTGAGAATTCAGAACCTTCATGATGATGATACCAAAATCCAACTAGATTCATTGAGAATGGAATGTGCAACACTTGTTTGGTGGGAAGCCAAGACAAAGGAGGAGATCAAGAAACATGGCAAGATTCTCCTATCATGGATTGATTTCATTACTGCAATAAAACAACAGTTTTATCCATTAGCTCATATGCAAAAATCCATAATGAACTAGAAAATTTTTAGACAATTGAAAGGACAGAATGTGCAAGAATACACCCAAGAATTTAGGAGAAGAGCTCTCTTATTAGGGGTAGATTTGCAGAGCCAAGATACTTTGCTCAAGTACATAGGAGGCTTACATAGCTACCTAAAACATAATATCCTCATGTTTAACCCTACTAGTCTAGATGAAGTTTGTGTTCAGGCTACACATCTAGAAGCTAGAGGGAAAAACATTACTGATGAGGGTAGGAAGAAACCTTTTAAGGGAAAAAACAAAGAGAAGACCTCAAAAGGTAAGGGAAAAAAGAATGCATTTTTCAAGAAAGAGGGAGAAAAAGCGGTGTGTAAACATTGTTCAAGAGAAGGCCATGATGAGAAAAATCATTGGAAATTACATCTTGAAAAGAGGCCCAAACATTAGAACAAAAAAGGGAAGCAGAAAAATACAGCTACCACTCAACATGATTTAGGAGAGGATTCTAGGGTGAATCTAAAATTACAGCCATGGGATTGAAGAACGTGAAGGGGAAAGAAATTGAAACTAAACCCAGTACTAGTACATCAAACTGTCACATACAAGCTCCAAATGAAGAAGAAAGAATTGAATTGATTCATGTGAGGGTCATATCCAAACATACCAAGATTGACACACTGTTTGACAGTGGGTCACAAGCAAAATTAATCTCTGAAGACTTGGTCAAGAAACTTAATCTTGAGACCATTCCACATCCAAAACCATATCCACTTGGGTGGATTTGTAAGGTTGCAAATTTACAGGTTTCAAGGAAGTGCATATTGCAGTTTGCAATAACTGCACATTTTTTTGACACAGTTGAATTAGATGTGGTTCCGCTTGATATTACAGGTATTGGGTTGGGAAGTCCTTAATTGTATGATAGGAAAGAAATCTTCCATCGCCATGAGAAAAAATACCATTTATTCAAAGATGGCAAGGAGTACATTGTTAGTGCACATCGCAAAAAGACAAATATTGCTATGGTAAATGCTGGATAGGTAAAAAGGCTGGTGAATTCAAGTAAGAATTTTGTTCTTCTAATGATTAAGCCTAAAGCTGATGTTAATCATGAATAATTTGAGGATTGTGATCCTAAGTTGAAATCAGATTTATATGATGTAGTTGATGCACATCATGAGATGTTTCAAGAGCCAATAGGATTGCCTCCAAAAAGGGAGATTCAAGATGAGATTCAGTTGCAGCAAGATTGTCCTCTTCCAAACATCGACATGTATCGCATGTCGATAATGGAGAATGCTAAAATTAAGAGGCAAATCAAGGACATGTTGGACAAGGGACTCATAAGGCCAAGCACTTCGTCATGCAGTTCACCCATATTCTTGATTCCAAAGAAAGATGGGACTTGGCGCATGTGTGTAGACTTCAGAGCTTTGAACAGGATAATATTGGTAAAGATCAATACCCACTCCAAGGATAGATGATTTGCTTGATCAGTTGAAAGAAGTAAAGATTTTCACTAAGTTATATTTACGAAGTGGATATCATCAAGTAAGAATTGCAGAAAGTGATATATGGAAGACTGCATTCAAAACCAAACAAGGACACTTTGAGTGGTTGGTTATGCAATTTGGTTTGTATAATGCACCGACAAATTTCATGCGTGTTATGGATAATGTTTTGTGTCCATTTCTTGATGACTTTTTGATTGTGTATTTAGATGATATACTAATTTTCATCAAAACAAGAGAAGAACATGTCTTGCATGTGAATAGGGTGCTTGATGTTTTGAAGAAAGAGAAATTATTCTTAAGATGTCTAAGTGTGAGTTTGGAAAGACTTATTTGGTTTATTTGGGACACATTGTAGGAGGAGGCGAGTTGAGAATTTATCCTTCTAAAGTGGAAGCCATTTTGAATTGGCCCACTCCCAAAACAGTAATCGAGGTAAGAAGTTTCTTAGGCACAACTCAGTATTGGAGAAATTTTATTGCTAACTTTTCTGCCATAGCAGCTCCTATGCATGCAGTGACAAGTGTGAGGAAAGGCTTCCAATGGGGAGGCAAACAACAGCAAGCTTTTGAAGCTTTAAAATACAATATCAGTTCAGCTCCAGTTCTTGCATTACCGAATTTGAGACAGCGATTCAAGATACAAATTGATGCTAGTGATTATGCCATGGGCGCAGTTCTTTTGCAACATGTTAAGCCTATCACTTTTCATTCTGAAACATTCAATGGTGCTATAACTAATTATCCTACATATGAAAAAGAGTTGCATGCGTTGATTCAAAGCGTCAAGAAGTGGAAACACTACTTAATGGGTAAAGAGACGATTATACATATTGATCACTAACCATTATAGTACTTGCAGTCGCAAACAAAATTGTAGCAATCACGACATTTCAGGTGGATGGGTTTCCTTCAACAGTTTCACTTAGTTATAAGGTACAAGAAAGGTATTTTCAATAAATTTTCTGATATGCTTTCAAGGCCAATCATAAGTGCTTCTACTTTACTTAAAAATTATTCTATTGTACATGAGAGTTACATAGAACAATATGCACGTGATGTTGGATTTCAAGATGTGTATGCTAGTTTGAGTGAAGGGAATCAAGTTAAGGAAAATGATTGTCACATGCATAACAATTTTTTGTTTCATTTGGGAAAACTATGTATACCACAAGGAGAGAGACTTAGTGTCATGAGAGAGGCTCATTTGTCTCTTATTGCTGGAAACTTTGGGGTAAGAAAAACAGTGGCACATCTACAAAGGTATTACTATTGGCCTCGCATGATAGATAGTGTGTCACGTTTTATAAGAGGTTGTTCTATGTGTGCAACAAGAAAACCTAGAAATAGGAAGCTTGGGTTGTACACACCACTATTGGTACCATCAAGGCCATGGGAGAGTGTCTCGATGGACTTTGTTGCAGGTCTACCTATGTCAAGAAAACAACATGATTATCTTTATGTATTTGTGGATAGATTCAGTAAAATGTGTATACTTATGCCATGTAAGAAAACCATAACTGCTGAACTTTATTTTCAACATGTATGGGTTCATTATGGATTGCCAACTTCTATTGTTAGTGACAGGGATTCCAGGTTCATTGGGAATTTTTGGTCCAATCTTTGGAAAATTATGGTCACAAAGTTGAAAAAGAGTATTGCTTTTCATCTGCAAAGTGATGGCCAAACGGAGATGGTGAACAGAACCGTTGTGCATCTATTGAGAGGATATTGCAGCAAACATCCCAAGTTGTGGGATAAACAACTGAATTACATTGAGCACGCTTACAACCGGGCAAAGCACTCTTCTACAAATACTTCACCTTTTGAAGCATGCTTTGGGTATTTGTCGAAATCTCCATTAGACTTCATCTTTGTATCACATGGCGGGTTTTTTTCTAGTGGTTATCCCAACATTTTCAATTCAAACCCATATCATTTAACACCATACTCCTTATCACATGGCATGGCTACCATGTTATATGCCGACGGTTTCGGGAATGCTGCCCCATCACGATTCCTTGCGTTAATTTTAATGCGGAGGTCATGACCGCGAGGTTTAAGGGGGGTCGGCATGTGGCCACCCCACCCCTTAACCTTTAAATTTAATGTGAACGGTTAGCATGGTGGTGATTTAAGTCCGCCACTAAAAATTCATAGGTTTGGCTAGTTTTAGTTGCGAACAGGTGCAGTTCTCCACAATTAGTGGAGGTTTTGTAGTTGGCATCGGGAAAATGGCTAGGGAGGTCAATTTTCGACCAATTTGGGGGAAATAAGAGTCGACCTAGACTAATTGGAGAATTCTGGAGCCACTGGTGCAGAGAAAACAGCCATTGGAGGCTTGTAAACACATGTATTTGAAATTTTGATCATAATGAAAAGGTGGACATGCCATTAGGAGTTGGACTAGTAGATGTAGCCCAGGAGGGGTGAACTGCTTCATCATGCCTGTTGTGTAAATCTTACATGTGGTTTTAATTCTCTGTTATACACTGTTGTTCAGTGTTATTTAGGCTTATTTACATGCTTAAAGCTCATAATTTCATCTATGTTTCATGGTTAAATTCCTCATTCCTTAAGCAAACAAATGGATACAAATTTGTAAATGTTATGTAACTGAAAAGACACTTAGCACAACAAAATAATACATTCCTTTCAGATCATCCATGCATGAAGTAGAGGGGTGGAAAGTATGGAGAGGTCAAGGAACATTAAAGCCTCTCCCGACCCCTTATTCACTTGTGAGCACAAAATTTCAAGAAATGGAGATGGAGCCAATGTACACTTGTGCATCCTTAGTACTGCATAGGGAAATCATCTGCTGACACCATAACACCTTTGATCCACCACCATCAAACCATGTGATTTTAATTTAATGAGGGGCCGACAGACGATTCTTGAGATCACTGGAGGGCATAATCTCCTCAATTATCCATATTTTATTACAATAATGTATATCCATTTCTTATTCCTTGAACATTTATCATAATGATGGACGTCAAATCTCTCATTTTCAACTAATGAATACTTCCCCATTTTAATCATGGAATGGGATTATATTGCATGAGACTAATTTCCTTCTCCATTACTCCCTGGGCTAGAGTTGATCCCTTATTTACCAATGAGTAAGCTTATGAGTTGAAATATCTATAAACATGATAGAATTCAATATGATTGAATAGGTGAATTTGCAGTATTATTCATTGAATGATTTTTGGGAAACAATAAGAAATATTATTCCTGACCTTCTGAATTTGTTGTATAACAAACATTGAGTCTCCAAATACCATAATATTTGAGATCTTGTGAGCTTTTACCAATTCTAATCATTGTCGTAGCACTAAATATTTAGCTTGGTATTGGTTGTAATGTCCAATCCCCATGCAAATTGGGTCTCTTTTTGTTCGTCGAAGTAAATAATTACCCCTCTCGCTTTTTCCAACCCCACTAATTTTCTTAACTTTTTAAATTAAAAAAATATATATTATAATTTTGTAGCACTTCTCTTAATATTTTTCTTCAAACAATGAATTGCTTATAACTTATTTTTCTTCAAACACGGTATTGCTTAAAACTTTTTAAATGAAATCTTCAATTTGATATTGAAAATTTTAAAATCACATATGGTATCTTTGAAACGTGAACCGTGAGTGTTTTAAGATTTATTCGTTAGGCACATAAAGGATAAATAACATAATGGATTCCACACACCAAAACTGCCAAAAGAAATCTACAGATTATGTGAAACACCTAGTTTGTTTTCATTTCAATAAAATATTGTTAAAGGAAAGCTTGATTAACTTATCATAAAGTTTAAATCTTTTAGCATAGGTATTGCAATATGTTAAATTAAAAATTATAATGTTTTTTGTAATGTCCCATAATAATAATAATAATAATAAATAATAAATAATATAATATAATTAAATAAATAGTAAATAAACAATAAGTCAATAGTAGTAAATACATAAAAAATAATAAAGAGAATAATAATAATAAATAAAATAGTAAATAATAACTGGAGTTCTAAATTAAATAGTAAATAATAAACTGGAGTTCTAAATAGTAAATAAATAAGTGAAGTTAACAAGAGTAAAAAGGAATAAATTAAGAAAGAGTTAAACTAAGAAACTATAAAAATAAGTAAAGTTAACAAAAAGTAAGTTAAACTAAGATAAACATTAAATTAAGTAAAACTTAAAATAAAGAAACAAAAGTTGCATGCTATACAATGCATGTGTGAATATGGTTCCCTTTCCATTGTTTGGTCTATTTAACAAACATTGAGGAAGATTCATTCATCATTCCTTCACTGATTCTCTTGGGAGAAAGGTTTTGTGAGACAAAGGATTCCCTGGCAGTAGTACGTTGACTAAGGGCTTGGGGGTGACCAGTTGTAGAAATATTACGTGCAGTTGATCCTACAGTTGGGTGGAGATTCGTCCCCAAAACTTTGTTGTGGTTAGCGGGATTCAAATACCATTCCATTTCGGAGTCTCGAGTAGGAAATATTGTTGTTACAGGTCCGAAGCGTCGAAGACAAACCCAAGTCACCCTTGAGGTGGAAACCCCACCTCCTGCCACTACAAAAATTGGAACCCCAGTTGAGTAAGTTATATTACATTCCCTTGGGAAATGACAAGCATCTTTAAGGATTGGGTCACAAGCCAAGGTCAAGGTCAAAGAGATGGTCCAGGTCAAGGAAAGGAATTGGAACAAAAAAAGGCAAGACTTAAATTCTCAGTTCAATGCCAAAGCTAGATAAAAAAGCCTCGATATTATGAAAGAAGTTCAAAAATCAAAATTACCAGTGTTCACATGTTAAGATGGCGGTTCAAAGATAGAAGCATGTGTAGTCAGTGTCAAGAGAGCCCTTAGCTTTAAGGAATATACTTCAAGGGAAAAGGCTCAAATAGCAATGAGTCTACTAAAAGGAGAAACCTTATTATGGTGGTAAATGAAGAAATGAAGATGAAAGTCATACCACTGCAAGTTACTTGGGAAATGTTAGAGGAAGCCTTTAGAACCAGGTACCTATCAGAGGACTACAAACACCAAAAAATGGGGGCTTTCCATGCAGTGCGACAGAATGGTAGATCTATCGAAGACTATGAAGCTGAATTCTATACGTTGGTCCATCATGTGGACTATATGGCAGATGATAAACGTTAAGCTAAAAGGTTCTTGCATGGGCTCGATCCTTTGGTTCGAGCAAAAGTCGCCATATGGAAACCCACCAATATGGAAGCAACCACTAGTCTATCCAAACAAGTCATGAGGATGAAAAATATGAAAAATAAAATGGTGGTGTATGGAAATACAGAGAAGGATCACCCCACAATGAGGATAAATAGATCAGGAGGGCACCCATATGGATTCCAAAAAATATGAAACAATGTTGCCTATATTGCTAGTGCAACTTTTGGATTGCCTCCAAGAGGATGTAGGGGTCAACCCTACTTGAGAAGAACTAATGGCAGAGGTAAAGGATTTGGTAGCCAAAGATCGAGACCAAATGAGAATCGATGGCAAGCAAAATGTTGGGAATGTGGAGGTCCACATTATAAAAGATATTTTCCAAGGTATCAAGTAGGGATCAAAAAATAGGGACATAAGGCAAGAGAAGGAAGACCACAGAACCCACATCAAATTCATGTTGCCATTAACCATCGCCAGGCCGAGCACCAAGCCACAATTGTGGAGTCCGCAGCATGATAAATATCATTCCTCTATCTGTGTTAATTGATCATGGTGCCACTGATATTTTTATTTCTCCTTCAGCGTTTCTTAGATTTGGATTGATAGCTCATGAGAAAAGTAACTTTATAATGGTAGAAATGGCATCAGGCTCTCAAAAATCAGTAGGATCACTGGTAAGGGGTTGCATTGTTAACCTTGGGGGATGTGACACCAAGATGAACCTATACAACATGACTTTGGGAACTTATGACCTAATTATAGGAATGGATTGGCTTGAATCTCATCAAGCCATAGTGGATTACTATAATAAGACAATTCTATTCAGAAATGAATACGGAGAATCCACAGTAATTAAGGGAATTAAACGGGAGGTTACATTGTGCCTCATATCATCGAAGAAGGTTAATAAGTGTATGAGGAAAGGATGTAATATTCATGCAGTAGAAATGGTTAGTGTTGACAGGAAGTCCTCTGATAAGTTGTACCCACTACTTTCTAAATTTGCAAATGTTGTGTTTCCTCCAGAGCTACCAGGCTTTCCTCCTATTCGAGAAATTGGTTTTTCCATTTCCTTGAAATCGAGTACCAAACCCATATCAAAAACACCTTATAGAATGGTTGTTTCGGAGCTTAATGAGATGATTATACAGCTTAAAGAACTGCTTGGTCAAGGATTCATCTGACCCAGTGTGTCACCTTGGGGTGCGCTAATGATCTCTGTGAAGAAAAAAGATGGAACTCTTAGGTTATGTATTGATTACCGAGATCTAAATAAAGCCACCATCCTGAACCGGTACCCCATGCCTCACATAGATGACCTCTTTAACCAACTAAAAGGAGCTTCAGTATTTTCCAAGATAGACTTACAGTTAGGTTACCATCAACTAAGAATCAAGGAGGAGGACATACCTAAGACAACATTCAGAACACGATATGGGCACTATGAGTTTATTGTTGTACCATTTGGTTTGACTAATGCCCTGATAGCCTTCATGAAATTGATGAAAAGTTTTTTCCACAGATATCTGGACCGTTTTGTTCAAGTGTTCCTCAATGACATCCTCATTTATTCTCGCAATGAGAAGGAGCATCAAGAGAATTTAAAATTGGTGCTTCAATGTCTTACAAAACGTAATTTATATGGAAAAATTACTAAGTGTTCTTTCTTTGAGAAGGAAATTCAATATCTAGGCCATACGATTAGTGGGAAAGGCATTGTAGTGGATCGCAGCAAGATTGAAACTATAATGGATTGGCCTACTCCTAAGAATGTCAAATAAGTATGTAGCTTTATGGGGTTAGTAGGCCATTATAGAAGATTTGTAGAAGGATTTTCATGGATATCAAGTCCCATCACAAACCTCCAAACGAAAGGGGTTAAGTTTGAATGGACAAGTGAGTGTGAGAGAGAATTCAACGAGCTGAAACAGCGCTTAACAACTACCCCAATATTAAAGGTGCCCGACATGGACAAAGACTTGTGTGTGTGAATAGATGCATCAAGAGAAGGATTAGGTGAAGTCTTGATGCAGGACGAAGGGGTTATTGCTTATGCTTCACGCAAACTCAAGACCCACGAATTCAATTATGCCACACATGATCTAGAATTAGTTGCAGTTGTAATGGCCTTGAGACTATGGAGACATTATCTAATGGGGCGCCAATTTGAATTAAGAATGGATCATAAAAGTATTGAACATATATTCACCCGAAAGGACCTTAATGCTCGACAACGAAGTTGGAGTGACTTATTTAGTGAATATGATTTCAGGATATCCTACATCAATGGGAAAGAAAATAAGATTGCAGATGCTTTAAATATAATACCTAGAGTTCATTCAATACTGTCTGTGAAGATATACCTCAGAAGCTGGATTCTAAACCACCTAATATGGGACCCGCAATACCAACAAATAAAACTTGCATTACAAGAAGAAGTACCAATGGCATCTAAGTGAGAAGGATACACCTTAGATGAGGATGGGTTGCTATAGTATAATGGTAAGATGTATGTACCAGATGATGATGAACTTCGGAAACTAATAATGAATGAATCCCACCAAGCTCCATATGATGCACATCCAAGAGTCCAAAAAATGTATGCAGATTTGAAACAACTATTTTTTTGGCTAGGAATGAAAAAATATATAACAAAGTTTGTGGCCCACTGTCTAGAATTTAAATAGGTTAAAGTTGAACATAGTCACCCTGTAGGCTTTTACAACCCCATGATATACTAGAAACTAAGTGGGAAGTGGTTTCGATGGATTTTGTTGGGGGATTACCTATGACTTCTGAAAGACATGACTACATTATGGTCGTTGTTGACGAATTAACTAAGAGTGCTCACTTCATTCCAGTTAAGAGCACCTTCAAGGTACCAGCTATTGCTCAAGTTTTCCTAAAGGAAATAATTTTCCTTCATGGAGTGCCCCAAAAAATAATATCCAACAGAGATGCACACTTTACTTCTAAATTTTGGAAGAGCCTTTTAAAATCTATGGGAACACAACTAAACTTCAATACTACATATCATCCAGAGACATATGGGAAAACAGAAAGAGTAAACCGAATATTAGAGGACATGCTCAAATTTTATGTCATGGATCAACAAAATCAATGGGAGAAATACCTTCCCTTAGTGGAATTTGCATACAACAATAGTTATCACAGTTCAATTCAGGCAGCTCCCTTTGAAACCTTATATGGAAGACCATGTCGTACTCCATTGAGCTGGGATAGATTAGAGGATCGAGTCATGTTGGGACCTGAAATGCTCCAAGAAATGGAAGAACAAATGGCAATAATCAAGTAGACACTGATAGAAGCCAGGGATCGCCAGAAGAGTTATGTTGATGCAAAGAGAATTGATATAAGATTTGAGGAAGGAAGCCAAGTTTTTATTAGATTCAAACCCTCTAAGAGTTCCTTCATATTTGGCAAGGGAACAAAGTTATCCCCTAGATTTTTCGGCCCATTTAAGATCCTAGAGAGGATCGGGCCAGTTGCTTATAAGATAGAGTTTCCATTCCATCTAAGAAGAATGCATAATGTGTTTCATGTTTCTATGCTTATAAAATATGTACCTAACCCATCCCATGTGCTCACATTTGAAAAATTACAAGTTTTTGAGGAGGGATTCCTTGAGGTCAAACCATTCTATATACTGGACCGCTGGGTTCGTCGGCTCAGGAATCGTGAGTTTGAGCAAGTCAAGGTCCAGTGGGACCAATATAGCCCAGTTTTAGCTACTTGGGAAGATGTAGATGTTATTTTTAATTAATTTCCTTATCTATTTGATTAAATTGTGTGGTGAACTAAATAGGAGCGCATAATTTAGCTAAGGTATATATTTTTATGAATCCTCTAGATCGTGTCTTATTGTTTAAATTTTATTTATACATCTAAATTGCACATTATGATTTCAGTTATGGTTTTAATGAACTGTTATGAGATGTTGGTAATGATGCACATGTGGTTCTTGCTTATGAAAATGAGAATGATGTTTATGATATGCATAGGGATTATGATGTTATGATTTTAGGTTATATCGACATGCGATTAGTTTAATATGTAATGTCATGATTCATATATGCTGATGTTATAACATATAATGGTATTTCATGATGTGAAGCATGTGGAATCGATACAGATTTTGTGACATGCATGAGGATGTAGTTCTTTACTATTTATAATGTGGTTATTAACAATGACGTTATATTATCATGATGAAATGCAAGAGTTAGGATGTGTATGATGTTATGATTATAACTAATGTATTATATGCATGTTGAGATGAGATGATTGGTAGGAAATCCACAAATGGGCCAAGAGGGCTGGTTTATTTTATGATCTCGTAGGATCCCATACCTACTAGGGAGAATATGTAACACCATATGGGTTGGGGACAAACTCAATCAACACTACATATGCCAGTGGTTCCTTTGTCTTGTATAGCTCTTGATGGATAGATCTTGAAGGGTTGTGGGACCATCTTGAGGAGCTCAAGGGCCTGATATTATAGGCCAAGTGCCTGGTATTGGAATGGGATTCTGAAGTCTGGAAGGGGTGTAAGGAATTTGATCCCTGGGGCTATGCACCTTAGTGTGTGTGGAGTGAGTGGTCCAGCCTTGCGAGATTCCCGGAGTCATTGAGTACCAGCCTAGATCCATCTTAACTACGGATCTATCAAGCGTTGAGAGGGATAAAATCTCTTGACGTGCAAACCTCTTTTTTGAGTGCAAAACTTGAGGAAAGGTTTGCACCTCGAGATATTTGATCCCTCTCGGCACTTGATAGATACATAGTTAAGATGGATCTAGGCTGGTTTCAGTCATGTGCGACCAAGGAAAATCTATCGATAATATAAGGAGCATATGATTAATTTTATCAATAATATGTAAATACATCTAATATTAATATAACCATTTTAAATATGCTAAATATGTTTGATATTTATTGATTCATTTCAATTTCAAATTTTCTTAGTTACCTGAGTTTGTTGAGATGATAAATATTGTAAAATAACTTTAATGATGAAAAATGATGAAATAAAATTTTTGAGTGAAAAGTAAAAATGTAATAATATTGAATGATAGAAAATGTGAATAATAAGAATGTAGTAAATTACAAATAGCTTTCATTGTGATCAATATCAAACTATTTTCTTCTACTATTCTTATTGTCAACCTTGTTAGTTTTGTCATCATTTCATACCAATTGTATGAAAAAGGCACCTTAAATCATAAACCATTTAAATATTTAGCTCGAGCTCTTGTAGTAAACATCATACCTTGTCTCGCTTGCTCCCCAATATTACTAGGTTTAATTACTATAACACAAAAATAAATCTACATTGTCAATAATTGTTTGTGCTTACACTGAAATCAATGAAAATTATTAATCCAACGACTTTAAAATTAATGTGCCATCATACATCCAATTACATCAGATTATAAATCAACGTCTACACTAAAGTCAATGCATCTAATGCAAAAAATCAAATAATATTATAAAACAACATCTAAACTGAAATCAATGCATCTAATGCAAGTAATCAAATAGGATTAGAAATCAATATCTACACTCAAATCAATGAATCTAGTGCAAGTAAGAAAATAAGATTAGAAACTAACATATACACTAAAATCAATGCATCTAGTGCAAGCAATCAAATAGGATTATAAACCACCATCTACACTGAAATCAATGCATTTAGTGAAAGCAATAAAATAGGATTATAAATCATATATATTGAAATCAATGCATCTAGTGTAAGCAATCAAATATATTTAGAAATCAACATCTACATTGAAATTAATGCATACAAACAATCAAATAAGATTACAAATAACCATCTACACAAAAATCAATGCATTTATTGTAAGAAATAAAATAGGCTTAGAAATCATCTACATTGAAATCAATACATCTAGTGCAAGTAATCAAATATCATTAGAAATCAAAATCTACACTAAAATCAATGCATCTAGTTCAAGAAATCAAATAGGATTAGAAATCACCATCTACATTGAAATCAATGCATCTATTGCAATAAATATTCTTCCCTCTCTCCCCCCTCCATATATATCTATATGTCCCTCCATATCTCCTTCTTTGTCTCTTTATCTCACCCCCACAAACACACTCTCTCTCTCGCTCCATATTTATCAATCTCTTTGTCCCTCCCTCCCTATCTCCATCTATCTCTTATTTCTCTTCACCTTCCATCTATATCTCTATCTCCCTTTGTCTCTCTATATCAACCCTAAAACATACACTCTCATTCTCCAATCTATTTTTCTATCACTCCCTCCTACTCTCCCTGCCTCTCTCTCTATTCCTCTTCTCTCCCTCTCCCCCGCTTATATCTCTCTTCCCTCCTACTATCCTCTCTCTCTCTCTCTCTCTCTCTCTCCAGCTTTCACTCTCTCTATATTTCTTCTTACCTCCCTCTCTCTCCCCCTCCATCTCCATCATTCTTTCCCTACCTCTCTCCACTCTCTCTCTTCCTTTCTCTCCCACCTCTCTCTCTATCTTCACCTTCCAAATTTGTTAATATATGTGTCTCTCTCTATCTTTCTCTCCTCCCTTCTCTCCATCCCTCCTTCTTTATCTCTTTATCTCACCTCCAAACATACACACTCTCTCTCCATCTCTCCCTTGCCACTCCCTCTCTCTCTCCACTTGTCACTCTCTATGCATTTCATCTTCCCTCACTCTCTCATCCTATCTCCCTCCCTCTCTCCTGCTCTCTCTCAAGTCCCCTCTCCTTTCCTTCCTCTCTCTACCTTTCTCTCCTACCTCCCTCTCTCTTCCCACATCACTCACTCACTCTCTCTCTCATTCCCATAAAATCCTCTCACTCCCCCCTCACTCTCTTCCTCTCTCTCAAGTCCTCTCTCTCGTCCTTCATCTCTCTCCCTTTCTCATTTGCCCCTCTCTCTCTCTCTCTCTCTCTCTCTCTCTCTCTCTCTCTCTCTCTCTCAAATCCTCTCTCTTCCTCCATCACTCTATCTCTCTCTCCAACTATGTTACTATATCCCTCCCTTTCTTCTTCTATCTCCTTCTCTCCCCCCTTGTCTTAATCACTCCTCCCATCTCTCTTTATCTCACCCTAAACATACATACTCTCTCTCTATCTCTCCATTTTCACTCCCTCTCTCTTCACTTCTCACTCTCTATGTCTTTCTTCTTCTCTCCCTCTCTCCTCCTCTCATCCTCCCTCTCTCTCTCCCCCACCACCCTCTCTCTCTCTCTACCCTCCAATCCTCTATCCTTCTCTCTCTCTCCCACCTCCATATTTATGTCTCCCTCTCCCTCTCCCTCTCTTACCCTTCTCTACCTCTCTCACTCCTCTCCCTCTCTCTCTCTTCATTCCTCCTCTCCCCTTTCCTTTATTTATCTCCATGTCTCCTTTGTCACTCCGGCTATTTCTCCACCTCTATCATATGTCTTTGCTCTTCCCCCCAATATATATCTAGAGTTTATATATATATATATATATAACAAATTTAATATTTTATTAATATAAATCTATTGAATTTAATAATATTAATATGAATATTAGATTTAATAATATTATTATTATTAATATTATTATTCTAATATTGGTGCTAGGGTTAATAATGTTTTTTTTTTGTGTGCTATTATTATTAATTTGGTCCATGGGCTTCATATATAATTAGATGTTGATTTCTACTCCTATTTGATATATTTTTATTTATTTAACTTACCTTTTTATACCTCTTTTATAAATATAGTATTGGCCTGTGGTATTTCCCATGGTATTAATAATAATTTGTCCCATGGTATTTGCCCCATAAGATTCACCTAAATAAAACCTCTTTTTTGAGTTTTTGTAAATATAAAGAGGTTTATGGAGTAAATATAAAACGAAGTTTTATTTATTTACCATACCTCCCGAGTAAGTAGAAAAAGAGGTTTTATTTATTTACCATACCTCTAATTTATTTATATTTTTATTTATTTACTATATCTCTTTTTTAGTGTTCTTAAAATTCTTCATATTTTAAATTTATATTGTTTAAATTTATTTGTAATTTATTTTTAATTGTTTATTTATATGGTTGTGTAAATTATTTTTAAGCCGACATTATTTAGATTGTATTTTTATTTTATTTTTTTATTTTGGCTTCCGACATACTTACACTTCGGGGTCATGATGGGTTGTAGGGTTAATAATGTTTTTTTTGCATGCTATTAATAATAATTTATTCCATGGAATTTGGGTCATAGACTTCATATATAATTACATGTTCATTTCTAATCCTTTTTTTTCAGCTGTGGTTGACGGTCACAGAGTGGCCGCTACATCCACGGGTAATAATCCGGTAGATCCACCCGAAGGGATCAGCCGTCGACTTTAATTTCGGGGCCTAACCCCAAGGGCGTCGAGGAGATTTGACCCTGTGACCTTCCATATGGCAAGGTACTTTAGCAACAGGAACTCGACCATTTGAGCTATCCCTTGGGGCTTGTTCATTTCTAATCCTATTTGATATATTTTTATTTATTTACCTTACCTATTTATACCTCTTTTATATTTATTTATTTACCATACCTCTTTTATAAATATGGTATTTGGCCCATGGTATTTGGCCCATAGGCTTCACCTAAATAAAACCTCTTTTTTGAGTTTTGTAAATATAGAAGTTTATGGAGTAAATATAAAAAAAATAAGGTTTTATTTATTTAACATACCTTTAGTTTATTTACCATACCTCTAGTTTATTTATATTTATATTTATTTACCATATCTATTTTTAGTGTTTGTAAACCTCTTCATATTTTGATAAATTTATTTTTTAATGAATTTTTACTTGTTTATTTATATGGTTTTCTAAATTATTGTTTAAGCCGACATTATTGAGATTTTATTTTTAAAAATTTCTTTAGTTTTTTATTTTATTTTGGCTTCCGTCATACTTACACATTGGGGTCATACTCGGCTGTAGAATGCGCCTCTCGGCGCAACTAGGACCGGATGTCTGCCTTGGGGTAGATGAGGTCTGATTCAGACGCGAGCCTTGGGGCCAACCTTGGGCTATGGTACAGACCGATGAGGCTTGTACCTAGTTCCGAAAGTGGGAAAAAGGACAGATATTCCTTGAGAATTCTTGGGTGTTGTGGAACTTTCGATGCCTGTTGGTTATAATAGTTCAACAGAGGGTGTTGGGCAAACATGAAGTAATAAATAACTAAATAAATAAAATACTAAATTATTCAACTTAACTTCGGGATGAAGTTCCTTAAAGAGGGGGAGTATGTAATGTCCCCTAATAATAATATAAATAATAAATAATAAATAATATAATATAATATAATTAAATAAATAGTAAATAAACAATAAGTCAATAGTAGTAAATACATAAGAAATAATAAAGAGAACAATAATAATAATAAATAAAATAGTAAATAATAACTAGAGTTCTAAATAAAACAGTAAATAATAAAATGGAGTTCTAAATAGTAAATAAATAAGTGAAGTTAAAAAAAGTAAAAAGGAATAAATTAAGAAAGAGTTAAACTAAGAAACTATAAAAATAAGTAAAGTTAACAAAAACTAAGTTAAACTAAGAGAAACATTAAATTAAGTAAATTTTAAAATAAAGAAATAAAAGTTGCATGTTGACACAGTGAATGTGTGCATGTGAGTCCCTTTCCATTGTTTGGTCTAATTAATAGACATTGAGAAAGATTTATTCATCATTCCTTCATCCATTCTCTTGGGAGAAAGGTATTGTGAGACAAAGGATTCCCTAGCAGTAGTACGTTGATTGAGGGCTCAGGGGTGGCCAACTGTAGAAATATTACGTGCAGCTGAGCCTATGGTCCGGTGGAGAGTCATCCCCAAAACTTTGTTGTGGTTAGCGAGATTCAAATTCCATTCCATTTCAAAGTCTTAAGTAAGGAATATACTCATTACAGATAAGTTGTCTTTACTCCCGTTTATGAAATTTCTATGCTAGCTTGTTAATATTTTGTGTGTCGAATATTAATTTCATATTTGATATAATTAGTTGCATTTTAAATTTTTGGGTTGTTACATTTTTAATTAATTTAAAATATATTAAATAAAATATAAATGGAAGAGAATATTATAATCATTCCCAACATGTATAATGTATATTACATTAACGATTTAATCATGTCGATAGGCATTATATTATGAATTTATTCATGGTGACACTATTGAGATTCATCGTTCTCAATGAATAGCGCGAATCTCAACAGTGCTCGTTGACCAATTCTCTCCATCACGTTTTAGAGCCGCAAATTTTTGTTAAATATTATTCGCTGATATCTTCGTGCTCAAACCGCCTGAAGCTTGAATCGTACAAAATTACGTCTTAAACCCCTGTTGCTCGCTGGGTAGGTATTTGAAAGCATGTTCCTATGGATCTTCTCGAGTCGTTCCTTTATTGTCTAATTTTGTGGCCCATATTTAGCCATAATTTCAATTTGGCAAAGATTTCATCAATTGTTCTACATTCCTCTAGTAGGTACTCAACATCGGTAACTAAATCCTCAATACTGTCAAACCAATTGGAGACTAAACTAGAGTTCCTTTTCTCTCTTGCGTCCATAAAAAGACATTTTATGGAAAAAATATCATCACAAATCTCACTTCTCCATTTTCATCTTCATTGACATTTTCTTGTGAGTTTACACCAGAAACAGGATCAGCTTCAAATGTTTGTGATGGTATCCTCTCATACACCCTTGATCCAAGTCGTGTGATTTTACCTGAGGTCAATTTCAATGCCTGACCAACTGTAAGTTTATTCCATCTATGTTGGATGAAAATCACAATGTAAAGCATCATGGCAATGACTGGAATAGCAATATATCCAGACTTGGAATAAAATTTGAGCTAAGATTTGCAAATTCATATTCAATTGCAAAATAAGGATTGAAAATTGGATATCTCAAGTAATCGTAAATGTGAGGAAGGAGCCGCAGAACAGTGAAACCAATGTAGTATAGTTTCCTAAGTGATTTACATTCACTAGTAAAAAATGATGAAATTAGTGACTAGGTGACTAAAAAAGTTAGTCACTACAATTATTTCAAGTGAATTACTACTAAATTTGAGATATTTTAAGTGGTTGAACTAAAAATTACTAACTTAAGCGACTAAATTAGTCTGTGAATAAAATATACGACTAGATAATAAGTGCCTAAACTAAAAGCGACTAACTTAAATGACTAATTTAGTCTAGGGATAAAATATATGACAAGATAATAAGTGACTAAAATAAAAGCGACTAACTTAAATGACTAATTTAGTCTAGGATTAAAATATATGACTAGATAATAAGTGAAAAAACTAATAATGATTAATGTAAATGACTATTATAGTCCAAGAATAAAAATACGACCAAATAGCAAGTACAAAAAGTATATGAATTAGTCATTTATGTCAGTAATTTTTAATTATGTCAATCCATTAATGGAAAATTGCAATTTTGGTACTGAAGTGTTACATTTCACTTTAGGTGTCTTTGAATCCATCTGAAGTGTTAAAATTTAGAGACAAAGGGGTCTCTAAATTTACAGTGTTAAAATTATGAATACCCTTTTGTCTCTAAATTTTAACATTGCAAATGGATTCATCTACAATTAACATAATTACATGTATCATCTATCTACTTTACACTAATTCCTTCATTATAATTTTAGTAAAGATAATATTTCGATAGCCAAATTAATATTTATATTTTCATTAATATTTGGCCATAAATTTTAATTTTTAAACTTCATTGATTTATGTTAAAAGTGTCATTTTTTTTAAATCTAAGGTTAAATCTTCATATTTACATTTAATAAATAGATAAATATAACATTGCTTATGTTTAACTATTGGAAATCTGAGATAGGGGTGAATCAGTATTTCTTTTCAATTGTTAATTTTAACAGTTAGATCACTTATATTTAGAACACAAAATGAACATTGATGGAATGCATACTTTTATTAATTTCTTCTTTACAATAAATTACAATAATGATATAGGGCTCCAACCCTAGATGAAGAATCCAATCTTCCAGGCTCCAACCTGTATTGTGCCCAGCACCAACTTGGGTCTTTCCAAGGCTCCAACCTTGTCAATATGAGGCACCAACCTCTAGGGCTCCAACCCTATCTTCCAAGGCACCAACCTTGTCACTATGAGGCTCCAACCCACAACTTCACTTAGTCAAAATATCTTTGATTATTCTTCATGACTCCCAAAGACTTCTTCAACAAGCCTTGACAATCTTCAGAAAAGCCTTCACTTAGTCTCCACGGCATTTCATCAATGAAAACCTTGTTCTTTACATGAAGGTGTCTCCACTGTCCTTCATGGTACCCAATCAAAGATCTCCAAAATCGCCTCATGATGGCTTCAACGCATCATGGTCTCCAATAATATTTCCAAGACCCTCAAGGTGTCTTCACAAGATTCTTTTACTAGTGTTCTTCAACAAGATGTATCTTGTTTGTCCTCCCATATCAACTTCTACAAGTCTGCTAAGTGGTCTTCAAATATCACTTCAACACCACTTCAAGGGTTCAAGGATTGCTTCACAATGGTTCTCTTTAAATACTGCTCTAGGAGCTTCTTTAAGAATCTTCAAGTACACTTCAACAAGCCACTCCACAAAGTATTCTTAGTCTTATCCAATGTAGCCTTCAAGTCTGCTTCATTGTTTTTCTTTTCTGTTATACTCTTGCTTCACTAATCTCCCTTGATCCCAAAATGATGTCCTCAATAAGTTGTTCCTCAAGACCTACTTCAAGAATTCTTAAAAAAAAAGTTTGATGTAACGTTCAAATCATAAATACAAATATTAGACTTCAAAGAAAGTCTTCACAAGTTCCAAAAAATATCCTTCAATTTGTCATCATGACAATGTTCCAAAGTAGCTGCCAACCCAAGTTTTCTCCTAGCTTTGTCAAGATGTCCACACAATGTTGCTCTAAGGCTTATAGTTTTTTGTCCAAAAAAATTCCTTCTAGAATGATCTAACAACTTGCTATAATAAGCCTTCAAAATATGTTTCAAGAGGTCTCCAATGGTCTGCCTTCAAAGGATGCTCAATTACCAACCACAGTTTTCAACAAATTATGATTAATCTGCAAGGTTGAACTTCAAAAGGCACAAGTCTGAAATTTGTCTTGAAGCTTGTAGCTTCTCCACAAATCAAAATAAGGTGAGGTTTATTGATGAATGCCTTCAATCCGAGGTGGCTTCCACAAGTTTGAATTCTTTGTGAGCTTCCTGCAAATTTCATATTGTTGTAGCTTCTTTCTGCACCACAGATCTGAGTTCTGAGGGAGGTCCAAACTATTTTAGTTTTGACACCACAAGTCTAAGCCTTGGGCTACAATCTATAAAAATCCGAGTTCTGTCCTCAAGTAAATGAGCACAATCCAATGTTGCAAACACAGGTGTATGACTTTCCTATTCTGAACTGTCTTAGCTCACAACTCAATGGATATTATAGCATAGTTGTTTGTTGTCTGAACTATGCAGGTCACTGCAATCTGGTTCTGAGCTGTAGAGGTGACAATCCACCACCCGATATTCCTACTCGGCCTCCTTAAAAAAAATTACACACAATGATTCTAAACTACAGGTTTGAGCTCCAGTAATTCTCAAATAGTTCAAGGTATTGTTTCTGTAGCTTATTTCTGGAAGAAATTACCCAAGAATTTTTCCCAGTTTGACCTTCTTTGTTTCCTTGGCTTCAGTTATGCTTCAGACCCTCTTCTCTATGATTTTCCACCGAAATTATTGACCCAAAGTGAAGGATTACGAACCTATATATACATATTTTCGATTAGAATGAGGGGATGTGACTCTTTGGAGGGAGGTCGACATGTGTCCTTAAGCATAGGTCAGTTCAATGTGAGAGTTAAATTCCTTAACTTAAAAAATCAATATCTCCCTAACCACTTGAATTTTTGGGCCATGTAAGGGCTTGCTGGAAAGCTAAAATTATTCTCTAAAGGATGGTGAAGGTATCACAAATAAATTTTGCCTCTAAGATGGTGAAAAATATTTTTTAATGAGTCTCGTGATTTATTAGTGCAAAAGCAGAATGCCTTCAAGTGTTGGGCATCTTCATGGATTGATTTCTTCATAGTTTTCCTTCTTCAGCATAGTGTCAGAGGCTCATAGTGTCATCCATGTCATCATGTCATCAAGGGTGGTTATCCATCCTTCATGTCATGTCCCTAATAATTTTCCATATCATCAAATGGTCCTCCATGTCGTCATCAAATTTTCAACCATGTCATCTTGACATCATGTTGTCTCCAATCTTCTTCATCAAGAGTAAGCACATCATCATTAATGGAATCCTAAATAACCAAGAGGGACTTTTCATCATGAGCTAGAATATCTTTATACCAGGTCTGTATGATGTCACTGCTAGAGCTTTCCATTTTTTTTTTTAGGCCTTTACAAGAATATTGATCCTCATATGACATCAATGACAACCTTAGACCAACAATCTCCCCCTTTTTCATTGATGGCAATATTATTTTCCTTTCATCATTTTCTCCCCCTTTTACATCAATGGAAAATGGGGTGCCCGGGTACTCCCCCTATCAAGCTTTATTGAAATGCTACTCCATTGTAATTTATTCTTATCTTCATCAATGATTGTCCTCCATGATAGATGTGTTGCTCCCTCTGTCATGGTGCTCTTCCTTCTGGTAATGTGGTCCATGATAGATATGTTATGCATTTATTCATGTGATGAACCAACTCTCCCTGCATGCATAAACTCCTCTAGCTCAAGAAATATTGTTGCTTTGTGATCAACTATAAGACATCTTCAACAAATATCCATCAGGATATATGCCTCATAGCACTATTTTTCATGTGTGACTCATCAAGGGTTGGATAGCTTCTGCCATATTGGTAAAGAATCACAAGCTCCCCCTAACCGTATGCATCGTATCCTTTTTTTTCATAGATTCATCATCAAAACTTGGAATATCAAGGATGACTTCATCAAGTCAACGACATGTGTTTTGGTTGGAGTGTTCAAAATATTTTCGAAGGAAATTTGCTTCCTTCACCATACTTTTGTAACTTTATTCTCTAGCTTGGTTGTCATATTTTCAGCTTGTTAGGGACCCAATTCAAGTTAAATTCACGAGCCATATGTCCAATTTTATGGAAATTGAAGCATTCCATCTTATTCATGAAAGAGAGATCGTGACTTCTTCTTGCAAAGTTACTTCTAGGAAACTGGGGGGGACCATTATATTTGTCCTTGTGGTATGCCCTACAATCCTTTGCCATGTGCCCAAAATTTGTACAATAATAACAATAACAAAAAAATATACTTTTCTACCTGGAGGATGGAGATTGCCTTGATGTACTTCTAAAATAATTTTGTCTTGGGATCCTTTGCTCAAATTTATTGCCTCTAGCATTCTTGACACCATCAGAAAATCTTCTTGGAGTAGGGTTTCTTCCAATGTCATCTTGACTCTTCTTCTTGCCTTTGCTGGAACTCGGGGCATCAATATTTCTTCCAAGCTTTTCCACATCCTTGTTGTTTGAAGCATTATGGATTGCATCATTCTTGTTTTAAGATTCACCTGCATAACCACGACCCGATTTATCAAGAGGAGATCTTTGATGACTCAAGATGTCATCTAGGGTTTGGGATCTCTTTAGGATTTTATTCGGATGATCAACTTCCTTTTTAAGGATGTCAATTTCTTCTTTCATTTTCTTGCATTCTTCATCCTTCTTTGATATATCCATATCCATTTCTTCCTTCATCTTGGTTGCTTCACATGATTGGGCCTTGAGAAGATTGATTTCTAATTTTAGTTTGAAGATTTCTTCATCCTTTTATTCTAGTTGGCATATCATGGTGTTTCTCTCATGTTCTGCATCATCAAATTTTCCTTCTATGAATTCCAAAGTTTCCATCACCCTCTCGGCTCCTTGTGTTTGTTTCCTTGCTTCTTCTAGTTGAGATCTAAGAGAGGATAATTTTTCCTTGTATTGACCAATCTCTTCTTCAAGATTGTTCAAGCTCTCAAGTCTTTGTTCAAGGTGGCTTGACAAAGTTTCTTCCCTTTTCTTTTCCTTATCTAATTGATTTTTCATAGATATGAATTCTTCATGATGCTTTCTTTTGTTTTGATGAAATTCCTCTTTAAATTTGGCAAACTCCTCATCTCTTTCTTGTTCTTGAATCTTGACAAATTCAACTTCCTTCCTTTTCTTGTCTTGGTTACCATCTTTCGCTTTCTTCTTAAGTTCCTCATTTTCCTTTTTAAAATTTTTAATCTCTTCCATGGAAGCCATAAGTTTATTCAGGAGATCTTCTTCGAAGTCTTATTTTTTCTCTTCATCTTCTAGGTCTTCTTTAGCCTTGTTGTCATCTCTCTTATCTTCAGCTTCCTTGATGGATTATAGACTTATTTATTGTTTTCCATCGTCTTCTTGACTATTTTCAATGCTCCTTTTGAGTGAGGATCATGAATTTTTTCCCATATGACTTTTGCTGATGAACATTTTTCAAAATTGGCCTTCACATAATTTGGTAACCCATTCAAAATTACCTTCATTTCTCTTGTATTGTACCCCTTGGATTCTTCATCCATCGTGTCAATAGTAATCACTGGTTTCCAAACTTCAATTCCTTGAGTCTTCAAGAAATTCCTCATTCTTGCCTCCCATATATCAAAATTTCCATTGAACAATGGAGCCTTTGAAAATTGATTGACTTCAATTTCTATGGTTGAGGAAGACACATATTTAGGAGGATTAGATACTTTCTTCCTTGGCTTTGCCATTTTTTTTCTAATGATCAACCTTAAAGCTCTTAGGCTTTGAGTGAAGGTACTGGCTCTGATTCCAATTGTTGGAAATACTGAGAGGGGGGTGAATCAGTATTTCTTTTCAATTGTTAATTTTACCAGTTAGATCAATTAGGACAAAATATTAGCATTGATGGAATAGATACTTTTATTAATTTCTTCTTTACAATAAGTAAAGTACAATAATGGTATAGGGTTCCAACCCTAGATGAAGACTCCAATCTTCCAGGCTCCAACCTGTATTGTTCCAAGCACTGACTTGGTCTTTCCAAGGCTCCAACCTTTTCAATTTGAGGCACCAACCTCTAGGGCTCCAACCATATCTCTGGTACAAGCTCCAACCTGGTTTCTTGAGGACTCCAATCCTCTACGGCTCCAACCCTATCTTCCAAGGCACCGACCTTGTCACTATGAGGCTCCAACCCGCAACTTCACTTCGTCAAAATATCTTTGGTTATTCTTCACGGCTCCCAAAGTCTTCTTCAACAAGCCCTAAAAATCTTCAACAATGCCTTCACTTAGTCTCCATGTCACTTCATCAATGACAAAATTGTTCTTTATATGAAGGTGTCTCCACCGTCCTTCATGGTACCCAATCAAATATCTCCAAAGTCACCTCATGATGGCTTCAATGCATCATGGTCTCCAATAATATTTCCAAGACCCTCAAGGTGTCCTCACAATATTCTTTTACAATTTTTCTTCAACAAGATGTATCTTGTTTGTCCTCCCATATCAACTTCTGCAAGTCTGCTAAGTGGTCTTCAAAGATCTCTTCAACACCACTTCAAGGGTTAAGGGATTGCTTCAAAATGGTTCTCTTCAAAAACTTCTCAAGAAGCTTCTTTAAGAATCTTCTAGTACACTTCAACAAGCCACTCCATAAAGTATTCCTAGTCTTCTCCAATGTAGCCTTCAAGTCTGCTTCACTGTTTTTCTTTTTAGTTATACTCCTGCTTCACTAATCTCCCTTGATCACAAAATATTGTCCTCAATAAGTTGTTCCTCTAGGCCTAATTCAAGAATTCTTCAAAGCAATGTCTGATGTAATGTTCAAATCATAAATACCAAGATTAGCCTTCAAAGAAAGTCTTCACAATTTCCAAAAATAATCATTCAATTTGTCATCACGACAATGTTCCAAAGTAACTACCAACCCATGCTTTCTCCTAGTTGTGTCAAGATGTCCACAAAATGGTGCTCTAAGGCTTCTAGTTTTTTGTCCAAAAAACTTCCTTCTAGAATGCTCTAACAACCTACTACAATAAGCCTTCAAAATACTCTTCAAGAGGTCTCCAATGGTCTACCCTCAAAGGATGCTCAATTACCAACCACAGTTTTCAACAAATTATGATTAATCTGCAAGGTTGAACTTCAAAAGGCACAAGTCTGAAATATGTCCTGAAGCTTGCAGCTTCTCCAAAAATGAAACTGAGGTGAGGTTTATTGATGAATGTCTTCAATCCAAGGTGGCTGCCACAAGTTTGAATTCTTTGTGACCTTCCCACAAATTTCATATTGTTGTAGCTTCTTTCTACACCACAGATCTGAGTTCTGAGGGAGCTCCAAATTGTTTTAGGCTTGACACCACAGGTCTGAGCCTTGGGTTGCAATCTGTAAAAATCTGAGTTCTATCCTCCAGTAAATGAGCACAATCCAACGCTGCAAACAGAGGTGTATGACTGTCTTATTTTATACTATCTGAGTTCACAACTCAATGGATATTATAGCACATGTGTTTGTTGTCCGAACTAGGCAGGTCACCACAATCTGGTTTTGATCTGTAGAGGTGACAATCCACCACACAAGATTCCTACTCGACCTCCTTAAAAATTTTCCCACACAGTGATTCTTAACTACAAGTTTGAGAACCTATAATTCTCAAATAGTTCGAGGTATTTTTCGCTGTAGCTTATTGCTGGAAGAGATTACCCAAGAATTTTTCCCAATTTGACCTTCTTTGTTTCCTCGGCTTCAGTTCTGCCTCAGTCCCTCTTCTCTGTGATTTTCCACCGAAATTATTGACCCAAAGTGAAGGAGTATGAACCTATATATGCATATTCTTGATTAGAATGAGGGGACGTGACTCTTTGGAGGGAGGCCAACATGTGTCCTTAAGCATAGGTCGGCTCAATGCCAGAGTTAATTTCCTTAACTTAAAAAATCAATATCTCCCAAACCACTTGGAGTTTAGGGCCATGTAAGGGCTTGTTGGAAAGCTAAAATTAAGCTCTAAAGGATGGTGAAGGTATCACAAATCAATTTTTTCTCTAAGATGGTGAAAATAATTTTTTAATGAGTCTGGTAATTTATTAGTTCAGAAGTAGAATGCATTCAAGTGTTGGGCATCTTCATGGATTGATTTCTTCATAGTTTTCCTTCTTAAGCATAGGGTCAGAGGCTCATAGTTTCATCCATGTAATCATGTCATCGAGGGTGGTTATCCATCCTTCATGTCATGTCCCTAATCATTGTCCATGTCATCAAATGTTCCTCCGTGTCATCATTAAATTTTCAACCATGTCATCTTGACATCATGTTGGATCCAGTCTTCTTCATCAAGAGTAAGCACAACATCATTAATGGCATCCTAAATAACCAAGAGGGACTTGTCATCATGAGCTAGAATATCTTTATACGAGGTCTACATGATGTCACTGCTAGATTTTTCCATTTTGGATTTTAGGCCTTTGCAAGAATATTGATCCTCAGATGGCATCAATGACAACCTTAGACCAACATTTAACATGTGATTTCATTTAAATCTAGTATTAAATCGCCATATTTACATTTGATAAATAGCAAATAGATAAACCTAAAATATATATTTATAGACCTATTTAGTAAATAGGTATAGTGAACCTTTATTAGTTTAAGTATGAACCTTAATTAATTTTTTAGTGATGTAGGAACCTTTGTTTTTTTTAAGTCAATGTTCTATTCATGTAGGAAAAAAGGAGTACATATAGGCGCTTACAAAAAAGGTGGTCTCACCTCAAGATATTGTCCATAAACGGTTGGGCCAAAGGAACCAAAACACATATTAAACATAAATAACACCAAATAGCATATTAGTCATCCGACGTGATGGATGCAGGCTTTTCCGGGGTTGCTCCTATAGGTGGTGGAGGACATAAGTCACACTGAGCATGCCCTTCAAAGTGCGCCAACCAAGTCTCCAACTTTTCTACTTTCTCATTGAGTTGATTTTGGCCTTGCCAAACCCCTACCAATCTCTCCCAGACTTGGCACTGCAAATAGTGCATTTGGTCTAGTGTTGTCATCTACTCTACATGCTCCTCACAACGGACTCTCCCAGTTATGTCCAATATTTCCATCGAGCTATTGATAAGTGCAAGACAGTTCTCCAAGCGGAAATGATGGATAACGTGCCCCTCATTTACCTTAGATCAATCAGACCCATGATTCCCCTTGCCACCATGGTCTCCTCCACCCCGACGACTATGCTTTTGAACCCTCGAACCCCCACCCCTGCTATCCCTCTGCTTACCTCCTCCACAGCCCCAATTCACACCCACACTAGCAATCTACGCATGCCCCATAGTCTTTTCACCCTAGCATAGAGCTGCCATGATTATTTCCAAGTCTTCCATCCCCATATGGCCATGGATGACAGGGGAGGGAGAATGCCCACATCGCACCAGGGGATTCATAATTTTCCAAGGTCGAGGAACCCCACCATGTGTAGAGTCCATAGACCACACCCCCCACCATAGAAAACAAACACCACCAGAAAAGGAGCCAAATTTCATCGCCCACCACTACGGGGAAGCATAGAGCCACCTCCCACTACCAGATAAACACTGCCACCACTAGGAAAAACAAATACCATCACCCACCAAACCAACACAGGAAATTGAACAAAAAACAATGACAAAGTAGTCAACGCCTGAGTTTAAATTCCCCTAAGGAAACGACTAGCCTCCAAATTCTCCACAGAAATACCACACACCAATCCAACTTCATCGCACCCACACTAGAGGGCACGAAATTGGGAAAAGAAACTAGTTTTCTGCCACCACCCTCAAGGTTTCTTGGACTGCATATTCTAGCTTCATCTCTTAGCACGAAAAAAAAAACTCACTGAAAGCCAAGAAAATTTGAAACAAGTGAGATAACTTCCCTTCAACTTCTTATCCTCAACCCAAACACAGAAAATGGCTAATAAACTGAGCAGCAAGGACTAGTTAAACACACTGCACTAGCAAATTCCCATGACAAGCAAACACAAGTCACCCCCTCTGTAAACCTTCCTGCAACGTTTACACTTCCTCTTCGGAGGCCGACGCTAGGACCAACACCAAACTAGAGTGAGGAGTCTAATGTCGAGCTCCCTCATCTTCCCTCACCTTCTCCTTTCACCACCTGTGAACTCCAATGTGCAGTTAATTTTCACACGAATTGCCAACGTGAAGCCAATACCTCTCTCGCTGCATGCGTTATGATGAAGGGACCTGGAGTACCATCCCTCACCCTCGCTCCACTTGTCTTTACTCATGCAAGACGTCTTCCACGTGTTGCTTAGACCTCACCCCCATCAGGGAGTATTGTATGAACCTTTGCTAATTTAGATATGAACCTTAATTAAATTTTTAATGGTGTATGAACTTTTATTAATTGTTTGATATGAACCTTGGTTAATTTTTAATGGTATTATGAACTTTCGTTAATTGTTTAGGTATTAACTTTATTTAATTTTTTAATAATATATAAACCTTTATTAATGATTATAAATATGTAATTCAAAATATTTAAGTATGGTTTATTGTGTAATAATGGATAAATGTGTTTACGTTTATCAATTTCTATTAGAATTGTACCAATGAATATATTTATTTCATTTAATACATAATTTACATGATTATATCAAATTAATCTTTAAATAAAACAATATTATTGGTTTTATATTTTATTAATAATCAAATTAGTACATATGTTTTTGCAAAAGAGCTCCCCTCAAGTCATGCATATTAGGGACTTTGAAGCCCTTTCGTGTAGCTATAATAGAGTCCCAAATAACTTAGTAATAAGGTGAGCGAGCAACATTAAAGGGGATATCTACATCATACCACCATCTAGCAATGTATTGAAAAGGAGATTCTTTGCACAACTACAAAACATGCCATATAACCCTCGATGATGGAGATATTGGCCTTTGCATTTATGTTTGAAAACACAGATTTCCAAATGGGGGAGACAGTGAAGGGGGTTTATTAGCATATATGGCAGCACTAATGAACTCTAGTTTTGGAGGAAATAATGGGAAGAAGGCTCCTTTTGGAGGAATGATGACTTTGATACATTTACGGAACTAAATATGTATGATAGCCAATGTCTCCAAAATTCTATTTCTCTATTGAGATTTATTCGTCGAATATTAATAATTCCCCTTAACCCAACAGGGTGCTAGGTTTATGGACCCAAGCTCACGCAGTGGACCAGAGACAAGATCAAAACCCCTGCAATGTCACCATCTTAGAGCTCGAAGGTGTGATCATGGATCAGAGACAAGATCAAAACTGTTGCAACATCATCATCTAGGAGCTCGAAGGCATGACCTACAATAATGAGAGGTCTTTCAAGCTTAGCGTTGTGGGATTTGGCCTCGACGGAACAATATTTACGTTCATTTTCAATTGTACCAATTTAGACACCCTCGAATTCTTGGCAAACTGTTTGATTGGAGAGATACCAATGAAGCTCCAGTATCTGGTCAATTCAATCGGATTCCCTTGTTGTGAATCCTCTACGCTTATCTAAATTTAATATGTATCCATGATAACATATTCACAGGCAAAGGTGGCACACTTTTGACATTCAAAGATTGGATCCACTCTAGATCAGACTCATGTAATTACTGCAATGAAAGGTAGCTTTGGCCCTTGGGTACCTTGATCCTGAATACTTCAAAATCCAGCAACTAACAGATAAATTTGATGTGTATTCTTTTGGAGTAGTGTTACTGGAAGTCTTGTGTGCAAGGGAAACTCTTAATCTTGTTTTTCCCAGAGAACAATTCAATATAGCATAGTGGGAAATGCATTGGAAATAAAAGGGCAAGCTTGAAAAAATAATTGACCCTCACCTTGTTGGGGCCATCAACCCTGGTTCTCTGAAAACGTTTAGGGAGACTGCCGAAAAGTTCTTGGAAGAGAATGGCATCGACAGGCCTTCCATGGGAGATGTTCTATGGAACCTAGAATATGGATTTCAACTCCACAAGATATCCATGCAAAATTATCTAGATGAGAATAGTATTGAGCCTTTTGGTCCAAATTTAGTATGACTTCAAGTATTGTACGAAAGTTCTCAATTTTTAGATTTAATTAATGAGCATGTGGAATTTTGGAGTTCTCAACATCCCACGGAGGGATAGTTTTGAGAATTTACCTGTTGTTTGGAACATGTTCTCCTTCAGTGGATATGGCACAGTGGATCCATACCTTCGTGCGACAGTTCCTTACCTCAAGATGTTTGCACAAGATTCAGGACAAGCTGAACACACAACACTAGTGGTTTTGGTTTGCGAGGAGAGCTACAATTATGTAGAAGATATTGAGGTTACATGCATTATGTTCCTTTGCACTGCCTAGAGCCTGAGACTTTTTATACTAGTGTATTACTAGCGTTATTGGATGAGGTGTTGGTGGAAGTGATGATGATTTAGAAGATGCAACCATAAGTGTTGTTTTCTCACAATTGGTGAATCCTCCTGGGAGGTGATCACAAAACAATATTTCTTTTTCATGTTCCAAATCTACCAAATTAGCGCATGCAGAGAGAACATTGGTGAATGTGAAATGGTTAGGTTCGGTGCTTATTTTTTGCATATCACATTAAAAATCTAGTGCCTCCTCGTAACATCATCACCTCATATAATCGACCACCATTACAGATGATTACACCACATTTGGTTTAAACATTTACTTAGGTAGCTAGGTTTCCCCTATATCCCATCTCCCTATAGAGTAATATGATCACATATTATTTCTTTTATGATATTGATTCCTCTCTCTCAAGTCCTCTCTCTCGTCCTTCCTCTCTATCCCTTTCTCTCCTACCTCCCTCTCTCTTCCCCCATCTCTCTCTCTCTCTCTCTCTACCCTCCAATCCTCTCACTATATCCCTCCCTCTCTCCTTCTCTCTCTCCCCCTTCCATCTTTGTGTCACTCTCTCCCTCTCTTACCCTTCTCTTCCTCTCTCACTCCTCTCCCCCCCTCTCTCTCTCCATTCCTTCTCTCCCATATCCTTCAATTTATCTCCATCTCTCCCTTGTGACTCCCCCTATCTCTCCACCTCTATCACTCTATTTCTTTGCTTTCCATTCTCATATATATCGAGAGTTAATATATATTATGATATATTATAATATAACAAATTTAATATTGTATTAATCCAAATTTATTAAATTTAATAATATTAATATGAATATTATAATTAATAATAATATTGTTATTCATATTTTAATATTGATATTAGGGTTAATAATGTTTTTTTGCATGGTATTAATAATAATATGTCCCATGGTATTTGGTTCATAGGCTTCACCTAAATAAAACCTCTTTTTTGAGTGTTTGTAAATATAAAGAGGATTATGGACTAAATATAAAAATATGTTTTATTTATTTACCATACTTCTGGTTTATTTATATTTTATTTATTTACTATACCTCTATTATTTACCATGGTATTTGGCCCATAGGATTGGTATATAATTAGATGTTTATTTCTAATCCTATTTGATATATTTTCATTTATTTATCATACTTATTTATACCTCTTTTATATTTATTTATTTACCATACAACTTTTATAAATATGGTGTTTGGCCCATGGTATTAAAATGTTATTTTTCCCATAGGCTTCACCTAAATAAAACCTTGTGTTTGAGTTTCCTTAAATATAGAGAGGTTTATGGAGTCAATATAAAAAGAGGTTTTATTTATTTACCATACCTTTAGTTTATTTTTATTTTTATTTAATTTCCATACTTTTGGAATAACTATTAAAATAGTGAAACTCATAATCATGCTTGTTTAGTGAAATGTTTAATGCAACCCCTTACACATTTTATGAATGTACTTTCAATTTTAAAATCCTTATTTTTTATTATTTAAAAATTTGATAAATAGTGTTTTTTTTCATTTTCCCTCCTAAAACTTTGTCTTTAAAACCACTTGACACTCTTACCAAGCTTCTTCATTGTTCTGTGGACAATGAATTTATTTCTGAAATCCAGATCTAGTGGATGTTGGCAACTCTGAAGTCCATTAAAAATTGTTCACATCATTTTCTTACATATATCCATTTACATGTAATATTATTTTTGTACATTAATGTATCTGAACCTCTATTTTAAGTCGTCTCTACTTCAAACCCCCAATATTTTAGGTAGAAAAAAATATGATAATTCATTTCTTTGTCAGGATTTCAAAAAGAGAATTTTCAGGACGATGCCATGAGGTTTTGTTGTTGTATTTTTTTGAAATGCTAGAGATTAAATCATTGATTTTAAGTAGAAAGATTGAAATAAATGACATATCAAGGCTGCTACAATGGCGAGGGGATATTTTGATCCAGAGAACCTTTTGCAATTTGATATCCCCACTAAGGTTCCATGCACAAACCCTATATCTCGGATTGCAAGTTGATATCCCCGCTGAGGTTCCCTGCACAAACCCTACATCTTGGATTTTTTTACTTGCAGATAATTTTATTATTTATGTAAAATAATTATTTTGTGGTCACTAAAAAAAACCCGAATTTCTTTTTGCCTCAGTTTTTCCTGATTGAAATCTTAATTGTGCTTAGTTTCCTTCGATAAAACCTAATTCTTCTTGGTTGCCATGAATACAAACTTGATTTGGTTTTTCCTTGTGAGGAAAACTCTATTTTCATGCTTTCATCCAAATTGTTGCAAAAGGAAGCCTTTATTTTTGGCTTTAGCATGGCTCCATGATGAATATAAATATCAATCCAGATTCTAGAGTAGAGAAAAATGAGTCAAATTGGGTTGAATTTACTACACTTAGGGTTTAGTTGAAAAAACAATGGCAATATGATATTATCTAAAAAGTAGTTGTTA
The DNA here is from genome assembly GCA_034641835.2 of Pinus albicaulis. Taxonomy (NCBI): domain Eukaryota; kingdom Viridiplantae; phylum Streptophyta; class Pinopsida; order Pinales; family Pinaceae; genus Pinus; species Pinus albicaulis. The sequence goes on from CM076571.1 coordinate 871,818,071, forward strand.
CCTCAATGATAAACTCACTAACATCAATGCAAGGAGAGGGTCATTGAATCTGAATGAGCCAATTTCGGGTAGCTTCACACTTGGTGGGAAATGGTATCTTCCAATGAAATAAAAATTTCTTTTTAGAACTGGTTCAGTTTTTTTCCCAAGGAACTACACCGCAAACCATGGATTACCTTTGGCTTAGTTGACAACTCTAAGGGGTAGTTGTCTATCCAAATTTGATCGGCACTTTCATTTAGTATCACTACTCTAAATGAAATTCATGTCGCATGGACTAGACAGATCACTGCAATAACATGACCCTTGTCCACGACTTATCATGCAACATGAGTATGTTAACCTCTCCACGAAACCAATGTACCATTAGAAAATTTATCAGTTTAGTTGTTGAAGTTCAGGTGCAGGTGGAGCTTCACTAGGTCTACGAAGTAATCAAAGAAAAAAATATATATATTCATCCTTCCTTTCAATTTTAACAAGCCAGTTTGGGTAAGATTCCCACTCTGCAGGAAATGGAACCTTCCATTGAAATAATTATTTTTTTTGGAACTGCTTCAAGAAACTTGCCCAAGGGGGCTTGTATTACAAACTGCATATTTCCTTTGGGTTAATTACCAGTTTTGAGGGGTAGTTGTCTCATCAAAACTGTCTGGCACTTTCATTCAATCTCATTGCTTTGAATGCAATTCATGAAAAATGGATCATAAATATGATGGCAAGAATGAGACCTTTATACATGGCTTATACTGCACATGATTATGTTAACCTCTATGTTGAACCAATGTAATATTACAAAATTTATCAACTTAAAATGTTTTAAAGCCTACCAAGTTTTTTAAGCAAATGTAAAAGAATACAAGCATGTCTCATCTTTCTGCACTTAAAGTGGCACATTTCCATCACTATAGCAATAATTAATAATTTTTCCCAAATTCTTCTTCATCATTCAATAGACACATCATGTAAACCCCACATAAAGGAGGAGTATGTCGGGTTGGATTTAATTTTGGGTCATTGTCACAACAACTATTCTAGATTGCCATCAAACCATAGGTATATAGATAGTATATTGTTGCTAGATGTAAGGATGTCAAGTTTGTTCCTCACTCCATGATCACCAAGGTGGTTTACTCTTTATAGGAATTTGGCTTTACCTTAACAAGTTTGAGCTAGGGGTAACAATAGATCTAGAAACCTTTGCTTAATCAACCATAGGTAGAGGGGATTTTAGTATGCCCAAATTTCCTAGGCACATAATCCGGCCTAATTGTAAGAATGAATACAAGAAATTGCAAAAGTATGAGCACATACATCCCCAAAGGGGTATGTCAATGGGAACAAAGTTATCAGCAATTGGGTTAAACGAGGGTTATTTAATGATTGGAATGGAACTGATCAAAATATTGAGTTGAAGATTCAATTTCCTAAAAAATTATATAATATATTCAAACATAGGAGATAACAACATAGAATTTTGCACTTATAATTGTGTACCAACCCCTTACTAGGAAATAATATCAGTACAAACGATTGATCAACTTTTCCATCTATTTTTAAAATTTTATTTTCAAGAGAAGAATCTATTGTGTGGATTCCTTTTCCCATTCATCACTTTCCCATGAAGCAAGCACTATATAGAAAATAAACTGCTTCTAAATAAAATCCATTTACTCTGGGTCGATACAAGTTGAATCCCATTGAATGATTATGGTTAAGGATTTGCCTAGAATATTGTACGAGGAATTAAGAAAAACAATTGATTTGTAGGAGCTAGGACCTAATGGTGTACCTAGATGAATATTCTAGGATTAAATTGATCATTTCAATTCCATATTCCCTCTATTCTAGAATCTAGACAGTTCCTAGAGGCCAAGACATGCAGAACATGTCATTACCAATAACCTTGATATCTTGAAATTCTCACAGGGAAGGCCATCTTTCCCAGGTATTTCTCATCTTTCATCCCATTAAGCACTAGGAGGACATTCTCTTATAACATGTGCTCCAAGCATATCCCATTCACTACTCCACAACTTAGTATGGATACCACTCCTCGTCTATGAAGGGCCAAGACTCACTGACCTGATCCATCAAAGGATTATTCTACATAGATATTTTGTAAGTGGAATGTGAATGTATCTTTGATCTTTGTTAGGTCCTCAATCAAAATCCCCTCTGGATTATTGATCCTGTGATTCTTTATAAATATTTTTTGGTGCTTGAGAAATTATTGGAGGTTTCATCACCCTTCACCACTGTAAATGGTCCTTGATTTTGACCCCCTTGGATCTATATAATTCCTTGCATTTGAGTATACAATCATCCTTAGTCATCTTTTCTTGTAGGGTTACCATGACATTAGGAATATCCTCCTCAAGAAGCATCCACACCTCAATTAATTATGATATTCCTTTTTGTCATGTGTTCTTTTCTATCTAGAAATAATTGTCCCCCATCCATGAAGGAACTTGACCATTCTTCAAATAGATGCCTCCCACCATAGTATCTAGTCATCATTATCTTATGGTCTAGGAACCAGATTGCAGACATTTGTGATCAATGTACATTAGTGTTTAGCGGTAACATAAGATACATTAAAGTTGAAAGGAAGAGACATTGGAAGGTCACTCCAACCACTATGGTGATAAAGTGTGATTTTATCTTTCGGAGAATAGATCCCATCTAATATAACTTGCACTCTTTCAATATCCCTCCTATTATACTAAGAAAAAACAGCCTTTGAAATCCATATGTTTTGGTGTCTAGTTCACATCAAATGTTATAAATTTGGATTCACAACTTGAACAGTTTTTGTTTACTCCTCTAGAAAGGACAAACAAAAATTTGTATTCGTTGCCTCCCTCCCACTTTAGCATATTAAAGTCACTCAAGATAATCCATTCAACAACCAGTAGATAATTATCAATCCAATCCAACAACCATCTACAATCTATTGCAAGAGACACATCGTAAATGGAAAAAAAAACTATTCACCTACCTGGAAAGCCACACTTATTATTCAAATCCATACCATGAGGTACAATTGCTGAACTCAATTGAGGTGATAATTCAATAATAGTATAAATAGATTTCATTCGTGGTTAACGACCTAGAAAGAACCATGCCAAAAAATTCCATTCATGATTGTTGAACAGAGCTCAAAGGCAGTAGTCTTGACCTCCTGCAAACACAAGACATCAACTCTTTGTCTTCAATGAAACCCTTATTAGAGCCTTTTGGAGGGGAGGGTTCTACCATTTACATTCCAAGATCAAACAATAAGATTCATCCTGCAATATTTCCGTTCATGTTCAATGCCTCAAACGTATTGTTGATCAACATCTACTTAGAACCTTATTGGTTATACTATGTGTCGTTGGTTATTGTATTATTGTAAGGAATATTCTTCACCATATTTGAAGATTTGGGAGGATGATTGGTTCTTTTTTTCCATTGTTAGAACTTTTCCTTTTACCATTTTATTGCATATTATATCCATCATGATTTTCAACAGTTTTAGACTGATTCTTTGTGTTTGATTAGTAGTAGTCTTCAAAACTTCCTTCTTTCTTTCCTTCTGGACATGTATACCTTTGGACCTAACTAGGTTTCCCCTAGGATATTTCAACCACCTTTTTTGAAGAATTTTCTTTGCTAGTTTGATCATATTTGGACACTGTTCTATGAGGGAAATCCTTGAAATGATGATATGGTACCTGGCATGAAAAACAGGAATTTGGATGGTTAAAATAACTCAGTCATTGATTAAAATTTCTACCTCTACCAACAAGCTTAGTATATTGGTGCAATGGTTTTGTCAAATTGACATACAAACACACTCGAAGAATTTCTCAAAATGTGGAACACTCTCTTAGAAAAAACAAATAAAAACCTTCCCAAACCTCTCTGATATTGGATTCATACCTCTTAGCTTGATATAGCATGTTGGAAAACTCAATGAAAATTGAAAATGTTTCTTGATTGAAGTTGGAAGAATTGAAATATTCACTCAAGGATTGAAGATAAATGATGGAGCCAGCTATATTCCAAGTTCCTTGTAGTATAACAATGTGGGAAACCTATTTCAATCAAATATAAGTGAAAGGTAGTGATAACCCAAGGCCATAATGGGATTACATGAATATATTATTCATGTTTCCCCGATGATGTTAAAACTTCACACCATTACTGGAAATCCTATTCTAAATGATTTTTCTGAAGGTAATATAGGAGCACATCTCTTTTTCGCAATGCACGCATCCTTTTGGTGAAGAAATGGGCATGATCATGCAAGAAGGGAAGCTTGGAAACAATGGATTCTTATTCAATATTGGCATACATTGAGTCTATTATACATAAATATTCACACATGTCCATCCCTACTTTCAGAAATTCCTTAAGGTCAGGAATATGCAAGAGATTTTTTGCATGTTTAATCATCCTTTGAATCAATGAGTACATTATATGTTGTTGTCTAATACACACACTTTACAATAAATTATAAGATCCTAAGTTTTTATAATGGATATGTGGATCAGTAGCTACAAGGGTCTAATTGCAACCATGGTATTAATGGTTGGGTGAGAGAAAATACCATGCATTAATGTAGCAATTTTCATTTGTTGAGGCAATTGGTCACCGCTACAAAATAGTGGAAATGTTAAATTAAGGAAGGGTTTATGTTTTGAAGTTATTATTTTGAGATCTCTCTATGTATGACCTTTAATTTTTTAACATATATTTTTCTTATACCTATTGTTATTAATTTACTTATTTCCCTATATTTTCAAATGACCTAATGATCTAGTATGGTAGTTGTAAAATATTTGGCACAATTTGTAGGAAGCTCCAGTAATTTTCAAACTCTGCATAAGTATTGGTTGGTCTGCTTTTTCTTCTTCCAAATAATCTCTGCCATTTCAATATTTTTCACAAAGTTGGGATAATTAGTCATTATATTTTTTTGCAGTTATGTTTCCCCTGAATATGCAATGGTTGGGCATCAGATTGTGAAGGGTGATGTGTATATTTATGGTGTAGTGTTACTAGAATTGCTTACTAGAAGGAAATTACTTGATAGGTCACAACTCCTCGAGCAGGAAATCCTGGTTACATGGGATAAGCCTCTCCTTACAATAAAAGTGGTCTTGGAAGCATTGGGGATCCTTGCATTGGGTAAAAATGTCCCCTTCAGCAACAAACATGAAACTACTACTTCCCTGTGCATTTAGCATGAAGTTTCACATCAACCATTTATGGGCTAGGTTTTACAAGCTTTGAAACTTGTTTATAATGATACAAATGCAAGAAATGGAGGTGGATCTGCTAGTTTTAGTCAAAATGGGGAGTCTAATGCTCATGATATAGAGGTCAAGGATAGCTCTAGTCAACATTGGCCCCAAATTATTTAGTATGTACCTAATGGTAATTATTTTGTAACAATTGATTATAATTTAGGTCCCCTACAAACACAAGAACTAGAGACAAAAAGACCACTTTCATCATATGCTTTGTTGTCTACTTCTAAGCTCATTGGGGCAATTATCAGGATTGTTTAGGAAGCACAATAGTTCTGGTCCCCTAAGAACAATTACAAGTAAAAAATCCTGGTATGGAATTAGGGGTATTGCAGGGGGTAGCATAACTTGGCATGGGGTCAAAAGGCATGAATATGTACATGATATTTTTCCATAACAGTTGTTTATATTTCTCTCACTTGGTTGAGTCATGTATGGAATTCTGGTTATTAATAAACGATATACAAAAGAAAGTTAGTTTTGCCTCCAGGTAGCAACTTTTTAAGCCATCGGATACCTTAGCCAAAAATTACTTTCGTTGTGTTGTTAATCTTCCCATTGTATGACATCTTGTTCATATGCTGACTATGATCTTTGATATTGATGGGTTATTATAATGAACGTTAGTTTCTAGTTAAAGTGAAGCATCGAGTTTGATGCTCTTTACAAATTTGTTTACCCAAATTATTGAGCAACATATTTTTTTGAGGGAAAGGAAAATATTCACACACTGAAAATATTTTTTGACATTCTACATGAAGGAAATTTTCCTTGCTGAAGATATCATCATTTGAACATTAAGTTGCTTAAATGACTATGGTTGATTTCTCATCCCAGATCCATAGACCATAATAGTGCTTTATAAGGTTGTCTCAGAAACTATTGAGAAAGAATTGCATGTAGCCAACAGATTGTAAGAATTTGATCACATTTCGAGATAGGTCACTTTAGTGATGGATTGATGGCCCATGGTTTGTTGAGTTTTTTTCTATGAGCATTAAACCCTGAATGTATTTTTTTTATTTTTTTGCGGGTTCACTTCTTAGGAGCATAACACCATAGTTTACAATTTGTCTTATTTTTGTATTCTTCTCAAATAAAATGAGTATACTAAGATTCTAGGATTTAAAAATCTTTCATTTATTTCAACTGAATATACAGAGAGATTTGTGGCTTATGACATTTTTGTAGTTTGGTTTTTAAGAACTTTTGTACTTTTCCTTTTGTGGAGACATAGAAGCATGTTCTTTTAAGAAATGGAATTTATTTTCCTATGACATGACACGTATGATTGAGGATTGATCTTAAACTGAACAAGCTAACAAGTATATTATTTTTCTTGAACCTTGAAACTATAAACCATGCCAAAATCATTCACTCATGATATGGAAGCCCAAATCAAATACCTCTATCCATGAAAGTACTTGTTTCTCTACATTGGTAGGAAACTTGGGAGCATCTCTAAATTTTTACTGATGGAAATATTCTATGAATGCATTCTTAAAAACTAGAAGAACATCTGTTGAAGTATAGATAAAATACTACTAAATTTTTTGTTCACCCATCTAATAGAATGGGTAACATCTATATTTTTGAAATTTGCTTCAAATAATTATATAGTTAAAATGCTTGAAACTATCGTTTTTGGAAATGCCTGACTAGTACGCTTCTAGAAACAAATAATGAGGGGAACATCTATAAGATGTTGCAGATATTTAGTAGACATTCCAAAACTATGGTCTCCCTACATATCCCTTGTTTTTTGTAGTAAAAGGAAAATTGAAAGAAAGAGTGTAGTATATTGTTTATAAGTTTTTCAACAGGTTTGATCAACACATAATATATAATATCTCAAGGGTTTTTCAAAGACACCTTCAAGTTAAATTCAATATGCAAAATTATAGGTTCGAACCACAGATATTTTTTACATAGTTGTTTATGTTTTTCTTATGCTTTAGATTTTATATGTGACTGGGTGGGGGTTGGGGGGGATGTGGATTAATCTCGAATTATTTATTTTCAGCTTAGTTTTCTTTGTCTAATCAAATCGTCATACTAATAGATCTATTTAGGAGGTAGGCGCATGCTAGCAGGTTCAGATCTGTAATATACAACAGGAATTGGGATTACTTGGAAAAAATATGTCAATATTCCCTAAGCCCTGAAGGAATTCTTTGCTTCTATAAAGTTGCCAATAAAAATCCAGTTCGGTCTCCGGTGACCCCTCTAAACCAATCTTGTATCAACTTGGATAAGCTATCAAGTATCCCTAGGAAAATATATGACCCTAGTGTGTTAATCATGTTGGAGGTCTCGGCTGAGGATATATTATTTGCAAGTATGCACATGCAAGAAAATTAATTGGAAAGTTCAATGGAGTGGCATTTCCACCTTATGTGATGGAATGTTGAGATGCATATCTACCTCAAAAAATACTTGTAAATGGAATATTTTTCTTTAAACATAAATGGAAAGGCATTTTCAGCTTCAAATTTCAACTACAGGAGTATCTTAAATGAGTACAATGGCGGTTCCATGGTTCTTCAAGAATAATGGTCTTTTTATGCAACATTTATTTCCCCTTTATACCCCCAATGAGGTAGGTTCTTAAAAAATTTCTTGTCTGATCATATTGGCTTATTTTCTTGATGATTTTAAGGTTCAAGAACTATTTTCACTAATACATGGGTTGGATGTAGGAAATTATTTAAGTTACTGGATGATCTATTTAATATAGTTAAATAAAAGTGAATTGTGTACCCTCAATTGGTTGGTTATTTCCTCAAATATTGGAATAAGTGCAAGTGAACCACCACATGACAAAACCCATATCTAAATGGTACTCTCTAATGGTTAAGTTTTTAAGTATAGGCTTGTTTTCTCAAGGATGATTTTTTTCCAACCAATTATAGTTAGTATATTAACACCATTTTCTGAAAAAGGTTTATAAATTCATCGTTGCAAGTGATGTGATTTTGTTTGTCCTTGATGAGAAGTATCATGAAATTTTCTTTCATGTTTCTATCATTTCAAGGGTTGGTACATTGTACATAAGTTTTGATTTCTTGTTTTTTTCCACTAAGTTAGATTGGGCTTCTAAAATTTATGCTCGATTTTTTGTCTTGTTTTGCAGTTATGCAATAGAACTATGCATGGTTTTCAGTTAAAGAAAATGGTTATCAAGAAAAAATGTGAGATTTAAACATGCTACTCCATTAATGGGAAAATCTCCTATCAGAGTTCATTAGATTGGTGGCACTATGGATAGTTGACAATTGACCACTCGTAAAATTGACCAATGTCACTTTAATGTACCATGGATGCCATATTTATTTAATGTACTTTAAACATGTTAAAATTAGTATATTTTTTTTGCTGCTTATTTTTTTCTTATCATATTTATTTTTCCCACTCTAATCCTATTCTCTATGGATCTTTTTTTAATTCCCCTAGATCTATTCTATAAAGGTAGAGGGGGGATGAAATTTGTTTTTGTAATGTGTAGTTTTTTTGCTTTGAGATGCTTGTCTTCACACCCCTTTGCTAGTTGAAGTACTTGTGGGAGGACATAGTTATCATTGAGAGGTAGATAGTGCATTCCTTGTATCCATACAATTGAATCTTTGGATACTCATGCTTGGTGTGGATTTGAAAGTGTCTAAATGCCCCTTTGATATTTTTTTGGTGTAACATATATTAGCCAAAATTTTCACTTACAATTTTTAACATTTGGTTAGTGGTTACGTTTCAAGATCAGTATTATTGATTGTTGTATTTTGACATATTTAATTAATTAATAATGAGAACCACTCCCAATTATTTTTCTAGACCCCATAGCCAGTAGGATTCAAGCATGTAGCTCATTATTCATAATTGCATCATATATACTCATTGTTTTTGGCTTTTGGCATTCAAATCAATCTCTTAGAGGCAAATTTTTATGTTGTCACAACATATTTACGTGATTCAAAAGGTGAGAAATCAATCTTTGGTGTAATTGCATATTTTAGATTTGATAATTATAGGTCATTTTAGGCTATCGATTTCTTTAAGTTTCACTTCTAATTGAGTATTTAAGTGAACATATTGAATATCTTATACATGACTATTTTTCCCTCCACCCACTTTTCATAACTTCCATAACCATTAGGTACAAGCTTCAATCCTATTTTGCTTGTTTAGTAAAATATTTTCCAAAAATTTACAAAGTTTTATAATTTCTTGAAAGTTGTATAATTTAAAATTTATAAATTTTCAAGATCTATTTTTTAAAGTCTAATTCTTTAAAGGGTGATATCTTAATGGAACAACGTCTACTTTACAAGCAGAAGGTTGGTGTTTTGATTCCATCGTGCTTTGATATTTATATGGAATGGAGATGATCAGTTTTTAGTGACAGAGACTCTTTTAACCATCCCCAATGAGTTGATGGTGACATTTTTCAAACCTTGCCAAAATATGAAATGGTGACGGTAAATGAACACCACCATATATATGCATCAATGGTGATGAGCATGAAAGGTACATCACCATAAATCGATGTTGTTCATATAAAATCGTGATAATCAATATCTGTCATTATAATCATTATTCGTGACGGACCTTGAATGTCACCACAACACTTATACTTTTGGCGACGCCACATTTGGTGACATTCACTTTTTTGGCGACGGAGGTCAAGCTCCATCGCCATTTCTCATATGAATTGGTGACAGTCACTATCCGTCATTATAAACCATTATTGTTGACGGACCTTGAATGTCACCACAACACCTATACTTTTGGTGATGCCACCTTTGGTGAAGTTCAATTTTTTGTTACAAAGGCTCTTTTGACTGTCACCAATGAGCTTATGGTGATATTTTTCGACCCTCACCAATGTCCTTTTTTCTTGTAGTGTAATTGAGGATCAAAAATTGGTGGTATTGTTGTAATATGTTAAATTATTGTCTGTATTGAATCAAGTATTTGTTGTAAAATATCAATCAATGTGTTATATCTTGGAAATTACAAGTATGGTAAATATGGGAAAAATATTGGTGTTTTGCATGTAAATCTACAAAACACATCAAAACTACTCTTATTTTATCTTTTCATTATAATGATCACTGATGTTTTGAGTTTGAGTGATTGAGGATGGCCACAGGTGTTCCCTCAAATTGGAAGTTTGGTGTTGAAATTCAGTGTGGATTTTCCATTCAATAATCATATAGCAACTGGAATCTGAAAGTTACATTCCAAAATAAACCTTTTTGGGGGCTTAATAGTGGTGATTGCTACATATTTCGACGTTGTAAATTTTCTCCAAATTATAGCTAACATATTATACCACAAGTGAGGAACACAATGGGAAGGGAATTGTCTTTGAAATTTATCCACTTATATTGTAGTGATCCATAAATATAAGAAAAACATTAATAATATGATATATACTAGTTGGCGTATTCATGTGTGATAATGGACCCAAATAGTAGTTCTTATATGAAGAAATGCTCATCATACTTGGTCATTCTTGACGTCATCAACCTCTAGCACTGGACTTATTCACATAGCATTCTACATTATCCGGTTATATACATGTATACGAGGCTATCTTATTATTGTATACCTTTTACTTCATTTCATTTTTTTCTAGACTTAACTTTGGAATTTTCTAGGATTTTTGTTTGCACTCCCACATTGTATAAGTAATCTACAACCTGGTATTTTTAGCATGTAACTTAGTTTGCATGATTGTGCCGAATCTTTTACTTGAATGTTGAATACTAATTTTACTAATGTGTTATTTTATATGGTGACGTTCTTTTTTTCTTTTCTTTTTTTAACAAGTCATTTGGCCACATAGAAGCCATTATTGCCCAACTGAAGAAAACTAGTTTGAGTTTCTTTCTTTTATGGGGAAAATGGCATTGACAATATTGTTGATGTTGAGGTATATATCATATAAATCCTTTATATTATTCTTTAGTTTATATTCTAGTGTTCATAATTTTTCATGTCTTATACTCTGCATTGTATCTTCTTTATTTTTCAAAAAATGAACTCAGTATTGATGGTAAGAAGAAGGAATTGAAAAAAGAGGAAAACAATAACACTAAAGCGACAAAATGAAAATTAAAGAGAGAGAGAGAGAGAAGAGAATTGATCTAGTGGTACATTTAGAGTCAATCTCCCACATAAGAGACACACATAGAGATTGATGGTCAAGTCTTCAGAGTTGGTGGATTCACCTGCAATGCCTTAGCAACACAATGATAATGTTTTGAAGTGATGAAACAATATTTTATGTGTAAATTGTACTCCAACCAATTTTAAGTTGGAAACTCATATTGTAATACTTTCTATTTTATATAATATAATTTATGTGGTTGAAATTATTTATAGTTACACTTTATATTATTTAGTATTGTAATTAACATATGTAACATTGTGTTTTCATATTAGATGAACATGTACATTATATGCCAGTTTTTTTTTTTTTTTTAGTGGCAAAATCGTACTTATTAATTTATGTTGATTAATAATGAATAAATAAAATCAATCTAAAACTACTAAATTAGTATTTTATGTTATTAATGAACACAAATAAAATGAATATGCGACTAAATTAGTTTCTTATAATAATTTTTAATAAAAGTAAATGAAATGAATATAAACTACTAAAATAGTCATTAATATAATGAATATGAAACTACCAGAAAAAGATAAATTACTACTGCAAATGATAAAATATTTATTACAAATGACGACTAAATTTTACATATATACGACTAGTAGTAACTAATTTACAATATCTTATAGCACGACCAAAATTTAGTCATATTTCTTTGGTCATTAATTGGTTTCAAACGATGACTAAAATTTCCATATATATGACTATTAGTAGCTAATTTACAATATCTTATAACAATACCAAAATTTAGTCATATTTCTTTGGTCATTAATTGGTTTCAAAAAACAACTAAAATTTTCATATATATGACTATTAGTAGCCAATTTACAATATCTTATAACACAGCGAACATTTTGGTCATATTTCTTTGGTCATTAATTGGTTTTCGCAGGTGATCATTTAGTAATATATTTTTTTGTATATTTGGTCATTAATTGTGACAATTAATGATTAAATAAATGACTAAATTAATGACCAAATTTATGACTAAATATACTACTAGACATAAAGTTGATACAACTAATTAATGACTAAGCTAAAAATGAGTAAAAGTTGGTCACGTTATAATATAATGTAAATTAGCTACTACTGGTCACGAACCGAAAAATAGTCATTTACATGCAAATTTTAGTCGTTTTCTAGTAACTAATTAGCCATTTTGAGAAAGAAGGAAAGAATCTTCCACCAGACCTATATACTCTTTAATCTGAGTCTCCCATTCATGTTGCTTGTGCACATTGCCTTTCCAATCAATATACGTTGAGTACTGAATTGGATGAGTACTAGTCCTCACAGTATGAACAGTTAGCATAACTAAAAATCCCATAACATGTATAGCTGAGCAAATGAAAAGGAATTTTTTATCACTTTAGACTCTTTGTGCCTCTATAGGACTCCTTTTCAACAGCCGAATACATGATATCCAAACCTTTTGGCACAGTCTAAGAGTTAATAGAAATACAACCAACACTAGAAGTTTAACAATGTAATAAATGACCTCATACCATCGGCTCTAACTAAGAGAAGAATATTCATTATCCTCGGAATTTGATGTCAACCTTTCAAACAAGGCCTATGCACCTGTTATGAGAGGAATACAAGGTTCCATCCATGGATTCTGCAGAAAACCATTTACAACAATGTTACCGATGAAACGGGAACTATTACCTCAAAATGGGTACTCTAGCTGAAAAAGACTCAAAAAACAAGAAAAAACGCCCCAAAAACAAAGTGTGTATGCCAGAACACATTTGTTTTTTTCTCACGGTCAAATTTCACATTTTTATAAAATTATGCTAAAAACGAAATTGTTTCTTGAAAAAATGATTGAAAAAGCACCCTCAAAACAAAACGAGTTGATGTTGGAATAACGAAAAAAAACATTGTGTCACACTTTTGACAAATTGTAACAATGGAATTAAAGACAACATATTAGGACATTGAAAAATCGTAAAATTATAAATTTTTTGATAGATGATGTTAAATATAAACGAAATCATGTCTGAAGGGCTTATCATTTCGAACAATTTTTATCCATGTTGTTAAACATAAAATATCTTGACTCTAAACTACCCTAAAATTGTAATTATTTTTAATCATAACATTAAAGATAAAATTCCGCACTGCATAAAAACCTTAAAGACAAGTTGTAAATCTCAAGTTTCCAAGATACTTGAACCATGAAATTATGGATAAATTATATGATTTAAACCATTTTTAAAAAAGAACAAGTAAATGAAAAATTTATTATTCATATATTTGTTTGTTTATATATAAAAACATATTTTTTTATTGTTTTTCTATATTTTAAATTATAATAGTTTTAGTTTTAAGAAAATAAAAATTAAAAATTAAAATATTCTTATATATGTTTGTTTATATTTTAAAACATATTTTAAATTTTTTTTACTATTTTTTTTATACTTTAAATAACAATTGTTTTAATTTAAAAAATAAAATAAAAAAATAAATATATATTTTTTTATATTTGTTTGTTTATTTTTTAAAACATATTTTTTAATTTGTTTTTATTGTTTTTTTATATTTTAAAATTTTAATTGAAAAGTTTTTATTTTTTTATATATTAAAAAATACATTTTTTTATTATAATAGTTTTTGTTTATATATATATATATATATATATATATATATATATATATTTTAAATAGTTTTTGTGTTTGAAAAAAATAAAAAAATTAATTTTCCACCAGCCTGGGGCGAGAGGCAGGCTGGGCAGCCCTCAACGGCGCCGCTCGTCCAGCCTCTGGCCCCCTGCTAGGCGGAGGGCGATTCCGAGAATCACCCCCGGCTGGACGGAGGGTGATTCTCGGAATTGCCCTACGCCCAGCCGGGGGTGATTCTCATAATCGCCCTCTACCCAGCCGAGGGTGATTTTCGGAATCGCCCTTCGCCCAGCCGGGGTTGATTCTTGGAATCGTCCTCCACCCAGCCGAGGGTGATTCTCAGAATCGCCCTTCGCCCAGTTGGGGGTGATTCTCGAAATCGCCCTCCGCCCAGCCGGGGGTGATTCTCGGAATCGCCCTCCACCCAGCCAAGGGTGATTCTCGAAATTGCTCTTTGCCCAACTGGGGGTGATTCTCGGAATCGCCCTCCAAATAGACGGGGGTGATTCTCGGAATCGCCCTCTGCCCAGCTGGGGGCCAGAGGCAGGCCAGGCGGCGCCATCGAGGGTTGCCCAGCCTGCCTCCGGCCCCCGGCTGGGTGGAGGGCGATTCCGAGAATCACCCCCGGCTGGGCGAAGGGTGATTCCGAGAATCACCCCCAGTTGGGCAAAGGGTGATTCCGAAAATAGAAAATGAAAACAATACATTTTTTAATATATTATTTAATTATTTATTATGTATTAATTTTTTTTATTAAAAAAATTATGTATTAATAAATTTAATATGTTTTTATATTTAACTAATTTAAATTTAAAATAAATTTACATATATTTATTTATCACATAAATAAATGTATGTAATTATTTAATTTTTATTTTATTTAATTTAAGTTTATTTAAGATGGAGATGAATTATAATAATAAAATGGAGTTGAGGATATTACTTGTGTTTTTTCTTGAAATTTTAATAGGTGTCAAGTTTTCAAAATTTCCATGTTTTGTTTGAAAACAAATTGTTGTCCTTTTCAATCTATCTAGTCCTCCAAGCTTCATTTTCTAAACATTGAAACAAGAATGGGAGCACATAATCCACTCATTGCCCATCCAAAATCACAACATGATAAAAATGCTCAGGGAATCCTTAAATTCTAGCAGAGAAGGACACAAATTCAATTAGTTTAGGCTTTTGAGCACCCTATGAAATGTGTGTTTCTCAATTATTATTTTTTCTCCCCCATCCAAATAGCTTCTCATCATAATCTCAAGGATGTTGTTCAGAGAAGATGGTAGAATATCACATTGGTGTCTCCTCGAAGATTGCTTCTAGTTTAGTAATTATGAGTTCGGTGATGCACTTTTACCCACTTGGAAAGCTCTACTTTACCAATACTTTAGCCTCATGATTCCTCATTCCTTCCACGTACACATCCTTGTTTCCTGCAATGCTACTTCTGTGTCACTCTACATTCATCCACACTTCTATCGGCATGTCTTTGCACCCTTTTGGTGCAAATTCTAGTATAACCTCTATTTTGTATGGCTAGACCTTGAATACACAATATTTTGATAATGTGGAAAGCTATACTTTAAATATAAATTATCATCGTTATTTCCTAGACAAAATTTTTACTTTGTTGAATATAGTGTACAGTGTTAATAGTAGGATTTGTGAGTTTTTTTCACTTTATCTGATGGAAATATTTAGTGCAGAAATTATGTTTAGTTTAAATTTTTAAAATTAAGTAAGAGTTATAACGCCTATTTGTTTTAGGTATTATGTGTTTTAAGTAAAATATTTTGTTCCTAGTTTTTAGGAGGTTATCAGATCTAGTTAGGTTGAGAGATATTCTCCAACTAACTAGCTTCCTATATTGGTGTGTGGTTGAAAGATTTTCTCAACCAAGTTGATTGTGTGATCAAGATAGTTTATCTATCTTGAGATAACACTCATGCATTTATATGTGTAACATTATTTGATTAATTATGCTTATGAAATATTAATTTTTCATTAGAGTTGGTTTGGTCCTACTTCCTCACAAGACGGCCTCGGAGAGTAGATGGTTTGTATGTTTGTGGTATTGTGTCAATACATTGTTTTCCATCTATTGCATTAACGTTTATTGTTAATGTGAAAGTAGAAATATGTGTGAGGAGGAGCCACCATTTGATAGAGGGTTTCAAAGTATATATCTTTCAAAGATTAACGTGAAGTAGTCAATTGGGACAAAGAAAGGAGAATTAGTAGGCAGTTTAGGTCAAAATTGCCAAGAGAAAGTCAAAACATAGGTGCTCCAAGTCGAGGTCGAGGTCTTCCAAAATCTTTGGGGCAATAATAAATAGTGATGATTGATGACAATGGAAAAGAGTGTTAATGGGTTGTAGTGGTGTAATGGCCCATCTTGAGATACCAATGGAATATCATTATTAGCATGCATACAAGATATGTCTATGCTTAGCTACATACGCATGCATTGTGATAATATACATACCAGTTTGATTGTATAAAATGTCTAAATGTATGGAAAATATATAAATTATTAAATACATTATTTAATACCCAAATTATAGAATTAATATAATAAAATATGTTAATTTAATTATATTTCATTAATATTATTTTAATTAAATAATGAATTATTATTTAAATTATTATAATCGATACTTTTAACAAGATATGGCAATGAATGTAAAAGGAGAAACTAAAATAATTATAGAATACCCTCCATTGATTCAAGTCGGTTGAACTGACAAGTCACAACTTTTTCTTTTAATACATTTAACAACTTGTTTTCTTTTAATACATTTAATTTAAAAAGATAATTGACCCCTCAAAGAATATTATACAATTTCTTTTGGACAAGGTTGAAGGGGACTGGACCGTGTTGGGGGGGGGGGGGGTGGTGGGGTTTCTTTGGAGGGAAGAAACCTCCCTCATAAAACAAAATCTAGAATTTGGGGAAGGGGGACTTTTTGCAAAAAAAATTGATGGGGAAACTTGAGAATTTGGGGAGACAAACATTGGGAGTTGTAGGAGATTTGGGAGATGAGCCTTGGGCTTAGGATATTGATTATTTTACCTACAGAAATTGGGCATTTTTATTGGATTTTTGGGCACAGGGGCTAGAAGACTGTTATCTCAAAGTCTTTTGGGTCTAGGGGTCTGAGAGGTTTCTCCTAGATTGATTGGGTGGAATCATTCGGTTTGGAAGCGAAGAGGGAGTTCGGGACTTGGATAAAAGTTTCAGCCAAGGATCAACATCAACTCGGAGAAACTAGATGCTAACGTTATTCAAATTGACTACATGATAACAAATCTCCAAGAATAATTGAGCCTCAATTAGAATCCATTTTATATTTTTAACCCTGGTCTTATCAAGAGGGATGGATGTGTTTCCCACCGTTTATCCTCTAAAACCTAGATTCATGGGAGGATTGTGCAAGTCACACTCCCCTTGACATGTGATGATGACTTCTAGTTGCCTATTGGGGAAGTTAGGTCGATGTATTCGACGCTTTCACCCTTCGTGCTTTATGTATTTTTAGATCAATGTAGCTGACGTCATGGAATATTCTAGTAGAGGAAAAACAATAAAGCGGCGGAAAATATTAGAATGGATAGTAATATTATAAGATAACTTGGGAACTCTGGTTGGGAAAGGTATGGTTATTAACATTGCACTGAATAAATGATTAGAATACAAAGTTTAAGTGTCATCACATTATAATTGAGAATATAATCAAAGAATGAAATCTTTACATGGTTATAGTAATCACTAAGATAATTGCTAATATGTTATTTAAACTCTAAATTTGGGATGAATTTTTATGAAGGAAGGGTATATGTAATTACCCATCTTGAGCTACCAATGGAATATGATTATTAGAATGTATATGAAGCATGCATATGTTGGCTACATATGCATGCATTTCACTAGTATATATACTAGTTTGATTGTATAAAATGTGTAAGTATATGGAAAATAAATAAATTATTAAATGCAATAATTAATACACTAATTATGGAATTAATACAATAAAATAAAATAGGTTAATTTAATTATATTTCATTAATATTATTTAAATTATTATAATTGATACTTTTAACAAGATATGCCAATGAATGTAAAAGAATAAATTGAAATAATTCTAGAAGACCCTCCATTGACTCAAGTCAGTTGAACTGACAAGTCACAACTTGCTTTTGTTGAAAAATGCAGTAAGAAATTCCTAATTTGATTTTCCCTTGAATTAAATTAGGAGAAAATCAAAATTCCACATCACAAGATAACTTGAATAAGTTAACAAAGTTGTTATCACCCAATTGGCTTAGTTAATTCGAGTTGTGGGATTAAATTGAATTGTGTATAATGATTCCTAAATTTTTGGAGCCTAGGTTGAGTTTGATTTCAATTGGAACAATTTAATTCAGTTAAATTTTGTTAAGGTCATTTAAAATAGTTCTAAATGTTGGAGGAACTAGTAGGAGGTCTGGCAGTGGGGTGAAGCTTCAATGTTCAACCAGTTAACTGATCAATCAGCCTTAATTAACTCATGCATGCATGAAATTTGAGTTACCCAGTTGATATTGGAGTTATAGGGAAGTGTACTATCAATTGTATAATTATCCAAGTTGTACAGGTGTTGCATGCAGTCTGAGAAGGGCCTATAGAGATTGCACAGTTCTGGATGGGAATTCCCCTAATTAATAAGGGGATAGCTCCTTAAGAAATAGTTTAAGGAAATAGGAGCTTGGCAGGCAGGAAAATTGGCTAAGTGATGGCCAGAGTCAGTCTGTGAGGAAGTGAGATAGACTATACTTGTGCAGAGGTTTCTCGGGATTAAGCAAGCATTATATCTCTTCTCTAATTTTTTACTAATACAATATAGATAGGAAGGGGTTTCGAGCAGTTTCTTTCCCCTGGATAAACTCTCTTGTATGTGTGTTAAATCATGATCCATTCTTTTGACATATTTTCTCAATTGTGAATTTATTTCCGCGGATGAGTAGAGTAGATTTTAGTTTTATGCTTTAGTAAATTTCATGAGAAATTGAATCTACAATTAAATTTATAAATGGTATCAGAGCTAGATTCCCAATAGAGAAGAGAATTCAAAGTTGTCTATCCAGGAGGTTCAAATTTCAAGATTAGTTTTGCAAGTTTTCTCCAGAACTGAGAAGATGGCTTCCAACGGACTCATGCTCGAGTATGCTTTGGAAGGAACCAAAAAAAAATTGGCATGGAATATCTGCATGGAGGCAGTATTGGATGAAAATGGGATGCCATAATACATCAAGGTAGATGTAGCAAAACCCCCAACATCTGATTCCCAGGATCTTACTAAGTGGAAGAAGGATGTGGCTAAAGTGAGGAGAATCGTATTGGCGGGAGTTCGAGATCATATTGTCTCGAATCTCCACGGGAAATCAAAATCGTTCGCAATTTGGAAAACACTAACATACTTGTTTAAGAACAATGGTGACCACAGGAAGTTGGCACTCAAGGGCAAGCTTCAAATTATTAGGATGAAAAAAGAATGAGTCAATTCTGCAGTACCTAAGAAAGTTTACACAGTGTCATGATGAACTTGGTGGGGTCTATGTTATTGTCCCAGAAGATAGATTTAGATCTTTTGGTTCTTCCCAATAGTTGGCGCAATTATCAATATTCCATAAATGGCAGAGAGAAACTACCAAGTTGGGAGGGGTTATGGTCTAATCTTGTGCAGGAAGAAATAAGTGGAGCAACAGAGACAGGACTTCACACAAAGTTGAGGATGAGGAGAACTATGTCCTGGCTGGAAAGTAAAAGAAAGGAAAAGGGAATAAATCCCAATCCAAAGTAGAATCTAGTCAAGCGGGCAAGAAGAAAAATCTGTTGAAAATAAAATGCTTTCACTGTCATTGGCTCGGAAACTATGCCAAAAAGTGTCCACACAAGAAGGTGGCTAAGAAGTCCTCAAGAGGAGTGACAGGTGAAGCTTTGGCTTCATAGTTCGAACTTGATTTCACCCTCATCACTTGTATGATAAAATCGGTGATGGGTAGTGTGTGGTATCTGGATAGTGGAGCCTCATTCCATATGACAGGAAACCAATATTTTTTCAGTGGCTTGGAGGATAAGGGCCTCCAGATGCACATCGATATGGGAGATGATGGAAGGCATAACGCGACTGGTATTGGTACAATTACTTTTAAGAAGGATTCTACATCCCCTCTCAAATTAAAAGATGGCATGTATGTTACGGGTCTGAAGTAGAATCTCATTCCAGTTGCTATGTTGGAATATCATGGCTATGATGTGATATTTAGCAAAGGGAAGGCTTTCCTTAGACACATCTCCACAGGACAAGTGAAGCGGATTGGGGTTCGAGTGAAGAACCTCTATAAATTAGATGTAGAATATTGTGTAGCATTGAGCCCTAAAGCAGCAAAGGTGTCAAGTCGAGACATTGGTGAATTATGGCATAGGAGACTTGGCCATCTACACCATGGAGCCTTGAATATTATGCAGCATACTTCTACAAGACTTCCCAAGGCTACACTAGAGCAGCGAGATACATGCAAAGGATGTAAATTAGGTAAGTACACCAAATGCACCTTTCATGATCGAGACAGTAGAGTGCAAGAATTCCTTAAAAGGTTTCACTCGGATGTGTGTGGACCTTTATCGATAGCCTCCATAGCCAAGCACAGGTATTATGTTATATTTGTAGATGATTTCTCACATAAGTGATGGATATTAGTCATGCATAAAAATGACAAGACATTCTCCAAATTTTTTGAATTTAAATCACTTGTTGAGAAAGAAACTAGTAGGAAAGTGAAGGCTCTCAAGAGCGATAACAGTGGAGAATATTTGTCGAATGAGTTTAAGAAATTTTGTGCAAAGGAAGGCATTCGACGGGAGTTAATAGAAACCCATAATGCAAAACAAAATGGGGTGGCTAAGAGGAAGAACAAAAGTATTGTTGGAGTTGCATGGGTGTTGCATGATCAGGGCCTACCTCTACACTTATGGGCTGAGGCATGCAACACAACGATATATGTGCATGATAATAGTCCTTGTCGCATTCTCAGGATGAGTACACCAGAAGAAGATTTTTCATGAAAGAAGACAGATGTGTCACACTTCAGGATCTTTGGTTCATCAGTTTACTGTCATGTTTCTAAGGAATCAAGGAAAAATCTTGAGCCGACAGCTGAGTTGGGCATATTAATGGGGTACACTAATACACCTCACAACTATCGGGTGTACCTGCCATCTCTCAGGAAGACAGTTGTTCGTAGAGATGTGAAGTTTAATGAAGAGAAGGCAATGATGTGTTCCCTTGAGAGGAAGCTTTAGTTTCATGCAGATGTGGATATGTTGGCTCCAAAGGAAGAACCTCATGATGTTGTGGAGCAACCATAATAGTAGGAGCAGAGAGTGGAGACACCGACTCATGCAGATACATTCAGAGAATGAAGTACAGCGCACCAGGGAAGATGAAATATTATTGCGTGATGCTAGAGAGAATGTGGGAGCACCCACATCTCAGCACATGTAGAGAAGGCCACTAGATCGGTACAATAGGTACATGGCTCTAATGAGTGAGCTAGTTAAGACAGAACTATCCTCATTCGATGAAGCAATGCAGCAGCCAATATGGGTTGATTCCATGGTAGAGGAATATGATTCCATAGTCAGAAACAGTGTTTTGGAAGTGGTCTCAGGACCATAGAACAACTCTGTGATAGGTTTTAGGTGGATCTAAAAAAGAGTGAAGCAAGAAGTAGATAGAAGCATCGAGAAACACAAGGCCAAATTTGTGACCAAAGGGGTTCTCTCAGGTGGAGGGAATTGATTATGAGGAGACCTTTGCTCCAGTGGCAAGCTACACTTGTATCAGATCAATTATGGCACTTTCAGTGCAGATCGGATGGAAGATCCATCATATGGATGTGAGGTAAACATTCCTAAATGTAGTGATTGAGGAGGAGGTTTCCACTGAACAACCAGAAGGATTTGAGACCTTCAACATATATTCGCATGTGTGCAAACTCAAGTGAGAATTGTATGGATTGAAACAAGCACCCTGTACTCATTAAACCAAGATCGACAACTATTGCACCAGGTTGGGATTCACCAAAAGTGAAGCAAATGAAAACCATTACCATATTGTTGTTGAAGGTAAATTTTTTATTATAGTATTATATGTCGATGATTTGATTTTAGCTGGTGATGAGAAGTTGATAAAATATTGCAAAGAGGATCTTGCAAGAGAATTCGAGATGGAGGACATGGGACTCCTGCATTATTTCCTTGGTTTGGAAGTATGGAAAGGATATGGGGAACTATTTCTCTCTTGGGGAAAGTATGCCAATGAGATACTGAAGAAGTTTTGCATGGAGAGTAGCAAACCCATGGACAATCCTCTAGCAAGCAGTTGGAGGAAGGAGTATGCCACTTCAAGTGAGGAAGTGGAGGCCACTATTTAAAGGAAGCTTGTGGGTTCACTCATGTATTTGGTGAACACACGACCATACATGTGTTATGCAGTTAATCAGCTTATTCAAGCAATGGGTAAGCCAAACAAACTGTATTTGAAGGTGGAAAAACATGTGTTGAGGTACCTCAAAGGCACTACTCAGTATGGTCTTTGGTACAGACGAACAAAGGGAGTGAAGCTATAAGGCTTCACATATGAAGATTAGTTAAGAAGTCCATCAAATTGGAATAGCACTTCAAGAGGAATTTTTAGTATTTTTTCATCATCAGTTACTTGGTACAACAGGGAGCAGAGATCACTCACACTCACTTCAGTAGAAGCGGAGTACATGGCTTCCAATCAAGCATCTTGTGAAGCTATCTGGATGAGGAAGATCCTTGTTGGATTATTTGGTCAGATGATGGATCCGACTGTGATTTACTATGACAATAATATTTATATCAAACTCTCTGAGAATCTAGGTTTTCATGATCGATCCAAGCATATTTACATTCAGTATCAACATCTACGAGATTGTGTGTAGAGGCATATTATGTTGTTGGAATGCGTTCCTATAGAGGAATAGGATGCAAATATTTTGACAAAGGCTTTTTCAAGAGGCAAATTCGAGTTCCATATAGGCAAGATTCAGGTATCTGATAATCCCTTTCTTGCTGAGAGGGAGTGTTGGAAAATGCAACAATAAATTCCTAATTTAATTTTCCCTTGAATATAATTAGGATAAAATTGAAATTCCACATCACAAGACAAATTGAATAAGTTAACTGAGTTGTTATTACTGTGTTAACTTAGTTAATTCAAGTTGTCGGCTTCACTTGAGTTTTGTATAGTGATTCCTGAGTTTTAGGAGCATAGGTTGAGTTTAATTTCATTTGTAACAATTTAATTCAGTGAAATTGAGTTAAGGTTAGTTAAATTGGTTCTAACTGTTGCAAAAACTAGTAGGAGGTTTAGCAGTGGGGGGCAGCTTCAGTGTTCAACCAATTAATTGGTAAATCAACCTTAATTTACTCATGCATGCATGAAATTTGAGTTACCCAATTGAGATTGGATTTCAAGGGAAGTGTACTATTAGTTGTATAATTATCCAAGTTTTACAGGTGGTGCATGCATTCAAAGAAGGGTCTATAGGTATTGCGCAGTTTTGGATGGGAATTTTCCAAATTAATAGGGGATAATTCCTTGAGAAATAGTGAAAGGAGATACGAGCTTGGCAGGCAGGAAAATTGGCTAAGTGTTGGCCATAGTCAGTCTATGAGGTAGTGAGATAGATTATACTTGTGCTAAGGTTTTTGAGGCTTGAGGAAGCATTGTATTTATTCTCTCTTTTATGAATAATGCAATACATATAGGAATGATTTATGTGCATTTGCTTTCCCCTAGATAAATCCTCGTGTATGTGTGTTAAATCATGATGCATGCTTTTGATATATGTTCTCAATTGTGAATTGCTTTCCACATTTGAGTAGAGTATATTTGAGTCTTATGTTTTAATAAATTTCATGAGAAGATTGAATCTACAATTAAATTTTTGCATCTTTATTTTAATATATTTAATTTCAAAAGATAACCAACCCCTTGAGGAATATCATAAAATTTATTTTGGATAAGGTTGAAGGGGATTGGACCGGGTGAGGGGGGGAGATTTTTTTGCACAAAAATTTGGATGGGAAAACTTGAGAATTTGGGGAGACAAACATTGAGAGTTGTGGGATATTTGGGAGATGATCCTTGGCCTCGGGATATTTATTATTTGACCTACATAAATTGGGAATTTTTCTTGGATTTTTGGGCACGAGGGATAGAAGAATTTGATCTCAAAGTCTTCTGATTTTCAGAGTTAAAGAGGCTTGTCCCATATTGGCCGAGTGGAATTAATCAGTTTGGAAGTGAAGTAGGAGCTCAAAACTTTCATAAAATTTTCGGTCATGGATCAACATTGCCAGAGGATCGACATCAACTAGGAGAAACCAAGTATAATGGAATTCTTATTTAGTGTATGTTAAATTAAATGTCATGTACAAATATTATTTTTTATGGTAGAAATTAACTAACAACCTAGTCCCAAAAGGCTTCTTCACAGTCATCTTCAACCTCCTGGAAGACAAGGATTGAATCTTTGATGGAGGGCCTTACTTCCTCAACTCGGGAGGGCTCTACATGAGATATTGGAAGGGAAATTTTACCCTGGAGAAGAAGGACTTCACAAGGCTTCCTGTTTGGGTAATACTCTATTACTTGCCAACTTATTATTGGGTGCCATCAGTCCTTAAAGGAATAGGAGATGAAATAGGAGAATATATCAAGATGTGAGAAGGCACAAATATAGGACACTACATCTCCTATGCAAGGATATGTGTCTACATGGATGTTTCAGGGACTCTTCTAGAGGAGATCAAACTAATATTCAGAGATGAACGATGGCTCCAAAGTATATATTATGAGCACATATCCCTTTATATGGCGGAAATTTCATGAACATGGACACCTTTATAGGTATTTTCCTCAGAATAAACCAACTCAAAATAGAGAGCATGCTCACAAAGAAAAGGATGAACAGGGATTCACAAAGTTCACAACTCAAAACAAACACACCAAGAAGTCATAGTCAAAACAAAACCAACCCCAGATGAATAACCAAAATAATTTGAGGCAATGGCCAAACAACAAGAATAGCCCCTCTTCAACAACAATAGCAAAGAAGATGCTAATGGAGATAGACAAGATGGAAAAGAAAGTGAGAAAGGAGAGACACATGCAAAAAACATGCAGGCAGAAAAAGAACTCACACAGGAAGAGACGAAGATGGAACCAGTGAGCAAGGATCCAACCCTAGAAGAAAATGAAATCGAGGAGGCGCTAGAAGGAATGGAACTCATTTCAATTGCAGAAACATGGAAAAAAAGGGTAGTAACAGAGTCGCACATACAGAGAATTGAAGGAGCATATATCCTGCTAGAAGGAATGAAACAAAGTCACAAAAAATCTAGCACGGAGGGAAAAGAGCACAGGGAAATTTTGGCTAATCTTGAAGCAGAAAGACATAACCAAAAAGGAACATATAGAAAAAGAGGAAGGAATACCATAGGACAACTCCTCCAAGAACTAGGGGCTCGACTCATCAATGAAGGAAAGGTAAAGGCCCTCACCCTCTCTCCTCATCATTTCCAATGAATTGCACCTCCTGGAATATTAGAGGTCTTAATGACCCTGGTAAAAAATGAATCCTGAGAAACAAGCTCTTAAAATACAAACTGAACATTCTATTACTCCAAGAAACTAAATTAGATATGGAGAATGCTAGTATCCTCCAAAAAATATGCCTTAAATCATACAATCACATTGCAAACTCTGCTATAGGCTTGGCAGGGGGTATTATGACAATTTGGAATGTTGCCCTCTTGGAACTATCCTTCTCTGTCACCACCAGACACTCAATAACCACCATTCTGAGAATCATAGGCACAGAAGATGGACTATGTGTCACGAATGTCTATGGTTCACATACAACCCTGGGCAGGATCAAAATGTTGCATGAGGTAAGAATCATCTTGAACTCAATCCACCATCCCTACAAGATCTTAGCAGGGGACTTCAATGCATTATTAAATCTATGGGAAAAGAAAGGGGGTCTTAGGAGATTGGACAATGACTCGGCTGATTTCCAGTCCTCATTATAAGCTCTCAACCTTATGGACATTCCAGCCTCCAACGGCATCTACACCTGGAACAACATAAGAGGAAGAGAGCATCAAATTTCCTCTCGCTTGGATCGCTTCCTACTCTCAGAAGCTATATTTTTATATTCCTAGGAGATAGAGGTCTCTATCCTCCCCCAAGCATGCTCGGATTACTAGCCAATCTCTCTCAATCTTAAAATTTCTTCCAGTCCAAAGAACAAGCCTTTCAAGATTGAGGATTTTTGGCTGGACCATCCAGACTTCCTAAAGAAAATGAAGGAGTGGTGGAATGCCCCTAGGTCTCACAAGGGAAAAAATTGCATCAATTTCAACAGAGGCTGAAAAGTATCAAAAAGGAAATCAAGAGCTAGAAGAAGGAAACTTTTGGCAATATCCTCACGGTAAAAAAAATATAAAAAATATAAAACATTTGTAGAAAAAAATGGAGTCTCTACATCAGGACATCATCAGCGATGGCACGAACCTCCAAATAAAAAAAGAATAACAAAGGCTACAAATATAATGGGAGGAAAGAATCTCACAAGAGGAGAAGCTCTGGCAACAAAAATCAAGAATCAACTGGCTCAAATGCGGGGAAAAAAACACTACTTTCTTCCAAAAATAAATGATTCAACATAGAAGGCAAAATACAATACCAGCCATACAAAACAAAGAGGGAGAGATTCTCCAGAAACATGAGGACATTGCCAAACATCTCTCTTGACATTTTTTAGATCTTCTTTCAGAGCCAAATTAAAATAGGTCAAGAGCCATTCAGAAGATCTCCAATCACATTCTTCCCATCCTTAACCAGGTCCATAAAAAAATTACTAAGAAATGTCTCTTTGAAAGAGGTGGAGGAAATAGTGTGGTCTATGCCAAATGGAAAGGCTCCAGGTCTGGATGGCTTCACCATAGAGTTCTACAAAGCAAGCTGGCCCATCATTAAAAATGAGGTTCACGCCTTGGTGGAGGAAATAAGAATCCAAAATTCAATCTAAAAGCCCTAAATGCAACTTTCATAACTCTCATCCCAAAGGAGGAGGGGGATGACACTCCAGAGAAGTTCCAACCTATTTCTCTCTGCAATGTAATCTACAAAATCATATCAGAAGTGCTTTCCAACAAAAAAAATAAAATTAAATTAAATTAAATTAAAAATTAAAAATAAAAATAAATAAATAAAAATTTTAAAAAATTTTAAAAATAAAATAAAAAAATAAAAATAAAAAAACCCAACCTTCTCCTCCTCTAGAGGCTTGAGACAAGGGGATCCACTCTCACCTTTTCTCTTCATCATCGCGGCTGAAGGCCTCAATCGCTACATTAAGGCTGCCTCATCCAACAATGCCCTCTCAGGCCTAAAGCTTCATGACACCGACCGATATTCCACTCACTAGAAATTTGTGGATGACACCATGCTCATGGGTATGCCAACTATTCGGCAAGCTAAAATTTTCAAATCCATCCTATCCGACTTCTCGGATGCCTCTGGCACCTCCATCAACTTGACCAAATTCAAGCTTTTATTTTTCAATACCCTCGAAGCCATACAGAGGAACATAGCCAGAATTTTAGGTTTTCAGATAAGCAGCCTCGCCTCCAAATACTTGGGGGTCCCCTTAAAGAACAAGCCTCTTAACAAGGCCAATTGGGAATCCCTCACCTAAAAAATGGGAAAACACTTGGCCAAATGGACTTTCTAATCACTAAATCTGGCTGGTAGGATTGTTCTAATCAAATTGGTCTTGCAAGTCACTCCTCAAAATCTATTCTCAGCCCTGGCAGCCCCTAAATCAATCTATACAACCATCAGAAATATTCAAAGGAACTTCCTCTAGAGAAGTAATGAAAATAAGAAAAAGTGGGCTTTGTTTGCTTGGGATAAAATCTACAAACCTAAAACATAGGGGGACTCGGTCTTCGCGACCCGGGAATTGTGGGGTAAACTCTGGGGGACAAGAATTGGTGGTGTTGGCTGTAGAATCCACACACCCCTTGGAGTCAGCTCTGGAAGGAAAAATATGCTCCAAACTTCCATCACCAAGACTTGATCATACTTAATGGGAACATCAAAGGATCAGTTCTCTAGAACAAGGCCTAGTACAACAAGAATATTATACAGGACTGTAGCTTTCGGGATATAGGAAATGGCTAGCAATCCCTCTTTTGGGAGGATGCATGGCGGCAGAGACCAAAACTTGACAAGGATCAATTCAGATAAATCCAGAACACAATGAAAGACAAAGGAAAGCATACGGTTAGTCAACACTGGAAGCCTTGTAACAATCAAGAAAAATGGAAGGAATGGTTGGATGAGAATTATTTGGGACCTCTACCCAATAGGCAGGCCTAGCATGTTCTCTCTAGAGAGCTACAAGAAATACCCATACAAGGAAAAATAGGAGAAGGAAAACTCAAATGGGGATTGAATGTTGCGGGGCACTTCAACCTCAAGGAAGCCTATGGATACATAGCGGTATGACCAAATCCCTCATGATCGCAAATGGTAGACCCTATGGGAAAGAAATCACTGGCCTAAAATCACCCTGTTCTTATGGTTAACGATGAAAAAAAAACTCTAACCTAGGATAATCTAAGGAAAAGAGGCTTTGCCAGCCCCTCTAGATGCTACCTTTATGAACAGAGTGAAGAGAATACGAAACATTTGTTGAATGAATGCAAATACTCAACCAATATATGGAATTGGGTTACCTTCATGTTCAATAACTGAGATCGGGACCCCTCCTCCATCACCTACAACCTCGAGCACTGGAGGACCTCTTTCTCCGCCAACCCTCAAGTGAACTACGCATGGAATCTCATCTTGGGGATTATCTTTTGGTTTATAAGGAAGGAAAGGAACGCAAGGCTCTTTAGGGGAATCTACAATCAGGAGGAGCATCTATTTTCACTCATCAAATAGACTATCAAGGAATCAATGGCTTTTATTTCCCCCCTCCTCTCCTCATATCTGCCCACCCCGGAAGACCTCAGAACTCTTTCATTGTTAAATATGCAATCTCCCTCAGGTGGAAAGGCCATGCCCACTCAGGGGACGAGTGAGGCCTAGGATTTCTGGTCACCCCCAGAATAAGGAATTCTCAAGCTAAACAATGACGGGGCCACCAAATGTACTCTAGGAATGGTTGGATTCGGAGGGACCTTCAGGAATCCAAGAGGTCAGATCATTTGGTTTTACGATGGAAACCTGGGTCACTCCACACAAAAATTTGTAGAGTTACATGCCTTAGAGCATGGAATGGAAATCGCAAGAGAACATGACTTCTGGCCACTCATAATCAAAGGGAATTCGTTGGTGGCAACACATGCTTTTAAGAAGCTACAAAGTGGATCAAGCGCCACGCAAGTATCAGACAACTGGAGGC
Source organism: Pinus albicaulis (assembly GCA_034641835.2). Lineage (NCBI taxonomy): Eukaryota > Viridiplantae > Streptophyta > Pinopsida > Pinales > Pinaceae > Pinus > Pinus albicaulis. The sequence continues at coordinate 871,847,725 of CM076571.1, forward strand.
TAAATAAAAATCTACACAGTATCAAGGGACACATCGACAATGCTCATGGAATAATTTTCCAAACAGTCACACGAAAATGGAATAACCTAGAAGACAGGTTTGCGAATGGAGTGAACAACCACCTCAGAATTCTCTCGATGGCTTGGGAGGATCTGGCCCATTGCACGATCAAAACAAGTTTCCGCAATCTTCATGGAAAAGGATCATACGGATGGACATGATAATGACCAGGAGGCCTTGAGTCACATCCATCGTAATGAGTTATGACATCAAGACAGATCAACAAAATTAAAAAAGATCGGGAGTATAGTGCCAACAAACGAAATTATGATGTCCCCTCTGATGTGTCTCCCATCTAGCCTCTTAGCCACCGAGCCTACACAATACCTCACCTACCTTCTTATATTTCCAATGTTGGTCATTATTTCATACCCCTCGTCGTTATGGTCCTCATATCTCCTTCACACCTATGAATACTAGCTTGCCCTCCTCGTCTCTTTGCATTATCATTTCTCTTCTATCAGGCCCTCTCCATCTCTCGGCTCTTCCCTGTTCACGTTTGCTACTCTCGCCTTCCGCCAACCCACTCCTGTTCCTAGTTCCTTCTATCCCTGGTTTCCGTTGACTGTAATCTGGCTCTGTGCATGGATACCCATTGTGCAAAAACCATTGCTCGGTGGGGCTAGGGCCATGGCCAGGGTGCCCACTCCTCCCATTGGTCCTCCCTAATCATGGCCCCAACAACCAGAGCAGAAGTTGCCACAAGAAGGGTTGTTGTGAATTACACAGTGATGGTAAATTCGGAGACCCAAGAAAGGATTTCCAGCCTAGAAAATCAGGCAAGGAATGTTCGGAGAAAAATCACCATGGAAGAGGTCGACGTTGAATTTGAATGGATCCCAGACCTTGGCTTCACTCGGGCTAGGGAGAACCTCTACAGCAAATCCATTGAAATGTCATTGTAGATGAAAACTATTATGGGATTGGCTATGTAGGAGCAATAGGCATGCAACAATGATTTGGAGAAGAAAATAGATGCACTCACCAACAAATTCACAGTCTATGTCGAAGTTGTCCACCATAGGCACTTCGTGTCAATTGATTCCCCGCATTATGCTTTGTTGAAGAGAAGAATGGTGATTGTTGCACCAAACATCAAAAGAGAGACTGTCGGGACTTCCACTAGCCAATCTGCCCCAATCACCACCAAGGAAGGCAGCACTCCAAAATAGTCGATCATCCTCAATGACAAGCAAGCGGAGGATACGGTGTAAGGTCCACCACTGAGCTTTTTTTGCCCAACCTTTCTACTTTCTCTCTCTCGTCATTTATGTTTAAAAATGGCCACACAGTCCATTTATTACATGACTTTAGTGATGAATCAAATAAGATTTTTGACAGTTTGGGCATCCGGTATTTTGCTTTATATATCCATGGATTTTTCTCTATGCTTCCATGAATTTGCTCTGTGCTTTTCCAATCCGGGGTACATTTTGTCCCTATTCTACTTTCATTTTGAATGTAAATGGCCAAAGCCAATGTTACAAATGCCATGTAAAAGTGATTTCAAGATTTTTGAGGCTTTGGTGCTGGAGTATGTGGCTTGCACAAGGCCTCTTATGATGTAAATACTCTTTTTGTGATAATAAATATATCTAATTTACAAACAAACAAAAAAACTAACAACCTAGTCCCTAACATGGTATATCTATAAATGAACATAGAATGTTACTTGATTCTGAACGAAATTGAATGATATAAAGGAAAGTCTATTTTGGGTCTTACATGTGGTGTCATAGTTTGTGGACAGAATGGCACGGGAACAATAAAACCATGTCTTTGTTGACAATATGGGGGAGATGAAGTTGATAATACAATTGTTTTAATTTCTTATGTGACAAACTTTTTTTCAATCCCTACTATATTTTGTAATCCTATTAAGGGTGTTATCAATGGAGATAAACAATGTTTTATAATTTTATATGTTTTGTAGTTTTTCGTCGAAATATGGTGAAATTTTTTTTGGTCACATCTTCATATTTGTTATTTAAACTCGGTTTTTTACTACATATATGATTTCTACACCTTGAAAACCCTGAGGCACTTGGATTGCAAAGAGTTTACAAAACAAAGTTCTGATTCCAATAAATCCTTGTCAGATTATAGGCAAATTTGACTTGAAAATATGCTAGAAAACCCTCCAAAACATCTAATAAATAGACTACAGTGAGAAAAACAACCTAAAAAGGAGTTCCTAGAATATCTATCTACTATAACTATATTAATATGAAGTCACTGGATTTTTTAACTTCATAATTTAGAAGTGACTCTTCGATATTAAATTATTCAATGTTAACAATATTTTATTTGTTTACATTTTCATCATTATACACTTATATTAATGTTAAATTTGTTCATTATCTTTAAGATATCGTACATTAATATTACTTCATTGCATAATGAATGGATTTCACAAAGTTTAATCTTTTATAGGTAAAATATTCAATGTTTCCATATGGTGTCCCTTAGATCAAATACCATGGAAGATACAAAGATATTGAAATTAATATTGTTATAATAGAAAATGATACACTATTTTGGCATAGATAGTGATGGTATGATAATGGAAGCTCGTGTGACTTAAAGCATGATACTATTTTAAATGTAGGCATTGTTGGTGGCATCAAAGACAAGGGAGTGTGCATCTTTGATGTGTTTTGGAAAATGATGTCTCTTTTCATGAGAACATAATACCAATTCCTATATTTGATCACTATGGTTTTGGACATCAATCATGTGAAGAAAATTGGAATAATTTTTTCATTGCTCCAAATGAAACCTTGATGGTGTATCATGAACTTGTGCCTTGAAAGATTTTCAATGAAGTTATTAACGATAAGAAGTGTTGAAGAAAATCCTAAATCAAGGAGAAGGTTGAACAACCTAATGATGGGGAAGTTTTCAAAGTCAAATACACAAATGAGGTGCAGTTGGTAATGTACATGATGTTCATTGTCCAAACAATGAAGTGTCTAAGTGTATTTATAGAAAGCATGGCTAATTTTTTGGATCATTTCTTGTGCATGTTTTGTTGCTTGGTATCGATGAAGGTGAAATGTCTTGGATTTATTGAAGTAAACATATTGAGACTTGCGACCTCAATATGGTAATGAATTTTTTTTGTTAGAATTTGTGACTAACAAATAATAAATAAAACTTGGAGATCCAAGACATCTAGTGAATAAATATGCTAAATATGAGGACAAAAATACCCACATTGTAAGTGGTTTTTGAGGAACTTGACTATATTCCTATGATTGTGTCATTATCACTTGTTGATGTATGTAGTAGTGATGCAATTTTTTGCTATGTAAGATCATTCATAAGTCTACAAAGTAGGAAATGTTATATTTGGAAGGGTGTTCTAGCTATGAGTTTTTCTATCTGTGAACTTTTTGTCGAGTGGTGCATTATAATTCTTGATAGGCACGTGCAAAGAGAGTGTGAGACTGAGATGAATAGATCCCATATCTAGACTACTTACCTCGATAATTGGTGAGTACAACGAATGACACCCATATATCTTAGTAGATGGAAGTAGATCTATAGGATGGCTAGTTACTTAGTATTCATGGAATATTGATGTTAGGTCATGGAGTATAACATGCTCCTAATCAATATGAGGTATCAATGGTACTTTGGTCTCTAGCTAGTACATGATAAAAATTATTCAGGTGAAGGGAGGAGCATGGACATCCTTTCTGGTGGAAGTGAGTTGCATCATTCTTTCTTGAGAAACCAAGTGTTGGTTGTAGGCTTAATTTTTGGAGAGGAATGATGAATTTGTAGTAGGGAAGACTCAAAGGTCCTTAATACAACAAAGAGATGTTTGGATATCAGGTGATAGTACTTGTAATAGATATATTGCATTTGGGAGCACAATGGAAATAGAGAATAATGGTTGTGGTAGAAACAAATATTAAATGACGGTGGACAAGATTAGGTGGTGTGTTGAATAATAAAACATACTCGTGACCATGTGTAATATAAGGCACACCTTCAATTTGGAAGCAAGCCTAGCGTCATGTTTGACTTGATGTAGTGGTCCCAGAGAATGTATGTGTCTGGTATCTCCATGAGTGGAATTTTCCATTAAATGAACCTAAGTAATTCATGATGTAAGCATGATGAGACATGTGTGCCCCCGTGTAGTTCATGGTAATCTTAGTAATTGTATGTTTGTAGTAATCCAAAACCACTTGGTGTGATGTGAATAAGTTTGTGAGAGACATGGAACATCTATAAAGAGATTCCTATAGTGTTGTTATTCCTTGGTATTCTAATGTAGGAGCATCGAGAGTATGGTTGAGGGTAAGCTGAAAAAACCCATAACATGGATAAGGGTAAGGCGAAAAAACCCAAAGCATGGTTACAGGTAAGCCAAGAAAACTTAAGATGATGATCATGTTGATGTAGAGAGAGTTAAAGGTACATGTACATGTATGAATATGTGATGGTTTAATGAACCATGTACATGAAGGACATCCTAGCAGATCGACGGTTGTAATGGTTAGGTACCCATGCATTCCAATGTATGGTTGTTTCTTTATATGGATGGCAACATTTTTTATAATGGTTGCAAACACCGGGTTGGACTATAGATAAACATCTTTTATCAAGATTAATACAAGTATTCGCCAAGGGGGAGTGTTAGAGTTATAACTCCTACTTGTCTTAGGTGGGATGTTTTATAAGTAGAGTTTGTTCCAAGTCTTTCTGAGGTTTTTAGATCTAGCTAGGTTGAGAGATATTTTCGAACTAAGTAGCTTCCTATATTGATGTGTGGTTGAGATATTTGCTCAACTAAATTGATTGTACGATCAAGATTGTTTTCTATATTAATATAGCACTTATATATTTATATATGTAACATTATTTAATTAATCAATTAATTAAATTCAATTATAAAATATTAATTCATAAAAATTAGAAAGATTAATCTTAATTATATCATTCCATTTGAAATAATGAAATATCATTTTTTTATTAATTAATATTTTTTATATAGAATGTAAAAAATACTTTTTATATATTTAAATTTTATTAATTTATGATAATTAGAAAGAGTTATAAGCAAATTTATTTATTTTATATAATTATAAAATTAACATTTTAATTTTTTTATCAAATTTCTCGAAATTGAATAATAAAAAACTTCGTTTATTAATTTATGATAATTAAAAAGATTTATAAGCAATTTTATTTAATTTATCTAATTATAAAATTAATATTTTAATATTTTATCAAATTTCTCGAAATTGAATCGAACAAACTTAATATTTGTGGATATAATCATTGTAATCATTATTATTTTATTAGAATGATCTTACTTTCACTATACTCAAGATGAAGGCTTTTCATTCCATGTGTCAATACTATGCTATCTTAATACACAATTTATGTTAAATTTTCAAATTAACTTTTTTATCAAATTTCTCAGAGTTGAATAAAGAAAACTTGTTCTTTTTGGATAGTAATCATTGTTGTATTCAAAATAATGAATAACCTTATTTTTACTATTATTGAGAAAGAAAAAAAATTCAACCCATTTCTTGAGATTATCCTAACACAAAGGTTAAGTTAAGTTTTCAACTCCCTCGCTCAAGGTGCAAGCCGGTTTCCAGTCCCATCATCCCCATTCAATGAAGGGCGCCTTGAAGTACAAGCTCACCACCCTCCACATTCTTGGAGAGGAAGGCGTGGTGGCTTCGTGCATGCAGGTGGTAAATACCCCCGCTGGAGGTGGCAAAGGTATCAAATCTTGGCATTGGAATTTGGATTTCTGCATGTTGCGTGATATTGGTAAGTGTTTGGTTCTGGGTAGCAGTGAGTTTGTGGACAGTGCAAGGTGTTGCATTAAGTCAAGCAAGCTGACGAAGGTGTGCTCTTAGCACCTATTAGCACTTGATAACTTGTATGTGGCTTGTCATTCGTCCCTTTATTCCATGCAACGGATTTCCTGCTTAAGGGAATTGGGTATGCTTAGTTTAGAATTGCTGGGGGCTAAGGGTATGAATGTCGTCCTGGTGTTGCATGCGCCCGTCTATCTATTAAACCATGAAAATTTACCTGGGATTGTATATGTATTCGTCTTGTTTGGAATTTTATTATACAGAATGGGGTTATACCAAGGTTACACCTCTATAATCAATCCCAAGGTCACTATGAAGGTTTGGCCTAACTCGACATGGATTTGGGGACGATTTGTTCGGTCTTTTGTTTATGGGTTTTATGTCTCTGAGCCTTGTTGGGACGGGTTGATGTTTTATATTTTGGTGCAAGGGGGTAGAACTGCTCCCAGGATGTCCCTTTATGGGTTCCAAGGACATCACCCCCTTGGCCACCCCCTTTGGTGTTTAGTCGTGTTGCATCTGTGGTCTGTGAACAAGGTCTGTCATGATAGTAGAAAACCGAGTAAGGTCTCTGGTCAAATTCCAGTCTGTGATGATTGTCGATTTGTTCAAAAGGTGATGAGCTCTATGTTCGGGTTGGGTGGTGTTATTCACAAGCAATGGAAAGAAAGGAAGGAAGCCTGGGTCCATTTTCGGTAATTATGGTTTTTTGTTGATATTATGACAGGTGGGTAGGATGGTAGCAGCATCTGGAAGCCGAGCAACTCGTGGCTCGGTCTACCACCTATGAGGATTTTTTCTGTAAAGACTCTCCTCTCTGCAAACTGTAAGGTTGCAACCACGGCTCAAGTGGCAGCATCCATAACTAGGAGCCCTGCCCCGAGGGGCCATGGAAAGAAAAACAAGGGCACCACATCGGCGAGGTAGCCCTACACGTCAGGAGGAAAATCGAGGGGTATAATCCTTATAACCAACATCATAAACGATGTTTCTACTGTGTAGCATGAGGGAACTTATAAGGAAATCAGGAAGCTAATTGAGGAACGGGAAGCATATTTGAACTCCCAAGAGGGCACGATGGAGATTGATGCTGAGGATTGGTGCGTCTTAGTGTTGGATCCTGGCCATACCCATGGTCACATCACTCAATTCAAGCATACCCTTTTATTGTATTGGTCAATGAAAGGCATATTGGGCAAGGCCTTGGAGCAGATATGTGTGAGCATGACAATAGTAGTGTAGGACTTTCCTGACTACAAACAGGACTTCCAAATCTACAGTTCCAGCTACATAAATAAGATGGGCGTCTCTAATGAATTGAAAATCATCTACCTTGCATCCTCCCTAATACAGAGCTCCCAAACTCCAATGTTAAGGACGCTACTCTAGTGGATTCTGCGTCTGCTGATGGAGCATAATATTTTTATTGTTGGTCTCTCCATGTAGTTTTTTATTTCCTCTTTTAAAGTATGCGGTAAGCCTTCAAATTTAAGTATATTAATAGTCTTGCCAATAGGCAAATAGTTTTTAGGAAATGAAAAGACATTCATTCATATATAGCTTGGATAGAAAGACTTAGAAGATCTTGTTTTTAGATAGCATACTATGTTGTTAGGTGGCCAACATACTTGGTTTCCCTCAACCTCAGGGAAAATTGAGGTCACCTAACCATCTCTAAATTAGTTGTAACTTATTGTTTTATTAATAAAAACGGAAGACACTACCAAGCTTACAAGAGAAAAAATAATAAATAATAAATAATTATTATTATCATTATTAAATAAATAATAATAATAATTATTATTATTATTATTATTATTATTATTAAATAAATAAATAAAATAAAATTTATCAACTAACTTAACTCAATTTTTAATTTATCTATGTTAAACGGCCAAAGGCAAGGTTTTGCGTTAGGTGAATATTGGCGTTATCTAACACTTGAGACTTAATCCACCTCAGACATGAATTTTGTACAAAAGAGAAGTTTCCAAAATAAAATGAAATAAAATAGAATTATTTTTCAATTTTTGAGTTTTATAGCTTTACATATAATTTAGATATTTAGAATTTTACTTTTATAAATATTATATATATAATTACAATAATATTGAGTAACGTTTATGTTAAGTGATTTTTATAATATTTAAATATATGTGTTTTATTGTTATTTTACATAAGTAGAGAGATTTTTTTATGGCTTATATTTATATTAGAAAATATTTGACTAGATCATACAACTTTGTAAACCAAATTTATCTAAATTTGACCAACCCTTCACTCAAAACTAAAGAGTGTTTTGAACAAAGGATTGTAGTATAAATACTTTCTAGCTACTAATTTCTAAGTGAAAAAATATATTACTTTATGTATTGTTACAAAAGTAATTAACTTCACAATATATAGCTTAATTTGCGAAGGAAAAAAAAAGGTCTTAAATGTAAATTCTATGTTTTTGTTGTCTCACCTATATTGTCGTTCAAAGCATGACACCCCATTGGGTGCACTTCACCTTGAGCTTCATAATTTATGAACACAAGGGGGAAGCCATTAGCCATGTCGGGGGGGGAGAGATAGTTCCTTCCAAATGAATGCTTAGAAATTCAAGTATCCTATTGACGATCCTTCTTGAAGTTTGCATTATTTCCTTCCGCTCATGTGACTTCTACTACTCTAAATGCATGAATACCTTCAATTTCACCATAGCTTGGTATTTTTACCTAAGCTTAATTAACCATCTCTCATACCAATCTTCCTCTCATTATTCATATTTGAGAATGATCATGGTTCTAGTTTTGTTCTAGATCTCTTCTAATTCTCATTCACACCTCTTAACTCCTATCTTCATCATCAACAAGCCATGATGCAGGAGCATCCTGCTTAATTGTCATTTTGTATTTGGGTGATTTAGGGGGTGATGTTTTTTTAATATTTTTATAAATTATGCACATTTTAAATAAATTGAGAGGAAAATCTGAGTGTGAGGTTTATTGTAAATATTCTCTTAATAAATTGAGAATATGAGTGGAGTTGGGTTGTATAGATATTTTAGGGATTATGAACTCCTTAAATGGAACTTAGTTGAGTCAAAGGAGGGATAAAGCTATTTTAGAATTTGGTTGAGTTATTTGTGGAGGAAATCATGGATTCAAATTAATCCACAATTATGTATAAATATGAGCTTTGTATGAGGATGGAAGATAGATAGGCATAGAGATGGAATAGGAAAGAAAACAGAAAGAGAGCGTAGAGTAGGAATGGTATGACAGTGTGACGAATTTTAAAGGTGAGAGCAAGAGGCCACAAATGTAATACTCAGGCAAAGAAGGGTTTGAATATGTAATTTCTTGTTGTATTTTATGCAAGTATTTTGGTTGTGTTCGGCTCTTTCTTCATATATATTCTGTATTGAATCTAAGTAGTTTGTATGAGGATTTTGAAATTGAGGTTTTCATGTTTAAGAGAATACACACTCTATTGTGCAGAAATTCTGCATCATTTGGTATCAGAGCGGGAAGATGCCTGCCTGTTGTGGGAGTAAATTGGATCTGAGTGTGTTGTGTGCACTAATGTGAAGAATGCAAGTGCAAAGGGGAAACCAATGAAATATTTGGCCCATGCGAAATTGATATAGTTATTATTATATCATTCCATGTATTTGCTCTATTCCATGTTTTCTGTTGTTTATTTGACTCTGCAATTATATATATGCGTGGATAATTGTTTTTGAATTTAAGGTGCGATTGGCATTCATTCCAATCGAAGAATCGATTTCAGTAACCCACGAATAAAAGATGTTGTAATCCTGGATTTTCATAAGAAATTTCAAACGAAATGTCTGACTTGGATGTAAGGCGGGTGTGGATACTGTGAAATGGCAAGCGAGCATTGTTTTGGAAGCAAGTGCAGTGGTTGCAAACGCTGGTAGCTAGTATTAGGCCAGCGTGGAACGTTGAAACGATTGCAACACCAATACAAGCACAGATTCTATGGGATGTTGAATGCAATGTCGAGAGCATAAGAGGATGGTGCAGATCTGAACGTAAAGGAGTAAGGTGGAGACCGCTTGAACTGATAAGTAGTCAGTAAGCCAAATTGTGGAACTGGTGTAACGTGAAGAAAATTTGGGAAGGCGGAATTAAATTGTTGCAGACTTGAACCTATAATAGTTTTCTACTAGTGTTGACATTGAGAGGAGCTCACCGTTTGTGGTGTGTGCTATAGAAGTGCACAGTACATTTTGTATTTTTATATATAGTGGTTCAAATGGTGCATTTAAAGAAAGATAAATGGTGTGTAAAATTTTTATGAAAAAACTATAGAGTATATAAACTCTATCCAATTGCACGGTTTGATCCTTTGCGTCGAATGAAATTTGTTACTGCATTGAATATTTACTGTATGCCTTTGTTCTTGATCAACTAAAGAAGATCTCATGTTCCAAGTTTGTAGTTCGTCCAAGTTAAAGATCATTTGTTATCGGCGTGTCAAAGATGACCTAGAGGGGGAACGCACTCCTATGCTAATATACGCGGAAGAATATGATAACATGGCATGCAGATCCAGAGGGAAAATAGTGGGGACTGGCAGGAATAGTGGCCTCATACTCCTGACATCTGGGTTCCAAATTAATGGCAATTTCATCGAAGCTCTTCAATGATCTGGCTGCAACTAAATCAAGTTTTGATAACTCATATTGTCTTTGCGGTTAAGAAATTTTGAAAGAAATCTTGGCGTTGAATATTGTTTTCCACATAGTACTTGGATCTTCTGACCTTCAGTCTGAGTACTTGGAAAGAAACAGAATCCTACAGTCTGATTAAAATTATGGTTCTTTCAAACTAAATTTACCTGGAGTCAATATCAATGATGGAAGCTACAGGTTCTTTGCGATTGTTCCACGTTCTAAGGCCTTACAACCACTGTGGACAATTTAATCGCTTCGGGTGACTCCTCAGTACATAAACAATAAGTGGCAAATGACAAACATGGACGAGTTGCAAGTTGAAGTCAAAGGAGATATGAATATGCACCGGATGAAAATATGGTTCGAGCGTGGTTGTGGCATATCGTTTTTGAGGTTTTGATAACTGAGATCTACATGGAGGAGCAAGCCTGTAAAGGAGAATCTATGATTTCCCTGAGTTAAATATCATGATTGATCGTTGCTTGTAGCGCATGTGGAAGTGTTCACATTGTTCTATTCCGAAGATAGTGCAGTTTGTGTTTGTTGCTGTCGGAGAAATATGTTGATGCCACCATGTTAAAAGAAAGTTTTGGAAAATTCCTATGAAGGAATTTTTTTTGTGCACTGAAGAGAGACGGTGTTGCATGAGAATCGTCACTGCAAAGAAGGAGTTGCATGGAAGTGCAGGAAAACTGTCTGTGCTAAGATGGTGAGTGTGTTGAAGAGGTTATGGTATATTTTTTTTGTACAATGTCGATGAAGGGCATGCAAATATTCATAGTGATAAGAATGACATAGAGGCATGAAATCCGGAGAGTTGAAATTGCAAAGAAAAGGTTTATTAAATAACCTTGAAGGGAACGTAAGGTATGAAAAATCATTTTCAAACGGTATTTTAAATGTTGAAAATTAAATGGTTTATTTTATTTTCATCATAAAATAAATCTTGGGAAAAGTGGATTGCATTTAAATTTAAAGGCTTAAGTATCATGTGAGTAAAAGAAAGTGGTAATGGGAGACGATATAATTAGTGACTTATGATATTATCATAAGAATGGAGTATGAGAGAGAATTGGTAGAGTGAAGATTTTACATCATGAGAATGTATTAAGGGTGGATGTTCATTGGTATATTGTATAACTTGAATTAGAGTTAAAATATCCACTATTGTAATTATTAGGTCAAGCTTTGAAGTCAAATAAGATGTTAAGGTCAAATGAAGAAATTTGGATAGCTTGATTCAAGTTAAACCATTGAGTTATTGTACAAAAGGGTGAATTTTTTATCCAAGATGAAGATTTGATGTCAAGTCTGGAGTCAAAGGGCCTTAAATCAAGTCAAAGGTTTGAATGTAATTGGGTGCATGATCGACAGAGCCCGACACCCAAAGAGTTGGTCATTGTAACACAAGAATTACTGCAGTTGATGTTTGCAGCAAAGAGAAGCAAGAGAGAAAACTGAAATATACCAAGCGCAGGAAGAGAGCTTGCATTGTTGGATGGCAAGTATGAAAGCTTGCTGAAAAGGGGATTGAATGCAATCCATAAGTGAATAGATGAAGTTCAAAAAGGAGGAGAATATGACTGTTGACAGTCATTTCAGAGGTTCTGAGAAAGACCACAACAAACTAAAGAAGAAGGAAGATGCCAAGGAAAATGGCATATGGAAGAAGTTGACTGATGAAGAATATGAGAGGGAGAAGGCTGAGATAACAGTTCACCTTGAATTCTTGATGGAATTGTTGCAGAGAAATAAGAAAGACCAGAGACATGGTTGGACCATGAGGAAGAAAGTGAAATGGCAGAGACTACAAGTAAATATGCAGTTAACAGAAGAGCTGAGAAAGCTTGAGCAGATTATGAGTGTGCAATTGAGATGTGAAGAACTCAGAGAAGCTGAGTTGGAAATGGAAGTTTCCATTTGTGAACCAGAACAAGGTGAAATTCTGGGTGATGAGGATAATGAGAAATATCTCATGGACTATTGGAATAGTCCAGAACAATTTGAAGATATGTTTACAAGGGAAGCAGATGAGGCTATGAAGCCTTGTATTTTTAAATCTCATAGTTTTTGTGTGTTTGCAGGATGTGCAGAAGGTGATGGACAATATAGTGAAAATTTCACAAAGATGAATAAATATCTTGAGGTGAAGTATGATGGAGAATGCCTTTTAGACGAGAAAGGTACTAATTTATTGCAGCCGAAAGAATTCATAGATGAATTCATGTTTGGTGTAAGACAACCAATTGAAGCTGTTATGGAGCAGAAGCATAAGGAAAATGTTGTAATGATATTCCAAGGAGGTAAACAAATGAATTTGTTTAATGAAATTGATGAAAGAATTTTGCAATTTGATGATAAAGAAAACAAGATAACTCAGGAGGATTTCCAGAAGAAGAATGAAACTGGGAATGAAGGTTGTGATGAAATGTTGGAAAGATTTCACATGGAAATAGAGTTCTTGAAAATATGTCTCAAGGAACCTGAAGGAGAAGTGAAGCTTGCATAACCTGATAAAGAAGAGATTATAGTGCATGATAAGGATGAAATGTCTCTAAATTTTATAGAGTTAAGTGAATTCTTTGACTCTTCAAATAATAATGTGGTTGTAGGTACAGAAGACAACATTAATAAATACGATGCTGAAATCTGAGAAATTGAGCAGAAAGTATTTGAAGATGAGATGAAAGATCAGGAGCAACAAGAAATTTATGTCCTTAAAGACATGAAGGAAACAACAATATTAATCTAGCAGCATGAAAGCAACCAGCAATTCAAAAGAGGATTTATTGAAATCCAGAAGGTCTATGATGGGATATTGGTGCTTGCAGCATCAAAAGAGGTTGAAAGGTCTTGTATTTTTTAAACTAATAATTTGTTGATGAATGTAGGTACATCACTGGATGATATATTTGTCACTATAGGGGCAGTCAATGACTATAATTGTGATCAATAAGAAGTTCTTTATTATTCTTCATTACAGAAAGTTGAGTGTTCAGCGCAATTGAAGGAGGAAGCAACAGAAAAAGAGCCAAAAGCTAAAAAAGATAAGATCAGAGAAATTGCAATAGAAGGAGGAGAAGACACTACAAAAAACATCAATCGCATTGATGTAATTGACAAAGAGGAATTACTTCGAGGAATTGGCGAAAGCAATTTTTGTAGAGGCCAATGGAATTCGGTTGACAGACCAATTCAAGATTATTTCAAAGTTTGGAGACCAGAAGAATGGGTATAAGTGTTTCTACTCAAGTCTGTATTTCCAGAAATAAAGATGATGTGGTATGGAAAAGTGAGAGTTACATTCGATCGTGTTCTGAAAATACTATTCTGGGAATTCTATGCAAAATTACAAAATGGAGTTGATACTTTAAAATATCGGTGGCAAAACAGAGTTTGGAATCCTGGAGGTAGCAAGTCATTAAGACTTGTGGTTGTCGCAATATTACAGAAAAGTGACAGACCTCATAGACAGGAGTCTATGGAAACTTTTCTACATGGGGAGTCTGATGCAGGAGCATGCTGCTTAATTGTCATTTTGTATTTGGGTGATTTAGGGGGTGATGTTTTTTTTTTAATTATTTTATAAATTATGCACATTTTAAATAAATTGAGAGGAAAATCTAAGTGTGAGATTTATTGTAAATATTCTCTTAATAAATTGAGAATATGAGTGGAGTTTGGTTGTATAGATATTTTAGGGATTATGAACTCCTTAAATGGAACTTAGTTGAGTCAAAGGAGGGATAAAGCTATTTTAGAATTTGATTGAGTTATTTGTGGAGGAAATCATGGATTCAAATTAATCCACAATTATGTATAAATATGAGCTTTGTATGAGGATGGAAGATAGATGGGAATAGAGATGGAATAGGACAGAAAAGAGAAAGAGAGTGTAGAGTAGGAATGGTGTGACAGTGTGACGAGTTGTAAAGGTGAGATCAAGAGGCCACAAATGTAATACTTGGGCAAAGAAGGGTTTGAATCTGTAATTTCTTATTGTATTTTATCCAAGTATTTTGGTTGTGTTCGGCTCTCTCTTCATATATATTGTGTATTGAATCTAAGTAGTTTGTATGAGGATTTTTAAATTGAGGATTTCATGTTTAAGAGAATACACACTCTATTGTGCGCAATATTTTGATTTGTGCAGAAATTGTCCATCAGGTCACAATAGTGGTTTTTGCAATGATAGTGGGTCATTGTATTCTAATTCCCATAGTTGACATCAAATAAAATTAACCTACTTCCAAGCATGAGAGTTGTAGCTGAAACTTAAACCTGTGAAACTATGAACATATGTTGAGTTACCACCAAAAACTAAGCCATAATAAATGGTTCAAGACTTGGGGCCAGGAAGAAGATATGTTAACCACCATGAATTCATATAGAGTGAATGTAGAACTTTATACAGTGGAAATAACTCACATGCACACAAATTTTCCAACCTCTAGTTTCTTATTGATTCTTGCATCTAATGGAGGAGTATTTTGTGGTGTGTTTTGAATTTCTTTATTTATACCTTATACATTTGAACACATGGGTGAATTTAGGCACATCAATTTACATTTGGATAAAATCATGGAATTTATTTGTATATGTTTAACCCCTCTCCAATATCTAAAATATCTTCATCCATGGGGACATCAATGTTGGATTGGTAATTCACATTTCTATTTTATGACCTAAGCACTAGGGAGAACTTGTTGTTTTCAAAATATTTGGGTAGTTACACTAATCTAACAATATGTTTGGCCATGCCTATATTTCTTGGTGCAAACTAATCTGAGAGGCATTTGATTAGGGTGAATGAATCTCCCACAACTATCATAATTGTTATAATGTTCCATTATTTTAACATACACAAATCATGATAAACTAATATCACCTTTGCTTCATCATTGATATTGAATCCAAGCAAACTCTACTTCCTTTTATCAATATCATAAATGATCCATGTTCCTACTACTCCTTAAATATTTTAAATTTTTTATAAACTTATTTACTTTCTTATTTTTCACTAAATATTTTTCGGCTAAGGAAGCCTCCAATGAAATTCATTCCCCACTTTCTTTAACAATATAAATTTCAAATTTTGTGTTAACTCTTAAACCTATTGAAGAGTTTCAACCATGATAACTTTAGCTTCATTGCTAAAAATAATGTATGTTACGTACATTTTTACATCTCAGTGAGTTGATTTATAAATAAGTTAATTGTAAAAGTTTATAAATATTAATCAACTTAACTTCATATTTTATTTGGAAGGTGTTGTTAGATATGTAGTAAGGAATTTATACTATGGAAAGAGACTTGTTGAGATTCATCTATTTAGCCAGTAAAACTATACCATTTATCATCCCTATCCTTCATTCCTTGTCCCAGTTTCCCTCTCTAGTACGCAATTGGTCATGTGTATTTTTGAACCATTTGAATATGACTAGAAATATTCTTATGTTTATCTATCATCCCTAACATTTTGTACCCCATGAAGCACCAATGGTGAATTTCTTAGGGGATTTTTCTTTGTTTCATCCTCCATTTTAAGTGTTAATTGATGGTTTAGTTCACTTGAATTTGTTCATAATTTTTACTAATTCATATTCAACCTTAATGATGTTGATCAACAACTTAACTCATTTGAATTGATATGATGCAAGAAAATTATAGTCGTTTTTATCATCTCTTCCTTTTCCTTTCTTATCAATTGTTGAAAGAAAACATAATACACTCCATGCCATGCTACTCACAACATTGCCTCTTTACTCAACCAAAATCGCATGCACAAACAAAGAAACATATCACAACATTAACAACTCCATTACAAGTACTAATTGGGTTTTCTATTAATTCTCAATATTGAAGTGTTTATTATTATTTCAAATGGAGTTTATTAATTGACTTGTGAGTTGCATTTTTTTGGAAGAGTCTACATAGGGCCTTCACTCAATAAACGTGTGACATAGCACGTGCATTCATGGGATATTAAATAATACCCCTAATTTCACTAGATATTGATAAATATCTCCTCAAATCCTTTTGACGAACCCCCTCCAAATACATCTTTCCAATAATAAAAAAATGACTCATTTTTACTATATACCCTTTTTTTCACCTTGTGATACCTATAAACCCCCTCATACCCCCAATTTGGAAAGAAAAAAAAACAACAACCTACAATATATTGAATTTATTTTTCATTATTGAAAAACCCCTTTTATGAATACATGTGATAAGATATTGGTCAACAAGGTGTAGCCCTTGTATCTGTAAAATTAGTTCAATTTTAGAGAAGAGTAACTAGGTAAACAATAATTAATTTCAAATATTCATTTTTATCTATTAAATAAAATAATATATCTAAAGTAATTTGGTGACATAGTCTTTGTCAAATAATTTGTGTGCCGATTGGAATTTATGGGGATTCTTTTAGGGAAATAAGGGGTCAATATACTTGTTATCATGCATTTCTTTCTTTGGATCTCACAAGTAACACATGAACAAGCATTGTCTTTCATATTCTGCATAATAATTCAATTTTGATATTTTCGTAATAATTTAAAGTGAAATTCATTAACTACATGATTTGTGTAAAGATTACATTATATAAAATGCACACATCCAACTAGTAGAAGATATACATTAATTGAAAAGTAGTCATTACGTTTTGTTGTGTAGCATAATTTAGTGTTTCCAATTTAATTTCCTTGACAACCGATAGAATGGATTCCACAATTCATGTTGACCTTGCACATACATTTGTAGTGTTAATAAGACCAACTGTGGCAGGTGTTGCATCTCTAGTGTTAGCCAGGATCACACAAAAATTCATTCAAAATCAATTGTCAGCTAGTGAGGTTGAAGAAGTTGGAAGATAGAGAAAGTGATGGAAATAAGAAGGGCCATAACACAATGGTTGGTACGACACCTCAACGATTAATTTTGCCTTCCATTCCCAACCATTTGTTGTTTTTTTATGTTCACACTTGTAAGAATTACTCCTCACCACCGCACATCTAGCACCAAAAATATTGTTTTCCAAAAGGGTTAAAACTTATTTACCAAAAAATCTTATAATGGTCTCATTTGGAATCTTAATGGGGTAAGGTATACATAACACCACTTCTCAATGTGAAGATACAAATGGGTTGAAGCCCACCACCTATATGAGAAATGATAAACAAATCATTTTAAAAGGTAGATATCAAAAATGAAATAAATCAAATTATTTCCATGGTTGATAAAAAAGTAATTACTAAAACTCAACTAGTGTAATGGTTCCTTATAAAATGCTAGTTTCTTCTTGAAAACACTCACTTTTTGCTATTTAATATGTGTTAATAAATGTTGTACATTTTATCAATTGTCCAAAATTAATTTTCACTATGTTGAGAGGTGCTCTAAAACCCAATATGGAGGAGATGTTATATTGGAGAATTAAATCAAGGAGATGTTATGTATATATATATATATATATATGGGGGAGCTCTGATTTTTTAGGCAGTTTCCTTCGACCCCTGTGGCCCTCGGATCCTGCGGTCTTCGCATGTGAACACCCTTCTCTGTTTTCAGGGTTGGGTATTTTTTCCCTAGGTTCTGGGTTTACCTTCCTCCCTTGTCCTCTATGCGACCATATAGCCGCCACCCTTAATTTTCCTGTTACACCTTTGCGCTTGCTACCTGCATGCTCTCTTTCCTACACCCATTTGCACCTCCTTGTGTCGTCATGAGAGAAGATGAGGCAAATTTTTTTTACATTCCTGAGTTAGGTCACATACTCCCAGCACAATTCGATTTGATGCACCAGGCTAATAATTCTGAAAAGTGCTCCTCCCAAGGCACTCAGACTGATGATTCCTCTCCCCCTCCCCTTCCTCGGAATCATACTCTCCTGTACTACATAATGATGATCGAACCACTTCCACAGGGGATGATCAGTCTCAGGCAAACGGCTCCAAACAAAAAAGAGCCAAGAAGGGCATTCGAACTAAAATTGGAACTACAAAACTCGTATTTGGTGTAGACATTTCGATCTCTGAGGTGCCTGATTTCCTGGACAAAGCTCTCGTGGGTCATTTATGTGGGTGAATGGCATCAAAAGAAGCAATCTCAATCTAGATTGATGAGCACTGGAAGCCCCTTTTGGGTTATTCGCCATCTTTTCACCAGCTCTTGCAAGGATGGCTCCTCTTCAAATTAATTTCAGCGGAAGATAAACTCAAGCTCATTGAGCGTGTGGAATTGGGGTCTTGCAAGCCTCGTACTTTAGAATTGGTATGTGAGCTTCAACGTTGAGCACTCCTCATAGCATTTACAAAGAGTGTGGGTAATCCTTCCTCGGCTCCCACAATTGTTCTAGAAACGTCCCCTACTAGAAGCTATTGGCAATAAACTTGGCACTTTCGTTGCACTGGAACATGACTGGGACACGAAATTTGATCGAGGATATGCAAATACTCAAGTAGATTTGGATGTCCTAGAAGGATTATATGAAGGAATTAACCTAGAAATGCACGGGAGCTCATGGACTCAGAGGCTGGATTATTGGAAATTTCCCTTCATATGTTTCATGTGTCATCAGGTTGGTCACCTTGCGTTGGATTTTCCACGCCCCGATCTATCCAAGCCAAAATATAAAAAGGTGTGGAGGAAGAAAGAACCACACCCGACATCTCAGATCAGCGCTCCCACCCTTTCTCCAGGTGCTCTTGAGCTAATGAATTTGGATGTGCCTAAACAGGTCCTCAACATCGCCTCCGCTTTTTCTAAAGGTATTCCCTCTATTGGCTCTCCCCCTCCTTTAATTTCGAATGTTGCTGACCCTCTTAAGGTTGAAAATGGTGGCACTTGTTTATCCTCATGCCCCTCCTCTGCTCCCTCCCTGCCCTCCCACGAGTCTCATGGTCATTCCCCTCTCCGGCCTTCCCCCCCGTCATCCCCAAAGTTGGCATCTCCTCTGGCTATCATCCTCAGGCATCCCATCCCTCCTTCCACTTCATCATACTTACCAAAGCTGAAACCTCGCTCCTCCTCTTCTAGAATCTGTTCTGATAATGCTATAAAGGGAGGGTTCGTTGTCGAGCCGCCACCTAAAATAATTCTAGGTCGTAAGACCCACCTGTCTAAAGTCCAGAATTAGGCTTCATTGGATATCCATGCTAGAAAACAAAAATCCATTCAAAGGGCCCTTGGAGAAGAGAAAGGCTCAAAGGGCCCCTTACGATAGTCCTTTCCCTGAATGTGCGGGGTCTTAGGGGTTCCCCTCACAGCTAGCCCTTAAACGGTTAATCTAAACCATTTCCCCTGACGTCCTTTTCTTACAAGAAACAAATTTGGTTGGATCCTGTGTATTGGAAATTTTATCGAAGTGGTTAAAAGATTGAACTTTCGCTACTAGTGATGATGTGGGCTTGGCGAAGGGCCTTGTTACAGCCTGAAGCTCGTCTATCTCGGTCCTCTCTTCTGACTGTCACCCGGCCTACATAAGGTCCTCCTGTGTTGACCATAAAATGGGTGCTTCTTTCTCCTTAATAAATATTTATGACCCCTTTACAGATAAGAGACCCTTCTGGACGTTTTTGTTCTCCTCTGAAGTCGCTCCCTCTCAGAACCTGATAATGGGGGCGACCTAAATTTCACCCTGACACAACTAGAGGTTTGGGGGGTTTTGGCTAGATCTGACCCTTTGGCCCCCTATATTCAGTCACTATTGGAAGCTCACGGGATGGTGGACGTTCAACCGCTGAAACTTGCCCCCACATGGAGGAACAACCGTAAAAATGAGGAGGCTGTCACGAAGAGGCTGGATAGATTTCTTATATCGGAAAGCCTCTTGGTTGGACATCTCATAATTCAGTCATGGGTGGAGTCGGGTGGTTTATCAGACCATCGCCCAATATTTTTGTCTTTGGAATCTCCTGAACAAAAATCTCCCCCCCCCCCTAAAATTCAACCCGGTATGGTTATTAGAGGAGGATTATAAGTCCCTGATAACCAATTCTTGGACCCATTTTTCCTCTGCCCTGTCCGAATCATATATGAAAAAATGGGTAGCAAACATTTCTCAAGTAAAAAGGGTGACCAAGGTCTGGGTACAAAATTTCCAGGCCCGTCAACAGGATTTGTTAAAATCTACTGAAGTTGAAATCGCAAACCTTTATAAAACAAATAGCATAGGTATCCTCTCTGGGGATGAACTAGATTCCTTAAAATCAATGGAGCTTAAGCGACATGACCTCCTCCAAAAGGAGGAACAATTATGGTTTTTTAAGAATCGTGCAATCTAGATTCAGGAAGGAGATAACGATACAAAGTTATTTCATGGGTTTGCGACCAACAGAAGCAACCAAAACACAATCCGGGAGATCCAAAATTCAAATGGTAAAAAAGTTAATTCCTTTGAAGAAAAATCAAAAGCAGGGGTAGAACACTTCAAGTCTGCTTTCTCAGCTCTGGAGGGATGCCCGATTCAGGAAATTCTTCAGGTCTTACAAATTTTCCCTCAGATGATCATGGAATAAATGAATTAAACTCTACAAAAAGAGGTGGATGCTGATGAACTGGAACACATCCTACGATCTTTATAGAGAGGTAAGAGCCTAGGACCTGAAGGTTTAACTATAGAATATTTTTTGGGTTTATTTTATTTTTTGAAAGATGATATGCTAAAAGTGGTCAGGGAGTCTCAGAGATCAGGGAAAGTTCTAGGCTCAATAACTTCGAATTTTATCGCATTGATCCCTAAGAGCCAAAACCCCTATGCCTTTGGGGATTTTCGCCCTTTTTCTTTTTGCAGCCTGATTTACAAGATGATCTCAAAAATCATTTCACAATGATTGAAACCCACCCTTAGTATCATAGAATCAGAAGAAAAGTTTGGATTTATGCATAAAAGAAAGATCCATGATGCAGTCTCTCTGGCACAAGAAGCTCCTCACACAGTACATCTCAAAAAAAGTCTCATATGCCCTAAAATTAAATTTATCTAAGGCATATGATAGGGTTAGCTGGACTTTCCTGAGGCTTTTGCTAATTCATATAGGGGTGGTATTGGAGGTTGTGGAATGGATCATGGATTGCATCCAATCGGCGTCCTTTTTCGTCCTTATTAATGGATCCCCCTTAGTTTTTTTTCATCCTATTAGAGGATTACGACAGGGGTGCCCTTTGTCACCTTTCTTGTTCCTACTAGTAGAAGAATCTTTAAGTCGTCTTTGTAAACAAGCATGAGAATTAGGGAAGATAAAGGAATCCACATTGCAGGTTACGAATATCTCTCTCATATTCTTTTTTTAGATGACATCCTCATGTTTGGTGAAGCCACAGAAGGAAATGCCAGGAATTTAAAAGGGATTCTTGAACTCTATCAGGAGGCTACGGGTATGCAGATAAATACTGACAAATCATGTTTGGTCCATAACATCACATCAGACGGACTATTGACTAATCTCAAAACATCCCTTCCCTTTCCCCACTCAGATTGGGCCACTGATTTCAAATACTTAGGCTTTATACTAAAGCCAAACTCATATGTTTTCGGGGATTGGCTTTGGCTTTATCAAAATATTGAAAAATAATAATGCATTGGACAAATCAATTCCTCTCTAGAGGGGGTTTACTGGTGTTGCTGAAATCCGTTCTACAAAGTATTATAGTATATTGGGCCACTATTGCTGCTATCCCAAAAGGAATTTTACACAAAATCCAGAAAAAAAAAAAAAAAAAAAAAAAAAAAAAAATAAAATAAAATAAAATAAAATAAAATAAAATAAAATAAAATAAAATTTAAATTTAAATTTAAAATTTAAAAATTTAAAAAATAATAAAATAATAATAATAAAAAATAAAAAATAAAAAAAATATTTGTTTTTCTTCGGCCAGTAAAAAGAATGAGGGAATTCCTCTATCTAAGTGGACAACCCTAGCTCTTCAAAAGGAGATGGGAGGTTTTGGAATCAAAAATATTCCTATCTTCTGTTTATCCTTAGCTACAAAATCCTTATGGAGACTTGTTGAGAACCTAGGCTCTTTGTGGGGGTGGATAATCTGTGCGAAATACCTACCGGGATCGACAGTCACGGCATGGTTCCGCACTTAAAACAAATCACACAAAAATGGTTCAATCAGTTGGAAGGCCCTCATTCAATCATTCCCTTTGATTGGAAACTGGATTTCTTGGAATATTGGAAATGGGACACAAGTAAGAATAGGTAAAGATCCATGGGTTAGGGCAGGAGAAGCTTTCAAACTATCTGAGGGGCTAAGGAATAATCTAAGAATACAAAATATTCACACTATAGCAAATGCATTAAATTCCTCTCCATGAGAGTGGGGATCTTCTGCCTAGAAATCGGCAGTGTCTCTGGGATTAAATGATTATGAATCTTAGGAATGGTTGTCCTTTGTGCTCTTACTTGTAAACATTTTCGTACATCTGGACCAGGAAACTGAAGACTCTTTGGTTTGGACTAAAAATACAACTTCTGGTTCCTACACAGCAAGCAAAGGATATAAATCAATAATGGAGGAATCAATATTAGTGGAAAAAGAGGAATGGTTGAAACAACTATGGAAATCCCCTGGCCAAATAAAGGCTAAAATTCTGTTATGGCTGGTTCTTTCTAATAAACTCCTCACATGGGATAACCTTCAACATCGAGGTTAGGAAGGACCGAGCTGATGTTCTCTATGTCGTTTAGATGTTGAATCTGGACCTCACCTTTTTCTTCTATGTTCTTATACATAGTTGGTATGGAACACGTCGGTTGCCTCTTTCTCAACGGCTCATCGCGACACAGTAGACAACGTTCTCTCCCAAATGAAAAGATGGTGGAATGATCCCGAGGTAAGCTCTTATGCAGATTTCCCTTCCTTCTTCACATATGGCATTTGGTGGGCAAGGAACATGGCCTTATTTCATGGAAAAGCCATTCCGGAGGAACTGACGTCAGCTTTAATTATACAGTGGACAAACAAACATAAACATCCACCCAAAGTGCTCAAAATATAGATCATTCAGCCCCCGAAAATTAATCATGATTTTCCTTTGGCTTTCTTCGATGGAGCCAGCCAAGGGACTCCCCCACTCACAGGCATAGGAGCCACCCTTCATCTCAGTCGAGAAAAAAAAAATGATCAAGTTTGCGCTCGGTCATGGCTCAAATAATTAAGCCGAATTAGTGCCACTATGGGCACTATTAAATGTGTCAATCAGAAAGGGTTTAACAAATTTGCAGTGTTTTGGCGATTCGAAGGTGGTAGTGGATTGGGCTCTTCAACGTTCTCAAATCATGGCCCCCCACTTATAGGCAGTCTTGCGATCAATTCTTAGTCTTTTCCCAAAGTTCAATCATCTTTCCTTCAAACATGTTTACAGAGAACTGAACACAGAGGTGGATGCTTTATCAAAACAAGCTTTGACACTTCCCACAGGTCGACTGGCGAGTGTAGATGCATTCTCTGCTGCAGAGGAATTTATTCAAGTTTGAACAAGGAAATTGAAGACTGGGATATGACCTTATGAGTCAAGAAGAGTTTATATTCACTAACAGAGCTTTTTATAAATCCTCCAATGCACAATACTTTACTCAAATGATGAAATGAGGAAAAGTGTTTATTTGCGGTTTGACTATGTTTCAAAATTCTTGAAAAAAGGCTTTATATGGCAACGATTTCTAGAATTCAGCAAGCAAATACAGCTCAAGGAGCAAGTGTAAAACCCTTCGAGGCCGGTCTGTTATTTAATAAAAATATAAAAAAAATTCATTGGAAAAAAAAAAAAAAAAATATATATATATATATATATATATATATATATATATTCTTTATTCACATTAGATACATTACGAGGAAGAATTTGTAAATCAAATAATAATAATAATAATGTTCATTTAAAAAAAAAAAAAAAATTAAGTAAAAAGTAATAAAAGTATTAATAAAAATAATAAGTTTGCTCAATTCAATATATTATATTCCAATACAACAATTTCCTTAAAAAAATTATAATATACATATCATATTCAAATAAATTTAAATAATGATGATTCTCATTTGTAACTATGATGTTTCAAAAAATTGTATTAAAATTTAGTTAAAAGGTTCATCTCTCTTTATATGTATAAAGGTTCATATATATATATATAATTTTTATGTGTGACATGAAATATATTACTAGCCAATCAAAATATTACATCATACACAGAACATTTCGTTGGCCTTTCCCTAGGAAAGCCGAAAAAACTCCGAAATATACCCTTCGTAGAGTTAAAATCATAGTTAAGACTAATTTTATCAAACACCAAGATATATAGAGCAAAATCCCCAGAGAATTCTAAAAATAATTTAGGCAGTTAAAAGATTTCGCTATAACTTTAGCACACCAAAAGGTAAAGAGAGAATTACCTGGAATGCAACTAAATCGAACATATGTTTCCACCTTTAAGAACACCAAATCTACGTCGTTCACTGAGTTACTTTCCCAACTAGTTTTTCCAAAGGAATGTTCACCTCCACATTCCCAATGGAGTACTAAGAATAAAAGGTTGTGCAAGACTAGCTAGCTGAGAATCCAACACTCCCATTCTTGCTATAAACTGCCTACTTTTGCTTTGTTTCACCAGGTCAAGAGATTTTTCCACTTGACTAAATGGTCATCGGTTCTCCACCCCATTCCCCAATTTTGGGATTTTAGTTTCCACCTTCATAAAATCACCATTAACTAATAATTTTCTCCTGTCTGTCACCCTGCCCATGTCCCCAATTAACAAACCCATCTTAATTGCACTTCCCTTCCTGATATATTTGTAATCTCTCACATCTTTGTAACACCTTATTCAAGGGAGAATGCCTAGCCACAATAATTCCCTAGACCTATCACAGACTTGTACCACACAACCTTCATCCATGTCCATTTCTCTCCACTTGAATACCATGCTACACGAAACTAACCTCCTACCACCATCCTTTCTCATAATTACCATAATCATCAGTCTATTCTCCATCAAAATCACATGAAGTGATCCCCACCATATCTTCTGACATCTTTGGGGCATGTTTCTATGCCCCCCTACTTAATAGTTGGGTGGGACGATGGAGAAGTACACTAAGATTCACCATCCATAAAATGTGGAGAAGTACTCTAGGGTTTCCCGTGCTTTCATTCCAAGTAGATCCTTCTTAATATATAAATTAAAATAATGATGATTCATATTCAAAAATATAATATTTTGGAATTTCATTTTAGTTAATAAATATATTAAAATTTAATATTTATAAACTAATTTCACACTTTATTTAAAATCTATGTTATACATATCATATAAAAAAATAAAACAAGCCAAAGAAAAATGGCATGTGCATATGCATATAACCATATGTATTATGAGAATTTTAATTAAATTAAAAATATGAATATTTCTACATATAGAGATGTCAAATTTATATATAATAATTAAAGAATCATTATATATCCATCTTAACTCTGGAATTAAGAAGAGTCGAGAAGGTTCAAATATTTAAAAACAAAAAAACAAAAACAAAACAAAACAAAAAACAAAAAATATCAATTTTATTCATATTACATACATTATATAGGATATGTTATAGTGCATAACGTTGTCATAAAGCATTAGATATAATAATAATAATTAAAAAAACATAATTTCTCAATTAAAAAAGTAATCAAGTATTAATAAAATTAATTTATTATATTACTTTTTTTTAAATAAATTACAAATTTCAAAGGGATTCGAGGGATCGACGGATGGCTCCTAGGATTTGCGCCTTTGGCTCCTTTGCCACTGCCAAGACACAGTCAAGCCTTGCTACCCATGGTGGCCTCAAAAATCCTGAACCTGTGCTCCCTCGTGGGATTCCCCATGGCGTTGGCTGTGTGGGCTGCGTCGGAGGCTCAGATCTCTCAATAACAGCCCTGCCACTTCTTCTCTCGATCCTCCCAGCCGCAGAAAGAAAAGAATTCCTCTGTAATGTGTAGGATGAGAACGCCCCTGCAGAAAACTCTGGGTCATCTCCTGGGCTCTCTGCGGCAGGGAAGCAATTATACGATCTTTCCAGCTGCGAGCACAACTCTTATAGCTCTTGCCTGCACTGGCTCCTCTTCTGCCCTTCGCTTCTGATTTTTTCCCCCAGCAACCTCATTCCTGGACGACTGTATGACACAGCCTCTCATCTCCTGGGCTCTCTGCGGCAAGGAAGCAATTATACGAGCTTTCCAGCTGCGAGCACAACTCTTATAGCTCTTGCCTGCACTGGCTCCTCTTCTGCCCTTCGCTTCTGATTTTTCCCCCAGCAACCTCATTCCTGGACGACTGTATGACACAGCCTCTCATCAACTGCACGGAGACAGCCCTGCAGCATAGCGGGCCATCCGATCTCATTCCAAATTTCTTCTATGGCAGCAAGGAACACCCAATCCCCTGCCCCAGTCATTTCAGATTCAGATTGTTCTTCTTACAGGAAAAACCCTGCTTCAGTGGGTTCAATACATGAACCTGGTGCTTAAAATCTCAAAGGCCCTTGCACTCAGGTTGGGGATACCCTCCTCATCTCTGCATCTCCTTTATGTAGGTAAACAGCTTGATGACCCTCTCCCTCTCTTATTTTACAATATAGAAAATAATGCTTCTGTGAATTTTTCCCTCCATCTACGGGGTGGTGGAGCAGGGAAAA
Organism: Pinus albicaulis; assembly: GCA_034641835.2. Classification (NCBI taxonomy): domain Eukaryota; kingdom Viridiplantae; phylum Streptophyta; class Pinopsida; order Pinales; family Pinaceae; genus Pinus; species Pinus albicaulis. Next base: position 871,875,010 of record CM076571.1, read on the forward strand.
CCTCTACACCCAAGGGTTTCTCTTACAAATAAGTGGTTAATTCTCAACCCTCCAATCAATCTGCTCATCCCCTGGAGGCTCCTAAGCATTTCTTGGTAGAAAAAATGGAGGAAGTGCCATCAGTAGAAATCTCCCACCCGGATATGGAAGAACAACTTCAAATCTATGCAGAAAATGCCTTCATCTGTAGATTCAATGGACTCTGGCCTCGCACAGAAGATTTATACCAAAGGATTCACTCCACTTGGACCAAAAACTGCAAGGTCATTTTCTGCTCCAAGGGCTTCTTCATCGTTATATTTGTTAACAGCAAGGATTACCAAACAACCCTTACATATGGTCCTTGGTTCTGGAGAAAAGCAGGGCTATTCCTAACCCCCTGGTTCCCAGACTTTGATCCCTCCATGGCAGTCATCACCAAACTTCCAATCTGGGTAAGGCTTCCTAACTTACCTGCTCACCTTTGGCACTCTGCGGTCTTCCAAGCCATTGGAAACTCTCTGGGACACTTTCTTGCTATAGATCCCTTGAGAGGCCTGAAGGGCCACTACACCTACGACAGAATATGTGCCGAGATTGACATCAGCAAAGGCTTACCCGACCAAATTATTCTCAAAGTCGGTGATTTCTCTTGGTCACAGACTTTAGACTATGAAAACACAATAAACTGTTGTCGACATTGCCATCAAACCGGTCATCTTCAGAATTCTTGCACTCTATTTCTAGCCCAACAGAAAAGAAGCACTCACAAACAAAATGATAAAATCTAGAAACCCTTTGATCCACCTCCCATGGAAGACATTGATTCCTCCAGCTCAGATGATGAAGCAAGCGAATCAGATGATGAGAATGCAACACAGTAGCAATCGCATTCCTTGATCGTCCGTAATAGGCCCCCTGCCTCCTCGAATCTCCAGAAACGTACGCATGAGTCCAACTCCTCCGACTCGGATAAAGAATCTCTTCCTTTGATCAGCAACAATATTGAAGTGGTTTCAATCCACCCGCCCCCCGATGGCTGGGTTAAAGTCACAAAAAAGAAAGGAAGGAAAATTCGTATTGCGGACTCTAACCACTCTAGATAGAGCTCTCTGGCCCCTCCTGTTCTTCTTCTACTTCTCTTGACAGCATCAAGAAACCGTGGCAGATCGTTGATTTATTCATGCTCCCCCGGTTTCCTTCTTCTCTTGATTGTAACTCCTTATGTACTATGAGCTTTTAATAGAACCAGTCCTTATTTATTTACAAAAATAAAAATAAAAATAAATTACAAACAATTTCTTTCCAAAAAAAAAAAAATGATAACATATATATATATATATATATATATATGCATATTTTATTAAAAATTGAAATAATTTTTTTATAGAACATATTAAATAAGAATACCATATACTTTCTTCTTTCTTCTTTTTTCTTTTATTTCTTTCTTTCTTTCTTTTTCTTTTCTTTTCTTTTCCTTTTTTTTCTTTTCTTTTCTTTTTTCGCCCTTTGGGGGTCTATGGCCCATCCTCCTCTCCGTAAATCGAGTCACAATCGAGGGGATTTGAACCTCGGATCTCTCAAGTTTCTTAGGACTTACATTAATTTGATCACCAATTGAGCTCCCCCATAGGACATGTATTTTGATTTTCTTCATAAAATTAGAAACAAGAATATTTTTAGAAAAAGTCTCATTTGATTTTTTCTAAGAGAAAATCCAATATACATTATATGGATCACAGAAGCCACAATTTAGAGTTCACCCATGAGGGACATTGATTCCATTTCTTGAGGGAAATGTTGTTTTAAATATTAGTCGTGGTTGGTTAAAAAGGTCTTAATAGGTTGAATATTTAATAAGTATAACCAACAAGAAAAGGATAGGCTCAGGTGTATATGTCCTCTAACAACAAGCAAAAAAGGACAAAGTATTCAAGATTGAAATGGGTTGCATTGTCCAAGGAATGGACTGCATGGAAACCTGGAATAGGATGGATGTTTGGTCGGTTAGAGAGAACATTCCTTCACACGCTTTCTATTTCTCTCACAAGGGTGCATAGGTACATGCAAATAGAAAATCTCTCTGAAGGTGCACAGAAACAGTGGATGAAAAGCACACAGAGAAAATTGTGGTAACAAAAAGGAAAATTCCACCAAGGGTGGAGGTGAGAACACGGATAAGGTAGAGACAAAAACTCTTTGTTGTTAAGCATTAGAGAGATTAAAACTTAGCTAAATAATCCTCACATGGTCTTGTTGGGTGAAAGAATTATAGAGAGTGGTGTCTTACTTGAAGGCTGGAGAACCACTGGAATTTTGTGGATTAATGAAACACTAACTAGAAGAGAAGCACCTAAGTATTTGGGGATTCGATGAACCACTAGATGATGAGAACTCTAGTGCTTGCTCTCATTGATGAATTATCTGATAAATATGGCTTCTATGCTCCTACAATATCTTATCCACTAATGAACTTTCCTTTATTGTGGACTCTCTTCTCCTATAAGTGAGTTGAACTCAATGTATTGTAGTATATTTCATGGATGTTCATCATGTATGAAAAGTATAAAAATACTGAGTGGAATTATGTGTAGCTGGTGGATGAAGGCAAAGTGGCCTTGTGGTACCTTATTTCAGCTATTCATTGGTTGAATTTTTCCCTCGAAAATCACTCCTCCTCAAGCTTTAGAATCTAGCTCGAGGATGACAGCTACAAGTAATAGTGGTTGTAGCTTCGCTATGTTTGGGTGGAGATTTGAAGTCCCACTCTTAGTTTCCAACCTATTTTCCACATGAGATAATTATTTAATTATGCTCCTAATCTTTGAATGACCTGTACATGTGCATGGTAATGGATCAATGGTCCTGCTGATATTAAGCAATTTGATCTTATGTGTTTTAATGGATATTAGATTTCCTCTATGCATGTCTAAAAATGGTTGAATTCCTGTAAGTGTTTTATGAGCATAAAATGGTGTGTTCTTTCACAAAATTAATGAATACGGTCTATTAGATTTCTTGATAATTATTTTCTTTGTGTATGTGAGATGATTGATTATAACAAGTGTGCTTATATGTCATGTGAGGGAGTTGCTAGAGTTCCCTGTGATTCTGAAGAAATGCCTTTGAATGCACAGTCATTGAGTGCATCTTCATGGGCATGTCATTTTTCCAAATTCCATCATTAAAACTCCTATACATATTTTAGTGAGTCAGATGAATGACGCAACGTATCTATAAATATAGGAAGGAATTTGAAAAATACAAAATTCTAAGTGAAAAATCTCACCAAACAGGCTTGAATTTTCCATAGGAGTCGTCAGGTCAGGGGTCAGGTCAGTCAGTCGTGTTGGCCAAGTTGAGGCCCAGAGGCAAGTCATACCCAAATTAAGTTGGGTAGGGATTTCCAGTCGAGGCTCGGTTCAGGTTAGGCCCATGGAATATTTGTTTGGTTGATCAATTTATCAAGGTCGAGGCCGAGAGTTAGTCGACTAGGGCAGGTCAGGGCTCTAGTTTTTTTTCAACTATGTTTATCCATCGGAAAGGTCAACCTTCCACTATCCAAAGGATCACATCTATCCATGTGGATTTATCCACGATGGTAGAGTGGGTGTGTTGAGCACCAGCAGGCTATTATTTGATTTCCATTTGGGAGTTGTTGATGATGTGCCAAGGTTGTAATTAGCGTATCCTTAATGGTCGCATCATTTGATCTATAAGTGAGATCGAGGTAAAATTTATATCATTGGAAAGGTCTCGAAGAGATGAACACAACAATGTTATTTATTTTAAGTTTTGAAGTAGTTAGAAAAGAGTGAAATTTGAGACCCTAATTCCATAATGGGAACATGGAGATTACCTCCTTCTAACCTTCGTTTTGGGACGAGATTAGAAGGGGGTATGTTACAGAGTGGTATCAGAGCTCCAAGAATCAACACTTGGATTGGAAGGGCATCATCGTAGAACTAATAAGCAAGGGTTCAACATTGGACCTTGAAGATCAAGTGATGCGTTAAAATTGTGTATCGAGCATTAGAAGTCTGGTTGTTTGCATATTGGTTATGTGTGCAGCTTGGTATATTTTATTTGATAATTTCATGCAGCATAATTATGAAGATTTATATGATTTTACTAATATGAATACATTAATTGAGGTGAAATGTGCAACTAGTTATACACCACCAGATTTCCCACAACAAGCCAAGTTGATAACATGTATTATACATAGAGATTCATTAGAATCTAATAGTTATGTATGTGTATGAGAACACGTAAAAGACACTAAGGCTTAAAGGGATGCAGTTTAAGGACCACATGAAAAATAAAGGGTGGTACAACATAGAACCAACGAACCAAGGAAAGAACAGTAATATTGTGCAGTATTGTTTCTACCAATCATAGCATGGACACGAAGAGGAAAAATCAATTGAACAACAAGGAAGAGTGGACTCTCTTGATTGTATGGACACACTGAAAATACTGAGAGCATAAATAAGGAGTTGTAAAGTTGACAATGAGAGGCTTGTTAGAGCGCAAGAAAAACAAGTTGAAGTCAATGCAACCACACTGTAAATCATTTTAAACCTACAAAGGCAGAGACAAAATGAGTTGGGAATCAGTCACAGATATATGTGAAACCCAATGGGGCAAGAAGAAAGAACCAATGGGGAAAATAAGAGCAGATCTAGAAAGAGGCATTGGTTTTCCAATGAGGACATCATGAAGAGAGGCACTCTACTAAGCACTTAAGAAGAATTCAAGCACCCATGCATAATAATTTCAAGACACCCATAGTAGGTCGCATCATTTTTATCATATGAAAATCGTACACTCATCTGTACACATTAGAAGAAACTCAAAGTCACTGATCAACACATACAAAGGTGAAATTTTCAGTTGGAAATGCCATGAAGACCAAAAATCAAAATCTTCTTGAAGGTTCAAGTTAAAAAATTGGACCACATGGGTGCACCATTACTGGAAATGAATGGCCGCATAGTTATTTCTTTAATAGTCGCATCGTTGCAAAAAATTCCAGTCAACACCTCGGGCTACGAACTTGCTTGAGAAACACTCCAAATATTGATATGATGGGCTAAAAAAATCGAGCCTTGAGACCCAAGAAGCCTTAAAGGCAAGGAATTGGTAGATATCATCTCATTTATGAGGTGAACCACTACATTGATGAGCCAAGCAGAGGAGGAGTGTCCAATAAAATCTATAAATACAAGTTCTATGGGATATAAGAAGAAGAAGAATCAAAACATTGTTATGCTTCCAAAATTTCTCCCTAGCAATATAGCATTTCTTTGAGAAGAGGATTTGACCTGAAATAGATTGTTAGTTAACGTTGTGCTAATATCAGTTTCAGATTTAATATAAAAGTGCTTTGGTTTGCTTCTTGTACAAGGGTTTATACATGTGCTTATGATTGATAAACCAAAAAACTTGATGAGATTAAGTGTATTTCATGAACATAAAAGCATGGAAACTAAATGTTGAATAGCAACATATAAAAACACATCAAACACAGACAACTGAGTCAAATACACATGGTTTTGATGAAGGAGTTCACCCCTCCTGGGCTGCATCTCCTTGGTCCAACTTCCATGGCATGGGCCTTTGTATTAACTTCAATTGTGCAAAAGTGTTGTTTATAGTCTCTTGTTGCCTTTGAAACTTGCTCCAATGGCTCCAAAACATAAAAATCTACCAAGAATGACTCTTCTTGAGCCAAAATTGGTCGAAAATTTCCTCAGTTATGGCAAAACCATTTTTTCCTACAATTTCTCCACTAAATCTAGAAGTTAGCTAGATAGCTCCACTAAAACTAGAGCTCCACCGCATTTGGCAGGCTTCGCCAAGTTCATCGTTAATTTAACTGCGCATTTAAGTTAAGATAAGTTCGTGTTAAGTGTGATTAGTCAGAGGTTTAACGTAAAGCACATTTAAAAACTAATCATGGACTATTATGAACTAATCCACATTAGTGGTGTAATAATAATGGTTTATCGAAATTAAAACTCCATCATGAACAATGATAAGCCCCTGGTTCTAAGCGCTTGAACATATGGGAGGGGGCTGGCCCCCTCCGGACCCCCAAACATGGCGCGGACAGTCTTCAAGTATAAGTGGCATCCATTATGTATTAAGGAACATGGTTATGCTCTAGCGGTAACTCTCAGCCCTTGTATGGGGGAGGTCACGGGGTCGACCCCGACCTCCGCCCCTTCTCGGTCATAAATTTTGTTGAATGAAACATTGCAATGGACCTTAACACTGGAAATTTGGTTAAAATAATGTGCCTGTTGACATTGCATTAAAACCTTGGTTTATGAGATATGTATTGCGCCATACCATTGCCATATGGGAGGGCACGTGGAAGCCCCTGGCTGCTCCACGTGGCCCTTATCCCTTGGCTCAAATTTCACCAATATAAAAATAAATATGCACACATATAATTCAAATTTCAACCTTAGGATTAGGAAGAAAAATTTCAATTTCCCAAGAAACATTGGCGAATCTGACTGTGACACTTGTCACAGTGTCATTCGCTGAAAACTGGAGAATATTCCCAGGATATTCCTGAGGTGTTGATTGGACTGCCAAGTCATTAGTCTCTGATTGTTCTACACATTTTTGACCTGTTTGAGAAAACAGACAACAAACCATAACTTACTCATACGAACTCAGATTTTGATGAAACGAGTTGCATTGGAATCCTGGTGACGAGCTCTATCTGATCATTCTGGTTTGGATAATTTATGATAACTTTCATTTTTGAGCTAAATATTGAACCTCTAATCATTCCTCCCCACTAGAAGCATTTTGGACCCCAAAATATACTATCAATTGTTCAGCAGGTGAGGGTACAACTCCCTCACCATTTCACTCTCCATCCATTTGGCCTTGGAAGGATTTTGTCCCTTAAGTCCCACTCTAAGATATTCAACATTCCCTCTCCTTGAAGTTCTAATTCTTCTTTCAAGTGTGAGATCTTGCTGAAGTTCATCAAGATATTCTAGCGAGAAATCATCTATTGATGGCAGCTGAACATGTTATCCTTGATCATTAATTAAAGGAGTCTCAAACAATTTCAAATTCTCAACATTAACGATAGAATATATTTTCATATAAGGAGGAAAATCTAGCTTAAATGCATTAATACCAATCTTTTCCAGAATTTTAAATGGACCATAATGGATTGGCTTGAGCCTTTTACCTTCCCCTTGTAATCTTTCTTTGCTGATATATAACCAAACTTCATCTCCAACCTATAATTTGTGATCAACACGGTGTTTATCATGCCTTGCCTTGTAGTTTCTTTGACTCTTTTCAAGTTATTCTTGCACTGTGTGATGTACCAACTAAATTTTCTCAATGAACTTCCTTGCCTTATCTATGTCACTATGACCATCTATAGCGACATATTTCTTAAATATGAATTCCAAAGGCGATCTTGGAAAGTACCCAAAACATGCCTCAAATGGCGATGTGTTTGTGGAAGAATGCTTTGCCTTGTTGTATGCATGTTGAATGTAATGCAAATATTCATCCCACAACTTGGGATGTTTGCTACAATAACCTCTAAGAATATGAATGATTTTCATGTTTACCACCTCGGTCTCACCATCTGTTTGCAGATGAAATGATGTACTCTTCTTCAACTTTGTGTCCATCATGTCTCATAATTTTGACCAAGAAATCCCAAAAACCTGGAATCTCAATCACTTACAATAGAAGTAGGAAGGCCAAAATGAACCCAAAGATTTTGAAGAAAAGATGAGCGGTTTGTTCATTTGTAATTGTTTTATTACATGGAATCAAAAGATGCATTTTTCTGAACCTATCTACCACAACATACAAGTAATCATGACCTTTCCTTGACATTGGAATACCACCTACAAAATCCATTGAGATACTCTCCCAAGGATGTGAAGGAACCGGAAGTGGAGTGTATAATCCAAGTTTCCTATTACTAGGCTTAAATATTTAACATAAAGAACATCCTCTAATAAAATGAGATACACTATCAAGCATGTGTGGCCAATAACAATACCTTTGGATATTCGTTACTGTCTTGCCTACACCGAAATGTCCAGCAATCAATGAAGTGTGTGCCTCCCTTATGATATTGTTTCTTTCTCCCTGTGGTATACATAACTTTCCCAAGGGATACAACAAACTATTATGCACATGATAATCTAACTCTTCATTTTGGTTTCCTTGACTCAAGCTTTCATACACATCTTGAAAATAACTATCATGTGCATATTTTTCAATGTAACTTTCATGCATAACTGAATTGTGCTTGAGTATAATAGATGAATTTAAAATAGGCCTAGAGAGAATATCGGCTACCTTATTGTAGATCCACTTTTTATACCTGATAACCAAAAGAAATTGTTATATAAATCCCATCCATCTGAAATGTCTTGATTGTTGCAACTTTGACTGTGATTGTAAGTACTGCAATGGATGATGGTTGGTATGGATAATGGTCTCTTTCCCCATCAAATAGTGCTTCCATTTCTTTACACTTTGTACCAATGCATATAACTCTTTGTCATAGGTGGGATAGTTAGTCACAGCTCCATTAAAAATTTCAAAATGAAACGAAATAAGCTTACCATGCTGCATGAGAACTGCTCCCTCGGCGTAATCACTTGCATTTGTTTGGATCTCAAATGGCTGTCTAAGATCCGAAAGAGCCAATACTGGTGTTGAACTTATCTTTTGCTTTAAAGCATCAAATTATTTTTGTTGAATATCTCCCCAATGGAATACTTTCTTAACACTTTTCAATGCATGTAACAGAGCTGCAATGGAAGAAAAATTAGAAATGAATTTCCTCCAATACTATGCTACCCCAAGAAAGCTTCGTACCTCTGTAGTTGTATCGGGCTTGGGACAATTCAGAATGACCTCTACTTTGGAAGGGTCTATCTTCAATTCACCTCCTCAAACAATGTGTCCCAAATACACTAAAGAAGTCTTGCCAAACTCACACTTTGACATCTTTAAAAATAACTGCTCTTTTTTGAAGATATCAAGTACCTTGTTCACATGCATGACATGTTCATCTCTTGATTTGCTTAATATCAAAATATTATCTAAGTAAACAATGAAGAAGTCATCTAGAAATGATCTTAGTACATCATTCATGACTCTCACGAAAGTAGTTGGAGCATTTGTTAGACTGAATCGCATAACTAGCCACTCAAACAATCCTTGTGTAGTTTTAAATGTAGTTTTCCAAATGTCCTCCTCAGCTATTCTAACTTGATGATAACCACTTTTTAAGTCTAGATTAGTCAAATATCTTGCATACTTTAACTGTTCTAGGAAATCATCAATGTGTGGGTGTGGATAGTGATTCTTTACCATGATTTTATTCATTGCATGGAAATCTATGCACATGCGCCAAGTCTCGTCCTTCTTTGGTACCAAAACAATTGGTGAACCACATGGCGAAGTAGATGGAAATATGATACCTTTTTTCAGAAATTCTTGGATTTTATTCTTGATTTCCAAACTCTCCATAATTGACATGTGATACATACCAATGTTTGGAAGTGGAACATCCTGCTGCAATTGAATCTCATGCTGAATTCCCCTCTTAGGAGGTAACCCACTTGGTTCTTGAAACATCTCTCCATGCTGACTTACCACATCAAAGAAATCAGATTTTAATTTTTCATCGCATCCTTTAAAATATTCATAGTCAACATCATATTTTTTTCTTGATCATGAGAAGCACAAAATTTTTACTTGCATTAACTAGCCTCTTCATTTTCCCTGCATTAACTAAAGAAATATTCAGCTTTTTGCGATGAGCTCTCACAATATAATCCAACCCATCCTAAATAAAATGATATTTGTTCTCATGGCGATAAAAAACCTCTTTCCTGTCATACAAATATGAACTTCCCAAGGTAATCCCGAAAATTTCAAGTGCAACCACATCTAACTCGACTTCATCAACAAAGTTTGCAATAATAGTAAATCAAAATATGCATTTCCTTGTAGCCTGTAAATTGGAATTCTTAACTATCCAATCCAAAGGGTATGGTTTATGATGTGGTACAGTTTCAAGGTTAATATTTTTGACGAAGTCTTCTGAAATCAGGTTTGCTTGTGACCCACTATCAAACAATGCATCAATATTTGTATTATTTGAAATCACTCTAACATGGAACAATTCTATCCATGTGTCTTCATTTGGAGTGTTCATGTGACTATTTGAGGAACCAGTACTTGTTATGGCTTCATTTACCTTTTTAACCATGGATACGATCTTGGTCTCATCTCCTAAATCGGATCCAAGATCTTGTTGTGTGGGGACAGTCCTCTTTTGTTTCCCTTTGTTATTTGGTTTCTTTGGCCTTAGTTCGGGATGTAGTTTCCAACGGTGGGCTTCTTCATCATGCCCCTCTTTGTAACAATGTTTGCATGTAGTTTTCTCCCCTTCTTTCTTAATACTTACATACCTCTTTCCCTTCCATTTTCCTCACTTCTCTTTTCCCTTACCCTTGAATGGATTCTTCTTACTACCCTCTTCCTGAATGTTCTTTCCCCTTGCTTCAAGATGTGTGGCTTGCACACATACTTCATCTAATTTGTTTGGGTAAAACATAAGGATAGTATGTTTCAAATAGGAATGTAAACCCCCAATGGATTTCAAGAGTGTGTCTTGGGAATTCAAGTTTACTCCTAACAACAAAGCCCTATTTCTAAACTCCTGGGTGTACTCTTGAACTGTTTAGCCTTTGAGTTGCCTAAAGTTTTTCCAACTCATAATTACTTTTTGCATATAGGTTAATGGATAAAAATGTATTTTAATGGAAGAAATTAATTCAACCCAAGAAATTGATATCTTACCATGGATTCACATTTCCTCTTGAGTCCTTGCCTCCCACCAAACTAGTGTTGCTCCTTCTAGCCTTAATGAAGCCAACTGGATCTTTATGTTGTCCTCTTGTAGATTCTAAATTCTGCAGTATACTTCCAATTGATGGATCCAATTGTCTAACTTCTCTGCATTTACCTCACCATTGTACATGGGAAGTTCAAACTTGATGTCCAACTTGAGTAATGGAGTTTTTCCTTTTCGGGTTTTTGAATGAGTGTGGGTGGTTTTTATGGTGGAAGTGGAAGATGAAGATGTTGATGAAGATGATGAGGATGAGGATGGTAGAGATGGAGGTGGATTTCCTCCACTGTATTTCGAACTCTTCTCTTCATCCTTCTTGTCATTTGAAGTTCCCTCTCCATTTGGAGGCTTAGAACCTTCTCCTACTCTTTCTGCAGTGAATGCATAAAACATGATCTTAAACATTCTTTGAATGTCCTTGAAGTCTCTCTTGACATCCTCCTCTTCTGAATGTGCATGAGTCTCTCCAACACCTGACATAATGGCTAAGGATTCAAGCTTAACTTCTTATGCTTGTACCTTTTCAATCACCTTAGCTTCTTGTGCAATTTGTACCTCTTCAATATCAACTGCTGGATATAGAAATTGAGGAGCTTCAAGTGCAGCTTTGAGTGGAACTTTAGGTGAATATGATGCTCTCTCAGCTCTATTTCTTCTTGTCCTAATATCAGGACTAACAACCAATAGCTTCCCTTCTCCTCTCTGCAACTTTAACCCTGTAAGCATCACAAAATTGAAACTATTAAAACCCTTCTTGCACAATATTAAGTGAAGCAAGAAAATAACCTTTGCTTTGATACCAACTTGATCTGAAATTGATTTTTAGTTAATGTTGTGCTAATATTAGTTTCAGATTTAATATAAAATTGATTTGGTTTACTTCGTGTATAAGGGTTTATACATGTGCTTATGATTGATAAATCAACAAACTTGATGAGATTAAGTATATTTCATGAACACAAAAGTATGGAAACTAAATTTTTAACAACAACATATAAAAACACAGCAAACACAGATAACTGAGTCAAATACACATGGTTTTGATGAAGGAGTTCACCCCTCTTGGGCTACATCTCCTTGGTCAAGCTTCCATGGCATGAGCTTTTGTATTAGCTTCAATTGTGAAAAAAAAGATTTACAGTCTCCTGTTGCCTCTGCAACCTACTCCAATGGCTCCAAAACATCAAAATCTACCAAGAATGACTCTTCCTGAGCCAAAATTGGTTGAAAATTGCCTCAGATATGGAAAAACCATTTTTTCCTACAATTTATCCACTAAATCTGGAAGTTAGCCAGATAGCTCCACTAAAAATGGAGCTCCGCCACATTTTCCGGGCTCCGCGAAGTCTGCCACTAAGTTAACTTCTCATTTAAGTGAAGATAAGTGCGTGTTAAGTGTGATTAGTCGGAGGGTTAGCGCAAAGCGCGTTTTAAAACTAACCACGGATTATTATGAACTAATCTAGATTAGTGGTGTAATAATCATGGTTTATCGAAATTAAAACTTCGTCGTGAACAGTGATAAGCCCCTGGTTCTTAGCGCTTTAGCATATGGGAGGGGGCTGGCCCCCTTTGGACCCCCAAACATGGTGCTGACAGTCTTCAAGTATAAGTGGCATCCCTTATGTATTAAGGAACATGGTGATGGTCTAGTGGTAGCTCTCGGTGCTTATATGGGGAAGGTCGCGGGGTCGACCCCGACCTCTGCCCCTCCTTGGTCATAAATTTTGTTGAATGAAACATTTCAATGGACCTTAATACTTGAATTTTGGTTAAAATAATGTGCCCCTTGACTTTGCATTAAAACCTTGGTTTATGAGATATGTATTGCGCCACACCATTTCCATGGGGGAGGGCACATGGCAGCCCCTAGCTGCTCCACGTGCCCCTTCTCCATTGGCTCAAATTTCACCAATATAAAAATAAATATGCACCCATATAATTTGAATTTCAACCTTAGAATTAGGAAGAAAATTTTCAATTTCCAAAGCAAAATTGGCGAATCTGACTATGACACTTGTCACAGTGTCATTAGCTGAAAACTAGAGAATATTCCCTAGATATTCTTGAGGTGTTGATTGGACTGCCAAGTCATCAGTCTGTCACTGTTCTGCACATTTTTTACCTGTTTGATAAAATGGACAGTAGACCATAACTTAATCATACGATCTCGGATTGTGATGAAACGAGTTGCGTTGGAATCATGGTGATGACCTCTATTCGGTCTTTCTGATTTGGAGCATTTCTGAGCACTTTCATTTTTGAGCTAAATACTAAGCCTCTGATCATAATTTCATCATTGAGAGAGTCTTCATACTTCTTTGAGAGAGAGAGGAATCTTGCAAGGAGATTGAGAAAAGTGTCTTTTTATTCATCTATTGTATCTCTTCTACATTCAATAGTCAATAAAGGGAACCCTTTTCCATTACTTTATTGATGTGTTTTCTTCATTAGGCATTGTTCATGTGTTTATTTCCTAGTTTTTAGTTTTTAGTTTACGTTTATGTATGCATTGTTTCCATTACTTTTAGTGCTTTTTTTACCCATGTTCCTCCACTAACAACAACCAATTTATTTTATTTACCTTGCAGGGAACAACCAACTCCAAGGAAGGTGTCTTTGGTACTCCATAGCAACAAACACGCCCCTACAGGATGGTGAATCCACTAGTTTCCTTTCTTTAATCTAACTGTTGTTTTTGCAGGACCTTCTCTTTGGATTGTCAGTCCATTGTGCTTCTATCACTTCTCTGGAATTTTTGCAGGACCTCTTGGACCTATTTTTGGCTGAGAAAGTTACCTTCCCAATTTTTTTCATCCATTGCGCGACTTTAATCGCTGACAAACGTGCAGTCGTTTGTGAAAAAAAACTCATGTGGTTTACAAAGAACACACAGATCATTGTAATTTTTATTTCCTGAGTGATTGGCATCCTTTAGTGAATTGTCTTCACCTATGCATATTTTTTCAAGTTAGTTTAGATTGATTAATTGATTTACTAATCATTATTAGTAGAGTAATTGCATAGTCTTTACTATAAAAAAATTGCATTACTCACATAGCATAATTAAAGAGGAAAAGTAAGTGGCCATAATCCACACATAATTTTCAATTTATTTTTTTATTTTTCACAAAGTCACGTAGATTAATTAGAAAATGAGTAAGTGGCCCATTATCCATACGTATTTTTTTCTAACCAAAGCATTTTGATTTCATTATTTTTTGGACTAGGGCCAAGTATTACTAAAGAAAGGGAGTAACCCCTACTTCCTTTGCATGTTTTATATGATCATGGGCTTACATATGAAAGATTTCTTAAACCACTTTGTTTTTCCATCTCCCTTTAGGCACACATAGTGTAATATGAATGAAGTAAGTGGCCCACTTTCCATGTATTATTTCTTTTAATTCAAGGAATAATCACAAATTAGTGTAAGTAGAGTATATTGTAAAGGATCATCGCATATCCACATCTTTACACACTTTGTATGTTCACTTCACCACTTGCACTCACATTTGAACTTCACACACTAAGCTTCTCTATACTTTGTACAAAGGGCATATAGTTTCAGGAGATTTTTTACCTAGTTTATTTTAGCTTACATTTTCACACCATAAGTAAATAAAGACTCCTAAAATCAACCATAACTTGAAAAAACTAAATTTTCCCACATGGTCCATAAAATAATTTATGGTTCAGGTTAGGACCATTGGGGGTAGGCATCCCATAAGCCTCCATGGTCATCTTACATTTTTGAAACATAGAAGTCGACTTTTGGGGTTCTTCAAATCCTTCATCATCCCACAGAAAAGTCTACTCGAGCAAGTTAGAGACCCGATTCAGAGGGGGTTCGACTTAGGTCCCAGTGTGTGCAATACTATATGTGGGATACCTGACCTGTATAGTGATTGATTACCAAGAAGCTAAAGACTCAACTTCTCTCATGGGACGAAGGTATATTACTGTCCAATATTAGGGCATCCATTCTGTATAGGTGGAGGTGGGGGAAGCACTAAAGTCTCATTCATTACCTTGGTTGATTCTTTTGGTTTTTCGAAGCGGCACTAGTTCTTTCGGGACATAGCCCAGTACCCCTCATAAAAGATATCTCTGCAAGGCCCTATTACTTTGAGAGCAATAAGGATGAATAGGTCTTCATAGAATATTTTATCATATGTAAAAACAAACAAAAACCATTTTTCTTGTTTGATTGATCACATAAGATAGCTTAAAGGGAAAGTAACCACTTATTTTTCACTTTGTTTTATATATGTGATTTTGATTTGATACATATCCTCTTCTCTCATCACAATAAGTGACACACATTCCACTGGACACCATAGGATACCCCACAGTTCCGCGTCGCTCTAGGCGCTTCTAAAACCTCCCCCCATTGTCGAGTGGTGTGTCAGGTCTCTCTCCAGTTAAGCGCATAAGACATCACGTAGCCATCATTATATGATCATCATTTATCAATGCAAATTTGATTGGGACCCCTCCCTTTCAAAGTACTCATTTCACCAACCCTCAAGGGACTCCACGTGCTACCCCTCGGGGGAGCCCACATACCACCCCTTTAGAGATTCCATGTGATTCCCACCAGGGTCACCCCTCTCACACTTCCCTGCAGGGAACTCATTTTCACATTATTGTTAAAAATAATTTATCGATGTAAAATAATACCCAAGTTCCATTTTTAGTTTCCTTAAATCTCCCATATTTAAGTCAATTAACCAATTACCCCATTGCACATGGTCAGAATTGGCCACCCATTCCAACCAATTTACTTTCATATATACCTAAATTTGAAGGGAAACAAGGGGAAGATTAGAGAAACCATCTTATGACCTTTCACCTTTGGTGCTCATCCAACAACACCATTGATGACTATGTTCTCCTATGACTATTTCAACGCACTCTCACAGGTCCTACAACGAAATGGTACATAGGTGAGGCCTCAAGTTCCCACACGACCTTTAACTCTCTTGCCAAGGATTTTCTCACATTTTTCCAACTTCCAATCCATCAGGACTCGGGATTGGAGCTTCTCACCCATTTCAAGAAAACATTGACCACGCACATTTTGAACCATCTCCATGAATGGAAAAAACATCATATCTTGTGCAAGGTTCATATAGAATAAAAACTCCTCCTTGACTTCTTTTTGAGATCCCTCACCTCATAAATCTCAAAATATGTGGCTAAAGCACTCCAAAAAAATGAGGAAGAGGTTATCAACAAAGCTAAACAATATTAGATCATATACACACAATCTGTATACCTCTACCATGTCCTCCTAGATGCACCCCACCTACAATCTTTTAGATCAGAGCTAGCAAGAGAATCTAGTGTTGTATATGGGTTGATCAGAACCATAGCCCAGAAACAACTTGGAAACACTTTCCACCAATCTAGAAATGTGTACGGTATCCAAACCACTTACCAACCATATGGTCGCACACCTATAGCGTGACCACCACCCAACACGGGATATTATCCCAGTCAGCCTACACCTACACAGAATCCTATTATACAGGTCAACCAATACCCTCCCATGAAGGGTGGTCAATACCATCCCATTCAGGGTGGTCAGTACCCTCTCGTGAAAGGAAGTTAGTACCCCCTAGGGCCGTAGAAGTGGTTTCCACTTCTCAAAGAACATACGCCAACCGAGGATAAGGGAATCCCTATTTCCCTTTTCCAGCACCCCAACGGAATAACCCACCATCATATCCTAATGCTAGGGTGGATTTCATGCAACCTTATTTCCCTCAACAATAGTAGGCATTTAAACAGTTGAATATGATGAATCCACCCAATTCCACTAAGAATAAAGTGAAGAATAAGAAAAAAGGGGAAAATGGACAATGGGGAAACAACCAGCAACAACCTCCAGGGGGCAACCCCAACCGAAACCAAATCCAGGGTCAGACCAATAATAAACCAAAAAATAAAAAAATAACACTAGTCTACATACTAACCATGCTTGTGTTATTTTTGGGGAATATGACTGTTACACCATTTTTTGGTCATCTAACCTATTATCATTAGATGGACCCAAGTACACCATGTAAGACCAATTTTACCCTAAGTAAAATTGTTTTCACTATAAAAATAACTTAGTAAACCACCTTTATTAAGTTTTTTATGGTCTAAACAGGAAACCCCATGAGGAAATATTAAATAAATATACATTTGTTTGATTTTCCTCAAGGAATTATTAGTTAAACAGCAGTTTAATTAATATTCCTAGTTATATTTAACCCAAAACAAGGAAATTAATTAGATAAATCATTGTTTATCTTATTATTTTCTAAAAATAATTATTTAAACCTTATTTAAATAACATTCTTTGTTAAATATGACTAAAACACCCTTGAATAATTAAATAAATAATTATTTATTTGATTATTACTCAACCACATCCTTAAAATGATAATAAATCGTTTATTTATTTATTATTTACAAATAAAGGGATTTGACCCAAGTCAAATTCCTTTTCCCTCCAACGAAGATAATAAAATATTCCATAAAAGTTGGATCTTGATTTGGTTAATAATATTTTAATTATGCACCAATATCTAGACTAACTCAATATTTTGTTATAAATAGAAGGGTTTTCCCATCCATTTATCACCTTTTGTTGCCTAAAGATCACTTTGGATCTATACTTTTGGTCTGACTATTGATCCACCATCATAGTCATATTTTACTACCATTTTTGTCTGGATTTTCTACACCATCAAGAGAGAGGAATTTTAGATCTAAAGTGTTGAGGACTTACAAGAACCCACCCATTGAGGAGAACAGGGAACACCCTCTTGTGTTTTCCTCCCAGGTGCCATTAATACAAAATTCATTCAACATATTCTTGTCTTGTCTATTGGATGCCTGGAGTAAATCTTGTTTTTTCTACAGCTTAATGTCTTCTAATGCGTAGATCTAGATTTTTGCAGCATTTATTTCGATCACTTAACTGCAGATCTGAGGATATTGGCAGCCATCTTTGCTGTTAGGGTTGTTTGTTATGCACAGTTAAAGTGGTCTTTTTCCGTACGCTTGGAATTAAGATTCATACTAACAACTAGCGACTCCACACAGGTTTACGATTATGACCTCTGTCGTTTTTCTAATCCTTGCATATCCAGCTACTTCAAACCCTAGGATTTCTCTTCAACCCTTGTTTTTTCTTTTCTTGATGTTGTTTTTAACCTATAAAACCTTAAAATGATAAAAATTCTGACTTCCGTGTGTTTTCGGACCTATTACGTAGGTGACAGACATCAGCCGCAGCTGATACGACAAATTTTTCTGAAGTCTGCCGCCGAAAGTTTCGGAAGTACAGGTCGCACTTTTTGGCCCAAAACCTGCGACCTGGACCCTCAAGACGCACCTTTCAGCCCAAAAACTGTGACCTCTGCTAAAAACAGGTCAGAAACTGCGACCCGGACTTTTTGCAGGGATTTTTCTGAAAGTTTTCTGGGTTTGTCTGAGCCTCTGTTCAGGGTTGTATGACCTCCGTCTCCACCTGTTTTAGACCTGTACTTGTTCTGTTTTTCTCAACTAAGTGGGAACCTAGCCCCCTAGGGCTTCAGTACCCTCCAATTTTTGTGGAAGAGTTTTTGCTATTGCAGGTTGTTTGAAACTTCAGAGTCTTCAGCCATTTTTTCAAATCTGATACCTCACCTTCAAATCCGCTTCAAATTGGCTTGTTATCCATCCAAATCACCTCATCTAGTTTTGTTTGGGTTTTCCTCTAGGGTTCACTGTGTTTCCCTTCAGGAGATAGCCTTTCGCCACCTCTTTTACAACAATTTTTCCTCTGATTTGTTGTTGTTTTTTGCACCACTTTCCAGCAAATCTTGTCTTTTAGATCCCTATCCCTCTTGACCTTAGATCTATTGGCTTTTTAGTGTGTTTTGATTAGTTTTTTTTTACTCACCTATAGACTAGTTGTTGAGAGACCTGCCTCCTTGGGTTTTGATTATTGCATTATTAGCTGTTTATTTTCTATTTTTTCAAGCCTATATACTGTCATTTGCAGGTTTATTTACAGCTATATAACACACTTTTTCTTTTTCTCTACAAACGTCTGGGTTTAAAAATTAAAATTTACACACTTTTACACACACACCCTAAGCGAAAAAGGGCTTGGTTAACACCACCAAGCAGAGACTCTAAAACATTGAAATTAATTGATCCTACACCTCTCTGCCCTTGTTTCAACATTGTAATCAGTTGATCTTGCACCTCCCTACCCTTGTTTCGACATTGTAATCAGTTGATCCTGCACCTCCCTACCCTTGTCGGTCTCTTTTTCCTTTGCACTGTGTTTGTGTCTTCATCATTGCGCTGCCAAGGCATTTATCCCGGAGACTTCTTGGCCTTCATCCTCAGTTTCTGGTAGGGATAATTACTCCTTCGCGTAGGGTTCGAGTTAGTCCTCTACCGAGTCCGCACACTGACTCTTCTTCTGGTCCTTTGGGTTCTCCTTCTCATTCCGCCTTCAGTTCTCCCCCTAACACCTTCACTATGGCTGGTGCAGGACCTAATGCTAGTGGTAACCCCAGCCCTCCTGCTGGGAATACCACTAGTGGGACTGCAACGGACACTACCCCGGCTGCGCCCTTGCTCCCCTTCATGGCAGGCCTCAGCCTCCCCGATTTTGACCAATTGATAAACGACCCTATACACCATGACGCTAGCTGGCCTGCCATGCCAACAAAACTCCCTTCATACATCCCAAAGTTTGAAGGCCTTGTTGTAGAAGATCCTTCAAATCATGTTAGATCTTTCCACATGTGGTGTTCATCTAACTCCATTACCGATGACTCTGTCCGTCTTCGGTTTTTCCAACGAACGCTTACAAGTGAAGCTTCTAAGTGGTATGTTGATCAGGCCCCTTCCTCTCATACCACATTTGTGACTCTTGCCCGAGATTTTCCGTCTTATTTCCAGCTTCCCCTTCACTATGACACTGGTACCGAACTCTTGACTTCTTTCCTTCATTCGTCTGCGACCCGCCTATCCGACCATTTCCAGGAATGGTGGAGAAGAAAGAGCCTATGTCGAGCCCCTACCTTCGAAGACCATGTCTACATGGACTAGTTCCTTAGATATCTCTTGCCACCTATTGGGAAATATGTCGCATCACACTTTCCTCAAACCGAAGAAGTCGCTCTCCAAATTGCGTTAAAGTATGACATGATCTACGCTCAATCGGGTTATGTTTATATTATTCTACCTGATCCTCCCAGACCCGGTGGTGCCAACGCATCGGGGGCATCTCACGTCGCTGACGGTATCGTTGGAGCTCTCTTTAATCCGTATGCTCAACCTCCCATGGGCTATGGTTTTCCTCAAGGGGGGGCCAGCACCTCCTGCACTTTTCCCCCTCCTGGTATCACGTATCCAGGATACAGCATGCCTCCTCCTTTTTCCCAACCTCCTGTTTACCACACTGTTACCCAACTTCATTATTATCTGTATCCACAACCTGGTGCTCCAACTCCTCCAGCATTAGCACCGCTTCCTCCCTTGCCTTCTCAACCCCTGCAATAGCAACTACCACCCCCTCAAGGGCAAGTATATGCACAGTAGGGCGTGAATAATCCTCCTCCCACCAAAACGAAGAGGAAAGGCACTCAAAATCAGTCTGCTCCTAGTAATCCTAGACCTAATCCTCAAAATAATACTCCTAACACTGCTAACCAGCAACAGGGCACCCAGCCCAAGCAGGACAAGCTTGTTCGCACGAACAAGCCCTGTTCTTGTTGTGGTTTTTATGGTCATTATACGCATGATTGTCCTCTTTTGCCACAAATGCGACAGTTTTGGGAGTATCAAGCAATATTGAGAGGACAGTAAGCCGTCCCTTCCGTTCCTCCCAGTCCTGCACCTAATCAACCGGATATGCTTACTGATCCTTTCCCTCAGCAAGGATTTGTGGCTACCCAACCACCTGAAGGTCAGGTGGCCACTCAACCTCTTCCATCTGGTACCTCCGATTACCAGATTCTCATGATGACCTCTGATCAGCCTTCTAGAACTTCTCCCCCTGGCCCTTCACCTTCAGCTGGTACTCATGAGCCTCTTTATCCTCCTGGAATGGTTTCTCCAGAACTTAACCATCTTGGAGCTGTCCCGCCTGGTCATTACCCCTCTGGTCAGATACTATTCCTCGCTCCCCCACCAGGACTGTACATGGTACTTGTCATGGCCACCCTCTCTCTTCCTAACCTGACCCTTTGGATTCCTATTTGGTACCTTGATCCATTAGCCGCTACCCCGCCTGGTCAACCCAAACCTTATCTTTCTTTGACCCTGGTTCAATTGGTCCCCATGACTTCTCCCGCTGCAACAGTGCCTCAGTCACCTCAACAGAAACCACCTCCTGTTGCGACCGTTTCGAGTAAGAAGGGCAAAGCTCGCAAGGGGGCATCAAAGGACAAGGCTGCCCCGACCAACCCTGCCCCTCCTCAGCCTCCAAAGCATACCATCCAGTGTGCTTTGTGTGATGTTGTCGGTCACGCCACCCATACTTGTCCGGAGTTTCCTCACCTTAAGTCCATGGTCAATGAAACGTTTCCAAAGTCTGATATCCCAGAGGTATATGTCACTATACCCGATTCAGTCCCGAAACTCAAGTCTTTGCACACAAATCACCCTTGTTCTTTGTGTTATTTCATGGCCACTATACTCACCTCTGCCCCTGCCTTGAAGAGTACCGCTCCTCTTTGGAACCATTGTGCCAATTCGAGGCCAAGCGCAATGAGTCCACCGCTCCCTTATTTGTGTGTTTTGCTTCGGCAAAACTAGAGGACACGAATGCTCCCATTGACATTCTCCCTCCTGACGTCGAGATGACGGAGCCTTCGTTCACCATTTTCTACTCATCATCATCCATGAAACCCTCTGTGGAAGGCCCCTTGGAGACTTCCCATGATGTTTCGCTTGACCTTCCTTCAGTGATCACTCTGGGCTCAACATCGGTAGATCCCTTATCTGCTTACTCTTCATCACCACTTGTGACGATGCGCATGTGAACCTCTCTTCTCATGATGATGAGTCAAGTAGCTTCACTGCGTCAGGTGGTATTTCTTCCACCAGTCACCCCATCTTCTATTACGATGACAACATTATGGAAGTAATATCCACCCCTGACTTTATCTATTCCCCCTTACATCGAACCCATGCATTCGAACCACATACACCTTGTGGCCATTACATTGACACCCAATGTTTGGGTAAGGGGGAACCCATATTTGAGAGACCAAGAGAAGAAATTCTCCACAACTCTCCTAGTGTATCTGATTGTGTCGACTCTAGTACCATTATTCTTCCACATTCAGAAGAACCTCTAGAGTTCCATATCACTTTAGATCAGTCTAGGGATGATACCCCTCATCATTCCTTCATCTTACATGCACAACTTAGTCCCTTCGACATTGTTGTTGACCAGCCTGTAAGTTTTCTGGGAGAGCACCAGTTCATTATCTCCAAATCCTCTCTTTGGGATAGTGACACCATGTAGGCCAATCTGGAAACCTAAAGTCCATTTGATTCATATATGCAGTACCAAAAGAGATTGGTAATCCTCCATTCCCTTTCTCAAACTGCATAACCATAACGAAAACAAATGGCACACCACATAATTTAAATGTGTTTAGCTTCCCCTTTTTTTCTAAATACATTTTGGCATGACCACAACATGCTTGAGGGCACCTATGCCCCTCAACCATAAAAATCCCAGATATCAGCCAAAAATAGAACTGAAACCCCCTTTCTCTGACAGGCCGCACTTTTCAGGTCATTTCCTAGGACAGGTCGCAGTTTTCTGCCCAATACCTGCTACCCAGGTCGCAGAACAGACCCCAGAAAATGCGACCTGGCCTGTTTATGAGCTCTGGGTACCTAAACTAAACTTTCAATCCACTAAAATGAAAGAATAGGTTTAGGCCTCTTACCTGCAACTAATGGATCTCAATTCCAACGATCAGTTTGTCTACTACGCTTGCCGCAAGATTTAGGGCCTTCTCTCCTCTCTGCATTCACCACAGCTCCACATGCAAATGAGTGAATTTGGAGAGAAAATGCCTTGTTAAAAGGAAAACCCTTGTTTTTTCTTTCGCCTGTTGCAGCCAAACCGTAGCTCTGTTTACCAAACCATCTGTACCGTTGGAAAGCTCTCACCGAGCCCTAAAATTGGTATCTATTAGTTTTTAGTGATTTGATACTTCACCACGACACTTTTTTCCAAGAAGCGTCACTTCACCCCTCATCAAAATCGAATTTCTTCACTTGCAACACTCGTACTGGGGGCACCACTTTGCCCCCATACTTGTCCACGCTCGTGTCGACTTCCGTCGTGAGTTACCATCTTGTACTCGTTTTTTTATAGTTCCCATTGGACCTTTTCTGTGTGGCAGCACCATCGAGTCACCCTTTTTTAGAGCATCCGAGTTGAGTCATCATTGCACTCATGGAGTCTATCCCGAGTCCCTTTGAATCCTGTTATAGTCATCCATCCTTCAGTGCTTGGTCCCTCTCTCGTGTCGCACATTATGGCCTTCAGTCCCACTATCCCTTATCCCTCATGATATTGTGTCAGTTGCTGCTAGGTCATCCATGCCCTTTATGCTCTAACAAGGGAAGTCGTTCGTTCGCTACTCAGTAACCCCCATTCCATCATCATAATTGGTGTCAGTCTGTCAATCACTCTACTATTTTCTCTCGTGCCTTAGTTGAGCATCCCTTATTGCCTCACCTATCATGGACCTCCTTCTATTGACATCAGCTCATTCATTCCAGAAGATAGGTCTAAAGGGCGGTGTACCTTGGTTCTAGCTTCCACTATTGTTCAGTGCCTCGAATCAGGCAAAGGGACTCCTTATTTCCCTTTGACTTGATTGTTTCTCAGCTCCAGATCCTTTTAGCATGATTGAGATTTGTATACTTGATGGTTCAGTGATGCAGCAGTTAATATCAGTGATTCTTGAGTGTGTGTGAGATGTCTCAGCCCTCATGAGGGGGTGGCCCTATAGGTAGCCCCCCACATACCCGAATGACCTCTTCATCATAGCCTTTGATGCAGCTCCATACATTTAATGATGTCGGCCTTAGCCGCTTGCAGCGCCCTTTTGTTTGCATATATCAGTTAGATTTTCAGAGCCCTTTCCTATTTTCAGGGGCATCTAGGTTGCATTTATATCTCATGTACTCATATATTATTGTACAAGTCCTGGTTGTTATCCCAGGCATAGTATGTATGTGGGATTCATTATTTTGTTGTTTATCTGGCTCATGTTTATGCCAACATGTATTATATTGGCCAGTTCCGTGGTTTAACAAACACCTTATTGTTTGTAATTTGCCTCGGCGGGCATAGGTATGCCTCCCCAGCCGCCTATATCATAGGTACTTACTCATCAAAGAGACTTGTCACACCTGTAAGTCTTGCCTCCTCAAGGTCTAGTTCTTTCAGCACTTTGGTCTACCTTATACTTCTCTCTCTTTGACTTCCCCTTCGATGTCTAGTGATTGAGTTCTTACAACGTACTTCGGTCATACGATTAGCTCCTAATGCTCGCACGCTAGGGGGCAATCTATTACACCATTTTTTGGTCATCTAACCTATTATTATTAGATGGACCCAAGTACACCATGTAAGACCAATTTTACCCTAAGTAAATTGCTTTCACTATGAAAATAACTTAGTAAACCACCTTTATTAAGTTGTTTATGGTCTAAACAGGAAACCCCATGAGGAAATATTAAATAAATATACATTTGTTTGATTTTCCTCAAGGAATAATTAGTTAAACAGTATTTTAATTAATATTCCTGGTTATATTTAATGCAAAACAAGGAAATCAATTAGATAAATCATTGTTTATCTTATTATTTTTTAAGAATTCTAAAGGGATTTGACCCAAGTCAAATTCCTTTTCCCTCCAACAAATATAATAAAATATTCCATAAACATTGGATCTTGATTTGGTTAATAATATTTTAATTATGCACCAATATCTAGACTAACTCAATATTTTGTTATAAATAGAAGGGTTTTCCCATCCATTTATCACCTTTTGTTGCCTAAAGATCACTCTGGATCTATACTTTTGGTCTGACTATTGATCCACCATCATAGTCATATTTTACTACCATTTTTTTCTGGGTTTTCTACACCATCAAGAGAGAGGAATTTTAGATCTGAAGTGTTGAGGACTTACAAGAACCCATCCCATTGAGGAGAACAGGGAACACCCTCTTGTGTTTTCCTCTCAGGTGCCATTAATACAAAATTCATTCAACATATTCTTGTCTTTTCTATTGGATGCATGGAGTAAATCTTGTTTTTTCTACTGCTTAATTTCTTCTAATGCATAGATCTAGATTTTTGCAGCATTTATCTTGATCACTTAGTTGTAGATCTGAGGATATTAGCAGCCATCTTTGTTGTTAGGGATGTTTGTTATGCGCAGCTAAAGTGGTCTTTTTTCGTACGCGTGGAATTAAGATCCATACTAACAATGACCATTATACCCATCATTTCCCTCAACTCCCACAGTTAAAGAGGATGAAAGATACTAGGGGGGAAGGGAGAAAAAACCAACAACCTGAAATAATGTAGAATCCCTTCCCCCACTAAGGGGTGGTGAATATCGCACATGAACCCTACTGACAAAAATATCATAATCATCCTAGAGGCAGTTCCCAAAATGTTGAGAATTTGGAGGGTTGTTGTTTAATACAAATTATCTTCTTGATAATTACTTGTGAGCTTACTTATGTCTTTTGTTCGTTATCTTGTTTAGTCTTTCATCAATTCAATTATCAAAATAAATAAGACACAAACTTAGGCTCCTAGAGCCAGGGAAATACCTCTCCCCCTTGGAGAGGAAAATCCGCAAAGAATTCTTCTTATAGATATTCAAATGACAAGTACCATGACCAAGACTCAGACCCTTGACCTAGATATGCTTCCAAGACCTTGATACAACTTCTTCAAATGATCCAAAACTCAACTCTTCTCTTTTATAACAATCTGCATTGTTCCGCACTTGACATAGAGAACTCGGTCTCTTTTCATACCTTTCAAATTGATCTCTTTTTACGCACTGTGTGAGTGAACTTACTTCAAGAACTTCGTTAAACAAATCTACACTTTTAATTTTGTACTTTACTTCTACTTATGTGTCATGCTGCCTCTGAATTATGCATCCTTCTTCTTCTTATATAGACAGTATACGTAATAGCTTCTTGATCCTATACTTATACAAAAATCCGAAATACTATTTCTTCCAAATACTACTATGCAGTCCAGTGTAATCCGTATTGTTTATCCCTGTAGGTTGTTCGAACCGATCTTAACTTATATCCGCATTTGATCCTGTCTCAAATCTAAACTTAATCCTGTTTTACATCCACACTTTTTCCTGTCTTATATCTGCATCTTTTTCATCAGAGAGATCTGCATTTCACCTCAGAACTATCCACAAATTTGTCTCTGTGTTGACCATTGACATTGTACACAAATGGTATATATAGTGGATGTTCCAAATATTAGGCCGACCATCCAGCTATGTATTAGGCCAACTTTTCCACTGTGAATAGGCTGACATGAAGTGTAATTTCTTCAGCATTTAATGTGGCATTCTCCACTGTAAATACAACTTGTCTTTCATCATTGATTGAGGGTTTTTGTGAGCTAGTCTTCCAACCTATTTTGAGGGTTGTTAGGTGTCCTTCTCCCACAAGGTATTGGAGCATATATTTTGTAGATGAACACGACACTTAATTACATTTTATACCTAGAAGACACAAACCTAATAGACATCAAGAAGAAGTCTATTAACCTATATAATAAAATCTTGCTCATGAAACCCATGAATCAAGTGCAAAAAAAATACATTTTATTATCTTTGTCTTCTTCTTTAAATAAATACATAATTACATATTCAACATGAAGACCGAACTAGTTACACCTTTCAACACTCCCTCTTAACTAGGGAGGTATTCATATAGGTACATGGTCACTTTCAAACTGAAAAATCTCATAAGAAGAATCAGATTGGTAATCGCATATGTATAACATCATATAGACTAGCATTGTCCTTGTGAAAGGCCTTGACTAACAGCCCCATCTCTCAACGAGACAATGAGCTACAATGCTAGTGAGACACATGACTTATAGACACCATATTCATTGTCTCTCCAAGGTACATAATCCACTCGGGTGTTCCCAAAGTATGACCTTCTTGGACTATTATTCTCTTGGGTAGAAAATTTTAGGGGCTAATATTCACAGGTGGGCTAATATTCCATTTTTTTTCCAAAAAACCAATTCGCCAATTTCCATTTTTCTAAAAATGAATTCGCCGAAATTTTATAGTGTAAAATTATGTTACCTTAAAAATCACCAATATTATATATTGTCCAATATAAAATAATTAGAAATATAAACCTTTTACAAAATTATCGTCAAACATTTTAAAATTTGGACATTATGGACTAGTAAGATTCTCCAAGGTTTCTAAACTTTAAGATAAAATTTCATCCTTAAAATTTTCCCTGAATATCGATCCTTGACTACTCTTATCTTGAATGCCCTAACACATTCTCAAAGAGTATCGAATGCCATATTATTACCCAATCCTCCATTCTGTCTTTCCAAGTGAAGACTAAAATGATGTGTCTATCTCTCCCTCTTAGCCAAGGAGGACCTATTCCACAAGGGAATGTACTCATTCATGTATAAGGAATGTACCTAAGCTCATTCTTTGGAATTACACAGTTTCTTCCAAGTAAGAAACTGATCACCAGGCTCCCTCTCAATCGGGGACTTACAACAGCAATGGTGAGACACCCAGCTGCTCATGAAGAGTTTCTCCCCTTGATGTCATGCATTTCTATATTGATTAATCTTCAACTTTTAGCTCCACAGGGCACATATCATCCATCACTTTCATTCATGAGTCATGTCATCTACCAGAAAGTGATTCATTGTCTTTTTCATCTGTTTCACCGTTATGCCATGCTTATTTCCTTTGAATCATCTCCAAGGATCATACGTCATTTGTCATTATTAACAGCCCTACACAAAGTCATCCAAATAAACATATACATATGAACTTTTTAAAAAAATTTACCTCAGTGATGATATTTCACCATGACATCTTCTTGTAGTCATCGTCATCCTTTATTCAGATTGACACATCTCCTAATGATATGTTTTTCCAAGGGTCTTCTTCTTTACCGGACTTCCGTCAGAGTCTACATATCTTCCCAGTAGATCTTTTAGTCGCATCTTCTTGGCTTACGGATGATAACTTCCTCTTAACATGGTTGCATTTCATGGTCTCTTCCTTTATGCACATTCTCCATTCCCAGGAACTTACAAATTTTCCAATTTCTCGTTCATTTACAGCCACCTCATATTCCATGAGGACATATTATGTTGATTTCATCTGTTAGTGCACCAAGAGATCTTTCTTCATAGATCATACTCCTAAATATGGAAGTCTATTACCAGCAACCATATGACATGACTTCACAACATCTAGTGTTAGCATATATATATACATACCTCATACCTTTTTTTATTTAAGTCATCCTTCAACATTTTTAATAGAATTAAGAGCTTCATTCCCTTGGCCCGCTCCATCAATATGTCATCACATCCCAAAATTTTGTTTTTCATGATGACCCTTGATCTTGATGACTGCCTTCCATCAGTATAGTTACCATAGAGGTTTTCCAAGAGTTGTTTTACCAAGAAATCCTACCATGCTTTGATCAAGATGCTACACTGCTTCCTATCATACAACCAACATAAATCACTTAAAGGAGAATATGATCTTAATCATAGTGGAGATCCATCGCTTCTTCTTTCTTAGATTTATTTGCATCAGGTTCTTCTCTTATTTCTGAGACATGGGATTCTTCCCTATTTCTCTTGTCCTTTTCAAATTAAAGACGATCTATTTTATAGTGCCCAAGTTCATCACATCCAAAGCATCGTGCTTTGTCCATACTATTATAAGGACCAAACTTACCGAATCTTCCTTTCTTCCTTGACGTGGCTGCAAAGGCTTGATTCCCTTCACTTGATCATGTAAAACCTTTGGCTTTCAATCTTGTTTCCTCTATTTTACATAGAGACCTTAGATCGAGAAATGGTGTGGCTTATTTCTTCCCGTATAAACCCAAAGTGAAGTTTTCCCCATTATTCTGGTAGAGTATTCAGCACCACTATAGTCATCTCAGAGTCAGACGTTACTTCTCCTAGTTCCTGTAGTTGATCAAAGAGATTGCTTCTCCTTTAGTACTCATAGAGAATAGCTCCACCATTTTTATTTATATTCCTTTTTATGAATCTAGATTTGATGTATCAGATATGAGAGAGTCTTTTATGGATTTTGTAAGAATCCTTTGGGCTCTTATATCTCCCTTTATGTATTTGGCATGACTTCATTTTCCCTATATTCCATGCAGGAAAGTTTGAAACCCTAACTAGTTTGTTGCTTTCTTTGCAAAGAAGACATTTTGATAGATTTAGATAAAGTCATAGATACTTACTTGAGAGAGTGAATTCCTCCTTCAACAGCTTCCTTGATGATGTTTGAAGATGAATTCATGAGTTTCTTCTAAGATAGAAATATTCAATGTAGTTGTTCTTGAATCCTTGATGATAAATAATATCTTTACAAATTGAAGTCCTCCTTCTAACAATGTCTTGAATGTGAATCTTTGATGGCAAAGGATTACTTTCTTGATTGAGTTGATCCTTTAAATGAGATAGGAGATCTTTCTTGAAGTAGCTACAGAGTCTTCATTTTCAAACTGATTTGATTTTCCAACCCAAACTTTTGATCTTCGCTTCCTGTAGTGTCTCCTTTGACAATAATCCTTTGAGTTCAGCACCTTAGCTCTGATACCATGTTGAGAATTTGGAGGACTAGTGTTTAATACAAATTCTCTTCTTGATAATTAATTGTGAGCTTACTTATGTCTTTTATTCATTATCTTGTTTAGTCTTTTATCAATTCAATTATCAAAATAAACAAGACACAAACTTAGGCTCCTAGAGCCAGGGAAAAACCTCTCCCTCTTGGAGAGGAAAACCCGCAAAGATTTTTTCTTATAGATATTCAAATGACAAGTAACATGACCAAGACTCAAACCCTTGACCTAGATATGCATCCAAGACCTTGATACATCTTCTTTAGATGATCCAAAACTCGACTCTTCTCCTTTATAACAATCTGCATTGTTCTACTCTTAACATATAGACCTCAGTCTCTTTTCATACATTTCACATTGATCTCTTTTTATGCACTGTGTGAGTGAACTTACTTCAGGACCTTCTTTAAACAAATCTGCACTTTGACTATTGTACTTTACTTCTACTTATGTGTCACGTTGCCTCTAAATTATGCATCCTTCTTCTTCTTATATAGACAATATATGTAATAGCTTCTTGATCCTGTACTTATACAAAAATCCGCAATAATATTTCTTAGAGAAGACTGATATACAGTCCAGTGTAATCCGCATTGTTTATCCTATAGGTTGTTCACACTGATCTTAACTTATATCCGCACTTGATCTTGTCTCAAATAGGAACTTAATCATGTTTTACATCCACACTTTTTCCTGTCCTATATCTGCATCTTTTTCACCTGAGAGATCTGCATTTCACCTCAGAACTATTCGCAAATCTGTCTTTGTGTTGACCGTTGACATTGTACACAAATGATCCGCAGGTTTAGGTATATATAGTGAACTGTTCCAACTATTAGGCCAACCATCCAGCTATGTATTAGGATAAATTTTCCAATGTGAATAGGCCAACATGAAACTTGATTTCTTCATCATTTAATGTGGCATTCTCCACTATAAATATAGCTTGTCTTTCATCATTGATTGAGGGTTGTTGTGAGCTAGTGTTCCAACCTAGATTGAGGGTTGTTAGGTGTCCTTCTTCCACAAGGTCTTGGAGCATATATTGCTATACGAACATGACACTTAATCACATTTTATAACTAGAAGACACAAACCTAATAGACATCAAGAAGAAGTCTATTAACCTATATAATAAAATCTTTCTCATGAAAAGCATGAAGCAAGTGCAAAAAAAATACATTTTATTATCTTTTTCTTCTTCTTTACATAAATACATAATTACACAGTCAACATGAAGACCGACCTAGTTACACTTTTCAACACAAAATACCTCAAATCACAACATTTACATGGCAGGGGAATAATTTCTCCTGCAAATGCAAAACCAATATTGCAGAACTCCACCAGAAACCAACCTATCCACCACAACCACTACAACACCTACAACACCTTTGACGATCCCTCAACCCATTGTAGAAACCATCCTACAAATGGTCAATGGGCCTTTACGTCGAGCAGGACATAACTTAAAGGTTTCTCACAATTACAGAATAGTAGATGAATTATCTCAATCACCATAAGCTATGTCAGCATTAGAATATTTACAAACATGCCCAACTCAACGGAAAGCATTACTTTTTGAGTTAGGCGTAATTGACCCTGCAAATTCTTGTTTGAAATATTTCAATCTAGATAACACTTCCCTATGTCTTCTGTTAGCCACCCATAAATTTGATTATACCAAAGGTGGCTAAAAAATTTTGGGAGCCTCCAAGGAACAAATTTCATCACTAAAAATTGTTGGCTCTTGAAGTCTCTATAAGGCCTCCAGCTTTTTTTCCCTCTGTCCATATCCCATACTGTTGTTTCATACTTCAAAAGCCTCTGAAATCCTATAAAAATCCACAGTTGGATACTTCTGCAAAGGACCCTTTTCCCTTTTTTTTTCTTTCCACCACTAACCTCATTTTCTATTCTCCATTTCCCATGAAAACCCCACAATTTCATGTTTCTCCCTTTTCATTTCATTAAAATCCCTTTATTAAGGTTAAAACCCACTATTTTGACCTTACCGAAAGCCTTTATCCCCTTTGAAAACCATTAAAAAACCATAGAAACACACATTTTCTATGCGTTGGACTTAAGCCCCTCAGGCTAAGCCCCCTACCTCTTTTCCTCCATGCACCCGAGCGCCGGAACCAAACGCTGTAACCATTCAGCGCTTATCCATTTTTCTCCGCCCGAAGCACTAAAAAACCTTTGAAAATCATGAAAATTGGGTTTTAATTAAATTTCAAAGTTTTCCGCCCGCGAAAATTATGAAATAATCTTGACCATCGATCTGCTCCACAGATCGGACGGCGCGGCACATGAATTATCGTGTGGACCCCCCAGCCATACGTCACTTCTCAAATCCGCCTGGTTTTTCCGCACTGCCTTCATGCGAAAGGTGGTTTTAACCCAACAGCCAGCGATTCCATACGATAGCTGACGCGTGTCCTCCGCCCTGTTTCAAAACCGCCGCATAAAGTCAGTCCCCCGCGCGTTATCCGTCAGACCATAACCGCCCAGCGGAATCGATGATAGTCGTCCGATCTGGGCCCGCTGATCCAACAGTTGATGATGGCCCAAGATGCCCGACCTTTAACCAAAGTGCCCGCTCGATAACCAAGCCGTCGCACGGTGGGAAATCAATCTCCCCCATCGATCTCTTCAGATCGACGGTCCCCATTCAATTTACCGATTCCATTCCCTAGTCAACTATTCTCCGTCGTTGACCTTCCTAGTCGCTCCCGATCGTTGATCACAGCGCGATCAACGACTCAGATTTCCCCACTCCTCCGCACACCCTCCGATGCAGATTGACCCATATAATCGCAGGATTTCCTCATTTTGTTTGTTTTGTGCAGGTTTAAGGTTTTTTCTTGATTAAATGGAAAATTTTCATGGGGCAAGGATGACGATCCTCTGCCTTTCGAATTCATCGGAGAGATTATCCGCAGGGTGTAAATTATACTGTCAACGAGGTTCCATGAGCCTTCGCTGCCATGCACCCTTGTAAAACCTGGAAACAGCAAAGAAGTCACAGAAAAAGAGTATCAGATCGCAGGAAATCAGAAAACTAACCAGAAGCCGAGGATTAATGGACAAATGAGTGGGGATTACGACTAAGACAGTTATCAAAAGCCTAATCCCCAACTCAAACACAGTTTAAAAGGTAAACCTAAAAAGTGTTTATCAGACACATTGCCTCCACCGCCATATCTGAGGCAAGTTGATTCCTCAGCTACCACAGTGCCACCTGTTGCCTCAAAACACTCAATTAGGAGGTAGAATTTATTGAGCAGGATCAGATATTGTGCCTCTGCGCAACCAAAGAAGTTACTTCTGCCATGGAATTTATTAACAGATGTTCGCAGAGTAACCCTAATAGTACACAGAGCCTCAAATGTCAAACAAAGCTCCCACCGAGCTAAATTCATGAGTGTAAATCATTTAATACAGTGGAACAACTGTATAATTTCTTCATTGAACTTCCCGAAGGCCATGAAGACATTAACTCTGTATTAAATATATTTTGAGATCTTTTATCATATCTCACCTCCTCATCCTTCTATAAATACTTCATTAGAAGATGAGTGAGGGGTTGGTTGGTTGTTAATGTAATTGCTGAAGAATTGTAATTGTAACTGAGCTGAAGACTCTTGATTGTAGATATGGTTTCACTAGCTCTTGGAGCTCTGCTTGTAATAGATAAGTTAGGTTTTGAAATAAAGATGAATTGACACACTGGATTTGAAGATTGTAACCGGTTTGGAGCATCAATACAAGTTGATTTATGGGATCCTGGTCTATGCTGACGGTGATGTTGTTCTTACTGTAACTTGTTTTTTATTTCTGTTTCCATTTCATTTCATTTTCTGCTGTAAAGAACAGTTTAAACAGAGTTAGGACCTATTGGATACCATTAACCTTCTCTGGCTGAGAAATCTTTATTTAGATGTTTTCTTCTGTCTGTGTAATTTGGAAATGATTAATTCAATTTAGGCATAGGCATGTTGGCGTTCCCTCATCTTATCACCTTGACTGAATGTTATTTTTAAATGTTACTTTCAATATATGTTGTGTGAAGATGAACTGAGGAAATTAAGGTTAGCCCTGAGTCCCTTTCTTACTTGCTCAACTATTTGATTGTTTCCCTTAGGATGTGTTAAAATCTAACTAGTTTCAAAGTGCTTATCAGATCTTAGGCCATTCTGTGTTATCTTTGTGATTGTCCTGAAAGAAACCAAGTAAATAAGAGCTAGGAGAGGATTTGTGGTGAGCCCAGCCCATTAGTCTCTACTCCAAAGGTTGCCTTCAAGTTTCCCTTTGTTTTTTATGTGTTTTCTATTGGAAGTGTATCAAAGGCTAGCTAGTTTCAAAGCACTTACCAGATCCTAGTTTGCTTTCACGTCTTTCTTAAGTGCCTGGTCAAAGGCTGGACAGTTTCAAATTACTTACCAGATCCTAGGCTGCTCTTTGTTCTGCATCTGTTTATTTTCCCCTTCTTATTGTATCACTCCATTCCATAAATCAAACTTCAAAGAGATCCTTAGGCATAGATGACTTGCCCCATAGACCACTCTTGCCTCTTGCTGTTCCAATTAAACCCTCTTATGACTCCATAGCCCAATGGACTGAAAACCTGCCATCATCTTTCATCTTAGCTAAAGCTTACTCTTGTTGCTTGCAACTTCTCACTTTTGAACCTATTTGCATATAGATATTTCCGCCTCAAACAACAATTATGTTCAACCATCCAAACACAAAACCAAACCCTTGGATGTCATAACTAGCCTAATATCAATACCTTAAGCTTTCAAAGACAATTCCATCTTTGTACACATTAGAGAGATCCCTCTCCAGATTCAGGAGGGCTAGATCCTAGAATCCCAAAGTTGGTTGAAATGATGTTAACTCTGTGATCGGACTTTTTCCAATCTTGCTTATTACAGAGACCTAACATCTTCCATCGATAGTCACCTTCCAAAATTTGGTCATCATTCAGAACATTAACATCCATCATTGTATAGTCGATGAGGGAGCATCCACATGTATCATGTCCAAAATAGTTTGGTATAAAATGGGATCCCTTGAGCTCAAATATTCACATATCACCCAGAGAGCATACGATGAGTGCCCCTCTACTCTTGTAGGCCTTTTCCAAGATGTTTTGGTTGAGCTCATCGGTAAAATTGTGCTCATAGACATAGAAATATCGGATTCCTAGTTGGATTACAATATCCTTCTTGGACGCAACTACATGTATGAAATGACTACAATTATATCTTTGGTATTACAAATTATGATGTTACCTCATGAGGGGAAAATCATTTCAATAGACCAACTCACATACTATGAGAAACATACATCCACCACCCTTGATGGTGTGTTACCTTTCATAGGATCTTCTCCAAAGTCGATCAAAACATTTACTGAGTATGGACTAGGGCTGTTAAATCCATCAAAACTCCTCAGTACATACCCTGGATACCCACCTTTGCTGGAGGTTTCCCCTTTAACCCCAGCAACCCCGGTGTGCATGATGAGTTCATCAAAAACCCCTCAAAATAAGAAACTAGTTCCAGACAACCCCGGTGTTGCAATTACCGATTCTACTTTCCTACCCTACGCTATCACTCAAACACCATTTTTATATCCCCCACATGGTTTTGTATCGCACCAAGTCATGGAAACACTCATGTTGCCAAATATGGCTCTTGTGATACATGTTTGGTATCTAGCCCCACAGGCCATGTCAACCAAATCATATATTACCTTGACGAGTATCATTATTGTAGCCACTCCTTAGGAAATAACCCCAAAAGGAGATACGCCTACATCAACACCAACAGGTGCCAACAAGAGGGATAAGCATAAAGGGAATAAGTTGGAATCCTCAAAGTCTTCCTCATCTAAGGTACCTTCACCCCATGCTTTGTGTGAACTAGCAGGGAACCACACCAACTTGTGCCCCAAGTTAGAGGAGTTGAAATATCTTCTGCATGCCCCAAAAATGTCAGTAGCCCCACCTCCACATGCAGGAGAGACAACCACACCAGCATGTAATAAGTCACTGAACACCAACCATGCATGTGCCATATGTGCAGAGTATGTGAATTACATGCATCACTGCCCCGAAATCCCTTGGTATCGAGATACATTGGTTGCACTTGGTCAAGCCAATATCGTTACTCCATCACTTCCCACTGTGACAATGGTGGATGATAGGTCCAAAACCATCTTTTGTGTTTTCATGGAAGAATCATTGTGCATTATTCATCCATGTACCCATTTTCATTCTACCTCCCTCCCAAAGTTAGTATCTAGAAGAATGGAAAGACAACCATAGTCAATATTGCCATAACCTCCACACGCTTGCGCCCTATGTGACATACACGACCACCTGATTAATAAATGTTGATAATTGAGCAAGATTAGAGACGTGTTTCTGTTATAGGTCCACATCCATCAACTTACTCGCTCAAATAAAGCTAGAAACTCATGCAATCATTGTCACATTTGTTCCCAAGTGCATACATGGAATTGTCAATACCTTCCACATTTTCGTGCAACAAGAGCAACATTGTGGAAAACTGACATCGAGATCACACATCCTTCTACCAATGTCGATACTAAGATCCAGAGGTGGATGGCACCTTTAAGTGCCCCACCTCTTGACATCGACCACAGGTCATCATCTTGAGTTGTGGGAACTGCTACTACCCATACCATTTATTACATTTGAATTTATCATGCATCATCATAAGATCACCTGTGCAATGTATGTGCTAGCAACTCTCATAGTTCTGATACATGTCCTACGTTACGAACATTTGGACAGCTTAGCATATGACATCCACCAGTTCACCAAATCCCTAAACACTATCCTCCCATAGAGGAAGATGCATTGGCTCCTAGGATGCCAATGTTCTCGCAGGAACCTTCTCTCACTCACCATCAATCAACCATCGTAGACATTCTCCCACCACCTGGTTTTGACGACACACAACATCATATACAATTCATTTCCTTGATCGTAGGAACCTTTATTCGCACTACCTTCTAAACATTTCTTGGTTTCAGGACTATTAAAGCCACCACAATGGCGGTACCACCACCGACAGTGCAAACCCATCCAATATTCACATTGTCAAATTCTTTGGGTTCTAATGAAGGTGCTCTTCTCAAAATATTTCAACGTTATAATGAATATTTGCTCGGGGACATGGTTATTGGAGTAAACAAGGTAAAATTTCGGTGCTACTTCCTCCCCCCTGCCTTCCCTTCATTTCCCTTCACCCTAGCTTAGTGAGGGAAGGAGTGAATGCCAACTGCGGCTTCTCGTTCCTTGCTTTATTGCGAGATTTTCTTGCTTTTCAACCATCACAATTGGGTCCCAATCCCACCCTCACGACCTTGCACAAATAATTTCACCATTAGATAATATTTTTCACTAAAATGAGGATATTCTAGAGGCCATGATGGAACTATAATGTTTGTGGGATTCCATGCATCACTATTTTCTCTTTCTACCTAAGAAATATATTTTACCTATTGATTCACGAAGTCATGATATTTTCACAATAGAATCAAAGGATTTCCTACCTCTGTGGAAGGTAGATTGGTTTAAAAGTCCCATCCCGACACCAGATTCATTTGAGGAAGGGAATATGTCTAATATCTCACCCAAATTTAAGGTAGATATTTCAACCAAGCCTGGAATAGTCGAAGAAATATGGTTGGGGACATCATGTTCCCTAGAAGAGGTGGCCTCATACGAAGTCCTTCTCCAAGAAAATAGGGATATATTTGTATGGGCTTACTCAGAAATGCCAGGCATTAGTCCTACCATCATGGAGCACCATATTTACACATGGCTCGATGCCTACCTCATTAGGAAAAAATAGTGTTAGCTCCACCCTTCTAAATCAGAAGTGATCTAGCAAGAAATCTATAAGCTCCACAAAGTTGGTTTCATCTACCCTATCGCTGACACTTCTTGGGTTTCTAACCCTATACCTGTCATGCAAAAATAGAGCACCATCTGAGTCTATACTAATTTCATAGATTTGAACAAAGCATGTCCCAAAGACAATTATCCTACACCCTTCATCAACCAAGTCATTGTTGCATGTGTCGGTCACGAGGCCCTATCCTTCATGGATGTCCTCTTAGGGTATAAATAGATCCAGATACGCCATACTGATAAGTACAAAAAAACCTTCACAACCCCATGGGGCACATTCTCATATCGATTCATGCCCTTCTGCCTTAAAAACATTGATGCCACTTTACAGCAGGCCATGAAATATATCTTCCATGATCTGGCTCATCTTATACTAGGTTATTTGGATGACCTCGCAGTATGATCCAAAAAGTGCTCAAGCCATTTGGAAGATCTTCGTATGGTGTTTCAAAGATGTCAACAATACAAACTATGCTTGAACCCTCTCAAGTGTGTAATTTTCGTCAATGCAGGAAGGCTACTAGGATTCATTGTTTCCTAGCAAGGTATTAGAGTCGACCCTCTCAAGGTACAGGCCATCCTAGAAATACAACCTCCAAAAAATTTGAAGCAGTTACAAAGTCTGCAAGGTAAGGCCAAATTCTTACACCACTTTGTCCCCGATTACACCACTTGTGTGCATGGCTTCTTATGCTTTCTTCATCAGCAAATTCCCTTCCACTGGGATGAATAAGCCCAAAAATCATTCGAGGTCATGAAAGATACATTATCTCAAGATTTGTTGATTAGCCCTCCTAACCATACCAAGGATTATAACCTCTACTTATCAGCATCTGAAGTAGCCATCGCAGGGGTATTAGTCCAAGAAGGACCAAATAATATAGAGAACATCATCTATTACATCAACAAGAACCTCTCTGGGCCAACTATGGGCCTGCCTTAAATTACAAGCCAATAGAAAAAATAGTCTTATCCCTTGTACAATCAGTACAAAAGCTTCAACATTATATCATCTTACAGACTAACACCATAGTAGAAAATATTAATCCCATGAGATATTTTCTCACTCATCGTATGATGAACCATAAATACACCCAATGAGTTGTTATTTTTCAAGAATTCGACCTACAATTTGCTTCCCCTAAAATTAAGAAAGCTCTTATCCTTATAGAGTTCATTGCAGATCTCCCTACAGAGTCCCAAGGGTCCCCCATTAATGATTATTTCCCTGATGAACATTTGTTCCTCATATCTACAGATGACCCTTGTTACAGTGACATCCTCCTCTTTCTTCGAACTCAGAATTTCAACCCCTAACTTACTCGTGACGATCATAGGTACATTTGCCATCAAGCCCCTTTGTTACCTTCTTATGGGGGACGTCCTCTATCGTCGAGGCATCGACACCATTCTTCATCGATGCCTTAATCTTGAGCAAGTTGAGAAGTTATTAAATGAATTCCATAGTGGATCCTACAGTGGCCACCTATCTGGGATGGCCACTGTCCAGAAAATCCTCAATGTTGGTTACCTTTTGCCCACCTTGTTACGTGACTGTATTCAAGTAGACAAGTGATGTGAGCTTTGCTAGCGATATGCTCACAAGGCGTGAGCTCCACCAGCTCCCCTACATCCAGTCACTATCACATTCCCTTTCTGAAAATGGGGCATAGACTTCATGACCTTTAACCCTCAGTCTTCAGGCGATCATAAGTACAATGTGGTGGTCATCAACTACTTTAAAAAATGGAAAAAATCCATACCCACTTATAATAACATCGCAGAAACCGCTACACGATTTTTCTTTAACCATGTCATAACACGTTTCGGTGTTCCCGAGGACTTGGTCTCGGATCATGGAAAACACTTCGAGAACGATATATTTCAAGAACTATGCCAACACCTTGGTTTTTCTCACAAGTTCACTTCCCCATACTACCCTCGGTCCAATGGCCAGGTCGAAGTTGTCTACAAAGTTCTTAAAATAATGTTGGAGCGTATGGTGAACAACCACAAAACCAATTGGCATCACATGGTTTTTTCATCCTTCTGGGTGTATCGCACAACTATCAAAGAATCTAGAGGGTTCACACCCTTTCAATTGTTATATGGGGTTGAAGTTATCCTCCCCATTGAGTGTGATATCCCTACCTTACACTCAGCCATCAAACTCCTCTTTGATACCTCACCTTTAGTGAAAAGGATACTATAGTTGGAACACATTGATGAAAGTCGACGAGGATCTCACCGACATAATGAAGCCCACAAAAATAGGACGAAATCCTCCTTTGACCACAATGTCAACCCTCATTCATTCACATAAGGGGAGTTAGTCCTTCACTACGATGTTGCCAAAGAAGATTTAGGACCAAGGAATTTCGAAACATTATGGAAGGGACCATAAATTGTTAAACAATGTCTCCTAAAAGGGGCATACATGTTAGTAGAGCCTGATGGGACTTGCCTCAGAGATCTCATCAATAGGCTCAACCTCAAATTTTTTTATCTATAACATTCAAAATATCCCTAGAATGTAAATGTATGCACCATGACTTATTTTTATAATAATCACCTCATCACAGATGTACAATAAAATCACTCTCTCATCATGTGTCACAAATGGATCATCGCTGGTTCACTGATGGTGCTCCTCGATGGTCAAAAAACCTCACTGCAGTAGCCTGGGACATATATTATCTTGACCTAACACCCTTCCACCAGAATGAGCTTTGCATCAATTCAACCACCAATAACAAAGTTGAATGCGATGTTGTCATAGGCCTCTTAGCTGATTCCTCTCACTAACGTATCAATCACCTGCATGTGTTCCTTGACTCCCAGCTTGTTATATCACAGTTGAATAGAAACTTCAGGGTATGTGACCCTTGACTTTTTCGGAAATCCCTGCATGCACAAATTTTAGCTCGTGGTTTTGATCATATCACATTTTCACATATACCAAGGAATCAGAATAATGTAGTATACTATGTAGCTAATAAAATCATTGATTAGCATGCATCACATATACATCATCTTCAAGACGCATAAAGCATGAAGATCATATGTATCCAATAAATGAAAAAATACATCACATGTGTAAAATCATATCACACAAGACACATCATAAGATCCGTAAAAAATCATCTCATATATATATATATATATATATATATATATATATATATATATATATATATATATATATATATATATATATATATATATATATATATATCTTTTTAATAGTCACTCGCCAACGCTAGGAAAAAACGAGTCAAAATGGGAGCATCCTCATAATGGGTGCTTCCCATGGTACATGCATACATCTAAATACATCTAGGGCTGGGGTCCAACACCCCCATCACCCCTTGCATCCCCTGCACGAGGCCCTCTGGCCTCACCCGGTGTTGGAGCCAAAATTGGACGAGCGGTCGCCACTGCCACTACAAGCCAATGAAGGATTAGACGCCTCGCTCTATCTCGACCCATAGTCCTCTCCAACACATCCTCATCCAACATATCCCAACCATCCTTAGGAATCCCCTAAAGTGGATAAATCATGTGATCCCAAGCATCCTCAGTAGCCTTTGTTCGTGCCTCTGCAGCCTCAACATGCTCCTGCAGTCTCTCCACCTCAGCACGAAGAGAAGATATCTCCCCCTCTCCCGAGGGGCCACTTATATCTAAACGTCGGAACCAAGTTGCGGTCTCAGGGTACTCCTGCACTCTGTCATCTCTTTGTCATCATGACACACCTGTTGCACCAGTTCCACCCGGCCGATGAGGATCGTTTCCCACTAGACGAGCCAACAAACATCTAGTAGGTCCCAAATCTGCAAGAAAACATACATGGAATCAGTATAGAAATAAATATACATCATAAATACATATAAATCAACACAATTCAGAACACATAATCACATACCTGTCGGGCCCAAAGCATCACCTGGGTAATTCCTTCTTTGGATCTCCACAGAAATCCATGACAGCATGAAGAAAACCAAAAAATTAGCCTCAAAGGCTTAAAATTTTCTTCATATCAGCTCGAGCTCTTATTTCAAAAACAGGTGTGTAGTCGCATGTCTATTCCTCAAACAGGCACATAATTTCACATTTATTTACCCTATATAGTTGCGCAGCCACATGACTATCATCTTCTTACTCGCGAGGACGTCTGCCCCTTGGCCGTGCATATGTTTCTTGCTAGGATGCATGGGTGGCATGTCTATTTCTCAGATAGTCACCCACCCACGTGCTTGTCATCGACAAAGCTGTGATGTCCTCGATAAGAAGACCTCGTAGCTGTTTCACCTGCATTCACGTGCTCACGTGATTTTTATTACTTTACCCGTGTGCCCCTGTGCCACTATTTCACTGTCTCCTGCGCAGGTTTTGGATTTTTCCCTAAAAAAGGTTCATACAGGCCATCCTAAATGACCTATCTACCCTAGGCTACCAAATTCACAAATTTTAGGTAGTGACCTCTTACCTGGCTATCCTTGTGTGCTACCCGCGTGCACATGATGACCGCTACAGAAGAAGAAAACTCGGGGACTCAGCTTTGCAGTCCACGTCAACAAGTACAAATGAGGTGGAATATGGCCCATTTCGCACTATATATCGCCCTCTGTGTCACTTTCCTATGGCCCGTCCAAGAGCTCATTACCTCCTTTCACAAAACCTTCAATGAATTTAGGATCAAGATAACACAATATTCATCATGGTACCCCATGTTCCATTTCAAAAACGTACTTATTTTTGGGCCCGTTTCACTTTTCAGAGTACCTATCAGGTGTGCCTTTCCATGTTTTTTGATTCGTCTTGTTCAACACATTTCAGTTTACATATTATTTCATCAATATGTTTTCACTTGAGGTTTTGGTTGTCGAAGTTCGAAGTCTCCCAACATTCTCTCAGCAAAATCAGTTCCACTCAGCCTGATAGGCTTCCTTGAAATATTTTCATATCCTGACATCATTTCTTTGAAATTCATGATAAGGTCCATCATCGTGACCATGTTTACCACCACCTTCCACCTGCACCTAGTAAACATCCATGTCGATCGATAGTACCCCCCATAAATGGATCACCTCATTTTATAGAACACCTTACACTATCGGGATCCATGACCATCCACTCAAGCCCTGGAGCCATCTCATTCATATGTATTGAAGATCAACCTCATTCTCCTCTTATTTACTTATTTCTTACCAACCCTACTCCTGATCCACCTCATTTATTTTTTGTAGGATTAAGTTGAATTCATACCTGTGTTCTACATTTGGTCTATCATCCCTCCATGCGACATAGCCCATCTGTGTCACTTCATCCACCTCATCAACCTCGCACTAAGACCAACCAATGGGGCTCCCGCCCTTACTGAAAAACCCCACCTGCATCATTATGCAGGTCATCATTTTCTTAGGGCGCCCGTATCCATGTTTGTACATCCCAAACCACTTTTACATTCTTTTGGAAAGTGTGCAAAATTTTCTTAGGAAAAGGATTCCCACCCATATTTTTGTGTCATGTACTTAGCGGCAGTCCCTAGTCACCCTTGGGTGGAGCTCGCTTATATCACCACACCATGATCTACATTCATCCACCATTTACCACGACAGTCATAACATGCTCATACCCACACTGGATGTCCTACCGACTCTAGGGGAATTTCCATTAGAAGAATTGTTTTGGCAGTCGCCACTTTCATAATATCTCAAAACTCAGGAAAT
Source organism: Pinus albicaulis (assembly GCA_034641835.2). Taxonomy (NCBI): domain Eukaryota; kingdom Viridiplantae; phylum Streptophyta; class Pinopsida; order Pinales; family Pinaceae; genus Pinus; species Pinus albicaulis. The sequence continues at coordinate 871,918,574 of CM076571.1, forward strand.
TTTCCATATATACCCATACTTTTAGCTCTCATTATCATGTCTTTATTACCCACCATGTTACAACCATATTTATTCACACCATAATTCCTCGAATCAACAATTCCAGGATAAAAACAATGCCTTGGTTTCTCCGCCCCTTATGGGACAATGTAGGGTGGAACAATGGGAATAATTATCTCCCATTGATTTCATCAATTTCCCTAACATTCGACACCAACAAAGTTTTCATATCAAGTTAGTATCGTACATTGTGGCCATTGCAATTCTCTCATTTAGTCAACGACCCATGCATCCTTTAGCACCTCATTCAGCAGTGCTTACATTTCAATGCATGGGAGGTACCCAGAGTTGAAGACCCATGAATCCTTTAGCACCTCATTCAATAATGCTTCACTTTTGATACATGGGGGCACCTAGTTCAGTGTATTTTTCAGAGTTTCCCTTGAGGGTGTAAACAATTATCATCATCATCCATCAGCATGTCAGCCACATCAATGTTGACTTGATAGGACCATTTCTTGTGTGATTATAATAGTTATTCATTAGACATCATAAAAAGAATATGATATGCTTGCCTCGTATAGACACTTTTTATATCATTATTTCTTTAGAGCATGGTTATCTCTAACTCTGAGTCAAGGATTTTCCCTACTCATATCCACAGTATGTTATTGTATCTCTCAATAATTTGGTAATACTCTCAGTCAAATCAGCAAAATATGATGTATTTCGGTTATACTCTTTCTCCTAACCTCATACATCAGGGGAAAACTATTATCATATAAAAATAGTACACTCATCTATACGCATTAGAAGACACTCAAAGTCAATGATCAACACATGCAAAGGTGACATTTTTAGCTGGAAACACCATGAAGACCAAAAATCAAAAGTTTTCCTAAGGTTCAAGTTAAAAAATTGGAGTACGCAAGTGCACCATTACCAGAAATTAACGGTCGTACAATTATTTCTTCGATAGTCACACGATCACAAAAAATCCCAATCAGCACCTTGGGTCGCGAACTTGTTTGAGCAACACTGAAAATATTGATATGATGGGCTGACAAATTCAAGCCTTGAGCCCCAAGAAGCCTTAAAGGCAAGGAATTGGTAGCTCTCATCTCATTTATGAGATGAACCACCACATTTATGAGCCAAGGGGAGGAGGAGTGTCCAAGAAACTATATAAATACAAGTTCTAGGAGTTCTAAGAAGAAGAAGAAGCAATGCATTGTTATGCTGCAAAAATTTATCCCTGGCAATCTAGCATTTCATTGAGAAGAGAATTTCATCATTGAGAGAGAGAGGTGTTAAAATTATGAAACTACAGTCAAACTCCACTTTGGACAACTCATATGGTCTTGATCATAATTGCATTAGATTCCTCTTTCCGAGAGGACCAAAATCGACCTATAGATCGCCCCAATCGGTTAAGCAGAAGTTAAATTTTGAATTATTTTATTTATTAAATTGAAATGGAATGGGTCGGCCTAAACACATGTGGAATTAGTTAAGTTGGTCTTAACCCAAAGTGGACCCACACAAAATCCTATAAATAGAAGCGACCTCAAGCTCATTCTAACACTTGCTCAAGCAATCTTTTATTTTCATTCTTTGTTTTGGTTTGTCCATTCTGTTCTGGCTCGCACAAGTTCATCGGAAAGAGTTCACGCAAGGTCTGAAATCACAGTTTTGAAGCTCGCGCAAAAATTAGGGTTTTGTTTTCTGGCCGCAAGCATAAAACTGGTGAAATCGGGCTCTAGCCACAAGAACAGTGTGTTATGCCTACAACCAGGGTGTCATAGCCACAGGCACATCATGGCAAGGTAGCAGCTAGGAATTTAGGGCCAGATCGGGTTGATCTGGGTCATAGCCACAGGCATAGTGTGTTATGCCTACAACTAAGGACCTATAGTCGCAGGCATAAAGTGTTATGGGTGCAGCTAAGGGATTTCTGAGAAAATCAAGGCTTGATCAATCCCAGTTGCTCACGCAGTGTTTTATCTGCACAGTCACAGATACTCGCAGTCAGTTTTTGGAAGCATCCTGGATTCAAATCTAGGATTTGGCAGTTGATTGTATTCGGGTTATGTGATGTATTGGATCCATGTTTTAGATCTGCAGATCTGTAGATATGTTCAGCATATTTCTGTTGTAGAACGGGCCCTCAAAGATGCATCTACAGTTCTCTGAAGTTTACGCTCAGTGACAACAATGTTCAACAGTATGCTATAGGAAGTGACAATGCATTACAATTCTCATAATCAGGATCATTCAACAGAAGTATGTTTAAGGTGATATTATACATGTGCTATTTGTTTTACTGCATTATGAAGATATGGGTCAAAAGATCATTGTACTCTTGTTTGATGAATCATTTGATGATTATCTAAGAAGAAGAATTTGCAAGGATTTTCCCTATAATGGGTTTTGCCCCAGTCTCAGACCAATCCTAGTGTGTATATGTGTGCATTATTTTTTTCCTATGTTTCTTTATGTTCTATTGCATAGATGATGATGATGTTATTGTTCATTCTACATAGTTGCATATGTTGATGGCTAATAGCGTAAATCTGAATAATGATATAATGATATGGGGTCAACTTAATGTGCTAAAGAAGAAATGAAACTATCAAAGAAAAGATCAATGTAGCCCTACGAAACATTAACATGGTATTAGAGTTTGGTTGAAGAAAAGCCATGGATATCACCCCATGGAGACAATTTTTATGGAAGCAAGAATAGGATGTTAGAGACCTAAAATAATTCTAGGGTATGAAGAAAACCCTAGGTAGTTAGTGGATTAGGATTTGATAGTGAGGGTTTGAGAGAAACCATGGTTTATGGTAAAGGCTTAAGATTTCATGTATGCAACCCTAGCATGATCTAGATGCTCAAGCACTTGGGATTGATTTGATGAAGCCCTAGATGACTTGGTTGTTGATAAATTTGATTTAAGGCAACACTCTTATGTGGTCTATGGATGGGTCTTGAGGGTTGGTTCAAGAGGGAGAGAATCACCTCTCATTGATGTTAAGTACTCCTAGACTCTTGATGTTTCTTTGTGTCTTTACTCTTGTTTAGAATTATGGATTTGACTATTATGATTATTGTTTTGATCATTGGTTATACTTACTGCATGTATATTTTGAGTACCTATATGTTTCTAGACTTCTAGATTAGATGTGATAAGTGGAGCCCTCTTGAGGATCATTTGAGATGCAGGAAATAAAATCTAGATCCGGAAAATGGTAAAGAGGCACTTGATAAAAAGGTGACAAGCACTACAAGTTTCCTATGTGAAGGTGCACAAGTAATTGAATAATACAAGGTATGCAGGGTATATTATTTCAATGCTATGTTGCAACTATAAAATTGGATGGCTAGGTAAGCCCTATGATATGTTGATAATGTATCCTTTGCAAATGAATCATGCATGCATATGAAAGTTATTTGGATTTATGTTTCCTATGATGAAATGGTGCACTTGGTATTGAACATTTCGATCATGATGGTGTTCTTGAAGCTTCTTATTGTTGATCATGGATATAGTGGCATAACTTGATGTTTTTCTAACATTTTTTTCTTTTTAGATCCCGATTCTGACTCTAGTAAATGATACTCTTGACTCTTGATATGCATAAGACATGTTGGATCTCTTATAGAAGGTCACCTCATTGATATGGTATTGATAATGCTTGTGATAAACATGATGAAATCTCATGGAAAAAGAGATTGAAACTCTGTTGGTTTATTGAATAACCTAACTTGATCCTATTTATCATGATAAGCATGGTATTGGTGACCATGATGATAGAGGTATAACTATGAGATTGATATTACATCTATCATACTACCTGTGGTTATAGCATATGGTGAAGTTAACTGCTCTCACTTGATGTATTGTTATTGTGTTCATAAGATATGGTGTCACATCTGCCTGCTGCCCTGATATTTCAAGTCTGGCTCTTGATGAAAGATTGATGACATAATCATGACTCTTGATGAAAGATTGATGACATAATCATGATAGATATGCATTTATTATCTAGCAGATCTGTTGTTGCATCACTCTAGAAAAGACAAGTTGATGACATGAATATGAAATTACATGTTATATTTAATGGGTATCTGACATTGTTGATCTATTATAGAGGTTTGAGCCTCACCCGCACAAAAAAAGTCCCATAGGTGTGACTATGCTTGATAGACACAAAATTGAAGTTTTGACACACTCTGAATCAAGGGATCTCTGACATGTCCTGCCATTATAAACCGATTTCTGAAATTTCCAGGTTAAAATTGTTTATCATAGAAAATGAAGGATTGAGCATGAAATCAGATGGTCACCTGGAAGATGTAAGATGTGTTGCAGATATCAATAAGATATGTCAGCAGGAAAATTTCGTATGTTTGAACCGGACTTTTGTTTGTAGGTGACTGAGACATTCATATGAATATGTCATTATGTTTGAAGCTTGTGCTACATGTTTTGGATGATTGATATAGATGAGTTTTGTTTGGAACTTGACATGATGTTTTAGAAATTTGAATTGATAATTGAGACATGTATTTGGATTATAGATCTCTCCATTTGGATATGATCTATTGATTGCTAATTTTCCCTTATGACAATGCTATGTGGGCATAGTGACCTTCAGTGTCTTATGTGAGTATTCAGAAAAATGGTTTTGTATTGGCCTTCTTGTTCCTAGAACAATGGTTGTTGTTTCAATATGAAGGTGGAACCTACATGACTTAAACTTGATATATGCACTTGCATCTAGTGATGGAAATGGCTTGTAATGGCATGTTAAATGACAGACTTGATGGCTTGACAGTAAATTAAATCAAGACTTAGTATGAGCTCTACCTGTCACCTGATTGAAAGAATTAATATTATGAGGGAACTCTGGACAATAGGGTATGACCCATAAATTTTACCCATAGGGTTAGATATGTTTCTCTTATCTTCATAGGGTCGGAGAATGTTGCTCCCCTGTCTAGTCTTTCCAGAGTATACCCCAGTTGGCATCATACCCACAAGTCGGGCTTGTCAGGAATACCTCTCCTTGTTTGTCCAACGAGTTGGGAGTGTGCTTTGTGTGTACAACCCAAGTCGATTATGATGCAGGTGTTCTACCACATGACTATTTAGGATCATCGATGGGAAGATCAATAGGCAATAGGATGGGTTGATATAACCCTATGTGGTTTAGGGTTGATATTGAGCTCCCCAATGTAATCTCAGGTTTGAGATGGGCTCCCCTACATGTTTGGATACCATATTGATCAATATGGGGTTGTATATGTATCACTCCCCCATGAAATTCCGGGTCAGGATATGCTCCTCGATGTGGTCACGGGTCAATATGTACTTCTTGATTATATGCTCTCTGATGATGATTGATGATGATATTCCAAGTTTATCAATGGTATTCTAATGGATGAAGGGTGGTAGCCTAAGCTTCCCTCTAGTGACAAATTATTATTCTTCTAAATCCGAGAATGTTCAACATACGAGCAACAACATTCAAGAGATAAGTTGGAATAAGCATGAGAAGTACATTGATGATTTGCAATGATGAAGGATCACAACATGAAGACTACATGACAGATATTATTAGTGACGATACGTGATGATGCATGAAGATACCAAAATGGCATATTGATTGATGAATAGATATTAGCAGGTGTAATTCTCGCTGGTTGAGAGGGAGTGTTAAAATTATGCAACTACAGTCAAATTCCACGTTGGACAACCTAGATGGTCAAGATCATAATTGCATTAGATTTCTCTTTTCAAGAGGACCAAAATCGACCTATAGATTAGCCCAGCCAGTTAAGTGGAAGTTAAATTTTGAATTATTTTATTTATTAAAGTGAAATGGAATGGGTTGGCCTAAGCACATGTGGAATTATTTAAGTCAGCCTTAATCCCAAGTGGACCCACAAAAAATCCTATAATTGGAAGCGGCCTCAAGCTCATTCTTACACTTGCTCAAGCGATCTTCTATTTGCATTCTTTGTTTTGGTTCGTTCATTTTTTTTTTTTGGTTCGCATGGGTTCAATGGAAAGAGTTCACGCAGGGTCCGAAAACATAGGGCTAGAGCTCGCGCAAAAAATTAGGGTTTTATGTTTTGGCCACAGGCACAGAAATGGCGGAACCGGGCTCTAGCCGCAGACACAGTGTGTTATTCCTGTCGCCAAGGTGTCTTAGCTGTAGGCATAGAATGACAAGGTAGCAGCTATGGATTTAGGGTCAGGTCAGGTTGATTTGGGTCATGGTTGCAGGCATAATGTGTTATGCCTATGGCCAGGGACCCATAGTCACAGGCACAAAGTGCTATGGGTGCGGCTAAGGAATTTCTGAGAAAATCTGGGCTGGATCAACCCCAGTTTCTCGCGCAATTTTTCATCCACACAATCATAGATGCTCACAGTCAGTTTTTGGTAGCATCCTGGATTCAAATCTAGGATTTGAGAATTGATTTCAGTTGGCTTCAGTGAGCTATTGGATCCATGTTTTAGACTTGCAGATCTGCAGACCTGTTCAGTATATTTCTGCTATAGATCTGGCCCTCAAAGATGCATCTACAATTCTCCGAAGTTTCCACTCAGTGACACCAGTGTTCAACAATATGTTATAGGAAGTGACAGTGCATTACAATTCTCATAATCAATATCATTCAACAAAAGTATGTTTAAGGTCATATTATACATGTGCTATTTTTTTTACTACATTATGAAGATATGGATCAATGGATCATTGTAATCTTGTTTATTGAATCATTTGATGATGATCTAAGAAGAATAATTTGCAAGGGTTTTCCCCATAGTGGGTTTTGCCCTGGTCTCAGACCAATCCTGGTGTCTATATGTGTGCATGTTTTTCTTCCTCTGTTTCTTTATGTTTCACTACATAGACGATGATGATGTTATTGTTCTTTCTACATAGTTGCATATGTTGATGGTTAGTAGTGTAAATCTGAATAATGATATAATGATATGGGGTGAACTTAATGTGTTAATGAAGAAATGCAACTATCAAAGCAAAGATCAATGTAGCCCTATGAAAAATTAACAAGAGGAATCTTACAAGGAGATTGAGGAAAGGAACTTCCATGTTGATTATTTTTTAGCACCATCTCTCAAACAATTCTCTCCAAGTGTCTTTGTATTCATCTATTGTATTTCTTCTACATTCAATAGTCAATAAAGGGAACCCTTTTCCATTAATTTGTTGATGTGTTTGCTTCATTAAGAATTGCTCATGTGATTATTTCCTAGTTTTTAGTTTATGTTTATGTATGAATTGTTTCCATTACTTTTAGTGCTTTGTTTACCCATGTTTTTCCACTAACAACAACAAATTGCTTATATTTTCCTTATAGGGAACAACCAACTCCAAAGAAGGTGTCTTTGGTAATCCATAGCAACAAACACACCACTGCAATCATCATCACTATCATCATCAACAGGGGAAGAGAAGATAAATATAGTACATACCAGAGGAGTTTAAAAAGGCTAAGCCTCCTAACTTTGATGGTGAAATGAGGAAATCAAAGAAATTTGATGCTTGGCTGCTAGGAATAAAGAAATTATTTCGAATCCATAATTACTTAGAGAGCATGAAAGCAATAGTATATACTTTTAGCCTAAGAGAAAATGTTGATACATGGTGGGAATATATGAACAATGCAAAGGGCATAAGGGTGAAAGAATTGTCCTAGAGGGAGTTTGAGGAATATTTCAGGAACAAATATATATCTGAGAGATATTTTGACAACAAGGATAGGGAGTTATATGAACTCATATTGGGTCAAATGATGAATGATGAGTATATCATCAAATTTTTAGAGTTTCTAAGGTATGTTCCCTACCTCAAGGAAGAAAAAGAAAAGATTCAGAGGTATGTCAGTGGGATGTCACAATCTTTCAAGGATAAAATTGAATTTGATGAGCCCAAGACACTGGAGGATGCAATATGGAAATTGAAGCATTTTTATGATAAATTAAGGCATATGCTTGAGTATAAATAAGATTTGAAATCCAAAGGCAATGATAAGTTCAAAGGGTAAGGGAAAAATGAACTAAGGGAATGAGTACAGCCCCTGTTAACCAAAAAATTCAGCAAAGGTCCAACACTGCCAATAGAGGCCATTCTTCCCAAGGTGAAGTAAAAGGTTATGGGAAGGGTCCTATAAGTGTTTTAATTATGGATGAAATCACCTAAGGAAAGATTGACCACAAGGTAAGAACGTTGGCTCGAGACTATATAATGTGCAGGAGGAAGAGACAGTCAATGACATAACTCAAAGTATACCTAAAATTTATGTAGAAGTGGATAATTTCCAAGCTGATCATTAGGCATCGATTATAGAGATGTAATATATGATCCATGACTAAAGCATTTTGGTTTTGATTGAACCTGGTTCAGATTTTAGCTACATCAGCCCCACTATTATTGAGAAATGTTCATTAAAGAGGGAAACACATGATGAGTCTTGGCTAGTTCAAATGGCCACAGGGATGAAAAGAAGATTTGAGCATTGGGTGAAGGCTTTCCTAATCGAATTAAATGGGATTCCATCAACGGAAAACCTCAATGTGTTTTCGTTGGAAACATATAGCACATTATTTGGCATGGACTAGTTATATGTGCACCGAACCAATGTCGGCTACTTTGAGAAGACCATTGAATGCTTGGATGAAGCTGAATAGCCTAGAGTATTACGTGGAAAACTAAATCCTACCTCTGTGAGCCAAAATTTATCCATGTGAGTCAAAATAATCCATAAAAAAGGATGTGTTCTAATTGTTGTGAAAATATCTAGCAGCATTGAAGCTAAATACAATGCGAAGAATAATGACAATGATGTTATAAGGAAGTACCTTGTTGTAGTTCTAAGATTTATTCCCTAAATAAAATCGTGTTTTACCTCCTCATCAAGAAGTATAATTTTCCATAAAATTAGTGCCATGAGAAACTCCAAAATCCAAAGCTCAGTATAGAATGAGCACTCCAGAATTAGTTGAAATGAAGCTACAACTGAAGGAGATGTTAGAAAAGGGCTATATAAGGTTGAGTGTGTCTCCATGGGGAGCACCATTGTTGGAAATACTGAGAGGGGGGGTGAATCAATATTCCTTTCAATTAGAGCATTAGTTAATCTTCAATTATTATCAGTGTTTGTACAATGATAGCAGCAAACAAGAGGAACACAAATGCACATAGTTTTAAGGTGGAAACCCACTTCGGGACAAAAACCACCTAATGCTTTTCTAATAATTCTTTAATATTCAACTCCAATTGAAAATAAAGCTCCAACTTCCTAGAATCTAGAAAAGCATTCTTCTCCAGCTCCCACCGGATGGACGCTCCAACACCCGAGATTCTTCAATAGTCAACTGAACGGATGCCCCAACACCCAATGAGCTACAACTCACCCTAGCACCACCCTACCACCCTATAGAAGAATAAAATAAGAATGGACTCCCGTACCAGGGAAAATGGTCCACTTTACAATGATATAGAATGATGTAGAAGAAGAATATATACTATACCATAAGCCCAACTTTGACACAAACACCTAATGATGATCCTAGACCTCCCAACACTACCTCTTCAACACTTGGCAGATAGACACTAGTACAATTTGTACAATAATGTATTTACAATGACTAAGTACAATGATACCTTTATAATGATTGTATGCAGTGCTGCCCACTTGAAGACTTCATATGATGAACTTCTTACTGCTGTTATGCACCTTAGTTGCTGCTCTTGTCATGCTACCCTCTGTTGTACCTTGCTTTGCTTTGCTACCGTAGAAATTCTGGTCCTTTGCAACCCTTGACAACACATGATCTAGCTTTTTCTTGCCTTCTAGGAGCTCGATATTGAATTTGGTGTATCTCTGTTATTTCAGATCCTAAATATTTTATTTTTGGTCCTGTAGTAGTCCTCTGAGTTGTCTTTCCAATTCCATAGGTCTGACCCAATTTGGATTCTTCAAGAGAGAGTTATACCCAATCTCTCACAATGCCCTAATTATGGACTGTTTCAGCAAAGCGCACTTGTACGGCGTGACACGTGTCACTATTTCTTCATTTGGCTCTAAAATTGATAGAGAGAAAAGTACAGTCTGTGCACTATCCGTCACTTTTTACGGAATTCCAATCTGATACTCAGAGAGAGAGTTATGATGAATTTATGAAGGTCACTTCTTTGAGATTAATTTCAGGAGCCTGCAAAAACCCTAACTTCCACAGATCATGTCTCCAAAAATCTTGCGCACCTTGATCTGAAATTTTTACAGCAGCTTCCTCAAGATTTCGGCTTCGCCTCATAAAAATTTCAGCTTCTGAACCTTCGTAGAAAAAAATTTGGAGCGCAAATTCAACGATGACCTATTTCAGATGCCCGAATCCCTTGCCTAAGGAGGAAATGAAGATCGTAATTTATATAAATGCTTAAGTTGAGAGAAGCTTCAACAAGTGAATGTGGGAGTGATTTTAGGAGCTTAAAAAATATTAATTATGACTTTTCAATGACCCATGCCCCAACCCCATGGGGTTTTAGCCCACTGACTGGGGGTACAAACTTCAAACATGAATATCTCTCAAACCGTGAAGAATTACATGGCGTGCCATATATCAACGGAAACATCTCACAAGTAGAAACCATAAAAAGAATTATTCACCCAATATAGACTCTTGCAGGCTGAAATTCCCAGGACACAAGTTACCTCTCAGGATGTTGGACATCAATGACAACCGTTGATCAACAATCTCCCCTGCAATTGAGGCAACACAAGTACTCCCCCTGCGATCATGAAACCTCTTCCTACAACATTCTCTCCCCCTTTGACATCAATGGCAAAGGGTAACTCCCCCTAAGACACAACCATCCTGCGGACCTGTACACACTTCCACTCCCCCTGACACACAACCGTCCTGCAGACCTGTAATATAATGAGAACTTGGGAGAATCCCAAGCTTTTGACGAAGATATTAAAATGCTTCACAAGGTAAAGGTTTAGTGAAGATATCATCAATTTGTTCTTTTGTACAAACATACTCAAGTTTGATATTATTTTCAGCGACTTGTTCTCTAACAAAATGATATTTGATCGGAATGTGTATTGTTTTTGAATGCATGACAGGATTCTTGGAGATGCTGATGGCGCTAATGTTGTCACAGAATACGGGAATAGGCTCACTGAATTGTACTTGAAGATCTTGCAAAGTTTGTTTCATCCAAAGGACTTGAGTACAACATGATGCTACTGCAATGTATTCTGCTTCCGCTGTAGATAAGGAGATTGAAGTTTTATTTTTGCTCAACCATGATACGAGACAACCACTTAGATCGAATGTTGCTCCACTAGTACTCTTACGATCATCAACGCTTCTTGCCCAATCTGCATTTGTAAAGGCTTGAATAATGAGATTATTACCCTTGGGATACCACAAGCCATATTCTTTTGTGCCCTTTAGATATCGAAGAATTATTTTGACGACAATAATATGTGATTCTTTTGGTGCTGCTTGGAATCTTGCTACTTGTCCAACTGCTTGCATAACATCCAGCCGAGAGGCTGTTACATATAGAAGACTACCAATCATAGATCTGTACAACCTCTGATCCACATCCTTAGATGAGTTGTCTATGCTCAATTTGCAACCTGTTACCATCAGAGTAAGGACAGGTTTGCAATCTTCCATTTTGAATTTCTTGAGCATTTCCTTGATGTACTTGGCTTGACATATAAATATTCCTTTCTCTTGCTGAGATATTTGAAGCCCTAAGAAGTATGTCAGCTCACCAAGTAAAGACATCTCAAACTCACTTGCATCTTTGTAGAAAAGTTCTTACTTAGTCGATCATCATTGCTACCAAATATTATATCATCCACATATACCTCAACGATTGTTAAATTATCTTTATCTATTTGTACATAAATATTGCTATCAACAATACCTTTCTTGAACCCTTGTTGACGTAGATATCCATCAAGACGAGCATACCATGCTCTGGGAGCCTGCTTGAGACCATATAGAGCCTTCTTTAACCTGCAGACATAGTCTTCTTTTTGTGATAGTAGAAAACCTTCAGGTTGTTCGATGTAAACTTTTTCTTCTAATTCTCCATTCAGAAATGCTGACTTAACATCCATTTGGTAGACTTTGATTTTTCTTGAATATGCATAGGCAAGAAACATTTGGATGGCTTCCATTCTGGCAACTGGTGTAAATGTTTTGTCGAAATCAATTCCTTCCACTTGTGCATAGCCTTTGCAAACCAATCTTGCTTTGTTTCTAGTAACCTGCCCATCTTCATTCAATTTGTTCCTGAACACCCATTTAATCCCAATGACATTTTTATCTTTTGGTCGTGGAACTAATTCCAAGGTGTTATTCTTCTCAATTTGATCCAATTCTTCATTCATAGCTGCTACCCAATGTTCATTCTAGCTGGCTTCCTCAAAACTACTAGGCTCAAAAGTTGCTAGAAAAGAAACGTGAGCTTGTTGTGATGAACAAAGCTGTCGACCTTCATTTATGTCACCAATGATTTGATTTGATGGATGGTTCATTTGAATCCACTCTTTTGTTCTCCTTGGAGGAGTTTCTTGTTGTTTTTCTGGTATATCTGGATGATCATTGTTTACTTCTTCCTCGTTGATAGTTGCTTCTTGTTCTACAATTTTATCTGTGTCTTTTTCAGCCTCTGTCTCAAGTTTCAAAGATTCTAGATCCTCATCATTACTTGCTAGAACGCCATCTTTGTCAAATGTAACATTTATGCTCTCCACTATCTGTTTTCGTCTTAGATTATAGCATTTATAGGCCTTTCTTTTGCGTGAGTAACCAACAAAGATACCTTCATCAACACGTGATTCAAACTTACCCAAATTTGGATCTTCTCTTTTGATATAACGTTTGCTTCTGAAGATTCTGAAATATTTTACATTAGCTGGTTTTCCTTTCCATAATTCATATGGAGTCTTGTTGCAATTATTTCTGAGAAGACTTCGGTTGATAATGAAGACTGTCGTATCAATTGCTTGAACCCAAAAATTTTCATCCAATTTTGAGTCCTTCAACATTGTTCTACCCATTTCCTGTATGGTTCTATTCTTTCTTTCAGCAACTCCATTTTGTTGAGGTGTTCGTGCTGTTGAAAATTGCCTTTTTATTCCATTTTCGTCACAGTATTGGTGAAATAATTTGGAAGTGAATTCTCCACCATTATCTGATCTTAAACACTTTATTTTCAAATCAGTTTCATTTTCAACCAACTCCTTGTAGATCTTAAAGCACTGAAATGCTTTAGATTTTTTCTTTAGGAAGCTGACGGCTGTCATCCTGGTATAGTCATCTATCATTAACATGAAATATAATTCTCTGTCTAAGCCTTTTGTCCTCACAGGACCACATAGATCAGTATGTATCAATTCCAATGGATGTGATGCAAAGTGTTTTTTTGTTTTAAATTGGACTTTTGTCTGCTTTCCATGCCGACATGCCTCACATGGTGTGTTGGAAGGTTTTGAGATTTTCGGCATTTCTCGTACTGCTTCCTTTTTGCTTATCCTGACAAGATTGTCAAAGTTTATGTGACCCATTCCTTTGTGCCATAACCATCTTTCATCTTCTTTAGCTAGTAAACATGCTTTAGTTGCTTCATCCAAAACATATATGTCGTTTGGAGCTCGACTTGCTGTAGCCACAATTTTACCATACCTGCCTTTCCCGATTTCACATTTTGTGGAGTTGAATAGCATTGTGTGTCCTTGATCACACATTTGTCCAACATTGAGCAGATTTTGATTCATGTTTTCGACCAATAGAACATTCTTGGATATAACATCTTTGCTTCCGAGAGTGACAGTACCTGATCCTATAACATTTGAAGATCCATCATTTCCAAAGGATATGGTTCCATCCTTCTTCTCTTTCAGAGATACAAATTTCCTTCTATCTCCAGTCATATGCGTTGAGCAACCGCTGTCAACATACCACACATCTTTATTTTTTTGAGCCTTGAGAGCGAGAGCACAATTATCAGCCTTCTTCTTCTTCCATGTTCGTTCATTCTGTGGCTTCGAAGATTCTTCTGGAGGCTTTTCAAGTCTGTAGTCTCTGTCTATGTGTCCAAAGTTCTGAAATTTGTAACATTCCATATTATTTCTTAAATTTTCAAATCTATTGACATTTCGTTGAGCCCTGGGAGGTTCATATTTGAAGAATCTCTTGGAATTGTATTGGTTCCTAGGGTACGTGTGACATTCTACAGCTTTATGACCAAATTTTCCACATGAATAACAATAGCCATGAAAAATATGTTGGTACCTGGATGAAAATATTCGTCGAGGAATCGTCTTCCAAGGATGTGCTTGCGAATCTTGTCCAATGAAGTCTACATGTATGTCAGATCTCATAGGTTCATTGTATTTTGTTGTAGAAGGTCCTGCTTCTTCTTCTTTGTAACCGAGGCCAGTTCTGTCATTGTAAGATCGTTGATTGTTGATGAGTTCTTCCAATGCTCTTGAGCTATTGGCATACTTTTGGATAGTTTTTCCCTTCTTCACTTCCTTACGCAATGAGACTACTTCGGCTTATAATGCTTCCCTTTATTGGTTGCTTTCTTCCAACTTATTTTGAAGTGACTCTTCAATACATTTGTGTTCTTCAACCTCAATTTTGAGACCTTGAACTTGTTCTTCAAGAGTATTGGAACGAATCTTCTCAGCATTGAGCTCTTTTATAAGCTTGATTGCCTCCTCATAAAATTCTTCTATGGTCAACCCTTCTTCTTCATTGTTTGATACTTCTTGTTTATTGTGCTTGGCCATAAACAATACTTTCTCATTGGCTTCTTCTTTGCTGTCACTTTCTTCATTGGATGATGAGCTATCTTCTTTAGAGAGAAAGTTCCTTTTGGATCCTTTCTTTTTGCCTTGCTTGATGAATTTCTTAAAGCATTTCTTTCATTTTGAGTTTCCATCACTTTTGTTCAGAAATTTTGCTACAAAATTCCCAACCTCACCACAGCCGAAACATATCAATGGAAGTTTACCTTTGGATTTTCCTCACTGTGTTTTAGTTCTTTTCTACAAAGTACAATATGTTCCTTATCCGAAAGACCTTCTTCATCATCTCCCTTTTCTTCACACTTGCAGGTGCATGTCTTTTCAATTGAAGGTTGTTTATCCTTATTGGTTTTCTTAGATGCAACAAACGCAGTTTCTAGATGCGAAGTACCCTCTTCTTCATCAAGTCTCATTTCATATGCTATGTGAACTCCATGTAATTCCTCTTTGCTGAGTTTGTCCAGATTTGCACTGTATTCTAAGACAGATACCTTTGGGTTGAATCTCCCTGGTAACGTTCTAAGAATCTTCCGTATAATAGTCTTCTCGTCAACTGGCTCTCCCAATCCTCCCAGAGCATTGGTTATTTCATCAACGTATTGAAAGTATGCAACAATGTTGCAATCTTCTTTCATTCTGAGTTGCTCAAATTTTGCTCTATAGATTTGAAGCTTTGATTCTTTGACATTTGAGTCACCTGCATATATATTCTCAAGCTTGTCCCATACATTTTTGGCAGCTTTAAAACCCAACACCTTATGATAAGCAGATTCAATAAGTCCACTGATAATAAAATTCATTTCTTTTGCATCATTTACCAAATTCTTCCTACCTTGTTCATCCGTGGTTGATGTAAATCCATTTTGAACCGTGTCCCATACTTCATAACCTTGCGCCAAGAGATGGACCTCCATTCTTCCTTTCCAAAGTGCATAATTATTTTCATTGAATAGAGTTACACCATTCTTGGTATGCTCCATGACCTCCTTCTAGCTGATAAACTGCTATTGAAGGAACCAAGCTCTGAAACCAATTGTTGGAAATATCAGGATAAAAGTGAATCGCATTCTTTCAATTAGAGCATTAATTAATATTCAATTATTATTAGTGTTAGTACAATGATAGCAGCAAACAAGAGGAACACAAATGCACACAGTTTTAAGGTGGAAACCCACTCCGGGAAAAAAACCACCTAATGCTTTTCTAATAATTCTTTAATATTCAACTCCAATTGAAAATAAAGCTCCAACTTCCTAGAATCTAGAAAAGCATTCTTCTCCAGCTCCCACTGTATGGACGCTCCAATGCCCGATATTCTTCAGTAGTCAACTGAATGGATGCCCCAACACCCAATGAGCTACAACTCGCCCTAGCACCACCCTACCACCCTATAGAAGAATAAAATAAGAATGGACTCCCGTACCAGGGAAAAAGGTCCACTTTACAATGATATAGAATGACGTAGAAGAATAATATATACTAGACCATAACCCCAACTTTGACACAACCACCTAATGATGATCCTAGACCTCCCAACACCACCTCTTCAACCCTTGGCAGATAGACACTAGTACAATTTGTACAATAATGCATTTACAATGACTAAGTACAATGATACCTTTATAATGATTGTATGCAGTGCTGCCCACTTGAAGACTTCATATGGTGAACTTATTGCTGCTATTATGCACCTTGGTTGCTGCTTTTTTCATGCTACCCTCTACTGCACCTTGCTTTGCTTTGTTGTTGTAGAAATTCTGGTCCTTTGCAACCCTTCACAACACATGATCTAGCTTTTTCTTGCCTTCTAGGAGCTCGATATTGAATCTGGTGTATCTCTGTTATTTCAGATTTTCAATATCTAATTTCCTCTGAGTCATCTTTCCAATGCCACAGGTCTAATCCAATTTGGATTCTTCAAGAGAGAGTTATACCCAATCTCTCACAATGCCCTAATTATGGACTGTTTCAGCAGAGCGCACTTGTACGGCGTGACACGTGTCATTGTTTCTTCATTTGTCTCTAAAATCGATAGAGAGAAAAGTACAGACTATGCATTATCTGTCACTTTTTACGGAATTCCAATCCAATACTCAGAGAGAGAGTTACGACGAATTTACCAAGGTCACTTCTTTGAGATTAATTTCAGGAGCCTGCAAAAACCCTGACTTCCACAGATCATATCTCCAAAAATATTGTGCACCTTGATCTGAGATTTTTATAGCAACTTCCTCAGGATTTCGGCTTCGCCTCATAAAATTTTTAGCTTCTGAACCTTCGTAGAAAAAAATTTAGAGCGCAAATTCCATGATGACCTATTTCAGATGGTCGAATCCCTTCCCTAAGGAGGAAATGAAAATCACAGTGTATATAAATGATTAAGTTGAGAGGGGCTTCAACAAGTGAACGTGGGAGGGATTTTAGGATCTTAAAAAATATTAATTATGACTTTTCAATGACCCATGCCCCAACCCCATTGGGTTTTAGCCCACTGACTGGGGGTACAAACTTCAAACATGAATATCTCTCAAACCGTGAAGAATTACATGTCGTGCCATATATCAAAGGAAACATCTCGACAAGTAGAAACCATAAAAAGAGTTATTCACCCAGAATATATTAATTTGGTAGGTCAAAATTCCCATGCAATATTGGCTTAGCCCTTTGTGTTGCTTGGGTTGACATCAATGACAACCGCTGATCAACAACCATTTTTGTTTGTTAAGAAGAAGGAAAACACACTCAAATTGTGTATTGATTACCAACAATTGAATAAAGTGACCATCAAGAATAGATAGACATTGTCGTGGATTGATGATTTTTTCAATCAATTAAGAGGAGCAACAAGCTTATCCAAAATTGATTTGGGATCGGGCTATCACCAATTGCATATAAAGGATGAGGATATCCATAAAAAAACCTTTAGAGCAAGGTATGGATGTTTTGAATTTTTGTTAGTGCCTTTTGGGCTTACCAATGCACTTGCAACTTTCATGTGCCATATGAACAATGTGTTGTGCCCTTATTTGGATAAGTTTGTCATAGCCTTCGTGGATGAAATTTTTGTCTATTGAAAGACCAAGGAGGAGCATGAAGAGCATTTGGACATAGTAATACAGTTTTAAAGAGAACATAAGCTTTATGAAAATATTATTAAATGTAATTTCTTTCGGTCACAAATTCATTACTTAGGACACATTGTCTCAAGAGAGGGAGTAGCACTTGATCTAGAGAAGTTTGAGGCTATTATGGAATGGAAAACACCTAGAAATGTGGACGAAGTTAGGTAATTTATGTGACAAACAAGGTATTATAGGAGATTTGTTAAGAATTTCTCCAAGATTGAAAGTCGAATTACTGCTCTTCAAAATAAAGGAAAGAAGTTTGAGTGGACAATTGACCGTGCAACAAGATTTGATTAGTTGAAGTTGTTGTTGACTAACAAACTAGTATTAAGAATTATAAACCTAGAGAAGGATTTTTTGGTTTGCACAGATGCCTACAAAGAAGGACTTGTTGGAATCTTGATGTAGGAAGGACAGGTAGTATTCTATGAATCTTGAAAGTTAAATGAGCATGAGCATAATTATGTGTCTCATGATTTGGAATTGGTTGCCATCATACATGTCCTAAAAATGTGGAGACAATACCTCCTTGGTATAAAGTTTACTTTGATGACTAATCATGGAGGGTTGAAGTATTTATTTAGCAACCCAAGTTATATGCAAGGCAAGCTAGATGGTTGGCTATGCTCAACGTGTTTGACTTTGAAATTAAATATATAAAAGGCAAGGAGAATAGAGTGGTTGATGCACTCAACAAGACATTGCAATTAAACCAATTAGCAACCATAAGTTCCTACGAAATTTATCTTGAAGAAAATATCAAAAACTTTGGGCAATAAGACAAAAAGTATCAACAATTAAAAGAGAAACCACAAGAAGGCTCTCAGGGAAATGAAGATAAGGATTGTTGCCTTAAAGAAAAAGGACTAATTAAATTCAAAAGAATAACTTGTATACCAAACAACAGTGACTTGAATAAATAGAAGCAACTCATATTAAAATAGTTTCATGCTAAGTCATATTCTGCCACCCAGGTTACCATAAGATGTTTACAACCATTAGTAAATTTTATTATGGCCTAATTTAAAAAGGGAGGTGGCAGATTTTATTTCCAAATGCATAGCATCCTAGCAAGTAAAGGTTGAGTGTAAGCACCCAGGTGGTTTATTACAGCCCATTCTTGTTCCAGAATGGAAGTGGGAAGGGATTTCTATGATTTTATTACAAGGCTTCCCAAGACTCCAAAAAAACATGATGCAATCACGGTAATGGTAAACATTTTGAGCAAGGTGGCTCACTTCTTGACTATTAAATCTACAAATTCAGCTAGTGAGGTGGCATAAATTTTCATAAAGGAAATTGTAAGACTACATGGACTTCCCAAGAAAATTATCTCAGATAGAGATGCCAAATCCACTTTGAAATTTTGAGGAAAATTATTTGCAGGATTGGGAATCGAGCTACCATTCAACACAACATATCATCCTTAGATCGATGAAAAACCAGAGAGAATAAACATAATTCTTGAAGACATGGTAAGAATGTATGTAATTCCCCAGCCTGAGAAGTGTGAATAGTTCCTTCCACTTGTGGAATTCACATACAATAATGGGTATCCAAAATTTCTAAAAATGGTCCCATTTGAAGCACTTTATGGGAGGGGTTGTAACACTCCTATCAATTGGAGCGATCCAGTGAAAAGATTCCTCATTGGGAATGATATGTTGAAATACATGGAGTAGGAAATTCAAGCCATCAAATGAAATTTAAAAGTGGCACAGGACAGGCAGAAAAGCTATGTAGACTAGCAGAGTGCACAAATAGTTCCAAGTAGAGGAACATGTATTCCTATGAGTTAGACCCAAGAAGAGCTCTTTGAAATTTGGATCATGCACAAAGATGGAACCACAGTTTTGTGGGCCATTTGAAGTGCTCGAAAGGATAGGGCTAGTGGCCTATTGTTAGAAAATTATATATTATGGAGCAATGCAACACATAAAATATGCGGAAAATACAAGCACACAAAACACATAAAACCAGAGAGACACAGATATACGTGGTTCACCCAGTTTGGGTTATGTCCACCCCGAACAGCCAGTCCTTTCTTTCTATTATCCAGAAAAATGAAGAGACAAAACCTATAGTAGATCCACTGTAATATCCTTTGTTCTCTCTCATAGTCTCCCTCTCTATTTCTCGTTCCGAGAATACACATACAATACACAGTCGCAATATAATAGCCTCATATAAGCGAGGGGTTGCCTTCTAGGGCAAATTACCCTAAACTAAACATAAATTCTACCGTCAGATCATCCGCCTAATGAACAGCCCAGATTGAATAGAAATTACTATACTTTTACAAGGCAATTTTACATCCGTTTTTAGCTTCGGGGGCGCTGCCCCCAAAACCCCCGTCGTAGTGACCGCCGGGACTTCCTACCCCACGTGAGGACAAGTCCCCCTCGCACCCCCCGCTGCAAGGGTGTAGCTCGGGGTATACATCTAGCTAAACACAAGGATCTCTGAATTAGGATGAAAATCAGGCTCCACACCCAACAATATCCCACTTGGAGACTGATTGTAGCAACTCCACCGCTATTTCATTTTCTGGACAATGACTCCTCTTTGGACCTGGTTGTTTCTCATCTTCATCATCATCCTTGAAGACCAATTGAAACTGAGCACATTCTTAGTTTCTCTCTGGTTACAACTTTTGTTAGCATATCTGCAGGATTATGGCTAGTGTGTATCTTTTCCAGCTTCAACTCTCCATCTTCCAATACTAACCGTATGAAATGTACTTGAGATGTATGTGTTTAGTCCCGGAATGAAATGTTGAAAGTTCTTTGCAAGATGAATGGCACTTTGGCTATCACTGTATAACGTGCCCATATCATGCTCCTTACCCAATTCATCCATAAACCTTTGTAACCAAATAATTTCTTTACTAGCCTCTGTAGTAGCAACATACTCTGCTTCTGTTGTTGAAAGTGCAACAACACTTTGGGTTTTTGAAACCCAACTAATATTTGTTCCACCTACAGTAAATACATATCCTGTAGTGCTCCTCTTGTTATCTTTGTCACCTACCATATCTGCATCAACATATCCCTGTAGAGAAATGTTTGAACCACCAAAGCATAATGTTTGATTTGTGGTACCTCTCAAATATCCGAGAATCCATTTCACTACCATCCAATGTTCTTTTCCTGGATTGTTCATGTACCTACTTACAACTCCCACTGCATGTGCAATATCAGGCCTTGTGCAGACCATTGCATACATTAAGCTTCCAACTGTTGATGCATATGGAACTTTAGACATATAATCCATGTCTTCTTGGGTCTTTGGGCACATCTCCTTACCAAGTTTGAAATGGCTAGCAAAAGGTGTACTAACTCGTTTTGCATTGTTCTTATTAAATCTTTTCAACACCTTTTTTATGTACTCATTTTGAAACAGTGTTACTTTTCGATTTTTCCTATCTCTGGTTATTCTCGTACCAAGGATCTATTTTGCAACTCCCAAATCCTTCATTGCAAATGAATTTGCCAATTTTTGTTTGAGCACATTTATTTCCTGCACGTTAGACACTACAACAAGCATGTCATCTACATACAATAACAATATAATATAGCTGCCATCATTTTTCTTTTTCAGATAAACATAATGATCAGAGTGACATCCAGTATAACCTTGTTCAGACATAAACTTGTCAAATTTTAGATACCACTGCCTGCAATGGCTTTAAGCCATATGCTTCTTCTTTAACTCCGTACACCACTTTTCTTTCCCTTTGACTCTACATCCTTCTCGTTGCCGCATGTATATCTCTTCTCCAAATCTCCATAAAGAAAGCATGGTTTGACATCTAACCGTTTCCAGAGCGGAATCTTCCGCACCTACAAGACTAAAAATAGTTCTGATTGAAGTTATCTTAACAACAACAGAAAATATTTCATCAAATTCAATACCTTTCTTCTGTGCAAACCCCTTCACCACAAGTCTAGCTTTGTACCTTTGTTTTCCTCCATCTTCTTCATTCAGCCTGTAAACCCATTTATTCTGCAATGTAGTTTTACTTGCAGACAACCTGACTAAGTCCCAAGTCTGATTATGCATTAAGGAGTCCATCTCTTCTTCCATGGCTAGCACCCACTTCTTCCTGCTTTCAACTTGCATTTCTTCTTCATAACATTCAAGTTCACTAGAATCAGTCAACAATAAATAATATAATGAAGGAGAGCATCATTTAGGGGGTCTACTTATCCTGGTAGATCTTATAACACTACTTTCAGGTGTTTGAGGTGTCTGTTGCTGTTGAGGTGGTCATTATGTCACGGTTGTTGATTATTATTATTTTCAATGTCCTTTAATTTTTCAAAGTTTATCTCATCAAGAACCGTGTACTCGCTTTCTTTTTCCTGTCCCCGTAACCGATTCTTACAGCTCTGTCTCTACAATGATTTTGTGATTTTCATAATCATATAAGAGATAACCAAAATCATTAACACCATTTTCTAATAAAGGTACATTTCTTTGATTTTGCCTCAAGCTTTGTTCTATTTTCTTTATTAACATGGACAAAGGCCTCACAACTAAAAGGCTTTAAAAAAGAGTAGTTTACCTTTTTACCTGTCCATGCTTCCTCTAGAATACCACCATCCAAGCAACTTGAAGGCCCTATGTTTATTAGATAAACATCAGTATCTACAACATCTACCCAAAATTGTAAAGGTAATACTGCATGAAATCTCATTCACCTTGCACGCTCCATGATTGTTCTGTTCATCCTTTCTGACACACCATTTTCTTGTGGTACCTGGAACCGGCTTCTCTCTACGAATTCCATGCTCGAATGCGCACCTATCAAACTCTTTTCACGCAATATTTACCTCCATTGTCTGATCTGAAACATTTCAACTTCTTTCCTTTCTCAATCTCCACCAAAGCTTTCCATTTCTTGAAAGGATCAAATACATCAGATTTATTTTGAATACAATAAATCCAATTTTTTCTAGTTGCATCATCAATAAATGTAACATAATAGCGAGAGCCACCAAGATATGATACCTGAGCAGGTCCCCATACATTTGTATGCATAAGCTCCAATTTTTCGCTCTTCTTTTCTTTCCCAACTCTGAGAAATCCGACTCTCTTTTGTTTTCCATAAATGCAATTTTCACAAAAATCCAAACCAACATTCTTCAGACCTGGAAACAAATTTCTTGAGTGAAGAATCTTCATCCCCTTCTCACTCATGTGTGCCTTGTCAAGGATGCCATAATGTTGCATTTGCTCCTTGAAGAAGCACAATGTAGTTAGAAATACCATTGCATAAATACAATGTACCAACCTTTTCTCCTTTTGCTATTACCAGGGCTCCTTTCGTGACCTTGCTGGGGTTTTAGACAAGGAAAGTTGTCACACAACCTTCACCGCCTAATCGCCCGTTGAAATCAGATTTTTCTCCAGATCTGGAACATGCCTTACCTCCTTTAATAGCCATTGGTTTCCATTCCGTTGTTTTACAAGAACCTTACCCATTCCAACAATTTTACAGGGTTTATCATCACCCAAACGGACTTGTCCAAAATCTCCTTGAACATAGTCATGAAAATATTTCTTATCAGGTGTGGCATGGAATGAGGCCCCTGAATCTACAACCCAAGAATCAATAACATTTTCCAAAGAAAGAATCAAAGCATCTTGTAACACATCACCTGTCACATTTGCTTCATGATTGTTTTCTTGCTGTGTGTCTCCTTCTTTTCCCTTCCGAGAACTACAATCTTTCTTTAGGTGTCCTTTCTTTCCGCATTTCCAGCACACTATCCCTGATATGGACTTGGATCTACCTTTCCTTGATTTACTGCGATATCCCGGGCTCTTTCCTCTTTCCATTCTTCTTCCTCTAGAATTTGCACTCAAAGCATTACCTGATGTCTCACCGGAGCTTTTTCGTCGCATTTCCTCGCTAAGGATAGCACCGACAACATCATCAAAATTGAAAGTACTAGATCGAGAGACAGAGTTACTAATGGCCATTACTAAACCATTCCAACTCTCCGGCAATGAGCACAAGAATAACAGAGCTCTAAATTCATCATCAAAGTTTACCCCTACATAACTTAACTGACTGGTAACTGTATTAAAATCATTTAAATGGTTTGCAACAGATCCACCTTCTGACATCTTCATATTAAATAGTCGTTTCATAAGAAATACCTTGTTTGAGGCCGAGGGTTTTTCATATAGTTTCGCCAACGTCTGCATCAAACCCTCTGTTGTTGTTTCCTTCGAAATATTGAAGGCGACTGATGCTGCAAGACACAACCGTACTGTTCTGAGTGCCTTTCTATCGAGAATGTTCCATTCTGTGTCTGTCATGGCCGCCGACTTCTTTCTTTTTCTGCTCAATGGTAGGTACATATCTTTCTGATACAGATAATCTTCCATCTGCATCTTCCACAGCAGAAAGTTTTGGCCGTTAAATTTCTTGACCCTAAACTTACCATCTTCTGCCATTGCTCCCACTCGAACCAGGAACCCTTCTTTCCTATGAGTTTATCAGCCAAATATACCTTTGGCTCTGATACCAGTTGTTAGAAAATTATATATTATGGAGAAATGCAACACATAAAATATGCGGAAAAATACAAGCACACAAAACACATAAAAAACAGAGAGACACAGATATACGTGGTTCACCCAGTTTGGGCTACGTCCACCCCGAACAGCCAGTCCTTCCTTTCTATTATCCAGCAAAAATGAAGAGACAAAACCTACAGCAGATCCGCTGTAATATCCTCTGTTCTCTCTCACAGTCTCCCTCTCTGTTTTTCCCGCTTAGAGAATACGCATACATAAGATACAATACATACCGCAATACAATTCCCCCCATAAAGCAAGGTTGCTCTCTTTTAGGCAAAACCCTAAACTAAACATGGTTCCCATCATCAAATCATCGGTCAACAACGACTCCGCATTGACTAGAAATTACTATACTTTACAAGGCAATTTTACAGCAGAAAAGCGTATTTCCAGGCGCCTTTCGCCCTGAAAACGCCCGCGCGCCCGGTTAGCCCCCCAGAGCCCCAGGGGACGGGGTCCTCCTCGCACTCCCCCCCCGCTACAAGGGTGTACAGTTTTCCTAGGGTATACATCCAGCTAAAACAAGGATCTCTGAATCAGGATGAAAATCAGGCTCCATACCCAACACCTATAGGATGGCCTTGCCTCCATCAATTAGAGTACATTATGTTTTCCATGTTTCATTGCTTAAAATACATGTACAAGATGCTAATAATGTAATTTATTGGTCTATGTTACAGGTAGAAACAGAGGGAGAGTTTTAACTAGAACGTCTTTGCATCCTGGATCGGAGGCAGCTCATGATCCAGAACCAAGTAATAGAGCAAGTCAAAGTGCAGTGGAGGCACTTTGGGATCAGGGAAGCCACATGGGAAATGATTGACCTGATGCAATCAACATATCCTTTCTTATTTGTTGAGTAAACCAAATTAATGTAAATAAATTGTAAACGTTGAAAAAATATGAGTATTTAAAGCTCCATAATCAACAATGCTTGGCCTAAAGCATGATTTGTTGTACATGGTTGTTGAAGATTAGTGATGTTTTTCCCCCCCAAGGGGGAGGTTACTTTGACATCCCATGGTTAATATTTCACCCACTGTAAATAATTGTAATTATTTAAATGGTTGAAAGAGGGACACTCATTCCATTGCCGGAGGGAAATTTTGTTTTAAATATCAGTTTTGGTTGGTTTAAATAATCTTAATGGGATGGTTGTGCAATAAGTTTAACCAACACGAAAAGGATAGGCCAAAGTGTCCTTAGCCTCTAACAACAAAAAGAAAAGACAAAGTATTCAATATTGGAATGGGTTTCATTGTCTAAGGAATGGACTGCATGGAAACTTGGAAAAGGATGGATGGTTGGTTAGTTAAATAGAACATGCATTCACATGCTCTCTCTCTCACTCACAAGGGCACATATGCACATGCAGAGAGAATAATATCTTTGAAGGCGCGCACAAATAGTGGACGAAAAACACGTAGAGAACATTATGGTAAGAAAAAGGAAACTCCTCCAAGGGTGTAGGTGAGAATGCGGACAAAGAAACAACCATAACTCATTGTTTTTAAGTGTTAGAGATATTAAAATCTATTTGAAGAATCTTCATTGAGGCTTGTTGGGTGAAAAAATTATAGTGAGCTATGCCTTGCCCTGTGGATGAAGAAACACTAGAAGTTTGTGAATTGATGAACCGTTGAATAGGAGAGAAGTGCCCAGGTACTTGGGAAGTTGATGAACCATTAGGTGATGAAAACTCTGGTGCTTGCTCTTACTAATGAATTATCTGGAAAATAGGGATTCTATGCTCTTGTAGTAACTTATCCATTGATGAAACTTCCTTTATTGTGAAATCCCTTCTCCTAAAAGTGAATTGAACTCTTTGTACTATGGTATCATGGCATGGATGTTCACCATGTATGAAAATTAGAAAGAGACTAAGTGGAAGTTTGTGTAGCTGGTGGATGAAGTCAGAGTGGCCTTGTGGTATCCCGTTTCATTTTTTCATTAGTTGAAGTTTTCCCTTAGAAAGCACTCCTCCTTAAGCTTTGGAACCTGGCTCTGGGGTGATAGCTACAAGTAACAATGGTTACAACTTGTCTATGGTTGGGTGGGGAGTTGAAGTCCCAATCTCAGTTGCAAGCTTATTTTCCACATGAGATGAGTATTTAATTATGCTCATGATGTTTGAATGACATGTACATGTGCATGGTAATGGATAAATGGTCCTGTTGACATTAAGGAATGCAATTTTTTGCGTGTTAATGGATATTAAATTCCCCGTATGCATGTATGAGGAATGGTTGAATTCTTGTAAGTGTTATGTGAGCATAAACTATCATGTTTCTTTCACAAAATTGATGAATACGATATGTTGGACTGCTTGTTAATTTTTTTCTCTATGTATGTGATTTTATTAATTATAAGAAGCGTGTTTATGTGTTGTGTGAGGGAGGTGCTTGAGTTCCTTGTGATTATGAAGAAATGCACATTCAATAAGTGCATCTTTTAGTGATTCAGTTGAATGTGATAACATTTATGTAAAACCAGGAAGGAATGTCGGAAAAAAATTCATGTGTGAAAAAAACTCACCAAACGGGCTTGAATTTTTTGTTAGAACATCCAAGTCGAGGGTTAGGCTAGTCGATCGTGTTGGTCACGTCAGGTCCCAGAGACAAGTCAGACTTGAAGTAAGTTGGGTATGGTTTTCTAGTTGGGGCTCGGGTTAGGTTGGGCCCTTGGTGTTGTCATTTGTTCGAGTGAGTTAGCAAGGTTGAGGTCGAGAGTTGATCGACTAGGTCGAGTTAGGGCTCTGGCCCAATTACAATTGTTTTTATTCGCCAAAAAGGTCGACATATAACTATTCAGAGGATCCACATGGATTCGTCCACAATGGTAGAGCGGATGCATAAGGCACAACGCGTGCTATTATGTGATTGCAACTTGGGAATCATTGATTGCGTGGCAAGTTGTAACTAGCCTATCTTGAATGGTCGCATCTTTTTATCCGTAAGTCGGATCGAGGTCAAATTACTGGAAAGGTCTTGAAGAGATGAACACAACGATGTTATCCATTTTAAGTTCCAAAGTATTTGGAAAAGAGTGAAATTTTAGTATCCATTTTCATAATGGGACCATGGAGATTAGGTCAACATCATAGCTACCTCCTTCTAACCTTCATTTTGGGCTGGGATTAGAAAGGGTACATTATGTGTGTGTGTGTGTGTGTGAGAGAGAGAGAGAGAGAGAGAGAAATATATAAAAGATATGATTTATAGTAATATAACATATATAAATTAAAATAATAATAATTCATATTGGTAACTCTGATATTTCAGTTTAGTTAATAAATATATTAAAATTTAATACCTGTGACATAATCTCTCTATTTAATCTATTATATAAGCATCACATTAAAAAATTAAATAGAAAATTATAAAGGATATGAAATAAAAATGTCATGTGTATATGTATATAACTATAAGATCTTTAATTCCCCCCGGATGTGGGTGAAATAACTGACACGCTTGAAAATCACATCTCACACACCCTGGAAGAGGGAGATCTTCTGCGCAGAGCCTCACATGTTGCGGATCCTCAAACCGTTAGCCATCTGCACGAGACTTACAGAATCAAGAATGATGACGAGATGATGGGAACTGTATCACCCTGTCCAGAGCATCCCTTTGCATCTACCACCATAAATGATCATCATGATTAATCGGTATAGCAGCCATCCCCCTTCCCTCCAGCCTGCTCAGGTGATCAATCATTGCATGCAACTGTGTGCGAGGCCTACTCATTGCTATCCTCCTCGCACACATTCTAGCCCCTTTAAAAGGATGAGCTCTCAACCCTGTTCAACCCACAGTATTTTACCTCTGCCTACCGCTTCTCTACCTCTGCTCTAGCATGTCCATGACTTCAGCAGGCTACGAAGCCCTCTTCTTAGCGTTGCGCCACGCAGTCCCTTCTAGGCTACTACATCCCTTTCTTCGCACTTCTCCCCTAGCTATTCCGACCCCTTGAGCCCCAGCACTGCTTGCCCTATTGTGTATCTGTCCTTGGACACCTCCCCCCTGCCTCATCACGCAATGGCTCCCAGAATTTTCCAAAGAAATATCTGAGGCGGACTACGAGGGGCTCTCCCTGGCTGCTATCACTGTGGCAAGGACAATCTACTAGAATCAATGGAAGGCTCCTCCTTCAGCTCTTTTGCGCGTCAGAGCCCTGATCCTGAGAAGGAGGAAGCAGCCCCTGGGAAAGCTGCGTAGAGAGGTAGGCGCAGCATGTGGAAGTCCACCATCACTCCCTAGATGCACCCCCTGTACTGCAAGACTGACCTGCTGCTAGTTCAGGAGAAGGAAGATGATGATTTAGACATATGGTTGATGGATTCCAATGGCAACTAGACGCGTGTCCCTGACGGCGTAGATCCGGACTCCCCCGTCCTCTGTGCACCGGTCCACAAACCCAGGCGTACAGTGGCAGATTCGGAGGAAGCTGCTGCGCATGCACCCACTTTCCCCATTGAGGAGGAGGTCCCCAACAATGATGATGAAGATGAAAAGTGAGGCCTGCATAGCTGCACAACTCTTCCATGTTTTTTATCAAGCTTGCCATCAGTGCTTTTTTGCTTCTGCATATTTCGTGCTACTTAGATACACTAGCACTACTGCGCATAATGTAATTTTTAGTTTTAAGTTTTGTTTGGGCTAGTTTCCTCCTCTGAGGCAGCCCCGAAACTGAATCACCAAGGTTGGGATTGGCTAAGCACAGCTTGCCAACCCAGCATGTAGCATATGTATTTCTTTGTTTTCGAATTAATAGAATAGCCTCACTTACCAAAAAAAAAACTATAAGATCTTTAATTGAATTAAAAATGAGAATATATATATATATATATATATATATATGAGAAATTTATATAAAACACACAAAATATTATGAAAAATTAACATAAATCGATTTAAACTCAAATTTATTAAAAAATGAGAAGCCTCAAATTTCTAGACATTCTCTTTCGTTTTACATTCAAACAGAGGTTTGCACTAGGAGATATTTGATCCCTCTCAATGCTTAATAAATCCCAAGGTAAAATGAATCCTCTCACTTTTAATAAATCTTCATTTAAATGAATCTATACTGATTGTAAAAATGATTCTTCGTAATAATCTCTTAACTTTAATTAACCTCTCATTTGATAAGAATAGTGGAACTTCTTTTATTTGCCATTTATTTCCTCACTTTTATGCAATGCATAAGTTTGAAATATTGTTTTCCTTATTTAATTATTTTATATATTTTTAATTAATTTTTATTAATTATTAATAATATATTATAAACGTATGTATATTTTTATTTGTTTCTAAACATGTATATATGGATTACGTCATTACCAACTAACCATTATATATATATATATATATATATATATATAGACACACACACACACACAAAGTGGGAAACCCTGTCATAACTCAGCTGTCAAGCTAATAGTGGGGACAATCATCATTATATACTATCACAACTTGTTGGTGGTCCGTAGTGGGGCAGGATTTCCTTATGTCCGAGGAAGATGAGTTCTTGGCCAAGAAGAAGCAGTTTTAAGGCATGCTCTAGACCTAGATACACATAGTCCTTATATATATATATATATATGTTGAAATTGAGGATATGGTCCATAGTGTAATTATAAACATTGTGTATTTAATTACTTTACAAATAAATAGATATGTTTGTATTTTTTTTAAATGATTATTAGTTATTAAAATTATTTTAAATAGGTCCATGGGGGGTAGCTCAATTGGAAATCACCATGTTATGAAGTATTAAGTAAACAATGAGATTCAAGGTTCCAATCCTCGTGGATCAAACCAACAAAAAGAAATATTATAAATATAATATTTGTAATAAAGATATAACTTGTATACTCTAATGGAAATATTGGAGTGTGTGTCCAACAAGAGAGGGAAGAAGGTTCACCACCCCATCACCAACCCAAGCATTAGATAGGGGTTGGCATGGCCAACTATCCCCATGCAATCTCACATTTTTACGAGTTATGATGACATAGAGCATTAAACTAGAAACTTAAGAGACCACCGCTTCTTCCTGACATTGTTGGAGTTCCCTTGTTGTTTTTTGGAGACTTCACTGCAACACTAGGTTGCTTGTGGGATATTTCCTCCATTGCAACTAAAATTATGTTATGTCTGTGAAGCAAGGCCCAAACCCTCTTAGTAAGGCCTTTTGAGTTTCTTTCCTTATAGTTGGTTGGATTCTCTACAAATTCAAATGGTCGTGAGGGGGAATGCAGTTGGTTGAAGTGATAGTTGGTGTAGGGATGGTACCAGGATTCCATTGGGGTCTTTTGGAATATCTCTACCCCAGGGTTATTGGTAAAATTATTTAATTTTGATTCCTCTTTTAGTATTGCAATTATAGTGTTATGGTTATGGTTTTTTGGTTTAGGAAATCAATCTTGTCCCCTTAGGAAAATACATCATTTTGTTGTTTTTTGTGGGGAGACTACTTGGATCTTCTACAACTAAAGGAGGACCCTCCGTTGTCTAATCTTGTTCCCTACCCATCCTTGGAATTTCCCCGACTCTAGTTGCACTTGACCTCCCTGCTCCTAATGCTCTTCTTCCTACATTTTGTGTGTGGGCTCCCATCTAGTCTTCATTCTTCTGCCATCCTCTTATCTTCTAGGTTACAATTGGTTGGGATGTAGCATTTCCCTAGTGCCATGTTGCGTAAATTCATGCCCAAAATGTGAATATAGTGGCCGAGGTCCTATCGGTATGCCTTCAGCATAGTATCAGGCTTAATTTGCAACGAAAATTTACCATTCAACCATCCCTCATAAATTTAGGATGAAATTTGCCTACTCGAAGCTTGCGCGATTCGAGACTCGAATGTCCATTCAAACTCAGAGGTGTAGGCTGAAGTTTTTGATTGGGTCTCAGATCCTGGACATACTAAGGTTCACATGAAGCAATACTTCCACTCCATCACTCTGTATTGGCAGATGAAAATAATGTTGGGTCCGATCATTAAGGAAAAGTAGGAGAATTGAAATTAAATCATTGTTCATCTCAAAGATATTCTATGGGTCCAAAAGCATTTTTTCTCTTGCTTCTTCAGCCTGGATGCTCAAATATCACATATTGAGATGCATCTTCAGTGTAGGAGATAGTCCCCAACAGGGGCAAGCACATAAGACCCTGCCCCTGGTACTTCTTCTGAGGAATGATGAACACCCAAGTTCATTTGATTTTATTTTTATGTCTTATAAATTTCCTTATACTATTGTTTATGTCTTACACTTGTGGCTTGTATGCAATACCCAACTGATATTTTGTGACCTCCATGAGAACTTTTCCAAACAGCTGTCGTGGCATAGTAATAGTTATGTTATAGATTTAATTTGATGTATTTTCATAGACAAAGAAAACCTTCAAGTATTTTCATTATTGATGATCGAGTTTCCTTTATAATAAAACAAAACAGTAAAATTGTCATTATTATATAACTAAATTATGACTTAATAAAAGCCAACAAATTAAATATATGGAAAACTATGCAAATTATTAAATTCCAAGTAAAATTGTGAATGCAAACATATGTTTTAAGGTTACCATTTATATGCCTACTAAATTTAGAATTGCACTTTAAGTATTATATTTTAATTATTTTAAATAAAAATACAAAAGCTATATATAAAACTATAATTTAGTGACCAAAGTCAAATGCCACATTCAATCTCGATTAAAATTTAAAATCAGTTTCTTAAAAATGTGCTTTTAAGTATTATATTTTATTAATTTATATATATATATATATAATTAAAGTCAATGACACATTCAATAATGGATTAAAATTTAAAAATGTGTTTAAATAATTGAACATAGTTTTTTTTTAATGAATTTGTGTGCGATGTTTATATTAACAGTTAAAGTTTAGGGTATTAATTTATTATTGAAAAATTGTTGGGTACGATTTTTTTTAACTTGGGTAGGACTACATCTTCATCATCATGTCTAAATACATCACTTTGATCGGGCAGGGATTGAAATGATGACTTCACATCAAGGAGTGTCTTAATAACGCACCCAATCACCATCTATCCAAGACCTTGTGGACAAGTAAAATTATTATTATTTAAATTTTAAATTTATTGAAATTTTAAAAAATATTGAAAATAACACATTTCAAAATGTTATAATTTATTGTTTTTAATAATTTATATTTAAATTTAAGAAATAAAATTAATTATATATATATATAGAGCTTTGAGGGATAGTTTACTTGGTTAAAAGAAATAAGTTTATAATTTTAATTCATTTATATATATATATATATATATATATATATATATATATATATATATATATATTTATATATATTTGTTTAAGTTTATAATTTTAATTCATTTATAAGAAATTCGTTTATAATTTTAATTCATTTATTGGTGTTTTATTTTTTATTTTTAAACGTATTATATTTATACCTACAAAATTTTAATTTCAAAAGAACCATATTTATTATTAATATTTTAATTATATTTTAATAACAAATTATTGAAAATACTATTTAAAAAAAGAAAACAACAAACATTTTATTTTCATTTTTCCCTAATAAAAAATCACATTAAATTATGGAAATATCATATTTAAATGTAATTTTAAAAAATTATATTATTTTGTCTACTAGGCCTTAGATAGACGGTGATCGGGTGCTCTGTTAAGACACTCCTTGATGTGAAGTCACCAGTGCAATTCCCGCCCCGATCGGGGTGATATATTGGACATAATGAAGATGTAGTCCTATCAAGCTTACAAAAAAAAAAAAAAACATTATATTATTTTAATAATTAAGCATTATGTTTAACATATAAACAAAAATATAATATAAACCAACCTATATTAATTTTAACCCTAGATTTATCAAGTGTCGAGAGGATCGAATCTCTTGAGGTGTAACCTCTTCTTTTAGTGCAAAACTTGAGAAAAGGTTTTCACCTTGAGAGATTTGATCCCTCTTGTTGCTTGATAGATCTGGGGTTAAGATGGATCTAGGCTGGTTTCAGTCACGTGGGGCCATGGAAAATTTGTTGAACACATGATCAATATGATCATTTTAAATATGTTAAATACATATAATATTAATTTGATCATTTTAATCTAGGCATTCATTTGATTAGAAAGTTACGACGTTGAATGATGGAAAAAGCAAAAAATAATATTGTAAACAATTACAAATAGTTTATGATGTGATCAATCCAATCTCTCTTCTTCTATTTTTCTTATAGTCACACATGCTACTTTTTCCCTGGACCTATCAAAAACCGAGAGGGATCAAATATCTCGAGATACATACCTCTTTTTTTTTAGTGCAAAACTTGAGTAAAGGTTTGCACCTTGAGAGATTTTATTCCTATTGGTGCTTGGTGATCGGGTGCTCTGTTAAGACACTCCTTGATGTGAAGTCACCAGTGCAATTCCCACCCCGATCGGGGTGATATATTGGACATAATGAAGATGTAGTCCTATCAAGCTTACAAAAAAAAAACATTATATTATTTTAATAATTAAGCATTATGTTTAACATATAAACAAAAATATAATATAAACCAACCTATATTAATTTTAACCCTAGATTTATCAAGCGTCGAGAGGATCGAATCTCTTGAGGTGTAATCCTCTTCTTTTAGTGCAAAACATGAGAAAAGGTTTTCACCTTGAGAGATTTGATCCCTCTTGTTGTTTGATAGATCCGGGGTTAAGATGGATCTAGGCTGGTTTCAGTTGGGTGGGGCCATGGAAAATTTGTTGAAGACATGATCAATATGATCATTTTAAATATGTTAAATACATATAATATTAATTTGATCATTTTAATATAGGCATTCATTTGATTACAAAGTTACGACGTTGAATGATGGAAAAAGCAAAAAATAATATTGTAAACAATTACAAATAGTTTACGATGTGATCAATCCAATCTCTCTTCTTCTATTTTTCTTATAGTCACACATGCTACTTTTTCCCTGGACCTATCAAAAATCTGGAGGGATCAAATATCTCGAGATACATACCTCTTCTTTTTTTTAGTGCAAAACTTGAGTAAAGATTTGCACCTTGAGAGATTTTATTCCTATTGGTGCTTGATAGATCCAGAGTTAAGATGGATCTATACCGATTTCAATCGTGTGAGGCCACACAAAATTTTTCAAACATATGATTAATGTAATCATATTAAATATGTCAAAGATTAATTGATTTTCCTTAACTTCTATATATCATGAACATTGGACATGTATTCTTATTAAATACCTAAACTCTAGCATATGACTCCTCACATAGATGACACATTTGAACTTGAGGTAATTGGTAAATCCTATCATGAATTTTCGATGTGCAATATTCATATTAGCGAGACTTACGAGTTGAGTTTGGGCATAGATATATTTTAAACATATTTTCTCATAGGATTTCGTTAGCATATTCAAGTATGTTTGAGTTGGTTGAATATTTTTTTCTATGTCGATATGTTCTTTATTTTATGTTAGATCTAAGACTTTTGTGATCCATATATTCTTTATGCTCTTCAGTTGTCATTTCCTCAACTTTTTTTTGTTGATTTCCTCTTTGTTGTGTATTTTCTTGTATTCTTTTCTCTTGACACTCTTCAATTGTCATTTGTTATGACATTATTGGTCCTTATGGTCTTTGATATACTCTTTTTCATTTAATTTTTTCTTTCACCTAATCTTATGGTTGTCTAATTGCCATTTGTTGTGACTATATTTATTGATATGCTCTTTGTTGCTCCCTTTGTTGTTGACACTCTCCAATTATCATTTTTTGTGCCTTTTTTGCTCCCTTTGTTGTTGACACTCCTCAATTATCATTTCTTTTGTCTTTCTCTATCAACTTAGGCTTTGTTGTCCATTTTTATTTTAGATGGATCCAGACAAATGATTAAGATGAACCTATGCTTTTTGTTATTCATTTATGTTTAGTATGGATCTAGGTTGATAATTACTACGACAAAAAAAATAATGCACGACATCAATAATTACTTTGTGCGTACACTAAAATCAATGGACACTATGAATCTAATTATTGTGAAAGTAACACATATCATCCATCTATTTTCATCAAATCAGAAATTAACATCTACACTGAAATTAATGCATCTAATGCAAATCGAATTAGAAATCAACTTTTACATTGAAATCAATGCATCCTTAGTTGCCATTTCTTGTGCCTTTCCCAATTGAATTGCTCTTTATTGTTCATTTTTATTTAAGACGGATTTAGGCTCTTTGTTTTTCATTTCTATTTAATATGGATTGATTATTATAAGACATAAAACAATGCACATCATCCATATAGTTACATCAAATAAAACATTAACATCTACATTGAAATCAATGCATGTAGTGTAAACAATCAAATAGGATTAGAAATCACAACTAAGACCAATGCATCAAGTGAAATCAATCAAATATGATTAGAAATCAACATATACACTAAAATAAATGCATCAAGTTGATCCAAATTTATGAAGGAACAAAATGAAATACATATATAAAAATAAACACGGAGCTACAACGAAAATAAAACTTCAATTCATTAATAACAAAGTACTGAAAACTGTTTACATGCAAAATGACAATAAACTAGCTCGAGCGATGGAAGCTTATCTCTGAGAATAGATGTGGCGGCTACATGTCTTCTGAATTGTGTTTCAATGAGGCTCAGAGGCCTATTTATTATTGAGAAATAATGGAAAAACCTAAACATCCAAAAACTTAACCCTATGAGATGAAGCGCTAAAAGTTTGTGGGCCCCATTGGGGTAAATTGGTACATCAACTTCTCGGGTTCATAACTTTGGCATACAATCTTCGTTTGACATGTACGATACCTTGTTAGAAAGATCTATTTGAGGAATACAATTTTCTATTGCAAACCCCTATTAAAAGGAATTAATTTTTGCATTTTCCAAAAAAAACGTCATTTAGGGCCTCAAAATTGCTCCAGAAGTTCAAGACCCGAAAAACTACCAAAAATAGTAAATTGTGCTACAATTAAAAAAACTGAAAGAAACAATGTTGAGGGTCCAAGTGGAATTGGCAGGTGGCCACCAATATCCATCTGGTTCACAAGTATAATCAATCAAATAGGATTAGAAATAAGTATGTACACTGAAATCAAAGTACTTATTTCAATAAAACAACAAAATATTAGTGTTAAAGTGATCTTAACTGGAGTTAAGACCTTTATACATGCTTTTACCCATTTAATTTAGTAAATTTTCAATAACTTTTGCTACCTTGTTTTTTATCTAATTTTGAAATTTAATGACTTTATAAATCTAACTTTTTTTTACCCCTTGTAAAAGGCTTACTTTTTCTTTGTTTATGGTTAATAACATTATATATATATATATATATATATATATATATATATATATATATTTTGCTAGTTTATGTGAGTCATGAGATGACTACATGGCTAACTTGTGGCTTCAGTATTCGTGACCCAATGGCATCTAAGCTCTCAAATCACTAGGGGATTGCACCCCTCTTAGGCCACACCAGCCCTTAGCATGGCGGGAATTTTTCCCCTGGAGTTTCCAATCGATTACCTTTACACCATGGAGTACCTTAACATAACAACTTGTCACCGTCTATTCTATGCTATGTGAGCTTATATATATATATATATATATATATATATATATAGAGAGAGAGAGAGAGAGAGAGAGAGAGAGAGAGTCTTAAGATGATTACCACACCTAACCTATGATTTGACTAACCATGACCCAAGGGCATCTAAGCCGTCAAAATCACCCGGGGATCTGATCTGTCTATGAAAGTTTGAGAGTTTATGGTATAATTTGCAAGTGAATGTTTAGGGTTTTTAAACACTTATGTCAGTTTCATTAACAAATTAACAAGCTTTAAAACTCAGTATTGCAGAAAATAAAGAATACATCAATACCATAAAAATATACACAAGAGGACAAATGATGAAGGAGTTCACCCCTCCTGGGCTACATCTCCTGGTCCAACTTCCAATGTTGGGCCTCTTCCATTATGCTAAAAAATATGTGTTTATATCAAGTTACAATGCTTAGAATGCTAAAAAAAATTCTCCAATTGCTCCAGAACAGTAAAAAAAACCCCTAGCTGAGTTCTTTCTACACTAAAAAAGGTCAAAATTTGACTAAGTTATGCTCCAATGGAGTTTTCTGCTAATTGTCCTACAATTTTCACTTCTCTGCAATCTGTTCTACAATTTCTGCCTTTTGCGGCTACGTGGAGAGGCAAATTCGTCCCACTCCGGCGAGATTCCTGTCGCACCAGGTGCAAATTGTCGCTTCTTTAAATTGCCTCGATCGACCTTAAACCTGTTAAAATGGCGCCAAGTGGCTTGTTTTAAACCGTAAGTTTTAGGGGGTTTTAAATGGTCTCCACGCCCCGAAATTGGTTGACTTCGGATGATTGACCATGGGGTTGGGTTTCAGAACCCACCATGGTTCAAATCTCTGCGCCCATTCTTAACCTACATCCCCAAACTTGTGGTTAGAGTTGTGGGTTGGGTTAGTGGGAACCTCGCCCAAGGCAGGTTTCACGCCCATCCCATTAATATTCATCTTGGCATAACATTTGTTTCTGCATGTGATCACCATGGAACTAACCGTCGGGTTCTGTCGTGGGTTGTTTGCCATCACCGCGCCCATAACATAAACTTCCACTGCTCAAACTATTCACATGCCACCGTAAACTCGGTTAACCGGTATGAACCTCTGCCATAGACTTTAGTTTATGGGTTATCATATGGTTTCGTGGCATGAAACATTACCTGTAGTGATATATATGGTCAAAACCTTGGTAATGGCACATAATATATGGTCTATGTATTGTATACACTGCCCATTAAATAATATATGGCATGACTTTGGTTTATCACATAATAAAATTTGGGGCCGAGGTTAACCCCTGACCCTGGTTGGTGGACTAGGGTCTAGGGTCAACCCCGACCCCCACTTCTGACCTTGCACCCATTAAAATTTAAATACAAGTTTTACACCATAGATATTAAGAAACATGTGGTGGTTTAGTGGTTAGGTTTGCGGTTTCTTGGTGGGAGGTCACGAGTTTGACTCCTGTGGGCTGCTCGACCTTCATATAAAATTTTACATGGCCAAGAGGAGGCCACATGGCAGCCACTGATTAGCCCACTTAACACTCCCTCATTGGGCCACCGCAATTCCGTCAACCAATAAAATCAAACCAAATTCGAACCAATACCACGATGCCAAGTGTCGATCAACAACTAGACCACAAAAACACAATCAAACCAGTAAAAATCTCAGTCATGGCCTAGTCAGCGTATAGATTGCTGAGTGGGCATCCCTGTAAACCCATTTTTCAAAATTTTAGTTGTTTCCCAAATCGAACAACATGCAAAATCATGAGTATCTGATGTCAGAGTTTAGTGAAATGAGTTGCGTTGGATTCAAGGTGACAAGATCTACGCTTTGGCCCTAGTTTCAAGCCAATCTGAGTACTTTGAATTTTGAGCAAAACTGATCCACCGGATGATGATCACACTTGACTTGAGCCACACCATCCCTTAGCATGACAAGATTTTAGCCGATGGAGTTTCGAACCGATAACCTTTACACCACGAAATGCCTTAACAAAACACCCTATTGCCATCTCATTACAGGAATTTTGAGGTCTAAAATGGGTCTCATAAGGAAAATGTACAATCAAAATTCACTTTATGAGAACCAATCACATTTTAGGGGATGACATCATCCCTAATGGTTGACGTGGCATTGCTTGGGTCAAAGGTACTTACTTGTCACATTCTCAATGTTGGATAAAAACTCATGGTTAACCATGGTAGTGCTCTAAGTACTTTTAAAGTCATAAAGTAACTCATAATAAATGTCATTTCATATTTTTTGAATAAAATATTATTATTGTCATATCATATTTTTTGAAAGAAACAATGCATATCCCTACACAATCTTCATGTCTTTAAACACTTTTGAATAACTATTATATTTGTCTATTTTTTTTTTAATATATTTTTTAAATTATATATTCATCCATTTTTATTTAATATTACAATTTCAAATTAATAATAAGTTAATATTTATACATATATGTTATACATATGAAATAAAAATAAATAAAAATGTAACTGGTAATTTTAGGATAAATCAAATCTATAAATAATATTATTATAATATTAATAACAATACAAAAATATTAAAATTAAAGAAAAAAACATTTTAGTTTGTATGATAGAAAAAATGTATATTAGTTTTGTATGTTAAAAAAAGTTATATTAGGTTCAACACAGTTTGGGGCAAAAATAAAAATAAAAATAAAAATAAAATATATATATATAATTTTTTTTTTTTAATTCAGAGGAATCTAGCAGCTTGCTTAACACACAACTACTAGCAAACCTCTAGGGAGCTACGAATTGTCTTCCTCCCTATAGCCCGAATCACAGTAAGGGGATTTGAACCTGGATCTTTCAAGTTACAACAATTTCACATTACTCAGATAACCAATTGAACTGCCCCAAGACAATCTTATATTATACTTATAAATATAAATTAAATCTATTTCAATACTTTTTTCTTTAATTTTAAATGTAACTCAATTCATTTCATTATGATTATATTAATATTATAAAAAATAATCTAAATGATA
Organism: Pinus albicaulis; assembly: GCA_034641835.2. Lineage (NCBI taxonomy): Eukaryota > Viridiplantae > Streptophyta > Pinopsida > Pinales > Pinaceae > Pinus > Pinus albicaulis. The sequence continues at coordinate 871,958,875 of CM076571.1, forward strand.
TAAAATATATATAATATTCCTTTTTATATTATAGATTATTTTTTCTTATGTTATAAATCAAATCACTTTAATATGTAATATAAAATTCATACGTAAAATAATATATTACATTTATTATATTATATTATATAACATAAATTAAATCAATTTAATATGTAATATAAAATTCATACATAAAATAATATATTACATTATTATATTATTTCTATATAGTACATTACTTACATGTTATTGTACAATTTAAATAATACAAATTATAATTAATAACAAATTATATAATTAAGAGTTTTTGAATTTATATTTATATTTTATTTTAAATTATTTAAGTACAAATGACAAATGCATTAGTTTTTTAATGATAATGATTTTTTCTTGAAAAACCCATTCTTATTTATAGTCACATTAATACAATTTTTTTTATTAATTTTATTTTGGTACAATTTTTGAACTTAATTTAACCATAGTTACATGGATTATGGGTGCAAAAAGTGAATTGCAAATTCATAAATATTATTTTATTGGTTTAGCTATTATTTTATTATTTCCTTATAAGACCCATTTTAAACTTCAAAATTCCCTTAATGACTCTACACCCCTTATATATTATATAATATTTTATTTTAAAACTTTATAATATAATAAAAATAAGTTATTCTTTGCTACCCAAGCTTGCAGGAAATTGCAGTAGGGCCGAAGTGTGGCTAAAGTCTTAGACAACTGGTGCCTCAACCGAATTCTTCAATGAATCAATGACAGCATCAAGGAGGTGAGAGAGCTCTCATTTCACGCAGTCAGAAGAAAGGCCAACCGTTTGGCCGACTACATAGCCAACCAAGGGGTAACAACTTAGGAACGACTCGTCTCCCACGAGTGGCATGCAATTTAATCACCCGAAGTTAAGAAGGACTGTATAATAATCAACAACAATGACCTGCACAAGGCAGGGGTCATGTCGCAGCCGCCCGATCTTCAAATTCATGTTGATAGGGTACTCATTTAACGTTCATTCGATTGATTCGAGAGGTGGCCAGTCCTTTATTAGATCACCATGGCATGCTCCCATGCTTAGCCATTACTCCCCGCCTGACTCCATTAAAGCTATCTGTGTGCATCACAGTTGTTTGCCCGCGGCTAGCCCGCCTTGGCTTTCGCCCATAAATTCTCCTCACCTGGCTTTTTTCCCTCACTTCGCCTCGTGGTCCAGCAACCCCTTCAATAAGTTTCGCTGCTGCCTTTCGACCTTCTGCGCCCATGGCCTGTTCTCCCTTAGGCCCTCTCGTAGCAAGTTTTTTGGCTTCCCGGCGCAGTTCCTGTAGTTGGCTCACTTCCCCTATTGGTTAAAGCATCCTACCATGGCCCCTCGATGCAGTCATCCTCCTCCTCCTATTCGGCGCAACCGCACAATCTAGTGGGAGAATCCCTCCCGTCACCCTGTCACCAGAGCGGAGACTGTGGCTCGGAATGCAGCTCGTCATTACAGGGACAATGCTCCGGAGCATGCGCAGGAGATTCTGAATGGTTTCGAAGCTGAAGCGGCGGCTCGTCGATGAGCCACCCCAACCGAGAATGTCGACCATGAATTCCATTGGATTCTGGACCCGGTTTTAACCAGAAGCAGGGAGAATCTCTACACGTGTGCCATAGACCTCCATTGGCACACCAAAACTCTCCTTTCACTTGCGCTCTAGGAGCAGAGCAGGGTTAGCAGGCAGCTGGATAAGAAGATTCAAGCTCTTTCGGACAAATTCGAATCCTATGTTAAGACAGTTCATCATCTGAGATTTGTTGACAGCTCCTCCCCACATTACAAGCTGCTAAAAAGAAAATCGGTGCTTCATCAGAAAATCGATGATCCTAATCTAAGGGTAAAGGCCGAGGCCCCTTCCAAGGGCTCTCCTCAGGAGGCTGGACCATCTCAAGGCTCCCTCTATGACTTGGAGGAAGGTACTCCCGAAAGACCGATCAACATTGATGAATTTTTCAGCGACGAAGATGCGGTGTCGCCCCCCTTGGGCCCATAATTTTCTGTTTCTCTCTTGTTTTTGGCCTGCTCCTCAGGTTTTTGTTTTGTTGAGCCTGTGCGCTTACTGTTTTCATTTTGGCCATGATTTCGGTCTCCCAACTCAGTGTCTTTTCCCCTGTTTCCAGATCCCTGAGTGTGGGATTGAACTAGCGTTTTTTGTTCTGCGGACAATCGTCGAGGTGGCTTTTTTTGTACTATATGTTTCTGATTAATGTGAATAGTTCCTCATAATTTACAAAAAAAAATAAAAATTAGTTATTCTATTTTATTATAATATAAAATTATATTTACTGTTATGTTATATTAATAACAATTATTATACATTTTTAATATAATATTATCTTATATTACATAATAATATAATAATAATATATAATATTTAACATATTATATTAAATATTATATACTATTTAATATTATATAACATAACATAATATAATATTTAATATTATTATACTATGTTTAATATAGTATGAGATTATATTTGCTATTATATTATATTATATCACTGAATATTATATTAATAATTATTATATAAAATAATATTAATATCCATAATTTTGAAATTTAATATTATGTATTATATTGTATTATATTATATTAAAGTTCTCTACTTTAATATAATATCAATGGATATTAACTTTATTATAATACATTTATATATATTATAAAAATGAGCTACCCACAAGGGAGTGAGAGCATTACAACCTAACAAGGAAAATAATTAATGGTTCGGCTGACAACAAGTCAGACTACAACATACCCAACAAAACTAGCAGTAGCTGTGATCAAAAGTAAATCTCAAGATGGGATTTTATTGCAGAGCATGTTTGCAAGAAGACCCACTTTCTCTCTGATATTATTAGCCACTTCCAAGTTGCCCAATTGTACCTGATTGTATCCAAGTATTTGCTTCAACCTAGACGAATACAAGTGAAAGTTGTATGAATTTCTAGCTAACACTTATATACACACATCAGCTACAAGGCCTAGCCATGAGGCTATTGTACCCAACTTTGTTGCACTCACAATTGTGCCACAATCCTACTACCAAGCCTTGCCATTATACAAAAGCATATGAGGTCACATATAGGTAATCTAGTTCACAAATTCTTTATAATATATTAACTTTAATATTATATTTATTTAAAGTTATTAAAATTTCAATATAATATTGAATTTAATAATATTAATATTATAATATTTTTTTTCCTGCGAAAAGAAACTGATACTTTCATTTATACAGATAAAATAAATTACATTTTGTATATACACATTTTTGTGTGTATTTTTCAATTATCTGCCTGAAACTGATATTTTCATTTATAGAGATAAAATAAAATACATTTTGTATATACACATTTATATATGTATTTTTCAAGGATCTACCCCGATCCTTGTCAGGAAAAAAACTATCAAAAAATAAAATTGTTGTCTGATTACCTGGATCTTACATTATGTATTCAAATCAAGATAAATAACATGACTATGAGTTTCATGTTTTAAATCCATAACTATAACATATAAGTTCATACAAGATCACTTATAATATAACAATACAAAAAACATTGCATAATTGTAGAGACAAGTGACATATAAATAATTTAAATACTATAATCAACTGCAAACACATCCATGTAGGACCTATAAAAATATTGGTATTGTTTAACACCCAAGACTCTGTTATCAACCATAATCTTAGATCCATGAGTAGACCCTTCTTAATTTATTAGCGACCTCATTCCTTTCCATGTATACATGGCAACATGCAAAAGAAGTGAAAAAATGTGTAATTCTCATGATGTCCTCCACAATATAAACAAATTTAATATTCCTACAACATTGAACTATATTAACCTAGTTGATAACTAATAATGAATCACCAAAACATTGTAGATGAAAATTAATATTATAATATATTATATTAAATTTTAAATATTAATATTAGAGATTATTAAATCTCATAGTATACCTTCCACATTAATATATTCCTTTCCACTATATTCCTTATAATATATTATATTGTTTCACTCTAATTTATTAACAATTTAATGTATTATAACCTATAAGTTAATATTATATTATAGTATTATAAGCTAATGTAATATATTAATAAAATTTAATATTAGAACATAAATATAACATAATATTAATGCGTAGATAGTGTGAGATTTGAAGTCATGGTAAATCATTGCACCAAAGCACATAATATTAATGCATAGATAGATGTGAGATTTGAAGTCATGGTAAATCATTGCACCAAAGAGGGAATGGACTACACTTTCTACAAAGATACTTTTATTGACTCTAAATTTGTTTTGACCCAGTCTCAACAATATTCAGGGCACTCAATCAATCAAAACATTTTCTTGGAGATTACATTTGAGATCAAAGACTTTTCGTTGAAGTTTGCCAATATAATTTCGAAATTTATTGTAAAGAAACCATCCATATTTTCTAAATTTATATATGAATTACTTATAATTGCACATCAATTTTATCTCAAATCTAAACATTTTTTTGGTGATTGCTTTTCTCTAAAGTTTGTTAATACACTTTTCAAATTTATTTTAAGGAAATTGTAATGTTTTCAAAATTTTTATATGAATTACTTATAATTTGAGAAACATCATTTTAATCTCATTCCTAAAATCCCTATGTTAAAACCCTGAAGCAATTTGGGAATCAAAGTTTATAAATTCAAAGAACCAAAATATGGGAAAGATAATTTGGACGAATTCAAATCACTTATAGATTGGTTGTTAAGAATTTTTTTTTTTTTTTTATTTGCTTAGACTCCCGTTTTATTGAAATGGGTTAATAATTCTGCTAATGAGCAATTATACACAACTCGAGCATGACCTGGGCATCCTTGCACTAATGGCATTTGAGGGAATTTCCCGCACTCAAGTAGAGGGTGTGAACTACATTAGCTTGGGAGGGGCATGCGATAGAAATGAGACATACTGCGAGGGTGTGTTGCATGTGTTTGTAGAACATGAGTCTCTCAAATTCTTGGAATTTGGCATGGCAACCCTGTAAAGCCAATGTCTTATATCTACATTTATTAAGATCCATCTCTCCAATCCTCATAGCCTATGTAGGTTGATTGCTACTCATGGTTATGCAAAAGTCATGTGAGACATTCCTCTTATAAGTTATTATTTTTATTTAGCTTTAATAACACAACAATTTCTCTAGAATGAATTTGAAAATTATATTGGCAAGATTAAGAGAAAAGTCTTTAATTGTCAAATGTAACCTCTAAGAAAATGTTTAGGTTTGAATATAACAGTTGAAAATGATTATATTTTTGGTTGTTACTCAAGTTTTGCACAATTAAAATTCCACGCATTTCAGAATTTTGTTCCAAATCATTACGCCCAATTCAAAGTCCACGCATTTCAAAATTTTGAACTCCTTTTTAACCAAAAATCGAAAATATCATATTGATTTGTGTTATTTGTGCAATTGGTTTTTATATTTATACATAATTATATTTTGTTAGGGTCGACATTACATTAATAACTTCTTCTTTTTATTATTATATATATGTTAAATCTTTATAACATTTACACCACTAAAACATCACTCTCAAATTGGGCTATAGAGCACCTTTTGATGCAATAACATATTTTTATACTTTTAATAATTATTGGTTCTACTATGAAGAAATCATCCTAGAAAAACATCATATTATTTCAAAAATTAAACATTATATTATCTTAAAAATCTAAATTAACAAAATTGTAAAACAAATAATAAATCTCTACACTTAATAATAATTAAGTCCCTATAAAAGAAATCACTAAACATAAAAATATTGAATATAAAAAACTTGAATACTAACAATACATGCCATAGTGATATTGTACATAACTTTGGCATAACCAACTTAGATCCATCTAACTTTGGATCTATCATGTGTCAAGAGGGATCAAATCCTTTAAGGGCCACTCACTTCCCTCGATGTCCATCTTAACGACCACTGTATTGCTTGCCTTTAGTTGTAGTTCCTCTTTGATAAATATGGCGATGTTTACAGAGTTCACGACTATATCATTTTCATCACCCACTAGCTTGACATGATAAATTTTGATTCCGTCCAACATCCATTGCGGTACCTCGAGACTAACCTTCGTCATAAATAAACTTTAATATTAATTTAACAAGTAGAGAATTTAATGGTAATTTAACAACTATTTCAACAAATTTAGTTTCTTGTGCCATTACACATTGTGGATGCTCATGGAATTAGTTTCTTATGCCATTACATACCATGGATATTAATGGAATCAATTTCTTGTACCATTACATATTATGGATGCACATGGAAAAATTTCTAGTAAAGTGATTGTAGCACCACAATAATAAACATTAACACTTATGGAAAAAATCTATTCAACTAAGTGCAACATCACATCACGATAATAATAAACATTTTCTTTTGATCTATATCTCACTGTATACAAATTATTATGATTACTCACATAGATTAATTTGTGCGAATATCTTTAAATGTTATGGAAAAAATGAAATTTCTGTTGGATTTTTATTTTCTTATTTTATTAAATTTAGATATATATTTGTGGCATTGTAATTTATTTTACTTTCCTATTTATTTATAAAACATAAATATAAATAAGTTGATATATATATATATATATATAAAATTAAAAAAGAAGAAGACAATAATAAACATTTTTTTAAATTTATATCTCATTATGTATTACGTATATGGTATAAATAAATTAATTTATATATTTAAATTTTTTGTTTTTATTTTTAAATTAAATCTTTTTTTTACTTATCTACTCTATTTTGAACCTCTCTATACAGGGACAAAATCACATCACCTTCCTATCATATTGTAAATTTTACCCAACAAAATTTCTCAAACCGACTATATTTCTTTTGCAATCTTATCCTATAAAATGTGTCAAAATTTTCCAAAACCTTCACGACCATTTTCCAAACACCACATAGAGATATTTGTACATAACTTTAATGTGACCAGATTTCTCTTCAGCTCTTAACCTATAATCCCATAAAATATCAAAGTTTTTCGAGACCTCAAAGCGACCATTTTCCAACGTAAGGTCAAAATTTTACGAAGTTTCAAAAATAAAATCTGTCACATCAGGTTATGGACCGACATTTATAATTCCCTATTACAAGGACATGCTTCCCGCTTCGGCCCGGATCCTACGGTCTACAAACGCGCCTCAAGCACTTCCGAGCGAAAGAAGGGCAGCTGTGACAAGGATATGCTTGTCATATCATTAATTTTTCTCTATAGAACTGTTTCGCATATGCCACTTATGGGTCCGAGCTCCTGAGAAATGATCAAGATGCTTGTCTTTGAAGAAAGGAAGCACCATGAAAAACCTGTGAAATCAGTGCATCACCGACTGTCCTACATTAGAACCTGCAAATCACATGGTGTAATGCAATTAAATATAATCTGCAACTCACATGGTGTAATGCAATTAAATATAATCTGCAACTCACATGGTGTATATAATCTGCAATTAAATATATCGACTGCTCATTATCCTACACGTATCCTTTGACGCAATCTCAATCTCATGGTAATATGTTAGGGAAAAGTCTAAATATTGTACTTTTATGGTATCGGTAATGGAAGGTGAGGCGCAATCACGACGGTGACAGTAGCTTAATGACAAAAAGTTGAAATCCCAAAAGCCATTTTGCGCAAGAAATTCTGTATTCAATTTTAGATCATGCTTGCATACGAATATGCCTTCCCAGTTAAAAGGCAAGAATACTTTACCATTTCGGTTGCTTCTCTATGCTAATTCTCATAAGCGCAGGAAGGGTCTCTGGTTATAAAGCCTTTTGAACAGGATTACCTGTATGTGATCTCATATGCTTTTCTATAATGGCAGGGCTTGGTAGCAGGATTGTCGGTGCAGCAAAGTTGGGTACAATAGCCCCGTGGCTAGGCCTTGTAGCTGCTGTGTGTATACAGGTGTTGGCTGGAAATGCATACAACTTTCCTCTGTATTCGTCCAGGTTGAAGCAAACTCTTGGATACAATCAGGTACAATTGAGCAACTTGGGAGTGGCTAATGATATCGGAGAGAATGTGGGCCTTCTTGCAGGCCTGCTTTGCAATAAAATCCCACCTTGGGCTTTACTTTTGATCGGAGCTACTGCTAGTTTTGTTGGGTATGGCGTACTCTGGCTTGTTGTCAGCCAGACAATCAGTTCTTTGCCTTATTGGGTGGTAATGCTCTCACTCTCTTGCGGGTCTGTCATTTTTATTTGTGGGTTTGTTAATTTTATCCATGGAGTTTAGAATTGAGACTACATCATCGAGCATGAATCAGAGTAGCTTTTGCTCTGGAGTGAAAAGGGCCTTTAGCTCTTGGGCTTTCAGATTAAATTTGCCGAGGATATTGTTTTCCAATATTTTAAACTGTTGGGCATATTACAAACTAACTATAGGTACTTTCCTTGTATAGATACACACACTAGTTAAACGCCCTTTGTTTACGCAGAGGCACTATGAAACTCAGTTTCGTTTGTGTACCACAGGAATAGCCTACTACAGTCTCCACATAAATCTGGCCCATCTGGTCATACTACATAGTGATGGTAGGCTTCCCCACACCACTAGACAACAGCCTTGCCTCCACTGGGATTTGAACCTGGGTCATCACCGTGGTAAGCACGCCCACTTACCAGTAGACCACATCTCCATCTCCAGAGTGATAAGGCCCTCTCAGCACCCTCACATACCAGTAGAGCACAGCCTGGTGGACCTTGAAGGTGTGTATATAGGGGCTACATTTTGTTGAGAGGAGAATACTGCATCTTTATTGAAATGTGCATAAGCAAGACCGCAGCTTTTTTGAATCCATATGGGATCGAGACTGTGGTCCTCAAACCGTCAAAAAACTGTAGCACAACAATCTTGCGTGAAAAATAAAAACTGTAGCACAACATCATGCATGAAATCAATGGGTTCTAAATGAGATGATAATCTGCAAAAACACCTCCGTCAAGAGAAGTAATTGTACCCTTTAAGCCACATGAATGAATTGAATTGACTTTAAGGCTACCGCCATTTCGCAGTAATTCAGTCTGACGGAATTTATGCCATTCATTAGGTTCTGTGAGAAATTTTTGTCCAGACCAGGCTTATGACATAGACTAAAACATCTATATAGCACTAGCCTTCATGAAGTCACATGCAAAGTTCATTCCTGCATCTGTTATAGAAGGGGAAATGCAAAGTTCATGTTTTATTACATGAACTAAGCTTGTTCAACTATGGGGAATGCTGGAACTAATCACCCCGGGAAAATAATTCCGCAAAAGCAAGTTCATATAAATAACTTGAAGTAGGCAAATGATCATAAAACTCAGAAGTTGAAGAAAACTAGGGAATGTTTCCCACCTGCTAGACATTCTGGTAAGAAACATTTCCTTTTTCTTTTTCTTTTTATTGAATTTTCAGTAATTGAAAATTTCTTGTTCTGGTCCCTTTAGTGGTATGCCCCATGAAGATGTAAATAACATAGCCATTTCAAGGCAGTGCTCAACAGGTCTAGGAATGAAGAAAGTTGAACTGAAAATGAAAGAACTGTTAAGTTTCACAAGAGATAGAAAGAGGATTGAATGGAACCAAACATCAAACCCTAATTGTGCATTAGGGAAAGAAAAAGAAGCAGCCCAAGAAGAGAATAGCACAAAACTTGAAAGGTGCCCTTAGGCACCAAATTCACTTTTTAGAGAATGAATGAATCACATATTTTTTCGAATGAGGGAACCAGACTGTTCTTTGAACCAGTCAACCCCAAAAACTGAACTGGACAGGGGCTGGAAAAAAACTGTATCACAAAATGGATTGACCAAACAGTATGTGTATTCAAATTTTGAAAAAACAAATTCATGTGCAGTCATATGAATTCAAACCATTATACACAAATATGCAAAGTTTCTCATTTATATAGCAATTAAGGGTGCATATAACCAAAATAGCACCAATCCATCTCTGAACCAAAATACATCACAAAAAGGCTCTAAATAGCATCTAGAATTAGAAAATAGGCATAGTACTAATGAGCAACTATAGTGTAGACTCTACAATCCAATCATATTATAGAATCATCCTCATCCTCTAGATCCTCAACATGACTAGACTCTAAAATAGAATTCTGGCTTGATTCCCTTAGCTTTGGATTTACCTCCCTGATGTTTTTATTCTCTGGTTGTGGAAGTGGGTCCAAGTCCATCCAAAAAATATTTTTATTGTCAATTGTTGGTGTTTGAGTTTCCAGGATCTCCATAGTCCACTCTGGCGAGGGATCAAAATCGTCCAAGAATATGTTGTTTGATTCTGGGGCCTTGTTCAACAATTGGTTGTGCCTCAACCTAAGTTTGCACTGGACATAAACCATATCATTCAACCATTTTTGTTTTGAATGGCTTCACTTCTTGGTGTGTATAAAACACTCCAATTGCATTCACACCTAGAAGCACTACATGTTTGGTTCAATATCCGAATTGCAAACTTTTGCGAATCAAGGCCTTGGCTATGAAATTGTACCCCACCAATTGGTTGGTGGTAATTGAAGGCAAAGCAGCTTCAACAAATGACTTTGAAACTTTGACTCAACTTTTGCAATGAGTAATATAATTTGAAAATTTTGAAATTTCTTATTTGGTGGATCTTTTGATCTGTTTTGTATAGCCATAGACATGCCAAAGGTACCAATACTCTTCTTGAAATGTAGGAGTTTACTGTGTATCTTATCTTGTATTCTAGGATTAAGGACCATGCACTCAATGCATTTGTATAATCCTTGATTCCTTATTTTATGTATCCATTTGTTTCAAAATCATTTGTATAATGGTACCTGTTACAACAAAATCTCACACTTCTTGAGATAAAGTCCAAAAGTTCAAGTGTGAGACCTATTGTCACCTAACCAACTCTCTTCTTGCTTTTGGCCAACTCTCCTCCAACTCAAAGGGGGTTATCCTTGGGATAGGATTGCTAGAGGTTGGTAGTTCCATGATTTGAGTTCAAAGGTCCTACGGTTCAATCTAAAGGTTTAGATCAACCAATAGAGGCTTAAATAAATTCTCAAACACACAATCAAGGGATTATCGTATGATCATGGAGAGGAAACCCTAACAAAACGGTTTTAAGGACTATAAAGAAAAATGGGTGATGGAGGATAAAAGATTAGTGCATTAATTTGCTAATAGATTTTTTTTTGGGGCATATGGGGTCAAGAAATTAAACAATTCTAGGGTATCCTTGGAGTGATAACAAGATTTAAACAAGCTAGGGAAAATAAACTAACTTACCCTAGGGTTTGAGATCATGGCTCTCAAATTTTTAAGATGACAAACGAAAAGAGAAAACTATCTCAATTCCTCAAATACTTGGAAGAAGAGCTTATTTTAACAAGGACAATGAAGAAATAGCAAATAAACCAACTTAGCACATGAATATTCATCCAATAAAACAATATACCAAGGTGAAGCAAATAAACTAACTTATTCCGCCATGCATTATCCAAGATCCACCACAATCACCCATGGAAAAAGATCTCATCACATAATAATTTGTTGGAAACGTAATCCTTAGGGATTATGAAAATTTGGATTATTCACTTTTCAGGAAGGAAAAAAGCCATAAGTGAATGTGAAGTGTCATGAGGATTCCAGAGACCTTTGGGAAGATGAAACAAGGGTCATAAGAAATTGTATCTATGTGTATCATATGAATGAATAGATTATAAAACATCTCACGTTTATCATTAATGAGTTCTCCACTCGGAGTTTAATAGAGGTATCAGAGTAGGTGTATTTCCGTCCTTCTTGATTGTTTGATCCACTGGTTTTGTGGCCCTTGACTTGGGTGCTCTCACCATTATTGTGCCCTTTCTTTGTATGTGTGTTTTTCCCATCTTCAATCCGTGTGTTTAAATTGCTCACAATGGATGAAGTTCTAGTATTTCTCTCCACAAATTTAGGATTTTTGTCCACGAAATTGGATCTATGTAACCAAATTCCAAGCTATTATAATGAAAATTGCACATTCTTGCCAAGAAAAATGTGTATTTCTGCAAAGCTGTAGAGTCCAAGTATTATTCTACTGGCTTAGATCAAAAAAATCGACATCTATTGACGACGACCCTTGTTTGTTCCTTGGGTCAAAACACAATAGACTTGATGGTGATAGAGTCTTCTTTGCAACCTTCCAGTTTAGTTGGGGTGTCCATAGTGGACGAGCACATAAGCTCTAGGTTCTCTCTGCATTCATAGAGAAAAATGTACTCTCTATGCAACTCACTTACATCACATCTGTCTTGGAGGAGAGAAGTGACCCTTTGTATTCATTGGTGACCCCAGTGGGAGATAACACATACTAGTGATATAAAACCATTGGAAATTCCATTGTCTCATTACACAACTCCGGTTGGACATGCCCGTTTCCATGGAAGAGGCGACGAACTACATCATGGCACTTAAGATTCAGGTCCCGGTTATGTAGCCACTCACTAGCCGATGTACAAATTATAGTGCGCATGTTGTTGGATAGGCACTTAAGCATTTTGTTGGTAGCAGGTTGTAGTAGATATTATATTATTAATTTTGTATGTATGTTGTGGAAACAACAAAAAACATTACAATGTTCATTGGTGGAGGCTAGGACACCATCTTTATCTCCTTAAGTGGCAACAACAAAAGAGGAAGGAATAACTATTGTGGTGAAATGGAGTGACATAATACATAGAGTTACCAAATATTTCAATGGGCACTACGTGTCCAACAAAGTTTTCTAATTCAAGATAGCAGTGTTGACATGGTCGTGTGCACCATGGTATTTTCCTGAATTTGTTGGTGAACCAAATTGTCTACCATCCTATGTAAGTTATTAACAGGGGTCTTTGATCCACTTAAAACAACAATATAGAGTTTGGATTAATTCATGGTGTTGGAAATACTGAGAGGGGGGTGAATTAGTATTCCTTTCAATTAGAGCATTAGTTAATTTTCAATTATTACCAGTGTTTGTACAATGATAGCAGTAAACAAAAGGAACACAAATGCACACAGTTTTTAAGGTGGAAACCCACTCCGGGACAAAGACCACCTAATGCTTCTCTAATAATTCTTTAATATTCAACTCCAATTGAAAATAAAGCTCCAACTTCCTAGAATCTAGAAAAGTATTCTTCTCCAGCTCCCACTAGATGGACGCTCCAACGCCTGAGATTCTTCAGTATTCAACTGAACGGATACCCCAACACCCAATGAGCTACAACTCACCCTGGCACCACCCTACCACCCTGAAGTTTTCACAGGCTTGAACCTACTGGTGACTTCATGCACCAGCCTAGCACCACCCTACCACCCTATAGAAGAATAAAAGAAGAATGGACTCCTGTACTAGGGAAAATGGTCCACTTTACAATGATATAGAATGATGTAGAAAAAGAAGACGCACTAGACCATAACCCCAACTATGACACAACCACCTAATGATGATCCTAGAGCTCCCGACACTGCCTCTTCAACCCTTGGAAGATAGACACTAGTACAATTTTTACAATAATGTATTTACAATGATTTAGTACAATGATACCTTTACAATGACTGTATGCAATGCTGCCCACTTGAAGACTTCATGTGATGAACTTCTTGTTGCTGTTCTGCACCTTGATTGCTGCTCTTGTCATGCTACCCTCTACTGCACCTTGCTTTGCTTTGCTGCCTTAGAAAGTCTGGTCCTTTGCAGCCCTTGACAACACACGATCTAGCTTTTTTTTTGCCTTCTAGGAGCTTGATATTGAATCTGGTGTATCTCTGTTATTTCAGATCCCCAATATGTGATTTTCGGCCCTGTAGTATTCCTCTGAGTCTTCTTTCCAATGCCACAGGTCTGACCCAATTTGGATTCTTCAAGAGAGAGTTATGCCCAATCTCTCACAATGCCCTAATTATGGGCTGTTTCAATAGAACGAACTTGTACGACGTGCCACGTGTCACTGTTTCTTCATTCGGCTCTGAAATTGATACAGAAAAAACTTCAGTCCGTGCACTATCTGCAACTTTTTACAGAATTCCAATCGGATACTCAGAGAGAGAGTTATGACGATTTTCCCAAGGTCACTTCTTTGAGATGAATTTCAGGAGCCTGCAAAAATATTGACTTCCACAGATCATATCTCCGAAAATATTGCGCACCTTGATCTAAAATTTTTACAAGAGCTTCCTCAGGATTTCGGCTTCGCCTCATAAAATTTTCAGCTTCTGAACCTTCGTAGAAAAAAAAGTTAGAGCAAAAATGCCACGATGACCTGTTTCAGATAGCGAAATCCCTGCATAAGGAGGATATGAGGATCACAATTTATATAAATGCTTAGGTTGAGAGGGGCTTCAACAAGTGAACGTGGGAGGGATTTTAGGAGCTTACAAATTATTAATTATTGACTTTTCAATGACCCATGCCACAACCCCATGGGGTTTTAGCCCACTAACTGGGGTTACAAACTTCAAACATGAATATCTCTCAAACCGTAAAGAATTATGTGGCGTGCCATATATCAACGGAAACATCTTGACAAGTAGAAACCATCAAAAGCATTCTTGACCCAGAATATAGTAATTTGGTAGGTCAAAATTCCCATGCAATATTGGGGTAGCCCTTGGTGCTATTTGGGTTGACGTCAATGACAACCGCTGATCAACAATCTCCCCCTTTGGCATTGATGGCAACACAAGTACTCCCCCTGTGATCATGACACCTCTTCCTTGGCAACACAAGTACTCCCCCTGCGATCATGACACGTCTTCCTACAACATTCTCTCCCCTTTTCACATCAATGGCAAAGGGTAACTCCCCCTGACACATAACCATCTTGCGGAGCTATACATACTTCCACTCCCCCTTTATATTATGAATAAGGAAAATCTAATGAGAACTTGGGAGAATCCCAAGCTTCTGGCAAAGATATTCAAATGCTTCACGAGGTAAAGGTTTAGTGAAGATATTAGCGATTTGTTCTTTTGTACCAACATTCTAAAGTTTGATATTCTTTTCAGCGACTTTTCTCTAACAAAATGATATTTGATCGGAATGTGTTTTGTTTTTTAATGCATGACAGGATTCTTGGAGATGCTGATGGCACTAGTGTTGTCACAGAATATGGGAATAGGCTCACTAAATCATACTTGAAGATCTTGCAAAGTTTGTTTCATCCAAAGGACTTGAGTACAACATGATGCCGCTGCAATGTATTATGCTTCCGCTGTAGATAACGAGATTGAGGTTTGCTTTTTGCTCAACCATGATACGAGACAACCACCTAGATAGAATGCTGCTCCACTAGTACTCTTAAGATCATCAACGCTTCCTGCCCAATCTGCATTTGTAAAAGCTTGAATAATGAGATTGTTACCCTTGAGATACCACAAGCCATATTCTTCTGTGCCCTTTAGATATCGAAGGATTCTTTTGACGACAATAATATGTGATTCTTTTAGTGCTGCTTGGAATCTTGCTACTTGTCCAACTGCTTGCATAACATCTGGCTGGGAGGTTGTTACATATAGAAGACTACCAATCATAGATCTGTACAACCTCTGATCCACATCCTTAGATGAGTCGTCTATGCTCAATTTGCAACCTGTTACCATCGGAGTAAGGACGGGTTTGCAATCTTCCATTTTGAATTTCTTGAGCATTTCCTTGATATACTTGGCTTGACATATAAATATTCCTTTCTCTTGCTGAGATATTTGAAGCTCTAAGAAGTATGTCAGCTCACCAAGTAAAGACATCTCAAACTCACTTTGCATCTTTGTAGAAAAGTTTTTACTTAGTCGATCATCATTGCTACCAAATATTATATCATCCACATATACCTCAACGATTGTTAAATTATCTTTATCTATTTGTACATAAAGATTGCTATCAACAGTACCTTTCTTGAACCCTTGTTGATGTAGATATCCATCAAGACGAGCATACCATGCTCTGGGAGCTTTTTTGAGACCATATAGAGCCTTCTTTAACCTGCAAACATAGTCTTCTTTTTTTGATAGTAGAAAACCTTCAGGTTGTTCGATGTAAACTTCTTCTTCTAATTCGCCATTCAGAAATGCTGACTTCCCATCCAATTGGTAGACTTTGATTTTTCTTGAACATGCATAGGTGAGAAACATTCGGATGGCTTCCATTCTGGCAACCGGTGCAAATGTTTCATCGAAATCAATTCCTTCCACTTGTGCATAGCATTTGCAAACCAATCTTGCTTTGTTTTTGGTAACCTGTCCATCTTCATTCAATTTGTTCCTGAACACCCATTTGTCCCAATGACATTTTTATCTTTTGGTCGTAGAACTAATTCCCAAGTGTTATTCTTCTCGATTTGATCCAATTCTTCATTCATAGCTGCTACCCAATGTTCATTCTCGCTGGCTTCCTCAAATCTACTAGGCTCAAAGGTTGTTAGAAAAACAATGTGAGCTTGTTGTGATGAACGAAGCTGTCTACCTTCATTTATGTCACCAATGATTTGATTTGATGGATGGTTCTTTTGAATCCATTCTTATGTGCTCTTTGGAGGAGATTCTTGTTGTTGTTATGGTATATTTTGATGATCGTTATTTATTTCTTCCTGGTTGATAGTTGCTTCTTGTTCTAGAATTTTTTTTGTGCCTTTTTCAGCCTCTGTCTCAAGTTTCAAAGATTCTAGATCCTCATCATTATTCGTTAGAACACCATCTTCGTCAAATGTAACATTTATGCTCTCCACTATCTGTTTTCGTCTTAGATTATAGCATTTATAGGCCTTTCTTATGCGTGAGTAACCAACAAAGATACCTTCATCAACACGTGATTCAAACTTACCCAAATTTTGATCTTCTCTTTTGATATAACATTTGCTTTCGAAGATTCTGAAATATTTTACATTAGCTGGTTTCCTTTCCATAATTCATATGGGGTCTTGTTGCAATTATTTCTGAGAAGACTTTGGTTGATAATGAAGACTGCCATATCAATTGCTTGAACCCAGAATTTTTCATCCAATTTTGAGTCCTTCAACGTTGTTCTACCCATTTCCTGTACGGTTCTATTCTTTCTTTTAGCAACTCCATTTTGCTGAAGTGTTCGTGCTGTTGAAAATTGTCTTTTTATTCCATTTTCGTCACCGTATTGCTGAAATAATTTGGAAGTGAATTCTCCGCCATTATCTGATCTTAGACACTTTATTTTCAAATCAGTTTCATTTTCGACCAACTCCTTGTAGATCTTAAAGCACTCAAATGCTTCAGATTTTTTCTTTAGGAGACTGACGACTGTCATCCTAGTATAGTCATCTATCATTAACATAAAATATAATTCTCCATCTAAGCCTTTTGTTCTCATAGGACCACATAGATCAGTATGTATCAATTCCAATGGATGTGATGCAAAGTCTTCTTTTGTTTTAAATTGGACTTTTGTCTGCTTGCTGTGCCGACAGGTGATGCAGGGGCATTAGGCCCAAGACAATATTTTGTATATAAATAAACATAGGGGGGTCTCTAGTTTTTAATTTCCTATGTAATTATTCTCGTTTGAGTGATTTCTAGTTAAATCTGGAGAAAAATGTAATTGCCCGAATGATTAGTGGGCACATGAAGAGATAGTTAGTTTCAGTTTAGGACTTAGTCTAATCTTAGAACTGTAGGGATTTGGAGAGGTTGTTGAGTCATCAAAGAATCGGAATCGATTCTGTGTAGCAGTTGAGTCTCTGAGGCATAGTATAGATAGACCTGCATAGAGAGCTGCATAGGGCTGCATATAGCTGTAGGACAGATCTGCAGAGAATAGGTTGCAAAAGGGCCAGTTGATTGAAGATCTGGCTGGGACTTTGCAAGTAATTTCAAGTATACGTGATAGAAGAAACTATTTCGGTACTGCCTGTGCATCTGTTGTTTAATTTCTGTGTGGAGAATGCCTTGCATCCTTGTGCATTATGTATGAAATTAAGACTCTGTGATAAGGCTAGGATATTCTCTGTTTCAGTGGAAGAATCGATGGCAAGGGCCATGATTTAGGACTAAATGTATGAAGGGTTTATAATTGAGCTCGTAGGTATAAATGAGGAATTTGTTTTGAACTCTGTGTGAGAATGCTTTGTATCCTCGTGAGCTGGGTGTGAATAAGACTTATGGTTGGTTTAAGAACCTGTCTGCATGTTCGGTGATGTGAATGTGTGATAAAACCCGAATTAAGAGCCAATGCCAATGTGTGGATTCGTTCTATGAGCCTTTGAGGAAAAAGTTTAGTTGTAACCCTGTGTTAAGGATTTGAACTATATGGCATGCGTGAGAATGGTTGGACTTTGTAGTTAACTATGCAGCAGAGTCGGAGTTCCATAAGAACTCGTGTAAAGACCAGTGTATGACAAATCTCTGTACTAAGAGTTAATGTATCCATTCCTTGTGAGATGTAATGTTCGTCGGATAAGTTATGTGTAACTTAGGAACAAGGGCGTATTGAGGTTATAACGCGACAGAACCATAGTTAAGTGCGCCGGGTGAATGGAGCCGTGCTTTGTAACAAATGGAAGTGCACAGTCACTAAGTAAAGGTGCGGAATTGCATTAGTGGAAGAGTAGGTGGAACCTGGAGTAAGGGAGTAACCGGAACCGTGAGCATAACCAATGAACGCGGTTTGGAGCTTAAATCCGGTAGTATTGCGCAGCAAAAAGGGCAGTAAGTGGTAATTAAGAAAAGAACGCGATCTAATAAACTGGGTGACGCGTGTCCATGAGTAGTTTTGAAAAACCACTCTCATCGCGTGACTTTTAAGAGATAGCCTCCGCGTACTTTCATCGCGCGATATCTGTTTGTGACCGTCGAATCACCGAAGTTAATCCGACAAAGTCTTGACCATTAGATGTGAACGGGAGGTTAAACCAAGGTATGTCATATTACACCGTGAGGCCGAGAATACGTTTAATTAAAATATGGAGGTTCATATGCTATTGTTGATTAATTTCATTGGTATTAAACCAAGCAAGGTTGAGCCTTTAACTGTAAGTGGGGTCCAATGTTTGTTGGGGTTTTATTATAACGCTTCCAATATTTGAAGAAGGCTGTAAAATATATATTGATATATTATACTGAGCATATAAGATTTGTATATGCTAGTTGGCGGGATAGCGTTTTTAGTTAATGGGCGAAGGTTTATATGGTATGGTTGATTTATATCAAAGGTGCGTTATGAGTTTCAGCATATGGTATTGACCATTGGTTGGGAGTAGAGCTTCCACAAAAGAGAACTGAACCCGACTGTGTTGTATGGGGTTTTAATAGACATAAGAAGAAGATTAAATTAACATCTCAATTCTTCGAATTGAGATATTAAGGCTTCAGTTTTATTTATTAAATTGCCAACTCAAGAACATTGAATCTTGTGAGTTGCCCATACTGTGGATTTGGTTGGGCAATGAATTTTGAAGGCATTTATACAGAGCTTGAGATTTGAAAATATGAGTAAACCGGGACTGTGGGTTTTACCCGCTATCAACAGGCCTCACATAGTGTGTTGGAAGGTTTTGAGATTTTCGACATTTCTCGTTCTGCTTCCTTTTTGCTTATCCTGACAAGATTGTCAAAGTTTATGTGAACCATTCGTTTGTGCCATAACCAAATTTCATCTTCTTTAGCTAGTAGACATGCTTTAGTTGCTTCATCCATAACATATATGTCGTTTGGAGCTTAACTTGTTGTAGCCACAATTTTACGATACCTGCCTTTCTTGATTTCACATTTTGTGGAGTTGAATAGCATTGTCTCCTTGATCACACATTTGTCCAACACTGAGCAGATTGTGATTCATGTTTTCAACCAATAAAACATTCTTGGCTATAACATCTTTTCTTCCGAGAGTGACGGTACCTGATCTTATAACATTTGAAGATCCATCATTTCCAAAGGATATGGTTCCATCCTTCTTCTTTTTCAGGGATACAAATTTGCTTCTATTTCCAGTCATATGCGTTGAGCAACCGCTATCAACATACCACACATCTTTGTTGTTTTGAGCCTTGAGAGCGAGAGCATAATTATCAGTCTTCTTCTTCTTCCATGTTCGTTCGTTCTGTGGCTCCGAAGATTCTTCTGGAGGATTTTCAAGTATGCAGTCTCTGGCTATGTGACCAAAGTTATGACATTTGTAACATTCCATATTATTTCTTAACTGTTCAAATCTATTGATGTTTCGTCGAGCCCTGGGAGGTTCATATTTGAAGGATCTCTTAGAATTGTATTGGTTTCTAGGGTACGTGCGACATTCTATAGCTTTATGACCAAATTTTCCACATGAATAACAATAGCCATGAAAAATATGTTGGTACCTGGATGGAAATCTTTGTCGAGGAAATGTCTTCCAAGGATGTTCTTGCGAATCTTGTCCAATTAAGTCTACATGCATGTCAAATCTGATAGGTTCATTGTATTTTGTTGTAGAAGGTCCTGCTTCTTTTTCTTTGTAACCGAGGCTAGTTTTGTCATTGTAAGATCGTTGATTGTTGATGAGCTCTTCCAATGCCCTTGAGCTGTTGGCATAGTTTTGGACAGTTTTTCCCTTCTTCACTTCCTTACGCAGTGAGACTACTTCGGCTTCTAATGCTTCCCTTTCTTGGTTGGTTTCTTCCAACTTCTTTTGAAGTGACTCTTCAATACATTTGTGTTCTTCAACTTCAATTTTGAGACCTTGAACTTGTTCTTCAAGAGTATTGGAACGGATCTTCTCGGCCTTGAGCTCTTTTATAAGCCTGATTGCCTCCTTAGAAAAATCTTCTATGGTCAACCCTTCTTCTTCGTTGTTTGATACCTCTTGTTTATTATGCTTAGCCATAAACAATACTTTCTCATTGGATTCTTCTTCGCTGTCAGTGTCTTCATCGTGTTGAAATTTGGTTATCGAAGGACGGGTGGTTCCCTAAGGCTTTGATCTTTGGCCTAGGGAAAAATGTCCAAAAAAATTTAATTTTTCTCCTAAAGTGACTTTATAAAGTTATAAAGTCAAATCTAATTTAAAAGTGACTTTAAGTGATAAAGTTACTAAAGTCTAATTTTAAAGTGACTTTAATAAAGTTAATGTGAAATTAGAAAGTGAAAAGCGACTTTGGAAATAAATGACTAAGTGGGTTTTTATTAAAGTGGGGTGAATTAAAAAATAGAAAGTGAGATTTAAATGAGCATTTAATCTCAGCCCTAGATCTAAAGCTATCTCAACCATTAGATTTAGGGATTCCTTAAAAGTCACTTAGGGTTAGGTTAAAGGAGGAAAGGGAGAGAAAAGGTCATTCATTCTTTCATGAGCAGATTGAGAGAAGGAGAAGAAGAGAGCAAAGGAGTTTTCTGAGCAGTGAGAAGAAGGAGAACAGAACCTTGGCATGCATACCGAGGCAGCACTTCAACAAATCTGTACAGCAGGGTTGGCACACAGTTCAAGGCAGTTTTGGCATGTTTTTAAGGTAGATTCCGTACATCAGCTTTGGGTATGCATTCCTAGGTAGCCGTACACATTTTGGCACAGATTTCGAGGGAGGAAAGTTGTTCTTGTGGCATGGATTTCGAGGCAGGCCGTACAGGCTGCTGCTGTTGCTGTGCACAGAAATAGAGGCAGTTTCCTTATAGCAGCATTTATTACAGTTTGCACGCTTTCCAAGGAGGTCGTACAACAACATTTATTGTTGTTTTACACCCAAAAAGAGGAGGACAGGGCTTTCAAGAGGTCACGGGAGTTAGAGTATTTGGATCAGCCAGACCCTCAGGAGCAGCTGAGTCAGTGGTAGGGATCCAGTGGGCAGGGATCAGGAGGATCTGGAGGTACATCGATTACGGTGTCAGGTCCATCAGTGAGCAGTGGCTCGCAGAGTAAGAGGGGTGGTGCTTCGGGCAACATGTAGAGCAGTCCGCAAAGTAGTTCACTAGGGAGTCCACTGATGGACAGTTCACACGGTACTTCAGCGTCTACAGGTTTAGGTTCAGGCAGGAGGACAACAGATAGACAGTCAGGAGTTCAGGCTCCTGATGATGAGGAGGAGTTTCATTCTCCGGTGGGAGAAGTGTGCTTAGGGAAGAGGAAGCCCAAGTGGCTTCAGGACACCTTGAGAGAGGCCACATCTGTTGTTGGGCCTAAGAGGCCAGTCAGAGAGAGCAAACCACTTGATAGGTTCTGTAGCTATATGGCAATGGTTGCCAACATCGTTGACTCCGAGCCTTCTAGCTATGAGGAGGCAGCTAGCCAACAGGTCTGGAGAGAGGCCATGCAGGAGGAGTATTCTTCTATCACGAAGAATGATGTTTGGGAGGTGGTGCCGAGGCCTGAGGGCAAATCCGTGGTTACTTCCAGATGGCTTTACAAGGTAAAGCATGCTGCAGATGGCAGCATTGAGAAATTCAAAGCAAGGTTTGTGGCTAGAGGGTTCTCCCAGGTAGAGGGAGTTGATTATAAGGAGACCTTTGCTCCCGTGGCTCAATATACTACGATTCGCTCCATCAAATTGATAGCAGCAGAGATGGGTTGGAAGATCCACCAGATGGATGTGAAGACCGCATTTCTCAATGGATTTATACAGGAGGAGGTGTACATTGAGCAGCCACAGGGCTTTGAGGTGCATGGGAAGGAGTCCCATGTGTGCAGACTGAAGAGGCCCTTTATGGCCTGAAGCAAGCTCCCAGAGCTTGGTACTCCAAGATAGATACATACTTGTAGGAGATGGGTTTCACAAATAGTGATGCAGATCCGAACCTTTACTTTATTGTGATAGGAAAGGAGCCTCTCATTCTGGTGTTGTATGTGGATGACTTGGTCATTACGGGTGCAGAGAGACTCATAGAGCACTGCAAGAGAGATCTTGCATAAGAGTTCGAGATGAAGGACATTGGCTTGATGCATTACTTTTTGGGTTTGGAGGTGTGGCAGGAGGAGGGGCATTTCTTCGTGGGGCAGGGGAAGTATATTGTGGACATACTTGGCAGATTACACATGGAGGATTGTATACCCATGTCGACACTGATGATCACCAACTAGAAGAAGCTTCACGCTTCAGATTCCGAGTTGGTGGATCCCACATTGTATAGACAGCTGATTGGTTCCTTGATGTATTTGGTCAACACTAGACCAAATATATGTTTTGCAGTCAACACGATGAGCCAGTTCATGTGTGAGCCCAGGAGGGTGCACTGGGTTGCTGCAAAACACATTTTGTGGTACTTGCAGGGGACAGTGGATTATGGTCTGGATTATAGGCAGGGAGATGGAGTGAGATTGGCAGGTTACACTGATTTTGATTGGGCAGGTTGTGCTTTTGATAGGAAGAGCACTTTGGTGCCGTTTTGGGTTCCTGCAGCTGGCTCAATTGTGCTAGGGGCCGCAGCATTTGTGCTTCAGTGACAGAGTACATGGCAGCCAGTCTAGCTAGTTGTGAGGCCATTTGGCTTCGCAAGATGTTGTTTGGCTTCTTTGGTCAGTCGTTGAGACCTTCAGTGATATACTGTGATAATCAGAGTTGCATTAAAATCACGGAGAATCCAGTATTTCATGACAGGTCAAAGCATATCGGCATTAGATATTACTTCATCAGAGACTATGTTCAAAAGGGAGCTGTGAAGCTTGAGTATATTCCCACTGATGAGCAGGTTGCAGATATTCTTACCAAAGCCTTACGACGGGGAAAGCATGTCTACTTCAGAGACAAGATGGGTGTGGTGAGGAACACCTTCCTCAGTAAGAGGGAGTGTTGAAATTTGGTTACCGGAGGACAGGTGGTTCCCTAAGGTTTTGATCTTTGGCCTAGGGAAAAGTGTCCAAAATAATTTAATTTTTCTCCTAAAGTGACTTTATAAAGTTATAAAGTCAAATCTAATTTAAAAGTGACTTTAAGTGATAAAGTTACTAAAGTCTAATATTATAATGACTTTAATAAAGTCAATGTGAAATTAGAAAGTGAAAAGTGACTTTGGAAATAAATGACTAAGTGGGTCTTTATTAAAGTGGGGTGAATTTAAAAATAGAAAGTGAGATTTAAATGAGCATTTAATCTTAGCCCTAGATTTAAAGCTATCTCAGCCATTAGATTTAGGGATCCCCAAATGTCACTTAGGGTTAGGTTAAAGGAGGAAAAGGAGGGAAAAGGTCATTCATTCTTTCATGAGTAGATTGAGAGAAGGAGAAGAAGAGAGCAAAGGAGTTTTCTGAGCAGTGAGAAGAAGGAGAACATAACCTTGGCACGCATACCGAGGCAGCACTTCAGTAAATCCTTATAGCAGGGTTGACACACAGTTCAAGGCAATTTTGGCACTTTTTTCTAGGCAAATTCCGTATAGCAGCTTTGGGCCGCATTCCTAGGTAGCTGTACACATTTTGGCACAGATTTCGAGGGAGGAAAGTTGCTATTTTTGTGGCACGGATTTCGAGGTAGGCCGTACAACTTGATGCTGTTGATGTGCACAGAAATTGAGGCAGTTTTCGTACAACATTTATTACAGTATACACGCTTTCCAAGGAGGTCGTACAATAGCATTTATTGCTGTTTTGCATGCAAAAAGGGAGGTCGTACATTGGCATTTATTACTGTATTTCTGGGCACAAAAAACGAGGGAGAAAGTACAACATTTATTGTTGTTTCTGTTTCGCTGTGTACACATTTTCCGAGGCAGTGGTTAAGCACGAAAAATGAGATAAGTTGTATTTATTACTTGCTGAAATTTTTCTGAGTATTTCTCTCTCACTGTAAAAGCATTTATTAGAAATAAGAAGAAGCTTTCGAACTGGTTTTCCCCAAGAGTTGTAGGGGGTTTTTCCAGGGTCAGATTGACAAAAAATCAGCGTGTCTATTTTCTGTTTGTGGCTGATTTATTTTTCTAAGTTTTTATTTCAGCATTTCCAGAATTAGTGTTTTCAAAAAATATTTATTTTTCCCAGCTTGTTGAATGTATGGCTATGGGAATGGGTATTTAACTTTATGGGAGAAATAAGGAGAAACTGAAAACCGGGGTTGGTTATCAAATTTCTACACATCGGATGATGAGCTATCTTCTTTAGAGAGAAATTTCCTTTTGGATCTTTTCTTTTTGTCTTGCTTGTTGAATTTATTAAAGCCTTTCTTTCCTTTTGAGTTGCCATCACTTTTGTTCGGACATTTTGCTACAAAATGTCCAACCTCACCACAGCCGAAACATATCAATGGAAGTTTACCTTTGAATTTTCCCTTACCAATTTTTAGTTTTCTCGTAAAGTAAGCATATTCTTCATCTGAAAGACCTTCTTCATCATCTCCCTTTTCTTCACACTTGTAGGTGCATGTCTTTTCAATTGAAGGTTGTTTATCCTTATTGGTTTTCTTAGATGCAACGAACGCAGTTTCTAGATGCGAAGTACCCTCTTGTTCATCAAGTCTCATTTCATATGCTATGAGAACTCCATTTAATTCCTCTTTGTTGAGTTTCTCCATATTTGCACTGTATTCTAAGACTGATACCTTTGGGTTGAATCTCCCTGGTAACATTCTAAGAATCTTTCGTATAATATTCTTCTCATCAAATGGCTCTCCCAATCCTTCTAGAGTATTGGTTATTTCATCAACGTATTGGAAGTATGTAGAAATGTTGCAATCTTCTTTCATTCTGAGTTGCTCAAATTTTGCTCTATATATTTGAAGCTTTGCTTCTTTGACATTTGAGTCACCTGCATATATATTCTCAAGCTTGTCCCATACATTTTTAGCGGTTTTACAACCCAACACCTTATGATAAGCAGATTAAATAAGTACACTGATAATAATATTCTTTGCTTTTGCATCATTTACCAAATTATTCTTACCTTGTTCATCCGCGGTTGATGTAAATCCATTTTGAACAGTGTCCCATACTTCGTAACCTTGCGCTAAGAGATAGACCTCCATTCTTCCTTTCCAGAGTGCATAATTATTTTCATTGAATAGAGGTACACCATTCTTGGTATGCTCCATGACCTCCTTCCAGCTGTTAAACTGCTATTGAAGGAACCAAGCTCCGATACCAATTGTTGGAAATACTGAGAGGGGGGGTGAATCAGTATTCCTTTCAATTAGAGCATTAGTTAATCTTCAATTATTATCAGTGTTTGTACAATGATAGCAGTAAACAAAAGGAACATAAATGCACACATTTTTTAAGGTGGAAACCCACTCCGAGACAAAAACCACCTAATGCTTTTCTAATAATTCTTTAATATTCAACTCAAATTGAAAATAAAGCTCCAACTTCCTAGAATCTAGAAAATCATTCTTCTCCAGCTCCCACTAGATGGACGCTCCAACGCTCGAGATTCTTCAGTAGTCAACTGAACGGATGCCCCAACACCCTGAGCTACAACTCACCCTAGCACCACCCCACCACCCTGAAGTTTTCACAGGCTTGAACCTACTAGCAACTTCATGCACCAGCCTAGCACTAGCCTACCACCCTATAGAAGAATAAAAGAAGAATGGACTCCCGTACCAGGGAAAATGGTCCACTTTACAATGATATAGAATGATGTAGAAGAAGAAGACACATTAGACCATAACCCCAACTATGACACAACCACCTAATGATGATCCTAGACCTCCTGACACTGCCTCTTCAACTTTTGGCAGATAGACACTAGTACAATTTTTCCAATAATGTATTTACAATGACTTAGTACAATGATACCTTTACCTTGACTGTATGCAGTGCTGCCCACTTGAAGATTTCATATGACGAACTTCTTGCTATTGTTTTGCACCTTGATTGCTGCTCTTGTCATGCTACCCTCTACTGCACCTTGCTTTGCTTTGCTGCCTTATAAAGTCTGGTCCTTTGCAGCCCTTGACAACACATGATCTAGCTTTTTTTTTTTGCCTTCTAGGAGCTTGATATTGAATCTGATGTATCTCTGTTATTTCAGATCCCCAATACGTGATTTTCGGCCCTGTAGTATTCCTCTGAGTCTTCTTTCCAATGCCACAGGTCTGACCCAATTTGGATGCTTCAAGGGAGAGTTATGCCCAATCTCTCACAATGCCCTAATTATGGGCTGTTTCAGTAGAGCGAACTTGTACGGCGTGCCACGTGTCACTGTTTCTTCATTCGGCTCTAAAATTGATATAGAGAAAACTTCAGTCCGTGCACTATCTGCCACTTTTTACAGAATTCCAATTTGATACTCAGAGAGAGAGTTATGACGATTTTCCCAAGGTCACCTCTTTGAGATGAATTTCAGGAGCCTGCAAAAGTACTGACTTCCACAGATCATATCTCCGAAAAATTGCGCACCTTGATCTGAAATTTTTACAGGAGCTTCCTCAAGATTTCGGCTTTGCCTCATAAAATTCAGCTTCTGAACCTTCGTAGAAAAAAAGTTAGAGCGAAAATGCCACGATGACCTGTTTCAGATAGCGAAATCCCTGCATAAGGAGGATATGAGGATCACAATTTATATAAATGCTTAGGTTGAGAGGGGCTTCAACAAGTGAATGTGGGAGGGATTTTAGGAGCTTAAAAATTATTAATTATTGATTTTTCAATGACCCATGCCACAACCCCATGGGGTTTTAGCCCACTAACTGGGGTTACAAACTTCAAACATGAATATCTCTTAAACTGTGAAGAATTATGTGGCGTGCCATATATCAATGGAAACATCTTGACAAGTATAAACCATCAAAAACATTCTTGACCCAGAATATAGTAATTTGGTAGGTCAAAATTCCCATGCAATATTGGGGTAGCCCCTGGTGCTACTTGGGTTGACATCAATGACAACCGCTGATCAACACATGGCCACCTCAGAAGTCAATTGGGTGTGTAGTTGGTTACTTAATGCCCAACTATTGTAGGTCCCCGTTGAGCTCCATGTATTAGGCTCCGCAGGCTTCGTTTAGAGTATTCATGGTACATCGCTCCTACAATCATTGCACCTGTGGCCATACCTGAATAACACAACCCATATTTGTAGACCAAAGAAGATTCACAACTTGAAGGTTTAGTCTTAATTGGAAGTTGGCTTTGATTTGATGGATTATACATATGTTGTGGTATGTATGCTACCATGCTCTAACTATTTCTATTGAACTTGATTATTCTTTTCCACTGGCCAAGAAACTTAAATAGTATTTGAGGAATCCAATCAAGTTTTTAGGTGTCATTTTCTACCATTGAGACCAAGTTTTCACTTTACTTGCATTTGGAAAATTTTTCATGCTTAGTAAAACCAATAACTTTTTTGATACTTGGATTCTTGTCTTCTTCCTGATGCTCTAAGGGTGCCATTTGGTAGTTATTTTTCCTTAAGATTTACCATTTGCTAAGTTCGAATTGTTGAAGGGTGGAGTTTCAATAAACCCTTTGAAGTGCAATGACTCGAATTGATGAAGTATTAGAGTTACTAAATATTATACTACTGTCTGCTGTTGACGATATGGTCAAAATTTACAAAGCTATTCTCATGGATGTTCAAATCCGTTTACAAGATTCACAAGACAAAATTGAGTTTCTCTAGCTTGAGTCACAACTCCAACAAGATGAATTACAACAAAAGAGTCAACATTTTGAACTAGTTCTTGTCTAGAATAAACCTCTTTTTGAGTTTGGGTGAGACTCTTATTAGCAACTAACACATGATGACACTTCAGGAGTAGATTCAAATGAGGATGAAGAAGTTTCACTAGTACTTCCCAAACCCATCATTAGACCACGGGAAGAAGTTATCAACAACAAGTATAGAACTAGTCTTGGATACGAAAGGGAAGTGAACTTTCACATTCTCGACTACTCCAAACCAATCTAGGTTCAGAGTGCTAGGTTCCTTCAAGAAAGCTCATCTTCACCTTCCCCACTTCCCCATCGGAATCTCAAATGCCAAAATTGTCATCGAGTTGGCCACATGAAAAACAATGTTTTGATCTTCATCGTTGTGGGCATTGTTGAAAACATACTCATCATTTAGATAGATGTTCCAACTCAAAACCCCTGCAAGAGAAAATATTCACCTTGGATGGATCACTTTTGGCAATGGTCTTCAATAGCCAATAAGATATACCAGTCATACTATAAAATTCATTATCGAGTATTGACACATCTTGTAGTGGAGAGATTTTAATCTTCTCACCTTGTATTTGACAACGGGGGGATTGATAGTTAGCTACTATCTTAGAAGTCATATCAAGCGAGCTTGAGCCACAACGAAAACTAGAACCAACACCTAGATCCAAGAGCTAGAGTCAGCCAAAGCTAGAGTCAGAGTTGTAGCTAGAGACGAACTCTTGTTTCATGAGCATCATTTGGTTTGTGGTTCTCCTTAAACCATCACTTAGTAGAAAGGTTACTCCTTTTGCTAAACCATCACTTAGTAGAAAGGTTACTCCTTTTGCTAGACAACAATTTGTGGTCATATTCAAACTACCATTTCAACTGTTTGTGGTTATATTCAAACCACCATTTCAACATTTTGTGGTTATTTTTAAACCATCATTAGGGAGCACTTCCATTTCGCAAAAGACATCAACTTCTAACCAGATTTGAAATTGTTCTAAGAATTGCTTTGAGCCAAGTTCTAGAGTTGGTGGTCAACCTTCAATCACTACCAGTAGAAAACTTTGGCTTCTGCTAGCCATTTGGTTTGTGTTTTTCCTTAAACCACCATATTTAGAGGGCACATCCTGTTGGAAAGTGTAACTAGGTTCGATCTTCATATTGACTATGTAATTATGTATTTATGTAATGAAGAAGACAAAGTTAATAAAATGTATTTTTGTTATGCTTGCTTCATGGGTTTCATGAGGAAGGTTTTATTATAGGTCAATAGACTTCTTCTTGATGTCTTTTAGGGATTTGTCATCTTGTCATAAATGTACTAATTATGAGTCATGTATATGAAGAGGGAAGTCAAAGAAGTATGCCTCAAGACCTTGTCATATAATCCTTGAAAACATGGCTCAAATGTTGCTCAAAGATCAGCATTGGAATACTCTTCAAAACAACCTACAATTCGGCCTATAAACAGTGATCAAGTCGGCTCCATAACTATATGACAGGTCGGCTTATTAACAGACTGGGTCAACTATATATACCCTATATATTGCGTAGAAAAGGAGACACAGGATCTCAGACTTCTTTGAGATTTTTGGATAAAATCTCAGTGATATATTTGCAGATTACAGATGCGAGGGAACAAGAATATACAACAAAGTTTTCAGTTGTAGAAAAGCGAAGAAAGGGAGAATTTCAGAAAAGGATAAAAAGGAGGACACCGTTCGAATAAGGGTTCTATCTTTGGGTCTAAAAGTCTGTGATAAGACTGCGAATTGCAGTGCGTAAAAAGGAGGAACATACCGCAGTTAATAAGGATGTAAAGTTATGTAAAGGATTAGACTACTGTGCACAAATATAGGTGACTATACAACTAGGAAAGAAAGATTATAGGAAGTGTATAAAAAGGATGTAAAGATTGAAGAATACACAGCGTTAAGGAAGCAAGTGCAAGAGCTCGAGTTTGGTGCAGACAATAAGTCAAGAAGGAACTTCTTGGAGGTCGAAAGAAAAAGGACAAGAAGCACATTATTGGGGTTGCTGAAAGAAAGACCGAGTCTCCCTAGTATAGTACAATGCAGAAAGGTGCAGGACAGTGTAGAAAATGAGGATCAATATAAGATGCCAAGGAAGAAGCAGTGACAAGGTCTTGGAGGCATACAAGAGTCAAGGGCCTGTGTCATGGTCATGGTACTTGTCATTTGAAAGTCTATAAGAAGAATTTCTTGTGGGTTTTCCTCTCCAAGAGGGAGAGGTTTTGGCCCTGGCTTGAAGAGCCTAAATTTGTGTCTCTTGTGTTTTGGTAATTGACTTGATGAAAGACATAATAAGCTAAGAAGAGAAGACATAAGTAAAGGAAGTAAGCTCACAAGTAATTATCAAGTAGAGAATTTGAGCTAAACCTAGCCCTACCTATTTCTCAACACATCCAACCATTGCCTGCTAATCACCTTCATATTTCAGCTCTCTTCTTGGACTCATATACACCCCTTCGGATTAATAGAGGGAATGTTGGAAACATAATCTTTAGGGGTTATGAAATTTTGGATTATTCACTTGTGAGGAAGGCAAAAAGCCACAAGTGACTGTGAAGAGGCAAAAATCCGTAAGTGAATGTGTAGAGTCACGAGGAGTCCAAAAGTACCTCTTGTAAGATGAAACCAAGGGTCATAAGAAATTGTATTAATGTGTATCATACGAATGAATAGAGAATCACACACTTTATCTATCTTCTTGCATTTTTGTGTGTGTTCTAATACAATTCCCTCCAAGAAAAGTCGCTCAACTCATCCATCCATAGCCAAATTATAAGAGAGAAAAAATCGCATAAATTTCAGACATCCTAAGGGGTTTCTCCTCCAAATTGAAGCATGAGAAAATGAGAGGAATTGCACCTCTATTTATAGAAGAGGTGCTCAACTTCCTTTGTATTAAAATAATAATTTCCTAGGATAAAATCTCCTAATCTAGCCTATGGAGGGGAAAAAGGCCCTTTTTCAACAATAAAATAATCTAAAATAATACAATCTAGGGGCATTTATGCCACGTATAAAAATTGAGGGGCATAAGCTCATAAGAGTGACCTGCTTCTCCAAATGAGGGGCACGAGGGGTGATTTGGCATAATGTCTAGCTTTCAAAGGCCCTTCAATGGTTCTCCAAAGCGTGTAGACATTCACCAACCTTCAAAATAGCCCATAACTCCTTCCAAATGGATATGTGGGCTTCCAAGCTGCCATGTCATCATTTGATGTGTTTTCCAAGTTCTCTTCACCATTGGAAAAGGGCTTCCAAAAGTGCATGTTCAACCTCAAAACTTCAAATTGATGGATCTCTCCTACTTTCCAAGGCACTTCCAATGCTATCCATATCTACCACTCAATCAAGCAAACTCCAAATGCCCTTCCAAGTAAGCAAAGGTACATGTAGCCTTCAAAATGTGAGTGAACAATCAAAGGAAGTGGGGGCGGCGGGGTTGTTTCCTCAATAGAAGTTTGCAAGTCAAGTGTGAAACCCATGTATGGAAATCAATACAAGTACACCCCCCCAAGGTGGACAAACAAGTCTTTCAAAATAGGTGCCTAGCTTCCAAAACGCTCAAAAGTTGAAACACCTCCACAATTTGTGCAAGGAGAAACCCTAAAATCTTCCTTCTCGTGGACATGATCTTTAAAGGTGGCACTCAGTCTTCAAAAACCCAACCAGATCTTCATAACATGCCAATTAGTGTGCCCATGAAATCAGATTAACACCCCAAACATTGAGGCCAACTCGACAGTCTGAGTTCTTCTCTAATTTAGGTCGACTTATTAACCTAACTCTTTATTTTAAAATAAATCACACCAATTTAAACTCACATATGAGTTGCCTCAGGCCAAATTTATATTTTAAATTGGTATGAATTATGTAGGTTGGCCTCACCTAACAATGATCCACAGGTCAGCTGAAACCGAGTAAACACACACACACACACACACAGATATAGCGACTTGTAACCCTTAATGAAATACAAGTGCTATGAAATCGTAGTACAGGTCAGAGGTATTGTAGGGAACTTTGTACACACTCTTTACATCTGAATGCCATGTTGGTTTTTGTAGCATCGAATGTGTTCTAGCCTTGAAATTTTGTGGAGAGGCTAGAATACATGAGATCTCCAAAACCCAAAAATTGATTATGGAAATTCTGCCTAGAAATGACTTAATTAGATTATTAGTTAGTTTTTAAATATTTCCTAAGTATAAACTTAGGGAATATGACTAATTAATCAAAATTAATTAAGTCAAGGTGTGAATGTTCTAGAGACTCACACAGATCGACTTCAAGTTAATCCTAGCAATTGATTAAGATCTAATCTTGGTCATTGAAGTCTCAACAAATGATTATAAGAAGAAGTCGATGGGGCTTGGAGAAATCTCTTGAGCAGTTCGATTTTACTGGGAGATCGATTTCTAGAGTAGCATAAGTTTGTTGCCGGAGAGAGATTTAGTGAGATCGAAGCAATGAGAGAGGGGCAGAGACAATGAAGCTGGAGGAGGCATTCCAGTTCCGGTGAGTGCATTTGCAGAGAGGCAGACAAAGAAGCAGCGCAGTAGCCTCTAGAGGCAAATTTGTATTTGCTGGGGAGAAGCAGAGATTTAGTGTCAGAAGCAGGGCAGAGGTTCCAAAGGCCAGGACAGTCATTTTCCCAGACAACAGCTGACCAGATGAGAAGCTATTTTGAGTTGAGTGCCGAAGTGACTGCGCTAGGGTGACGCAGTGATTGTACAGAGGCAGTTTGGACGACTCAATTTTGAGCTGAGGTCAGTGCTCGGATTCGTTTGTGGAGTGAGGAAATTCCTCACTAGATTTTTCTTGCCAGTTTTTCTCTATAGGATTGCTAGTTTGGGCATCCAGTTGTACTCAGATTATTTCACTACTGCATAATAATAAAACCCTTAGCTGTTGCACCGGTTTTCCCAAGTTGGGTTTTTCCGGGGACTTTCGTCCAAAAATAACTGTGTTATTTTATGTGTGTGCTAGCATTTCCTCCAACGTTTATTTCTTCCGCAATTTTTATTTGTGAAGGTTGTAGTGTATTTATTTCGATATTTTCCATAGGAAACAACAAATAAATTGTTAAATAGAATTAACAGTTAGAAGAAATAATATCAATTGCTGCAATAGGATTCGGGTCTTCGAATTTTCACATGGTATCAGAGTGCAGTTGAACATCTGAAGAACTCAGAGGCGAAGAAGAAGGAATTTAGCTGCTCAGTGTGGGCAGTAAATCGAAATTCCTAGAGGGCAGCACAGTCACTTTGCTAAGAGGTCGAGTCACTTGAGGAGATTCGATTTTTCTGAGAGGGACAGAAAAATTCGATCTCTCTAGACCGAGTAGCTCTAGAGGGAGAGGGAGCAGATCAATATTTTTTCGTTGAACAGATCTCTAGTTGGACGTAGAAGGTTTTGCAGCAGTTCGCTAGAGCAGAACCTGCATCAGGTGGAAGAAGAGCACACATTGAGGGAAACTTTCTCTCAGGGAACTTCTAGTCTCAAGAAGTTTGATTTCCCTTGCAGATCAATAGTCAAGCAGAGTTTCTCACTCCAGAAGGGAGTGCTAATAGTTGAGCAAAAACTGAGCAGAAGGGACGAGGAGATTTTCGACATTGTTTGAGATGGCCACTACTGGGCTTTGTGATTAGGACATATTGGATGGGGCTTCCAACTACGTCATTTGGAAGGCAAGGATGTCCTTCCTTCTGGACGAGTTTGGCCTGAAAACATATATTGATGCAGTGGTAGCGGTTCCCATGGATGCAGATCAACTAAAGGAGTACAAAAAGGAGATGGCGCAGGCGAAGAGATTGATCCTTGATGATGTTCAGGATCACATTGTATCACACATAGCGGCCAAGGGAACGACAAAAAAGATGTGGGATACACTTTCCACGTTGTACCAGGGCACTTTCGAGCAACGAAAGATGTACTTGGAGGAGAAGCTGAGATGCACCAAGATGCAGAAAGGGGAACACATAGACCCCTTCCTCACCAGGATTTAGGAGATCTGGGACCAACTTGCTACTGTTGGGGTAGCACCTCAACCCACAGAGCTAGTACGATTGGCACTCAACAGTGTCTTAGAGGAGTGGCAGGTATTTGTCTAAAGAATCTTGTGCAGAGACACCTTGCCAAGGTGGGACAAGATGTGGGCCGATTTGCAGCACGAGGAGTTGAGACGAGATTTGGTAAAGAGCTCCATCAATGGTAGCAGCAACAACGGATCAAAGCAGGTGAAGGAGGAGGAGAATGTGGCCCTTACATCGAAGGGTCCCAGTCAGGGACAGGAGGAGCAACGAAAGAAGAAGGACCTGTCAAAGGTCAAGTGCTTCAGGTGTGGCGAGCTAGGCCACTATAGTACCCAGTGTCCTCTTAGGAAGAAGGAAAAGGAGGAGAAGCAAGACCAATAGATAGCTTCTTTCGAGGTTGATAGGCTGTCCTCCAGGATGGAGGAAGACATCGCCATATTTGCAGACATACCCCTAGGAGTGAGGTGGGGTGACTTGGTTTTGTAGCCCTAGAGCACTTCAGATGGGCAGGATCCTTGAGGAGTCCACCTCTTGGATCATTACTTGGTTACGGGGGCCCACAGTATTCAGTAGCAAGATGGACGAGTGGTAGTAGATGCAGTTAGATGCCAAAGTGACAGTTGCAGAGACTAGTAGCAGTCAGATGTTGGGGAGCACAATGCAGAGTTGGCAACAGTGCAGGGGCAGCAGTAGCGCAAAACCTTCAGTGGCAGTGCAGAGGCTAGTAGCAGTCAGAACTCGGGTGACAAATGTATCATACTGAACAGAGTTGATTCAGTATTTCAGATGTTTCTCAGTTGCAACAACAACAAATGATAGGGAGTTGTAGTGCAGATGCAGTGTTGGCAGCAGTTCAGTAGCAACATAGATGCAACTCATATCAGAGTTGCGCAGTGGTTGGTGGGTAGTAGTAGCCAAACATTAGCGATGTGACAGGAGATGATGCAAAAACAGAGTATTGCTATCAGGGGTGCAACAGTTCTAGAACACATTCCTTGTTAAGAGGGAGTGTTAGTTTTTGTAGCATCAGATGTGTTCTAGCCTTGAAATTTGTGGAGAGGCTAGAATACATGAGATCTCCAAAACCCAGAAATTGTTTCTGGAAATTCTGCCTAGACATGACTTAATTAGATTATTAATCAGTTTTTAAATATTTCCTAGGTATAAACTTAGGGAATATGACTAATTAATCAAAATTAATTAAATCAAGGTGTGAATGTTCTAGAGACTCACGGATCGACTTCAGGAAAATCCTAGCCATCAATTAAGATATAATCTTGGTTGTTGAAGTCTCTACATAGGATTATAAGAAGTTGATGGGGCTTGGAGATATCACTTGAGCAGTGCGATTTTACTAGGAGATCGATTTCCAGAGTAGCAGCCGTTTGTTTCTGGAGAGAGATTCAGTGAGATTGAAGCAGTGAGAGAGGGGTAGAGACAGTGAAGCCAAAGGAGGCATTCTAGTTTCAGTGAGTGCATATGTAGAGAGGCAGAAGTGCCACAGAGAGGTTGATGCAGAAGCAACGCAGTAGCCTCTAGAGGCAATTCCGTATTTGTTGGGGAGAAGTAGAGATTTGGTGCCAAAAGCTGGGTAGAGGTTCTAGAGGCTAGGAGAGTCATTTTCCTAGACAACAGCTGACCAAACGGCTTGAGGAGAAGTTGTTCCGAGCTGAGTGCCGAAGTGTCTGCGCTATTGAGATTTTGGGGTAGCGTCGGGTGTGCTCTAGCTCCGAAACTTTGTGGAGGGGCTGGAACACATGAGATTTCCAAGACCCAAAAAGCGTTTGGAGAAATTCCATCTAGTGTAAAAATTATTCAAATAATTAAATTTTTTAATGGTTACCCTAAGTCTAATTTAGGGAAATTAAAAAATTAAAGTGAATTAATTTACACATGTGATGGGAACATTCTAAGTGACGTGGATCAAGCGTTCTTTTAATCTTAGCCGTTGATTAGAGATTAGATCACCACTGTTGATGTGTCAACAAGAAAAGTATAAAATAAGGGCTTGGGGTCAGTTGGAGGTTCACACACACAGAATCTAAGAGATCAAATTCTTTTGACGGAGCAGTGCTTGGATAAAGATCAGATTTGAGTGATTCAGAGATGTAGTCAGGGGCAGATGCATTGATTGGTCAGGAGGGCCAAGGGTACAACGCAAAGCTAGGGTAACGCAGTCCCTCAGCCAAGGCTACACAGGCTGACACAGTAGCTGCGCAAAGCCAGCTGGGGTTTCACTAGTTGCTCATCCGGATCAATCGAGACTTGCGAGAGTGAGGTATATCTCACATTTTTCTCTGATTGCCGAGGTTTTCTCTGTTGTGTGAGCCGAGTTATGGCATCCTAGATGTACTCAAAAATTGTTGCTTAATATAATAAGCTCTCATATCTGCTACATTGGTTTTCCCGCATTTGGGTTTTTCTAGGGACATTTGTCCGAAAAATCTGTGTCATTTGTCATATGTGCATGATGTTCAGTAAATGAACTGTATTTGTGTTTACTTCGAAGTTTTTTTGAATATTCAGTTAAATAATTTGTGTAAATAAATCAAGTAGGAGAACTAAATCAATAGTTAGCAATAGGATTTCAGTGCTCAGAAATTTTCATATGGTATCAGAGCATTGCAGATCAAGTTGAACCATTAGCAAAGGAAGATATTCGCTGCAGGAAGGGCAGCTGAAGCAGCACAGATTCGGAAGAAGGCAGCGCAGCACCAGAGGGACAACCTAGACCATGCAAGGGTGACACAGAGTCAATCTGCTCACGTAGAGGCTGACGCAGCTCCAGAGAGGTGACACAGAGCCACTCTGCTCATGTAGAGGCTGACGTAGCACCAAGAGAGGGATGTCGAGCTAGTCTGCTCACGCAGAGGCTGACGCAGTCCGAGTTGGAGAGTTGCTGTGCAGTTTGCCGAGGCTGGAGGTGTAGTTTCTGATCTTCAGAAGTTGCTGGTGTGGCATAGGTTTTGTCGGTGTAGAACAGTGCCTAGCAAAGGTGACAAAGCGGGAGGAGAACAGTCGCTCAACAGATTTGTGCCAAAGAAATCTGAGATTCAATTAGGAGGGTGATCGTAGAGGATTGATTTAGGAGATTTGGCGAAGGATTTCCGGGAGGGAAATCAGTTGTTAGAGGGAGCAACTACTCTAGAGGGTTTCTATTGCCAAGAAACCCAGATCCGGTATTCTATTGAGTGCGACAACAGTAGAAGGGAGAGGACTCAGGAGTACCCGCTTCAACAGGTTTTGAGTAGAGATGGTCCTGTACGGACTGCATGATCAGGATAGGTTGGATGGTGTGTCCAACTTTACGATCTGGAAGGCTAGAATCCTGACAGTCCTAGAGGAGTACGGAATCAGAGACCACACAGAAAATGTCTTAGCTGTGTCGACCGATGCGGACGCTCTGAAGAAGTTCAACGAGAATCGGGCATGGACAAAGCACTTGATCATGGATGGGGTGAAGGATCACGTGGTCCCACACATTGCGAAGAAGAGGACGACACATGAGATGTGGACATTTTTGACCACACTGTATCAAGGCAACTTCGTCCAACGAAAGATGCTTCTGGAGAATTGGATGAGGATGTTCCAGATGCATAAGGGGTAGAGATCGATCCATTCCTCTCCAGATTGCAGACGATTTGGGATCAGTTGATTGCCATGGGGGCAACTCCAGATGAAGGGCTCTTGGTAAGGAATGCCCTAAATGCAGTCACTGATGAGTGGGAGACATTTGTCCAAAGCATTTTGGGCAGAGCACAACTCCCTAATTGGGGTGACATGTGGGCTATCTTTCGACAGGAGGAGATCCGATTGATTACCAAGATGGAATTCAGCAGCGGAAGTAGCAAGGTGAAGGAGGAGGAGGAGGAGGATGCGGCCATAGCATCTAAGGGACAACGACAGCAAGGGAAGAAGAAGAAGGACCTATCTAAGGTACGATGTTTTAGATGTGGCGGGTGAGCCGGATTTTGGCACCCTAGTTGTACTCAAAATACTGCTACTTAATAATACAAACCCTCAGATCCGCTGCACTGGTTTTCCCGCATTGGGTTTTTCTAGGGATGTTAGTCCAATAATAAGTGTGTCCTTTGTGTGACTGCTTCATTTTATTTTTCATTCCTTGATCTGTGTATTGGTGTAGGCTGCAATGTATTTGTATTAGAATTTACTGAATAATTTTGTAAATAACTTGTTAAATGAAGAAAACAAGTAGGTAATACAAATCAAATAATTGTAGTAGAATTTATGTATGTTTAGATTCATAAATTTTCATATTACCAAATAACAAGGCATACCTTTAGGTTTGGGAGGCCCACCTTCAAACATAAGATCATGACAGATGGGTGAGGGACCACATGGCTAGTTCAGGTCGTGAAGAAATGGCACAACGAGCTAGTTGGTGGCTGCAAGGGGTTGCTGGCTGGCAGTTGAGGACCATCTTGGAGAAAATTTTCTCCTAGGGATATCACCCACAAAATGGTGGGTAACAAGGCCTATTCAGGACAACGAGTAAAGGGAGGAGGCTACAAAGGTCACGACCAAGGCTGGACATCCTGTGGCTAAGGGTTTGAAGGCAAACGAAGGTAATGGAGGGCAGGAAAGAGGGCGTAAGGCCCTGTGGCTTAGGAAATAAGGCCACTAAGGCCTACGACAGACAAGGAAGGAAGGAGTGAGGGTAGGGAAAGGCAGGAACCGAGCTGCGGTGGAGAGATAAGGAGGGTTGTGGAGGGTTAGGAAGGGCCAACAGGCAGTGCGCCCAAGCCTGGAGGGGCTTGCAGCCAAGGAAAAGGATGTCGCAAGGAGAAATAAGGTAGAGGAAAAGGTTGTGGTGGAAAATAAAAGGTGAGCAGAGGGTTTGGAGAGGGAATTAGGGCCACGACAGACAGTGATGAAGCCAAAAAGAGTTACGTCCAGGATTGGAGATGTTGAGATTTTGTGTATTGGGGTAGCATTGGATGTGCTCTAGCCCTGAAAATTTGTGGATGGACTAGAGTACACTTGATCTACAAGACCCATAAAAGGATTTGGGAAATTCCATCCGGTTTGGGAGATATTTAATTAATTAATCCTTTTAATTAAGAAACCTAAGTCTAACATAGGAAATTAAAGGATTAAAGTTAATTAAATTAAACATGTGATGAAATTGTCTTAAGTCACACGGATCA
This sequence comes from Pinus albicaulis, assembly GCA_034641835.2. NCBI lineage: Eukaryota > Viridiplantae > Streptophyta > Pinopsida > Pinales > Pinaceae > Pinus > Pinus albicaulis. The sequence goes on from CM076571.1 coordinate 871,998,722, forward strand.
AGCTTTCTTTTAATCTTAGCCATTGATTCAAGATTTGATCATGGCTGTTGGTTTCCCAATGAGAAAAGTATAAAGGAAAGGTTTGGGATCATTTGGAGGAGACAGACAGAGGCAGAGCACTAAAGTTAAGCTGGAATTCTAGGGCGTGGTTTGCTAAGAATTTCCAGAAGTGTTTTAGCTACAGAGAGGGGAGTTTAGACAAAGGGGATGATCTGATCCCAGTGCCTAGAATCAACAAGAGGCAGAGAGCAGCTTCCAGAGGCAGAGAGCAGCGCTAAGAAGCAAGGGCAGCAGCAGTGGAGAGGGCAACAACTGCACAGTGCAGGGGTAGCTACAGCTACGCAGGTGCTACATAGTCTCTCCCGAGGCAGCGTTGGGCAGTAAGAGACCCTCTGGGATTACGCAGAGTCCCTCAAGGGAAGCATAGGGTTTGCGTCATCCATTCTGGGGTTATGCAATCCTCTCCAGGCCAGCGTAGAGGGACGCAGAGGCTTCAGGGGCAACGCTGGGGTTTTTAGGGCCAAGATCTGGCTGAGTCCTATAAATCCCGTTTGAGGGTGTGGATCAGTCAATATTTTGGCTTCAGAACAACAGGTTAGCTGTAGATCTATATTTGCTGTATTCAGAAAACTGTTACTAATAAAACCCTCTAGCAGCCAGAAGACCGGTTTTCCCTCATTAGCTTTTTCTAAGGACTATTATCAAGAAAATCCTTGTGTCACTTTGTCTATGTGTGCATGTAAGTTTCTGTTGTAGATCTGAATTGATGAAAGTCTGTTATGTGTTTGCTTCGATGTTAATCTAAAGTTTCAGTATTAATAACTTAATTAAGTAGGAGAAGCATAACCAGATCTAACAGTAGATTTCTATATAAGTAACATACATAAATTTTCATAGGAGAGACTTGCAGCCAAGTCTTAGGGTCCACGTTGGGCTTAAGCCTTAGAATCCTAAAATTCCCTGAAACCCTCACCAAATTCAGAATTTTTTTTCAGATTTCAAAATTCCTCTTCAAACGATCACAAAAATCCCCAAAAGCTTGACTTTTTATCCTGGAGCTTGAGCGTTGAGTTTGGAGGAAAAATAGAGGGTGGATCTTGCCTTCCAAGGCCTAGATCCACCTCTAGAAACCCTCTTAATATTTTTCCAAGGACTGAAACCCTTGATAATCTTCAGATCTAGCTTTGAAATTCACCTGCACAAATAAAATTTTAAAAGCCCAAAACCGCAATATATACAAAGAATTAAAATAAAGTCTAAAACCCCAAAACCCCAGCTGCACACAAGGGTGAGAATATAAAATTATCTACAAAATTTTATTTTACAATATTCACAATGATTTATGGCTCTTATAAGCATATCTATTCTTTAAATGCACAATAGATAGAAATATATGAGTAAACTAGTTTAAATGTGTAAGCAATGGCCTAGATCCTTGCAAAACTAATCGTCAGATAATATCTGAAATTTAACACAATGGGCTCTTAAGCTTTCTTGTCTTGGGAGTTGGCTGGTCCAACTGAAGACTTCCCCTCACGCCCAAGATCTGAATCCCTGAGATCTCTACACACTTAAGATCAAGTTATTAGATTAATAGGGGTTAGATGAACAACATAACCCTAAAGATCTAGAGATACTTGCTAGATCAATCAAGTAAAAGTGCTCCTCGAAACCCAGTAACTAATGCAAGATACTTGTGCAAATAGGTAATCCAATCAACGACTAAAGAAATAATAACTTATGAAATATTATTCAGTAGAGCATTAAGAACAAAATTCAAAATTTACCACAAGAAGCTGAAAAGTAACACCACCATGAATAAACCCCAAAGTCTTTTTTTTTTATTGATAAAAAATATTACAACCAGTAGAGCTTGACTCAGAGCTTTCTCAATTTTTTTTTTTTGTAATTTGAGAAGCAAATGAATTCTAATTTATAGATAAATCATCCAAGTGGAAAATAACCGCTAGTTGGCTTGATCCCCATCAATGTAATCTCGACCGTTGATAAATGTTTGATCATATTTTAATCTCCACCATTGGAAATCTTTATTTTTGAGGAATTTTCGAATTTCTCATAAAAACCATTTTTTATTAGCTCAAAAATAATTATTTTTAGCTAAATTCCTCAAAATTTTGACTTTGACTTAACCCCAATGTTGAAAAGGTGCCTCAACAACCACAATTTGTAAGGGCAAGGTAGCTAGCTTTTGTTTCCTAGTGAATAGTTGACCGCTGTGGATATTCCTAACAAACTTATGCACATCAGAGAACATTGAAGGTCAATAATAACCAAAGAATTTTGTGGGCAGTAGTTTTTGCAGCATAGTGACCACCACAAAATCCTGAATGAAACTTAGAAATTAGCTTCCTAGACTCAATTCGTCAACACACCTAAGTACCATACCTTCAACATTCCTCCATTCGAGACCATCCTTCATGAGGCAATACTTAGTTGCTTTCGATCTAAGAGCCCTTCTTTTATGAGCAACTAAATGGTCAAGACACGTAATATTTAACAAATAGTAAATGATGTCCTTGTACTAGTTATGCTTTCATAATCTCTACAACTCAGGTGAAGGTGAATCATTTAGACAAATCAAACCAAGAGATTTTTCATTACCTTCAGTCAGCATTTCAGCCAATCCTTGACCTTTTACCAACTTAGTGGGTCTAATTTCCAAGTCATATTCTTGGATCTTAGTAACCCACCTAGCACGAGTCCCTAAGAAATCAGTTCGAGTAAATATATCTTTAATAGCAGAATGTGGGACAAAAGTAACGATTTTGGAATAACCCACATAAGGCTTAGCTTAAGAGACTTGACCAAGGCATATGCTTGCTTTTCCATGGTTGTATAGTTTAACTCAAAATTTTTAAGCGCTCTACTCATGAAAGCAATAGGTTGCTCATGACCTTCCTTATTCTTTTGTAACAAGACACCAACAATTGTATCCTCTGAAGCAACATAAAAAACCATGAAATCTCTTGAATTATCAGGGCTAGCAAGAATAGGTGTTTTCACAATAGCACCCTTGATCTCCTGAAAAGCATTTTTGCCATCTTTCCACAAAAAATTAGCATCTTTCTTTGGAAGACTCTGAATAGGCTTAGCTATCTCTGCATTATTTGGAATAAATCTCCTAAGAAAGTTTGTCTTTCCAAGGAAAGATTGAATGGATTTGAGATTATGCGGAAGAGGAACCTTTTGGATTGCCTCAACCCTTTTAGGGTTTATCTTGATCCCATATTTGGAGATGATGTGTCGAAGTAACTTCCCTTCAGTTACTCCAAATACAGATATAGTAGGATTTAACGAGATTCCAAACTCTCTATATCTGTCAAAAACTTGCCTGAGATTATCTATATGACTGATACCATCCTTAGAAAAAACCATAAGATCATCTTGATATATTTCAATGATTTTACTAGTTAAACCTTTAGAAGCATAGTCCATAGCCCTTTGAAAGGGAGCTCCAACATTAGTTAATCCAAAAGGCATTCTAATGTACTCAAATGTACCCCATGGTGTGGTGAAAGTAGTTTTGTGTCGATCCTCTTTCTTAACCCATACTTGATTATATCTAGAAAAACCATGTAGCAATGACATCATTCTGGAACCTGTTACTCTTTGCAACATAGTCTCCATGTTTGGAAAAGGGTAATTATCCTTTTTACATGCTAGATTAAGGTTCCTAAAATCGACAGAAAGTCTGATCGTTCCATTCTTTTTTCTAACAATCACCAAGTTAGAACACCATGTTGAATGCTTAGTTTGAGCAATAATACCAACTGCAAGCATCTTTAAAGTTCCTTTTGAACTAAGGGGGCCAACTTAGGATTTATTTTCCTAAGTTTTTGACGAAAGGGTTTAGCATTTTCATCTTTTAAAGGGATAGTGTGTTCCATGACATCTTCACTATAACCTTTTAACCCATCATAAGAAAATGCTAAAACATCCCTATATCCATGAAGTAAATCAATCAACTTTTTCCTCTCTTCATCACTACTACATTTACCAATTTTCACAATTTTAGGGTCACTAGTGTTGAAAAGTGTAACTAGGTTCGGTCTTCATAATGACTTGTAATTATGAATTTATGTAATGAAGAGACAAAGATAATAAAATGTATTTTGTAATGCTTGCCTCATGGGTTTCATGAGCAATGAGTTTTTATTATTGGTCAAAGACTTCTTCTTGATGTCTTTAGGGATTTGTCATCTTGTCATAAATGTCATTAAGGAGTCATGAATATGAAGTGATGTTATACTTGTAAAGGGACAAATTATTGATGTATATATATGCTCCAAGACCTTGTCACTAAGCTCCTTGAAGTCGGCTCAAATTTTGTTGAAGATCCACCCTTAACAAGTCGACCACCTACCTTCAGATGTTCATGTCGGCCTAGAGATGGGAGACAATCCCTATATATAAAGGGATTGTGGCCTCATTTGGAGAACAAGATTTCAAATCAATTTCTGTGATTATAATGCGAGTTGAGGACTGCAATTTGGTGCGAAGAAAGGAGCGAAGATAGAGATAATATCAGCAAGAAATAATTGTCTTTGGGTCAAGCAAAAGGAGTATTATCTCTGGATAAGAATCTCGCATATCCCATTCAAGCCAAGGCTATCTCAGCGAAGGAGGAGTCTGCAATACAGTGCGAAGGTAAGGCAGTATAAAGAAGAATATGGATAGTGCGTAAGGAGACTGTGATCAATTCAAAGGAGAGGCAGTGCTAGCCTCTGAATTGAGTTCATACTCCTACATACGCTCAAAAGGAAATTGTAACAGCGAAAGGTTATACACAACATGAAGAAGAGGCATTGAAGAACGAAAGGAGATCTTTGTCTTGGAATCAAGGTTGTAGCAAGTAATTCGAGGAAAGTCTCTAGGAGGTCGAAGCTAAATCAAGGAAGGGCAAAAAAGGAGATCTTTGTTTAGGGTTAGGAACCGAGCTTTCCTAGTGTTGGTGCAAAGGAGTGCAGAAAGGAAGATCAACATAAGGAGCCTAGAAGAGCAGTGACAAAAGTCTTGGAGGCATGTTGGTGTCAAGGGTCTTTGTCATGGTCTTGGTACTCATCAATTGATGATCTATAAGAAGAATGATTATCAAGTTTTCCTCTCCAAGAGGGAGAGGTTTTGGCCCTGGCTTGAAAGCCTAACAATTTTCATGTCTTGTGCGTTTGATAATTGACTTGATGAAGAACGTAATAATCTAACGAATATAAGATCTAAGTGAAAGAAGCATAACGAAATCACAAGTAATTATCATGAAAGAGAAATTTTAATAGAAGCCCTAATTTCTCAACAACTAGAGGTACCAATGTTTACTTCAAAAAACTCACCTGGATTCATCTTATTTTCATCTTTCTTCTTTGTGGCATCATGTCGATCAAAATGTTGCTCCAAAGCTACAATGTTCCTGGGAGTAGGATTAGTTATATCTTCATGGTTATCAGATCCTTCTTCCTTACAACTAACTTCCAAATTTTCAAATTCATCCAAATTATCAAGAAAGCGAATCACATGTCTCTCATCATCGAAAGCCCGCCAATGCTCCATATTATTAGGTACAAGAGGTCTAATAATAATTTCCATTTTAACCTTATCTTTTAACAATTCATCAGAGAACTGCAGAGTAGATGCTGCTACAGCAAGTTCATCTGCCAAGTTATTCTTTTCTCTTAGGATAGCTTCGAGATCAAGAGTATCAAAACATTCCATAGTATCCCATACAACATTTCGATAGTTTTTTAATCTTTGATTTTTACAAGTGAATTTGTTCTTAATCTGCATAATAATCAAATTAGAGTCTCCCTTGATACTAAGCAAATTAATCTTCAAATCCTTTGCCAATTCAAGACCCAACAATAAAGCTTCATACTTGGCAACATTGTTGGTCGCTTCAAATTCCAATTTATAGGAAAATTTGAAAATGTGACCAAGGGGAGACTTTAATACTCTTCCAGCACCTTTACCGTGCCTAGAAGATGCACCATCAAAATTTATAAACCATACTTTATCCTTTATATCACTCACCTTTTCATCAACCTTAATCTCAGAGAACTCTGGAATTAGACAGAACGACATAATTCCCAAATTTAGGTTGTTCGGTTATCATCTCATTGTGGGGGCTCTTGGGATCTTCAGCATGGGAACTTCTTTCAGGCTCTCTATTAAGTTTAACAAATCCAGAACCTCTAGGAGAAAGAATCGCAACATAGTACCAATTCATTTGAATACTTCCTCCTAGATCAGAGGCCCACTTTCTTGACAATAACATACCCCAAGCATCTGGTACATAAACCACAACTATGTCCATTACAATCATTATGTTCGGGTAAACTGATAAATGTACCTGTAAGTCCTCGATTAACCCATGAACTTGATCTTCTTGGAATCCATGGTACATATGTTGTAATAAGGCCTAGAAATTCTTAGATTGAGCTGCTCCATGACCTTTTTAGTCATAACACAAGTCGAAGCACCATAATCCAACATGCAGTGATAGAATCTATAACCATTGGCAAACAAAGTAATAAAGAATGGTTGGTGCTCTTTGTTATCCGGATCCATACTTTGCAAATATATTGGGGCATCTTGACAGACAACTTCAGGAGCCTTTTCTTGAGAAATATTAACTCGAGGAGCTTCAATGGAATTCAATCACTTAGATTTTTGGGAGGGACTCTTCAATATCTCGGTGACAGGAACCCAAATTTTTGCATTATTCAACCATCCTCCCAAATCAATATTCAATCCAGAGCTTTAACCAGTGTTAAAACTTTGAGGGGTAATCTAATTATCGCTTCAATCCTTATTCGTTCTTTGATAACTTAACCTTTTATCTGTTGCAATTTCCAAAACTTGCTCTCGTGAAGGCTTTTCACTAAATAATTTAACCTTCAAATCTTTTTCTTCACTAAATTTATTGATGCTATAAGAAGTAGTAATAATCTTGACATCACGATTATTTTCCTCAACTTCCATCCAATCTTTCATAGACAAATGATACTCTTGACCAACAACATTTATTTGATTACTTGTCCCAAGACAGTGGGGCAAGTAGCCTCTTCATGAAGAGCATCACAGACCCTAAAATAAGGTGGAGCTTGATCCACCAGATTGGCAGATTCAAGGGGATTTGCTCATTAGATGTGCCTTTCTTTTGCTAAGCATTATTATTTCGATTATTATTATTTCTAGGTTGGAAATTTTTCGCTTGAGATCTTTCCATTTGGACCAAGTTAGACTGCAAGGTACTTATTTCCTTAACATGATTAGATATTAAATTTTCCTAATTAAGCTCCATGATTTCAAGTTTTTGCATTAGTTTATGCATAGGGTCATCATTAGTTTCCTTAATCTCTTTTCCCTTAGACTCTTTTGATTTACCTGGACCCCTATCAAAACCTGGAATTTCAGACTTCCTAGATGCTTTTTTATCCTTTTCAAGTTCCTCAGCTAAAACCTGAGAAGCCTTATAATCATTAGTTTTTATGTGTCTCAACTCATAAGAAGTATTAGCATTAAAGGCATCAATATAAAAATCCAAAAGAGACTTGTCAGGAGGTTTTTAATCTTGAGGTAACTCTTTAACAATACCTTTAAACCTTTTATTGAATTCCTCCACAGTCTCTTTTTCTTTCTTCTTTATGATGCTAGTAGCCTTAAAAAGATGCCTTTCCTCTCTCTTATCTCCATATTTTTCCTTAAAGGAAGTAAGAATCAATTGCAATGAATCAAAAGAATGATCAGGTTTCTCAATGAACCATTCCAAAGCATCTTCTTCCAAAGAGAGAACAAAATTTTTCACCTTTACATCCTCATGGTTAAAGTTAGCACCACCACACCATTTATTCATGAAATGCCTAAAATTATTAAGATGAGATTTAGCAGTTATCGCATTATTGCCTTGGAAAGAAGGCAACTTCTCCAAGCCTTTATCAGGAAGGTCATGTAGATAACCTTGAATGTTAGCGAAATTACAAGGATGATACAAGTCATCGATGATGTCTTGCTGAATGGGATCAAGAAAAAGCGAATGGATATCAAAGAAAGCTTCTTGCTCGAGATTAACAAGAAGTGTACGGGAAGAGAGCTTGTGTAATTGAACTTTGAGAACCTTTTCAGGATCCAGAGTAGGATTGACCAAGCTACCGGGGTTCCTTCTAGTACACACCCCTGTAGAAGATGAAGGAAGTGGAGTCACCACTCGAACAAGAATCTAATCTTAGATACCCAAGAGGCTAGAAAAGAATTTAGTAAAGGGAACCAGGACAAGGAACTTCTCCTGGTGAAGAATGTCAAAAAATGAAAGATTATAGATGAGAATATGAATATGATTAAGATGAATGTTGCAAAGCCAAGGTCCAATAATTTTTTTCCCAGCAATGGTGCCAAAAACTGTTTTCGCTCAAATTGTATAGGCATTGCGACAATGACTCAAGTCGGGGGCTATCACCTTGATCCCTAACCTCTCCATTCTAGCTGTCTCCCAACAACAGGCTATGATGGAAAAGAGATGATGGAGGACAAGTTGGGAACCAACGACTCTGGGAGACACAACTGAGTTGCCAGCCACTTGGTTAAATCTAGCAAGATTTTAAGGATTAGATTGAATTTATATTTGAGACCAGTGTCTTATGGAGTCAACACTCTTGCTTGTTATATAATTGAGAACAAGTAATTGGATAAACAACTGCTTCTTTGATGCTTCACTAACTTATATGAAATGCATATCTTAGGACCTATGTGAGATGCAAAGATCTTGGTAATTTTTAATTAAATACCTAATCTAAGTTTGATTTTCCCTTAACTGTTTTGAAGCTAGGGTCCAAGGTAGGTTGTGGGTAGGAGGCCAACAGGAAGCAAGCAAGAGCTTGATTAATGATACCTTCTGTTAGGCTCATATCACTTGATGCCTCCGGTGTTGTAGAGACTGTGGCTCTAACGATTGCAAGCTCACCGTGTTAACCACCGAAGAGTTGCTAAGCTCCTCAAGCTAGATGAGAAGGGTGGTCTTAAGGGTCTATCAACCAAGCTTATACTTGGAGGTAGGTTATTAATGCAAGTTAACTTAGAATGCGATGCAAGGATGGAGAGTGAGTTTTAGGGTAAGATTCTTTTACTGATTGAGTACTTTAAGTAATGATCAAATTTTTAATTAAAAGAACAAGTACTTGACAATAATATTCAAGAGACAATCTTAACCATAAAACAAGTGCTAATATGATATAAAGATGCACCCAACAACATAAATGACTTGTCAATATGCTTAAGATAACAACACTATAAGCTAATAGTAACAATTATGGTGTTGAGAAATCTAGGGCAAAACAATTAAGTGATTTCTCTTCTTATGATAACTGCTTGTGAATGCTTTTTACTTCTTTAGATTAGGATCTTCTCTTTACTTAGATTATTGTAGTGTCCTTCATCAAACAATTACCAATGCATAAACAATAAAGAGACAAGAGACACAAAATGTAGGCAATCAACCATGGCCAAAACCTCTCCCAATTGAGAGGGAAACCCAAACGAATTCTTCTTCTAGAGACTTCAATTTGACGAATACCAAGATCAAGACCCTTGAAAGGACCTCTCCAAAACCAAGTCACAAACCCTTCTTCCCATCTTCTTCTTCTTGACCAAGTCAACACTAGTCAAACTTCTTTCCTTCACTGCTAATCTCGACTACTCTAAAATTTCGGCTCCTTTCCACAGACCTGCACTCTTCAGCTTGCTTATACTTCTGTGATTCCACACGTGTGAGCTGGTAGAGGGAGATTTTGAGATGCTTTTCTTCCTTCGCTTAGCTTGGAGACTTCTTCTTCAGACTTTGGCCAACAAGAACGATAATGGGTGACTTCCTTAGTAGTTTCTCTAGGGATTGTTATAACACCAATGCAGAAACCCTATTTCTGACACATTTGTGAATTGAAAATACCCAAAAATAGTGTTGGAGTTCTTCACTCTTCTTTCCTTTAATTTTGCTAGTTATGAGACCGCTTCTTGTGATCTTCGTTCTTCTTCCTATTGCAGATTGCTTGACTGAAAATTCTGTCCTCAAATGGAGGTTGAGTTGCCCTATATATAGAAGTCTGTCTATCAAGAATAAGCCGACTTGAACAGGTGCCAAGGCTGACATGGCCTTTTCTAGAATCCTACTTACGCCGACTTGAAGGTGAGTTTTTGACAAGGTCTTGGAGGGTAATTGACATAATCAAAATAACTTTTTACAATGTGTAACATGTCTTCAATATATGACAATGACTCCCTAGACTCTATGACTTGATGACCTACCCTAAAGGCTCACATTGGGAGCCTTAACTAAAACAAAGTTCCTTGATCATGAAACCCATGAGTCCATTACAAATAATTTTCTTTTCTTCTTTACATCAGTTACATAAAATCATAATTACATATGTCATTTATGAAGACCAAACCTAGTTACACTTTTCAACACTCCCTCTTAACTAGGGAGGTATTCATGATCCATACACGGTACTTGGACATTCTCAATCTAAAGAATTCTCATAAGAAGAGTTAGACTGGTAACCCATCTGTATAACATCATATCATCTATCATTGTCACATAGTAAGGCCTTGACTAACAACTCTATCTCTCCACAAGATCAGAGCACAATGCTGGCTAGACCAATGATGTATAGAGACCCTCATCATTGTCTCTCTCTGAACATACTCCACTTGGGTTCTCAGAGTGTGTTCCATCGGGACTATTCTTATCTTGGATTCCCAGTCCTCAAAGAATATCGGTCCTCTACGACTATTTCTTATCTTGGATGCCCTAACTCATCCTCAAAGAGCATCAAATGCCAGATGTTTACCCAATCCTCCATTCTGTCTTCCCATATGAAGACAAGAATGATGTATCTATCTCTCCCTCTTAACTTAGGGAGGACATACCCATTCCACTGAAGGGATGTACCCAAGCTCCCTCTTAAGTAGGGACTTGACCAAGCTCCCTCATTTCTAGGGACTTGCTTCCAGCAGCTCACCAGGTGGAGATTATTGGACAACCAACTGCCTGTAGAACTCCTTCCTTTGATGTCATGAATTTCTTCTTTGTCATAGACTCTACATCTATTGGGACTTCTTCGTAGGGCACATACCATCCATCACTTTCATCCATGTGCCATGTCATCATTCATTTCATTGGAAAGTGATCCATTAGTCAATATCTGGCCTTTCATGCTATGCTACCTGCTTTATGCCATATTTCCTTAAGGATCTTTCATCCTACTATATGGTTATTAGTGGTGGAAGACATCCACAACTCTTCCCTTTGGCAGCCCTGCATAAGCCCATCCAGATATCATATGAATTGAACATTAAATCAAAATTACCTCTGTGATGGTCATTCATCATGACATCTTCCTGTTTGCATCAATCCTGCGTACATATTGACACATCTCCAAAATATATACATTGTGATTAAAATCTTTCAGTGAAAATCACTTCAAAATAGATTAGGTCGACGCATTTCGAACCAGCCAGTGTGGTTCATCATCAGGACAAGATGGAAAATCTGATCAAGTAACCCCTTTAAATAGAAAGTATAGCTCCCACTAGCTGTTTGTAAAATAACAGCGAGTTTGACTCAAATAATAAAAGTTAATTTATTTTATTTTTATTTTATTTTAAAAAGAGTAAACCAAATGATTAAAGTTTATAATTTTAATTTTATATATTTATATTTATTTTAATAAAAATAATAATTATTAATTTAATATATTTTTAAAGAATAAATAAGTGTTTTCTATTTATATATTTTTCAGAATAATAATTATTTATTTGTTTTTATTATATCGAATAAATTAAATGTTAAAAATAGTTAAATAATATTTAAAGTTTGAATATATATATATATATATATATATTTTATTTTTATTAATTAAATGCTACGTGATTCAAAACTCATCAAACAGTTATCTTTTATAAAAATAAAAATAAAAATAAAATAAATAAATAAAAATAAAAGTAAAAAATAAAAATAAAAACAAAAAATAATAAAATGAATAAATAAATAAAATAAATAAATAGAAATAAAATAAAATAAATAAAATAAAAATAAAAATAAAAACAAAAAAATAATAAAATGAATGAATAAATAAAATAAATAAATAGAAATAAAATAAAGATAAAATTATAAAATAAAAATAAAATAAATTAACTTTTATTATTGGAGTCAAACTAGCCGTTATTTTACAAACGGCTAACGGGAGTTATAGTTTCTATTTAAAGGGGTTACTTGATCAGATTTTCCATCTTGTCCTGATGATGAACCACACTGGCTGGTTCGAAACGCGTCGACCTAATCTATTTTGATGTGATTTTCACCGAAAGATTTTAATCAAGATATACATTGTCAAGGGTCTCTTTCTTTTTCAGATTTCCATTAGAGTCTTCATATCTTTCATGGAGATATCATAGTCAAATCTCTCAGTCCTCGGATGTTGAGTGCCTTATCCATAGTTTCTTATTTCACTATCTCTTCTTTCTTTCTTCACACATTTCCTTCTAGGTACTTCTGATCATAGTTCCTCCAATTATTGTCAACCACCTCATATTTCATATGAGGACACATTATGTTGATTTAATCTAGTCAATGTGTTACCCATGTCTTCCTACATCCTTTTCAAAGGAGGAGATCCTTTCTTTTGATCATGCTCTCGAGATAGAGCATTTATCTATGTTACCTGCAACCGTATGACTTGACTCTACAATATCGAATACAAGCATACATACCTCATTTTCCTCTAGGTCATATTAGACTTCCTTTCAACAGCTTCCTTGATTGAAAGAACTTCAATCCTTTGACCTATTTCACCTCTTTTGTCATCATACCATCATCCCATGAATTCCCACAAGATGGAATTCTTGATGAAACCCTTGCTTCCTCTTGATTGGCGAACCTTCAGATGAAGATTCCAATATAGGATCTTGAGCATCTTCATTCAACAAATGTTCCCCTTTGACTGATGTATGATGAGCCTTGTGCTAGATGAACTTTTCTTCTTTTACCCATGAGTGACACTTATGCTTCTAATGAGGTTACCAAGACCCATATCCTTCCATAGTTGACTGGCATAGATCTATTTCAGCGATCATTCCTGCTTCTCTATAATGATGTCACGAGATCTTGCTTGTAATGCTTCTATGATGCCATGCTGCATCCTAACATATTCTTCTAATGATTCCCACCATGATAGTCACACTTTACAACAGAAGAACTTGAAAACAAAAAATTAAAAAGAACTAGGTGAGGAAGACTATCTCAATCATAATAGAGATCTTTTACTTCCTCTTTCTTGGACTTCTTCCTTTCAGCTTCCTCTATTTCTTCGGTGATATGGGCTTCTTCTCTTCCTCTTTTGTTGTTGTCCTTCTTGATCTTAGGACAATCTCTCTTGTAATGCCCATATTCTTGACATCCATAGCATTGAATCTTCGCCATGTTCCTTTCCTTTTTTTGAGGACCCAACTTTCCAAATTTTCCCTTTCTTTTTGTCATTGTAGCATATGCTTGATTTTGCTCACTTGATCCTACATCAGATTTTTCCTTTAGCCTGGATTCTTCAATCTTGCATAGAGACCATAGATCTTGGAAAGGAGTAACTTCTTTCTTCCCATAAATGCTTGAAGTAAAGTTAACCCATTCCTCCGGTAGTGCATTTAGTACAACTGTAGTCATTTCTCTATTAGAGATCATTTCTCCTAGATCTTGAAGTTGATCCTTGATTTCAGATATCCTCATAAAGTATGAGGCTATTCTTTCTTCTTTTGACATCTTTAGCTTGTAGATTTCTTTCCTTAATGAGATAACTTCTCCTGCAGTGCTTATAGAATACAACTACCAGTTTGTCATATATTTCTTTTGAAGTTTCAAGTTTTGATACATATGGAATGAAGGGATCCTTGATGGATTCTATGAGAATCCTTTGAGCCCTCACTTCCCCTTTCATAAACTTTGCAAGTGCTTGAGCATCTTCTTTCGCTTGTTTGGTGATAGATCCTTTGACATGATCCATAACCTCATTTTCAGTGAGATTCAAATCTGTCCTCTTCTTCCATGCAATATAGTTTGAAGCCCCAAACAATTTGTTTCTTTCCTTGCAAAAAGACATTTTTACAGATTCAGACATAAATATACTTACTTGTGAAGATGCTTCTTCCACTTGCTGCCTCCTTGAATTTGATGATGATATAGATAATAGAAAACTTCTCCTTGATGAAGATAGTTCTCTTCAAGAATGATCCTTGACCCCACAAAGAGGGAGATCACTTTAGATCATTTGATGGTGATTTCTTTGTTGATGATGATCAATGATGACTTCTTGATGGTGTCCTTCAATGGCAAGGACCTTGCTTCAACGAGAGGGAAGTTGCCTTGGAACTTTTGATGACAGCGTCCTTGATCTTGCTTCTCTTGGATGAATAGAATTCAAGCTATCTTGATTTGTAGATCTCCTCAACTTGATTAGAGTCTTTGTGGTCTTTTGATGGTGAGTAGAGGATCCCAAGACTTTTGCTGGTGTAGACATCTCCTTTGCTCTAGGGTTTTGATACTTCTTTGTTGATCTCAACTTCAAGATGTCTTTCTCGAGATTTGATCCTTGAGTGTCCCTTGATAAGATGCCCTTCCTTGACTTTTATCACCTTATCTCTGATACCATGTTGAGAAATCTAGGGAAAAACAATCAAGTGATTTTTCTTCTTATGATAACTGCTTGTGAATGCTTTTTACTTCTTTAGATTAGGATGTTCTCTTTACCTAGATTATTATAGTGTTCTTCTTCATCAAATAACTACCAATTCATAAACAATAAAGAGACAAGAGACACAAAATGTAGGCGATCAGCCAGGGCCAAAACCTCTCCCAAAACCCAAATGAATTCTTCTTCTTATAGAGACTTCAATTTGACGAATACCAAGACCAATACCTTTGACACAACCTCTCCAAAACCAAGTCACAAACCCTTCTTTTCAGCTTCTTCTTCTTGACCAAGTAAACACTAGTCAAACTGCATTCCTGCACTGCTAATCTTGGCTACTCTGAAATTTCGGCTCCTTTCCACTGACCTGCAATCTTCGGCCTGCTTATACTTCTGCAATTCCGCACATGTGAGCTGATAGAGGGATATTTTGAGATGCTTTTCTTCCTTCACTTAGCTTGGAGACTTCTTCTTAAGACTTCGGCCAGCAAGAACGATAATAGGTGACTTCCTTAGTAGTTTCTCTATGGACTGTTATAACCCCACTGCAGAAACCCTATTTCTGCCACATGTGTGAACAGAAAATACCCAAAAACAGTGCTAGAGTTCTTCGCTCTTCTTTCCTTTCACTTCGCTGGTTATGAGACTACTTCTTGTGATCTTCGATCTTCTTCCTATTGCAGATTGCTTAACCGAACATTCTGTCCTCAAATGGAGGCCGAGTTGCCCTATATATAGTAGTCTGTCCATCAAGAATAAGACGACTTGAACAGGTGCCAAGGCCGACATGCCTTTTCTAGAAACCTCCTTAGGCCGACTGGAAGGTGAGTTTGTGACAAGGTCTTGGAGGGTAATTGACATAATCAAAATAACTTTTTACAATGTGTAACATGTCTTCAATATATGACAATGACTCCCTAGACTCTATGACTTGATGACCAACCCTAAAGGGTCACAATGGGAGCCTTAACTAAAATAAAATTCCTTGATCATGAAACCCATGAGTCAAGCATTACAAATAATTTTATTTTCTTCTTTACATCAATTACATAAAACCATAATTACATATGTCATTTATGAAGACCGAACCTAGTTACACTTTTCAACTTAGGGCACCCTTCAACTCAGCCAAAGATAACGTAGCCAATGTTCCTTAATTAAATTAGAAAATGCCAATGACTATTCGACTTAAGAGATGCCCAACTCTTAAAGCACCAATGTTAACAATCTATTGAATCATTGAAAGCACTTAGAGCGATTTATGATAGACATAAATGATAACAACAGTAAGCTACTTCTTATGCAATTTAGAAACCTTTAAAAAGATGTTCAATACCAATTATTCAAGATGCAAGCAATTAAAATCACAAATCTTCAGATCTTAGATATCACAGTGATTCTCAATCACTTACAACTCGGATAATTTTTAATGATTACCACAGTGACCTAGGCATGGCAATTGAAGGCCAATGATACCCTACAGTGAAGAGGAAAAAGGGATGAAGAGGCCTGTTGAGGGAAAAGAACAGCCTAAGTAGGCTTGCCGCAGAGGAAGGAGGGCCTATTCAGGCCTGCGAGCAGAGGGAGGAGGCTACAAAGGTCACGGCCAAAGCTGGACAGACCTGTGGCTAAGGGTTTGAAGGCCAGTGGAGGTAATGGAGGGCAGGAAAGAGGGCATAAGGTCCTGCGGCTTAGGAAATAAGGCCACTAAGGCATACGACAGACAGGGAAGGAAGAAGTGAGGGCAGGGAAAGGCAGGAACAGAGCTGTGGTGGAGAGATAAGGAGGGTTCGGAGGGTTAGGAAGGGTCAACAGGGACTGCGACCAGGTCTAGAGGGGCTTGCAGCAAGGGCAGAGGAAAAGGCTGCGGTGGAAAATAAAAGATGAGCGGAGGGTTTGGAGAGGGACTTAGTGCCATGAAAGACAGGGATGAAGCCAAAAAGAGTTGCGGCCAGGCTTGGAGAGACTTGCGGCCAAGTCTTAGGGTCCACGCTGGGCTTAGAAGCCCTAAAATTTCCTGAAACCCTCACCAAATTCAGAAAAATTTACCAAATTTCGAAATTCCTCTTCAAACGATCACAAAAATCCCCTTAAGCTTGATGTTTTATCCTGGAGTGGATCTTGCCTTCCTAGGCCTAGATCCACCTTTAGAAAGCCTTTTAAATTTTTTCCAAGGACTGAAACCCTTGAAACCCTTGATAATCTTCAGATGTAGCTTTGAAATTCACCTGCACAAATAATATTTTAAAAGACTGAAACTCCAATATATACAAATAATTAAAATAAATCCTAAAACAACAAAACCCCAGCTGCACACAAGGGTTAGAACATAAAATTATCTACAAAATTTTATTTTACAATATTCACAATGATTTATGGCTCTTACAATCAGATCTATTCTCTAAATGCACAATAGATAGAAATAGATGAGTAAAATAGTTTAAATGGGTAAGCAATGGCCCATATCTCTGCAAAACCAATCATCAGATAAGATCTGAAATTTAACACAATGGGCTTTGTTACCACTCAAACTAGCAGGGGGCCTAAAGGAGACACCTAAAGAGACAAATGCTAGCTCAAGGGAAACGATGGAGACTTAGCTCATTTTCACCTCATGTAAGGCTCCCTACTCTTTACGGGCTTTCACTGATAGGTGGAGACTCAGTATATAGGAAGACACTTATAAAGGATGGATCAACAAATGGATGTGAAGTGACCTCAATGATCCTTTCCCTAGAAGAAGATTAAGAATAGAGCTTGCTTGCTTTTTCAGCAGGGCACAAGGTTTTCTAGGAGAAGGTGAGGATTTAAGGGTTAGGTTAAGGGAATGTGACTTGTAAAGGAGTTTCCCAATTACTAAAATCCTTGCAAAACTTGGATTCCTGAGTTGTCTTAAAAGAATTGTTTTTGATGAGAAATAGGACCACACGGGGCCAAGTGGACCCAACCTAGGTTAAGGGGAGGGAGTTTAGCAACCGATGATGATATTAACCTAAACAAGGAAGGGGAAAGGATCAAAACAAGAATTTCCACTTAAAGGTGTCAAATTGACCTTATGAGGTACTGGCCTAGGGAACACCAACGCAAAGTTTGATCTCAGAGCTAGGGCTTGGGATATCTTGCAATCCCACTGTCGAAATTTCTTCAAATTTGGAGGAGACCTTGAGGACATGCCAACGCAGTAGAAGTTAGGAGATCGAACTTTTTTGCTACTTCGTCGGGAAAATGATGCCCTAGGTGGCCCAGTGTGGCTAGACCTAAAAAAGAGGGGGAAAAGGTGAAGAAAAAAGGTTTTAAGGTGATCACCTTATGGTGGATCAGTGCCTAATTCCTTTGGAGATATGGAGTCAAGAAGAATTATGAGGAAGGATCTTGTTTCTAGCTCAAGGAGGCTCTAAGGGAAACTTCGTCCAACGTTATGGCAAAAAAGAAAGTGACCTTAAATCGTTTATACTTTTCTTGCAAATGAAGATGGCTTATCAAGATAAATTCAATCTCTAGGACAATTCATTCAACATCCTATATAGAAACATAATTCCACAATGAAACAGTAAATGCATGCAGCAATTAGCCCTAAAATAGCGAAAATCTCATGATCAATGTATGTGAAAAAGTAAAAGAAAATAACATCAATATCGTACTGACATGTAAGAGAATATATCCAACCATCAATACATTTGCCAATAAAGAAGCTCCAAGATAAGAAAATCCAATCCAAACATCAAAATTCATCCATGCTCTAATTTCGTCCACTAAGAAGGAAATGCGAAAATCTCAAGAGAGAGAATGATCCAATCCAAGTGATGATACAAAATGAATTCATGTGACTCCTATTTATACACTCATTAGGAGTTCAAATTACCTAATTCAACCTACATTAGCCCGTAAAATAAAATAATGTGCAAATTAGCTATCTTTTGATGACAAGCCCACCAAAATAGCTCACAGATAGAATAATAAGCCTCTCAAGAGGTCAAATAATAGTCTATGCATGTCGTAGGGTCCTCCAAGAGGCCTGATGAGGCCCATAAGTGCTATAATGATGAATAGGACCCTCAAAAGTGATGGACAAGGGGGTGGCCCCTTGTTCTTCAAACAATAAACTTGTGGTGCTCCCAGTGGGTGTGGGGGCACATCAATGACCTCATGGTTCTCCAAGTAAATCAAAGATGCATGTATACCATATGTAAGGGCTCAAATGATCGAATGAATGATGCCACATGTGTACAAGTCTTGGATCAACTGCCAAGTGTATGGTGCAACTGTGGGGTCGACTGGGCATGGTGTACTATGTGCATCTTCCTCGTCCAACAGGTGGATCTCAAGCAATCTCTGAACATCTCTGGGGATCCATGGAGTGTTATCTACTATTGTGGAGGCCCATGGCTCTCTACACACACCCTACATGTGCCAATGTAGCCCTCTTGAGAGTTAGAACCCCGTATAGGGAGACCAAACTCAGGCTGGGAACCATCTACAATCTTGCATAAGATCCAATGTGTCCCCTAGCCTTCCGGCACAAGTCATTAATGTAATTGGGTAAAAGAGCTTACAAACCATGGACAACAAGTGGACACTTCATAATGGCATGCCTTCCATAGTGGGCTTTGGCATGTGCTAATGTTTCCAAGCTCCAAAGGGGGTTAGCCAAGTACCTTATTAGGTGGTTTCTTCCTTTGGAGGGGATAGTATGTGCAAAGTACATCCTTCAAATGGTAGTGGCATGTGATAAAGAGGTGAATGGAATAAGGAATAAGAGGGGCAATACTGGGCCACATATTGGGCACAAGGGTAGCTAAAAGAAGGGAAGCCCACACCAGTGTATATAATATATAGGAGGTGTTATCACTCCATAATTTTCCTAGGCTAGGAGGAAATTGCAGAGGTAACCACAAAACCACTTGTAATGCTAGCAACTAGCCCTTCCAGCTTCAGAGAGAGATCTCTCTTTTTTATTTAGATTTCTGCTTCATATTTTAGGTTAGATATTCAAGTTTGAGATGGGTTTTTTCAATGATTTGGTTGAAACTGCAAGGAAAGTCGATTTGGCAATGGAGTCATGAATCTTAGGATCTTCAAATACAAAAATAACAGAATAGATGTAACAGGGAAAGGTAGGCAAGCTTTCGGATCTCTTAAGAATTTGTGGGATGAGTAAGATGAAGAGGATTAGAAATCAATTAAATATAGAGCATGCTAGGATGAATTCTATACTTAACATCAGAGTGAAAACATGAATATTGTTTATAAGCTAGAGCAAAGTGTATTTAAACAAATTCAGCCCTTTATCGTCTTTAAACAATAGAGACAGAAAAACATATGGAAAACTGAGAAAATAACAACTTCACACGAGAAGATACATCACCAATTGCTTGACACAGGAATCTTGGAACAAATTTTTTGCATTAATGGAATTGATCACTTCAAAACAATGCACAACTTTACATCAAAATGCAAATCCTTTCTTCATACAAGTTCCAACCCTTATTTAGTCCTTTTACAACATATTTATAGAGATTTCTTTACATCTCTGTCTCGGACTTGAAAGAAAAAGTTTTTACAAAATAATATCTGTTAAATGCACAAATATTTTAGAGATAAGAGAGAAAGATAAGGAAAATCTAGTAGTCTGTTGTGCTGTCGAGGATATATAGGAATTTGGTGACGACTGCAACTATTTTTCTGCGAATGATGTTCCTTCGATCAACTCTAACAATCGGTCCCATCTTTCTTTGGTTGGAATGGAAAAGTTAACCATATTTCTAAATATTTCATCCACTTTGGTGTAAATGTCAAAAGTGGGCTTATTTACGAAAAGGGGGTGAATTTCATGTTGGATATTGATGCAGGGCCAACCCTGCCTACCCACAATCTACACTTCCAGATGCATATAAAATGCATACACCCAATATACTTTATGGTTATCAACCCAATATAGAGCAAACCCCTCTCATTCTTTATGTGCAAAACTTTATCTGATTCAAATCTATGGTCAATGACATTACCATTTCATGAATGCATTTACTTCATTAGTGTCTATGGTTGGAAACCATAAAATATATCCGTTAATATTCGACCCTCACTTCATTGATTCAAACCTTTATTCGAATATCATGTTTAAACCCATGCATATGATTATAATAGCCACACAAACCATTGCATTCATTTCAGTTCACTTTTACTAAAAGCTTACCTTCTCCATCGCTTGCCAACGCATTCACTGACTGAATCTGGTAACGATGGTATGTTGAAGGTGAATCACAACCCCTGTCTCTGTAAGTTGGAGTTCGCCCAAAAGAATCTAAACTCAACACTGCAGTCATATAATGAATATCCTTGCCAACAAATCATATCAATTACATAGTAGCTTTGATCTGCTTCATGAAATATACAATTCAAATACAAAACGTGTGACCAGTGCCAGCAACATTTTTTTGTCCTTGCACCATTCGGCAAAGCTGATGGGAGTAATGCAAGATCCGCCCATTTCGAAGCCTACTTACTTTTGTATCATTAGAAGAAACAACAAGGCATCGTTTGCCTGCAGATCTTGGCAAAACATACCATTTGTGGTTAATGCGGAGAGGAACATCGAGCATCCACTCAGCGCCTGATCTTGTAATCTCTGCGCCTTCGACCAGGGCTTCCTAAATTCCTCTGCCACATCCGCTTCAACCCTTCATTACGACATTCCTATTCAATAATCCAGCACTGATATCGCTTGCAGCCTCCATAAAACTCATCGAACTTACTGAATTCTTCACACAGGTATTCAATCCATACGCATTCCTTCCTTCAATTGCACTAACCTTCGACTTTTCTCAGTCTTCATTAAACAGATTCCTCCACACGACTTCAGCATCACGCCCTCCTTCTGCGGTTTCTTCTGCAATTCACACGGAGTTTAAGATAAACTTCTGCGTCCTCAGTTGCAATTTAACTTTGCAAACAAAATTTAACATCTTTATTTACTTCACAGCGTCATCCTTCATATATGTCATTGGTTCATTCGATGGCATCGATTTTTTTTTTTATCAAACCTCCATCATTACATTCCAAAGCCGATATGTCCAATATCAGGCCTGAACTGAAACTCGATTTCAGTCCTTCTCTTGTGTAATCGATTCCTTTCCTTGCGTCCTCTTCAGCATATGCAGATTTGAATTCAATTCAATGCATAAATCAATATTAACTGAAATCGATTTCCTTCTCATATGCTTATCTCACAGAAATTCAAACATTCTTTAAACCGAATTTAACCAACAACATATATAATTCACACAGAAATTCCAAAACAAATTCCTCATCGATATAATCAAATGCAATCAATTACAAAAGCCCTCTTGGTTCATGGACAGATTTTCAAATCAATGGCCCTTTTACAATCTGCCCGAAGGCTTCTAAGTAGAAACCCTTGCTCTCTCCTCTATTTCTCTACTCACACTCTCTCTCATTTTCAATGCCTTTGAGGCTTGATAATTTATACAATTTTAAAATGATCTAATTTAAGTTCAATCCCTTCAACTTCTCAACAAAATCCTAAATCACTCTTGAATCCCTAAGGATCCTCTCTCACCCATAATTAATGAAACTAATTTCTAAATTAATATTTAGAAAAATCTATCATCCCTTTACATCCTCAACTGATCAAATCCTTCTCATATTCTCAAACATTTGAGAATTATTTACAATATTTAATTAAAAATACATAAAACCCACTCAAATCATTCATAAAAATCTAGCTCTTTTAAAAACTTAAAAACCCCTAAGTTTTAATAAATACAAAGTATTTCTCTTTGCCTAATGCTCCTGCATCAGACTCCCAAGGTTGAAAATGATCATGATCTCCTGATCATGCATTTTTAAGTCTTTGTCCTTGTCTTCCTGGGTCCCACACTTTATTCTGCAAGTCATCATCTGCTGTCGCTTGCTGCTTTTCTCCAGGTTTCCATATCTTGTTCTGCATCCTGCCTCCAGCTATGCTTTCATACTCTGCTTTTGTCTTTCCCTTGCTGAAATTCTTCTGCTTTCTTGCTGCTGTCTGCTGCTTCTGAGACACCTTCATCATCAGTCTTCTGATGCTTTCAATCTCTATGTCCAGCCTACTGCTGCTGTCTCCAACTTCTGTTAATTCAACTGCTGTAGCTGCTTCTGCTGTTACTGCTCTTCTTGCTGCCAACATTGATGTTGCTGCTGTCAATGTTGCCTCAGCTGTCCTCTCCTCGATTGTTGATAACATTGGTTTTACTTCTGCAGATGTCACCCCACATGTTGCTGCCTCCCAAACTTCCTGTCCCTCTTCAACTTTTTTATTTTGTTCATCACCTGCAACTTCTTTCTCTGGTTCAAATGTCTCTAGCAAACATTTCAGCCATTTCTTCTCAAGCATTTCATCAACATGCTGCAAATTAGTTCCAGCATAACCTTCGTCTTCCCCTTCGACAATCTTCAGTAATTGTCCATTATCATCTTGATTGATTGTGGCAATCAAATCAAGTTCTTCAAACACTGTAGCCTCATCCTCTATCACTGCAGTAGTTCCAAAATTTTGCCCCACAGTCTTCTCTTGGCTATATAGAGTCTAGACAAGCCAACTCTCTCTTGTCACCCATGGTAACAAGCCTCTACTTATGAGACATGATTGTCTCATCTTCTTTCTGCAACAGTTCTTCTTCTTCCAAGACAATTCCAAATGATGGATTGTCTTCTGTATCACCTGTAAACACAATCAAATTGTCAGCTTCAAAATCACAAGACCCAATGGTCTCACTTGTTGATTCAATGACCAAGTTTTCTCTTTGTAGCTCCAAGTCTTCTTCAGGACTCAGAAAATCTTTACTGGCTTTTTCCTCAGCTTTCTCTGGCAACACTTCAGTATGTTGCTCTGAGTTCCTTTCCAACTCCTTTGTCAACACATCAGTCTGCTGATTTGCATTCACCATGAGACTGTCAGCTAGTCTCTCCTTCTTTCCATCCTCTGCTTCATGACTGTCATTCATGAAAACTTTTTTGTCTTGCTTCTTCAGCAAATTATCTTGTGTGTAAGTTCTCTGCCTCTCCAATTCTCTTCTCTGAAGATCTAGTTTCCTATACAATTCAACAATTTCATTAGGAGTGGAACTTGGAAACTTCACACAATTTTCCATACCTTCACCTGTTCTTGACCAATCATCAGCGGGTCCTTCTCTCTCTGCACCAATATTCTGATTAGACTCCTTTGTCTTCATTTCCTCCTGAGATCTTACTATCTCACCATTGATCTGAACAGACTTCAGATTCAATTCTCTCTCCTGCTCTTTAACAAACTTTAAAGCTTGCTCATCTCCCTGTACTGTACCTGCAAACATACACAACTTATTAGTTTTAAAACCGCAAGACTTTTCAGTCTTGGCTGTTTCCTCCAGCACTTCCCTTTGAACAGATCTGCATGTGGAATCTTCAAATTCCATCTCTGGCTCAAGAACTCTAAGTTCCTCCTTCAATAAGGCAATCTCACTTTGCCTCAACTTCATTTGCAATGGTTGCCAAATCAGTCTCTTTCCCTTCAGTGGAAAGATCCATCCTCCATTCTGGTTTTCCTGCTCTTGCAGCGATTCCTGTAGTACCTGCAATTGTACCTTCATTATTGCAATTTCTCTTTCTCTGACTTTATCAGTCATCTTACGTCTGTGGCATTCCTCTGAACCCCTTCTCTGATCCTCCATGATCATTTTCTCTATGAGTTTATCACTGACCATGAGTTGCACTAGCCTCTGCAACAACAAGCTCTCCTGCTGCCACTTACCTCACCAATCCACTTCACTGGACCCGGTCTTTTGGCAAGTACTGGTTCACTACCTCTGGAACCTCTTGAGCACTCTCCTCTGCTCTCTCTAGGCTATCTCTTCAACTCACCTTCTCTTCAGAACACTTCAGTTGTTCTCTCTATCCAACCTTCAGCTGGAACATCAGGTTCACTGCCATCATCATTTTATCTGCAACCATAATTCTTGCAATCACAATTTAAAATCAAAAAATTATCTCACCTTTAAGATCCTGCATGATCTTGTCCTCCATTCATTTCTGCAATCCTGTTCACTGCAATTGTGTACCTTTGCATATCAGATTTAGAACACATTCAAATAAAACACATTTCAGTTCTTAACAGAACCTTCCTGCACTCATTCAGAAAAACAAATATCTTCAATTTCCACAGAGCCTTCCTGCTCTGATACCACTTGATGCAGGGCCAACCCTGCCTACCCACAATCTACACTTCCAGATGCATATAAAATGCATACACCCAATATATGTTCTCAATCTGGGCAATTTCTAATTTATTTGCGGAAGCTTCATTATAAAATTTTGATGGTTATAGAACCATCCAAACCAGATTTTGTTTCTTCTATGCGGAAGCTCTTCTTACTTTATGGTTATCAATCCAATATAGAGCAAACCCCTCTCATTCTTTATGTGCAAAACTTTATCTGATTCAAATCTATGGTCAATGACATTACTATTTCATGAATGCATTTACTTCGTTAGTGTCTATGGTTGGAAACCATAAAATATATCCGTTAATATTCGACCCTCACTTCATTGATTCAAACCTTTATTCGAATATCATGTTTAAACCCATGCATATGATTATAACAGCCACACAAACCATTGCATTCATTTCAGTTCACTTTTACTAAAAGCTTACCTTCTCCATCGCTTGCCAACGCATTCACTGACTGAATCTGGTAACGATGGTATGTTGAAGGTGAATCACAACCCCTGTCTCTGTAAGTTGGAGTTCGCCCAAAAGAATCTGAATTCAGCACTGCAGTCATATAATGAATATCCTTGCCAACAAATCATATCAATTACATAGTAGCTTTGATCTGCTTCATGAAATATACAATTCAAATACAAAACGTGTGACCAGTGCCAGCAACATTTTTTTGTCCTTGCACCATTCGGCAAAGCTGATGGGAGTAATGCAAGATCCGCCCATTTCGAAGCCTACTTACTTTTGTATCATTAGAAGAAACAACAAGGCATCGTTTGCCTGCAGATCTTGGCAAAACATACCATTCGTGGTTAAGACGGAGAGGAACATTGAGCATCCACTCTGCGCCTGATCTTGTAATCTCTGCGCCTTCGACCAGGGCTTCCTAAATTCCTCTGCCACATCCGCTTCAACCCTTCATTACGGCATTCCTATTCAATAATCCAGCACTGATATCGTTTGCAGCCTCCATAAAACTCATCGAACTTACCGAATTCTTCACACAGGTATTCAATCCATACGCATTCCTTCCTTCAATTGCACTAACCTTCGACTTTTCTCAGTCTTCATTAAACAGATTCCTCCACATGACTTCAGCATCGCACCCTCCTTCTGCGGTTTCTTCTGCAATTCACACGGAGTTTAAGATAAAATTCCGCGTCCTTAGTTGCAATGTAACTCTGCAAACAAAATTTAACATCTTTATTTACTTCACAGCTTCATCCTTCATATATGTCATTGGTTCATTCGATGGCATCGATTTTTTTTTTATCAAACCTCCATCATTACATTCCAAAGACGATATGTCCAATATCAGGCCTGAACTGAAACTCGATTTCAGTCCTTCTCTTGTGTAATCGATTCCTTTCCTTGCGTCCTCTTCAGCATATGCAGATTTGAATTCAATTCAATGCATAAATCAATATTAACTGAAATCGATTTCCTTCTCATATGCTTATCTCACAGAAATTCAAACATTCTTTAAACCGAATTTAACCAACAACATATATAATTCACACAGAAATTCCAAAACAAATTCCTCATTGATATAATCAAATGCAATCAATGACAAAAGCCCTCTTGGTTCATGGCCAGATTTTCAAATCAATGGCCCTTTTACAATCTGCCTGAAGGCTTCTAAGTAGAAACCTCTGCTCTCTCCTCTATTTCTCTACTCACACTCTCTCATTTTTAATGCCTTTGAGGCTTGATAATTTATACAATTTTAAAATGATCTAATTTAAGTTCAATCCCTTCAACTTCTCTACAAAATCTTAAAATCACTCTTGAATCTCTAAGGATCCTCTCTCACCCATAATTAATGAAACTAATTTCTAAATTAATATTTAGAAAAATCTCTCATCCCTTTACATCCTCAACTGATCAAATCCTTCTCATATTCTCAAACATTTGAGAATTATTTACAATATTTAATTAAAAATACATAAAACCCACTCGAATCATTCATAAAAATCTAGCTCTTTTAAAAACTTAAAAACCCCTAAGTTTTAATAAATACAAAGTATTTCTCTTTGCCTAATGCTCCTGCATAAGATATTCAAATCAAACTGTAATCCCTGTATGAATGCCTCTCCACTAATAACTCCTTTAACCTTTAAAACTTGGAGGCATCCTCACCTATGTTGCACAATTGTTCTTGGTAGTTTTCTAATGGGATCAATTTGCCATTAGGATCCTTTAGAGTAGGCAAACCTTTATCCTGCAACAATGCAAATTTTCTATTGAACCTCTTGACTTGAAACTCAAGGTCTCTGCATTTGTTCTCCAATTGAATCATCAAGTTCTTTTTTGTTAAGACTCTCTTATCTTCCATGACTACTGTGGTTCTATCTGAAATGTTCAAATTTTATAATTGAGCGCTAGTTTTGGAATTTAACAGCTTAATGATCTTTTGTGCCTCTTTTGGTTTGTGCTCCAAATCCACCTTTGTATTCTCTATTGCTGTCTTTACTCTTTGCACCGACTCTTCTTGCACAAAAGCGATCTGAATTGAAGGCCACATATCTGTTATGTTGCCATTTATGCTTTGCCAAATACTGTTCTTTGCCTCTGCCAACATTTGAATGATAAAACACTGGTCCTCATATTTTTGTATTTGATGGATAAGTTTATAATTTTTCTGCATTTTTGACAAGTATGCATTGTTAGTTTTGAGTTTGTTTTCCTCCATTTGCGATAATGCTGCCAACAACTTCTCCTTTTCAACTTGAACTAATGTTAGTTCATCTAGAGCTCTAGTAATCTCTTCTGTAGGCTCTGAAGTTGTGGTCTTTTCTAAAGTTTCTGCTTCTGTACCTGTGCTCGATGTAGATTTTCTTGACGCTTCCCACTGTTCTTTCTCCTTTAAGAGTGCTTCCATGGACTGCTCCATCTTTTGTATCTGTGCATTTTACTCAACCACTATGGTAGATAACTTTTATTTCTCCATTTCTATACTAGAAACCTCTTTAGCTTGAGGATGCTCTGTGGAGGGTAGCTTCAGCTATTTCCTCAATGCATAATTCCCTGCCTCTTTGCTCTTGATTAGTTCTTCTGTTGCTCTGAGATCCTTAGGGTCATTCCCTTGCTTTATTATCAAATATTCCAAAGATTTGATTCTATTGTCCTTGGCAAAGGAAGACATTTTTTCAATCTTAAACTGTGAATTCATATTATTCAAGGATGACTGTAATCTGGATACATTCACGGTTGCACTGGTAAGTGATGAAAAGATCAACTCCCCTGTCTACTTGTGTAAATCGATTTGATCTATTTCATGTATCTTCTTGGTATCAATTGAGAAAATGGAGGCTTTGTAGTCTTCAACACTCCTGGGAGTTGGAACTAATGGTTCCATGAAGGCCATTTGGAACTGTCCTTTCTCTGAATCAAATGTAGAGAGTAATTTGTGTTGATTTTTAGTAGTCTGCTTCCAAAACTCAGTGCAGGTGGAAGCTTTCAAAGCTTCATTCATCAATTTTATCTCCCTGTATCTTGAAAATATACTCTTCAAAGTTGCAATTTGAGAATTGGATGACATTGGAGATTGAACTGCTGCTCCTTCCATAGGTGATTTTACTACTTCATCTATTTGAGTAGAAGGAGGAATTGTAGTTCTTGTAGTAGGTGACTGCACCATCTCTTCTATTTGAGGAGTAGTTGGAATCTCTGAGTGAGTCTCAGTATTTAGATGTTGAGTGTCCCCTTCTTTTGGAGACCCATCTTGAATATTAATCACTTGAGGCTTAAACTGACGATTAGATTGTGAATATGTTTTTTGAGCTGTACTTGATTCCCTTTTCCTCCTTTTGAAAACAAAAAATTCCAGATATGGATTTTCTGAATCAGTAGGGTGTAGAAATTATACAACAAACATGTATATCATGGATTCAAACTGATCTAACAATATACTAAAGCTAGATACTGAATCGCTTATACAAATCACTTGCGGAAATTAAACAAAATCGCCAATTACTTGACGCAAAGAAAGAATCAAATCAAACCACAACACAGATAATTTCCCAGGGAAAGCTTGCTGCTCAAAACTCCACTATCTTCTATTGTATATTCAGCATGGATACATGAAACAAATACAATTCCCTCTTCTCACAAGAGTCTCCAACACTCAGCTATCTGTTTCACACTATCCTCAGCAAAAACTGACCAATACTTAGCCAATTTTAGCCCTCCTAATAGCTTGCCTTGTTCACACAATTCATGAGGAATGCAATCCCTAAAGAATAGGAGATTTTGCCTTCTCTAACTGTGCTGAGTATCATGGGCAATCCAATGAGTGTTTGGGTGCATGGGTGCAACCCAATATTCCTACTACTGATAGTCAACATCCCTTTCACCTAGATCTCAACTGGGTTTCCACTGGAACTGACATGCATGCAACTAATAATAGTAAATCCTCAGTTGCATGTGAGATCACTGATTCTGAATTAATTAATATTTAATTCACTTGATCTCTCACTAGTGTATCTAACAGTTACAATTAGCACAACTGAGTTTAACTCACTTAACTGAGTTAAACTGTTTACAACCTGCATTAGCTAATGTACCACTGCACTTCGAACTCTGTTACAACTAGAATTACTTTGCATGCCTCACCAACTACCTTCAACTCGAAATTCATGAGTTAACTGAGTTTATCACACTCAGTTAACTATTACAAGTTATTTTGAGATTAGATTACAGTTTATTGTCCATCTTAATTAAGGGATAACTAAAATAGACATGCACCAAATTTAGCCCTGTGGGCCCCACCCTAGTGTAGGTGCTAAATGCACTAAGCGTGGGTGCTGAAATTTTCTTGTTGAATCTCAACATAGGGGACATGGCTTGTCTTTCCCTTTTCAGTTCCTTTTCTTTAGGAGTTGGTGTTGGCATAAATGATTGGCTAATGATCTGTTTTTCAGCTTTCTGCAAAGTACCTTCTGTCCACTCCTCTTGATTGGCATACTGTTCAATCTCAGGCCTGGATGTATGTGTGTAGGGAGTATTCTTTTGTTCTGATCTGAGCTTTGAAATAATGCCTAGGGGAGCATAAGATCAAGAAAAGATGAGTTTGAGCTTCATCATATTCAAAATGGCCTCCACTTCTTTTGCTGCAGCTCTGGTATTGATGATGTAGGGTCCAATAGGTGACTTTAGTTTGAATTGTGCTTTCTTCTTATATGCCACAAAATGAAGCTTATCCATGTTGAGCATTTGCCTGGTGTATTCTAATGCAAACAATATGACTGGGACAAACTTTTGTAGCCTGTAAGGAGGCAACTTTGACTCATATCCTTATCTCAGTGTAATTTTGGTATAAATACCAGTCTCCAACCTTGGATTGCTCTGACAAATGTAGGAACTTCTTAATCTCTGGTGACATCCTTGGACTCTGTTCACTGCTAAAAAAACATAATAATGTATGTAAAATTTTATTAACAAAGTCAGTATAGGAGTACTCCTCTGAGTTATTTCTAACACGAGAAGTCTAGTGAATCACTAACCAAGGATGGCCCTCATTGTCTGTCTTCTGTAAAGGGTAATCAAACTCATCTGACTGATAATATAGCTTGAGATAAACTAAAATTGACTAATACTTGAAAGCACCTTCTGCTTTAAAATTTACCAATTGGTCATGAATTGAATCTGTAAGAAATTTGCTGAAGTTGAAAAGAACTGATGGCTGCTTGCCTACTGCAAAAATTGACAGAAAACCAAAAACTGCTTCACCTACCCACTTATCATTATGGTACCCAAGCAATCAAGTAACCATAGAAACTACCTGTTTGGAAATTTCAGGAAAAATTGAAACTGAATAGAGGGGATTAGTCCGGGGTAACTGAACATTTTCTGGGTGGAAAGACTCAAAGATTTGAGTTCTTTGAGGGAAGGTTAACTTCTTGTAAATTCCATCAAGACCTCGACAGAAAAAGTATGACGAGAGGCTTGATATTTAGGCTGTAAGGCCTGGCAGATGCTATCAATGGAAATTAAGAAAATGGTTTGGTTGTTATTGGAGATAACAACTCTTTGACTGGGAAAATATCTGAGATGAAACCGTGTGGTGAATTCAGGGAAGAAATGAGTTTGGAGGAAAATGAATTGAGGGAGTTGGATTCCCACATGTTTGGATCGTCACTTTTGTCCATAAACTTTTGTGGAGCCCAATTATGGAGTTCATACAAGTCAAATTCGGATTGGGTTTCAGCGATTTTATACTAGGTATCTATCAAGGGTAGTTTGTCAAAATCTGAGGCTGGGGGGTTCATGGGATTAGAATCAGTGGCCTTCCCCTTTCCCTTTCTGTTTGACATTTTTGGAATAGGCATGGGAAAGAAAATTAACTGGGTAGATTTCAGAGGATAAACAACTATCTTGACGTGAATGGAAAGATTGTAATAGATTACCCGTGAAGAATTCGTTGTTTGGAAGAACAAGTATTGGCGTAGACGATTGACAACAGATGATATTTCGTTCTTGAATCCCGCAAAGTTGATGCCGTGGTGAAATGCACAAATGGAGTTTTTCACAAATTTTATAATTGTTGGATCAGTTGGGCAACGGGAAAATTCAACGGGTGTGGAGCGGGGTTTATTTCCTAACGCGAATTTTAGTGGGAAATTTAATGAAGGGAACATTTGTAAACGGGTTGGTGACAAAATTTGAAAACTTAACGGCTTTGTGTGACGTGCGGGAAGTGACGTGGTGGGATAGGTGGCAGTAGTGGAGTGGAGGAAGGTAATAGGTGTGTGGCGGGTGATGAATAGTGGAGGAGGGGACGCGCGACAGGAGGTGAGTGGTAGAGGGACAAAGTGTTGGTGGGAAGTGGAGGTGGTAATTCCAGGGGGGGTGGAGGTGGTAAGTAGTTTTGGGAGGGAACCCCCCGGAATGCCTCATGGGCTGCCACATATAGTGGGGAGGTTTTGACCGAAACCATTTTTCTGGACCCCCCGCCCCCTCCCCCTCGTATTAAACCTTCGGGAGTGCAGGGGGGGCTAGAATGCTTCCTCCGCCCTAGATTTGGGCGGGAGGAAGCCGCGTCGTAGATCTACGTGCATTTGTTAATACAAAACGACAAAACGGTCAAACAAAAAACCTTATTAAAACTAAGTTAATCACGATTAAAATGTGCGATTTAACTAATTAAACTTTTTTTATTTAACAACTAATGCGGCATTTGAACTAGCATTGCATATTTCTTTTTTCTAAGGGTTTTTTGATCTTTTTGATTTCATCTTTTTAAAATTTTTGAAATTGAAGTGGCATTTTATCTAGCTCACTCATTGGGCTATTCTTTATTTTTTCATATTTTTATTTCTTTTGTTTTTTCACATATCTCTTTTTTTTATATATCCCCTATTTCATTTTGTTTTTCTTTTCTTTTATTTTTCTTTTTGAAAATAATTTTGCAGAATGAAATAATTATTTACAACCCTTCACAGCAGAAAAAATCAACAGATAATCATCAGTTGATCCTATAAAATATAGGACTCTGATAGGAGGGAGAAATCGTGGTACATGAGGTTCCCCGACCTTGATTTTTCCACCCTTCTTTCAATGCCTTTTTCCTTTTATGTTTTTTCTTTGATTAATTGCTTGGGGTTCAAAGGATAAGAGCATGATGTGTAAGATATAGTAGTGGATACCCCCTTTTTGGTGGGGCGGTTCGTTGCCTTCTAGAGGTTGAGACAATCATGGGTTCCTGAATGATAAAGGAGCCTCATCTAGGGCCTATGGAACCAGGGTGATGGCTTTTTCCCACATGCTAAATATGTTTGTCCCGACCATCTTTTGCATCTTGTGGTACATTTTCTTGTTGAATGTGGCCATTTATGATTTTACTTTTCTTTTCAGTTGCTTCATCCTTCGGGGCATCGTTCCAAGCCTAATCCAAGGTTGGGGGCAAGGGAATGGGGAGGCTAACCCTATGTGGACCTAGTGAGGAAATGTAGATCCAGGTGGGAGATATGATGAATGGGGCTATAGTGAGTGGAAGGGGAGTGATGTATGTGGGTAAGGAAGCGGGACCACGCAACCAAAGTCGGGGTTTCCCAAGTAGTACCACCCTAAAACCAAATGGTCAGTAAAGAAGATCCCACAGGATTAAAATCCAAGGGTAACATCTAAAAGAGGGGACAAAAGCACAAACTTAGCCTACTCTTTCCGTTGAATTCCCCCATTAATCCATGCCTATAAGTGTCCATGATAAGTAAACCCAATAACTCAATTACCAAATGATAAAACAAACATTTGGGTTCGGGAGGCCCATTTTTAAACATACGATCAACACAGATGGGTGAGGGACCACATGGCTGGCTCAGGTGGCGGAGAAATGGCACAACAAGCAAGTCGAGGGCTGCAAGGAGTTGCCAGCTGAGGACCATCATGGAGAAAAAAAATTCTCTTAGGGATATCACCCACGAAGTGGTAGGTAACAGGCTCTTAAGCTTTTTTGTCTTGGTAGTTGACTCGTCCAACTGAAGACTTCCCCTCACGCCCAAGATTTGAATCCCTAAGAATCAATATCTCTACACACTTAAGATCAAGTTATTAGATCAATAGGGGTTAGATGAACACCATAACCCTCAAGATCTAGAGATACCTGCTAGATCAATCAAGTTAAAATGTTCCTTGAAACCCAATAACTAATGTAAGATACCTGTGCAAATTGTTAATCCAATCAATGACTAAAGAAATAATAATTGATGAAATATTATTCAGTAGAGCATTAAGAAAATAAATCAAAATTTACCACAAGAAGCAGAAGAGTAACACCACCATGAATAAACCCCAAAGTCTTTTGCTTTATTGATAAAAATAATTACAATCAATAGAGCTTGACTCAAAGATTTTTCAAAATTTTTCTGTAATTTGACAAGCAAATGCCTTTTAATTTATAGATAAATCCACCAAGTGAAAAATAACGGCTAGTTGGCTTGATCCCCATCATAGTAATCTCGACTGTTGATAAATGTTTGATCATTTTTTAATCTCCACCGTTAGAAATCTTTATTTTTGAGGAATTTTCGAATTTTTCATAAAAACCATTTTTAATTAGCTAAAAAATAATTATTTTGAGCTAATTTCCTCAAAATTTTGACTTTGACTTAACCACCAAGGCCCAAGGATCCAATTTTCCTTGAAATTTTCAATATTCGCTTGGTGGGGGACCTCCAAAAATTAATTTATTTAAGACCCACGATTTTTTCCACTTGGAGAATTTAATTTCTCTAGGACTTTTAATTTTGACCCTAATTAATTAAATTTTTGGCTTAGGATTTAAATTAATTTTTGCTAGAAAATTTAATTAATTGACACTTGAGGGGATTGATAATTTTTCCACCCTCTAATATTTTAGCCATGGTTTCTAAATATGAGAGACCATGCACCAAAATATTTTTTACATCAAGATATGACAATTTCAACCTGCAAAGGGGGAACACCCATTCGTTATAGACCCTCAATTTATTTCCCAATTCTGCGACTCAATATGATCTAGTAGACCAAGTGATTTGTAATAAAATAATTTAGCCAATTAGGTTAAATTATCCCCAAATCACTTTTACAAAAGACTCGACTAGAACACTAGGACTCGCCTAAGATCTTGACAATAAATTCCATGCTAGCTTTGGAGTGAGGCTTGGAGGGAAAAACTCTGCCGTTCATCCGTGTTTAGAAACACAAATGAATCAGTGAGACGAAAATCCTCCTAGGATGAAATCCGTCGCCAAAATAATAGTCTCACCTAGGTTGTTACATATATATATGGTCTTACTAGCATCATTTACATTAAAATTTGCAGAATGAGTTTACAACTTTGACAAACTGACGACTGATGATGATGAATCTAGGATATCTGACTCTTTGAACATGATGGAATCCCTTTGCAAAAATGTGTACTGCTATAAGGTAGTTGACATAGTGTGGTCAACAGGCCAAATTGAGGAATTACATATAAAACAAAATACCTAGAGTTATTTAGCTGATCAAGCCCTAGATCTGTTCTTTGATCTTCATCTCTTGATCTAGATTTGTCATTGCTCCTTGCTCCTTCGTTAGACTCGACACACTGGAATATCCTCCATCTCCTCTGATCATTGTAGTGTGTCTTCTCCTCTCCTCAACCTTGCATTTATAACTTTACATTGAGCCAAAACCCTAACCCTAACCCTAATCTCAAAGTGATTAATGGCCAAGATTAGATCTCGCCTCACTTGAATTCAATGGCTAAGATTAAAACTTATTCACAAAAGTAAATTACTTTACTTTTCCTATGTTTTATCTTTAGCTCAATAAGCCAACATATTAATATGTGCTTTTTCTTAAGTTAAACTTAGGCCAAGTTACATTAGCAACTTGTGTGAAAATTTGGAAACTCGAATCGTATTGCAGCAACTGATATTATTTATTATAATTGTTTAATTAACCAAACAATATATTTGTTGTTTCCTACAAAAAATATCGAAATAAATACACTGCAACCTTCACAAATAAATTGCGGAAGATATAAAACGTTGGAAGAAAATGCTCGCACACACACAGACAAAATAACATAGTTATTTTTGGACAATGTTCCTGGAAAAACCCAACTTGGGAAAACCGGTGCAGCAGTTGACGGTTTTAATATTATGCAGCAGTGAAATATTCTGAGTACAATGGGATGCCCAAACTGGCAATCCTACAGAGAAATACTGGCAAGAAAAACTAGTGAGGAACTTCCTTACTCCACAGGGGAATTCGAGCATTGACCTCAGCTCGAAATTGAGCCTTCCAAACTGGCTCTGCGCAGTCACTGTGTCACCCTCATGCAGTCTCTGCATCACCCAACGTGGAACTGCATCACCTCAAGCTGTCTCGTCAGCTGTTGCCTGGGAAACTAACTCTCCTGGTCTCTGGAACCTTTGTCCAGCTTCCGACACTGAATCACTGCTTCTCCCCAACAAATACGGATTTGCCTCTAGAGGCTACTGTGCTGCTACTATGTCAACCTCTCTGTGGCACTTCTGCCTCTCTGCAACTGCACTCACCAGATCTGGAATGCCTCCTCCGGCTCCACTGTCTCTGCCCCTTTCTCACTACTTTGACCTCTCTGAATCTCTCTCCGGCAACAAACAACTACTACTCTGGAAATCAATTTCCCAGTAAAATTGAACTGCTCAAGTGTATCTTCTCCAAGCTCCATCGACTTCTCTTATAATCCTCTGTTGAGACTTCAACAACCAAGATTAGATCTTAATCAATGGCTAGGATTAACTTGAAACCGATCCATGTGAGTCTCTAGAATATTCATACCATTTAATCATATTTCCTAAGTTTAGACTTAGGAAATATTTAAAACTGACTAATAATCTAATTAAGTCGTCTTTAGGTGGAATTTCCAGAAACAATTTCTGGGTTTTGGAGATCTCAGGTATTCTAGCCTCTCCACAAAATTTCAAGGCTAGAACACATTCGATGCTACAAAAAATAACTTGCTCAACTTAGAGCAAGTGTTCTAAGGAGATGTGGGCATCTTTTGCACGCCTAAACATAAGGCCTATGCAGAAGCACTTGCCTGAGCTACAAACTTCAAGACTCCCTCTTAGTGAGGGAGGTACTTCTGGAAGAACCTCCACCTGGATTTGTCTCCAATCCCATCATGTCATCCATTTCTATAGCTGCTCCCTCTAAACGAGAAGGCTTCCCTTCTACTTGCTTCAAAATCTGATCTGAAGACGTTTTCCTACCAACCATGCTCCTAGGAGCCTGCTCATGAGCATCCATCAATGTTAGCTCATACCAAATGGTCCTGACATATTTGGAAGAGGCCTCCTACCCATCTTCTAGATTAGAATGTTGAGTCACCGATATGAACTTAGTCTTTAGAGCTTTCTGCACAATCTCTGTCACTAACATTGATCCATCATCCAAAATCCCCTTGGACCTACTTACAGGTTGGTCATGCAAGTTGTACAACTTACCCTTTCTGATACTAAATCTGACTGTTGTGTCCTGGGTAGCTCCCTCTGAACGTATGAATACTTGGCCCTTATGGAACTCAACATTGTACACTGTGTCCTCTAGAGTTGAGACTAAGAGCAAGTTCGTCTTCAACCCTGCGAGATATAACATCTCTGCCACCTCCATAGATCCTCCTGATTCTAGCTAGAATAACATTGTTCCAACCCCTTTCATTGCAAGTATGGTTTTCATACCAACTTACCTGCATGTCTGAATCTGTCTCAAAAACACCAAGGAACACATCCCTCATTCTTGTCATATGGCGAGATGCTCCAATATCTACAAACCATGCATCACTGTCCACAAATCGAGCGCTTCTAAAGTTCTAACACTATTGCCAAAAAGACAAACAACCACTAATGAGAACTCATCCTCAAGCTTTGCTGCAAAATCTTCAACCTTGGCAGATGCTGCAACTTGTGCTTTCCCTTTGTTCTTCTTTTTGTTTGAACTTTGGACACTGGCTTGCATAATGCCTTGTGACCCGTCTTTTGACATGCAAAGCACTTGACTTTTCTCATGTCCTTCTTCTTCCCATCCTAAGAGGATCCTCCCTCTCCTTTGTTCATCTTGGCAACTCCCTTGCCCTTTCTTATATGACTTGAAAGAGCAACGTTCTTGTCATCCCTTTAGGCTTTCACCTTTTATTTATTTATTTTAAAATATCACGCCACACAAAAAAAAATTCTTCCTTGGGAAAAAAATCTCTCGGTCGTTCGACTAATTTGATTTTTTTTTGGTTCGTACGATCATAGCCGAATCTGGCTCCAGTGATTTGGTACGAACCCAACAACTGTGATTCTGAGGTCGATTAAGAATTTCAACTCTAATATCATGTTAGATTTTTACATGAACCCAACACTTGATGTTTAATTCCAAGTAACAAATAATTGAATAAACACACAACTAGATTCCTATCAAAATATTTAGCAGAAGCAAAAGTACATGATCTGAATCACAACGAGACACATTTCTGCCCAACAAATTAGTTCATCATTAATGAAACTCAGAATCTACTTGGGCTCTCATCCAAGGATAATCGCTCAACTGAGGAATTACATATACAACAATAAACTTGGATTTATCTAGCTGATTAGGCCTTAGATTTGTCCTTCAATCTTCTTCAACTCATTTGGATCTGTCTCCCTCGCTACTCCTTGCACCTTCCTTGGACCTGACACATTAGAGTATCACACTCATCCTCCTAAGGCTAGTGTCATTGTAGTGTGTCTTATCCTCTCCTCAACATTGCTTTTATAATTTTCTTTTACATTGAGCCAAAAATCTAACCATAACCCTGACCCTAATTTCAAAGTGATTGAGGATCGAGATTAGATCTCGCCTCACTTGAGATTGATGGCTAAGATTAAAACTTATTTACTAAAGTAAATTACTCTACTTTTCCTAAGTTTTATTATAGCTCAATAAGCCAACATATTAATATGTGATTGTGATTTTTCCTAAGTTGAACTTAAGCTTAAGTTACATTAGCAACTTGCTCAACCTAGAAGAAGTGTTCTGAGAAGGTGTGGGCATCTTTTGCATACCTAGACACAAGGTGTATGTAGAAGTACTTGCTCGAGCTACAAACTTCAAGAAATCTCTCTTGACATGACTTGTCGAGAAAGTAGTGGCGTGAGCCTTGACAACACTCAAAGTAGTTTAAGCAAAACACTAGTAACTTTTACTTCTTGTACACAAAACACATTAGTATCTATGAGCAAAATCCTTGTTGTATGGACTTTAACTTTTTTGTAGGGGTATATCAGACCTGGATATCTGGCAATGCTACATTCATTAGGAATTGGTAACAAGAAAGTCCATATTATTGTCATCAACATTCTCACCTAGCACAACCAAGACCTTATATGGATTGGACATCACTGGGGATTTTATCAGAATGTAATACATTCAGTATTATAAGGTACATACCTTAGGCTTCTTTTGTACTTTTTGGTAGGTGAGGCCACTTAGGGATTCAAAAGGGGTGTTGGGGAGCATAATCTCCTGTCTCCTCTTAAGAGGCGTGCATTGCCTCCTTCCCAGCAGCAGAGGTCATGGGCTTATTCAGAGACAACTCTAGAGTGAATGTAAGCTTGGGGATGCATTTTTAGGGCAGAAATGATCTTATTGTTCTAGGAATTCCCATGAACTACTTGGAATCATTCACTTTCAGTATCATTGTTGGATTTGGGGTTAGATTTAACCTAGGCCTTAATGGCCCGTGAAGCAAAGAATAATTGAGGGATCTAGCTTAGACCACCAGAGGACAATGATGGATTTTATGATCCGAACTTTGGCAATAAGAGTGAGTATTAGTTCAGCTGACATATCTCGTGAGTTGTTTCATCATTCTATGTGTTACTTGAATGAGGACAATCTTGATATCCTTGGACAAGATGACTCTTAGGAAAAACCTTTTCTAGGGTCTAGAGTTGATAAAACTGGAGGGCCCATGTCAAATAATTTAATAAAGCCTTCAATGGGTGCTAATATACATGCCAAAAAGGGCCAAAATTATATATAGGTAGTCCAAGAAACTCAAGCTGCTGAAGACAGGATAACTGGGTAGTGGAAAATCCATTCATCAAGGGTAGAAACACAATTAGTATATTTTGCATACCTGGGTCTACGAGCTGTGATGGAAACAATATGTGCTTTCTCAAGAAACAAAGACATAAAAGGCCCTTTGTTAGGCGATAGTGCTAATACAATGCCAACTATGAGGTTCCCCAACCTCCCTAACCTAGGCACTAATTGTCCCATCCAATTGCACATAACCCACAAAGTACTTGAGCAACAAAAGCTCTTTATAAGAATTGCAAACATTATCATATTCAGTAACAATAATATCTATGGGAATTTCCTCAAGATATGGTAAACTTCTGGGATGGATTTCCTGGGAGCCTTGGGCAGTACCATTGTGCTTGCTGTGAACAGGCACCAGGATTTTGCTAACACCTCTAGAAGCTAACAACATCAACTGATCCAACTTTGAGCTCAGGGTAGCCATAAATGGCACCTGGAGAACTTATGGGGGCTGATGGGCCAGTGCAAGGTAGAAAGAAAGGCAGGAAAGACAGTAATGGAGAAAGGGTAACTGTAAATTGCATGCACACATAAAAAATTAAAACCCTTTTACTCGAACCCTAGATCCTCACTGTAGTGTTATGTTTTGAATGATCTTGATTTCTAAAAAGTCACGTTCTTGTGTGAGAACCATATACACTTGTGTATGTTTGCTGGATCTATTGCTAGTTTAAAATTTTATTTGTAAGGACTGAAGATTTGGCCATCATCTATGTATCGCTCCGAAACTCTGCATTTCTTTACAGTTTGATTTCATTGTTTTGTGAAATGTGGTATCATATGTGGAGTGTTATATCTGAATTGTTATTTTTTGTTCCAGGTGTGGTTTGCACTATGTGTTGCTACAAACAGTTCAACCTGGTTCAATACTGCTATTCTTGTCACAAACATGCGGAATTTCCCTCTCAGCAGGGGAACATTGGCAGGCATCCTCAAAGGTTATGTTGGAATCAGTGCTGCAGTATATACAGAAATCTACATTGGAATGCTTGACAAGAATTCAGTGAAACTACTGTTTTTTCTGACTGTGGGACTTCCTGCTGTCTGTCTTCTCGTGATGTATTTTGTTAGGCCTTGCACACCATCTATGGGAGAAGATACAGGGGAGCATGGATACTTTATCTTTATCCAAGCTTCCAGCATTGTTTTGGCAGTTTATCTTCTTGCAACTGCTATTATAGATGATATTTTGTCTGTAGATGGTGGTCTTATATCCAAGATATTTGTAGGGTTGATGTTCCTCCTCCTCCTCGCACCAATTGGAATTCCCATTAAACTGGCATTTCATGCAATCAAACATGATCATGGGGATGTTCGAAAATCTCAACCTGAAAATGTTGAGGAGCCACTTCTAGCTACGGAAAATCCTTCTGGTCAAAATTGTCTGTCTGATATGGAAGATAAGGATGGAACTCAACGTGAAGGCGTAAACCTTTGTGTAGCACACCCATCTTTTGACAACGATGATGACTTGGATATGGAGATTCTTTTAGCTGAAGGAGAGGGAGCTGTCAGGAAAAAGAGAAGACCAAGAAGAGGAGAAGACTTCAAACTCCTCCAAGCTCTTGTGAAGGCCGACTTTTGGCTTCTCTTTATAGTCTATTTTTGTGGTGTAGGTTCTGGTGTTATGGTTCTGAATAATTTGGCACAAATTGGACTTGCTGAAGGCTTTAGTGATGTCACAATTTTGCTCTCATTGTTTAGTATCTCCAACTTTATTGGGCGTATTGGGGGCGGTGCAGTATCGGAACACTTTGTCAGGTTTGCTAACATTCTATATTTTTTATCTTCTTTTATCCAATATTGTTGCAAAGGAAGCTCACTGTGGTTGATTTCACCTTTCTAATCACTTTTTAACTCGAGAAAGAATGACAGAATGGTTTTGGTTGCATCTATGAGTGTTTAAATGAACCAATACCCAAAGATTTGCATTTACATTGTTCTTGTTCAGCTTAAGGACCCAATTAAAATTATTCACCATGTCTCAAAATTAAGATTCATTTAGTAGGCGATCCAACTAGGAAAAGCAATAGAAGAAATCACAGTGAAGGTTAAGCAGTGTAGTGATTTTGAGATCGCTCTTTCTCCGTGATATCCCTAGGTTTTATATGATGCTAAATGTGCAGGTTGAAAGCAACACCTCGAACAGTTTGGATGACAGTTACCCAGACGATCATGATTGCAGTCCATCTTTTCTTTGCATCAGCTATGACAGGATCCCTCTATGTTGGTTGTGCTCTGTTGGGAATCTGTTATGGAGTTCAGTTCTCTGTTATGGTGCCCACAGCCTCTGAGCTCTTTGGGCTGAAGCATTTTGGAATGATTTATAATTTCCTGACCATAGGTAATCCCTTGGGGGCTTTCTTCTTTTCTGGCCTCCTTGCAGCATATATCTATGATAAAGAAGCAGAAAAACAAAGTGGTGTCTTCCATCCGGAGTTTTTGACAAGCTCAGATGTTAATTGTGTGGGTGCCAGTTGCTTCAGGCTCACTTTTCTGATTATGGCAGGGGTGTGTGCTGTGGGTACTCTTTTGAGCATGATCCTTACATTCAGGATAAGGCCAGTATATGAAATGTTGTATGCGGGAGGTTCTTTTCGCATCCCTGGGACTGCAGGTTCAACACATCAGCAAAAGTAGGCTATAGTAATTTCCAATGTTAACATCTGTGGATATTCTTTATGTTATGCTCATTAAGAGTTTGGTTACAAATTACCGTACAATAAAACTCAAGGCAAATACTAGCTTCTATATTCTTGCCAGGTATTGATGGCTTTATATTCAAGGATCAAACTGTACACATTTTTGGAAGGACCTTAATAGCTTGCAGCAACGAGGGTCAACGTGTAATTGCAGTTCACAGTTTTTCTATATCTTGATGTTTTTTTGTCTCACAAAATAGAAACAAAAGTTCAGCACTGAGCATTCAGTTCAGTAGCTCCCGCTTGTATTTATTAGAGAAATGAAAGATAACAATAAAATATATTGGAGAGTCTTCTAAGTTACTCTCTACCTTTTAACTTTGCATCACTGGGTTGCAATTTCTAGACCTATCAAAAACATATACTTGATAATCTGACAGTTTAGCTGTTAACTTTCACCTGCAAAGCTTCATACAATGTAAAGGCAGCTGTGTTCGTAACTTTGTTTCTCAGGTTGTTTGTTCTGTTAGAATGAATACGGTAGATCTTCTTGCAATGATTTTTGGTATTCTCAACAGTGGTTCTTACCGACTCCTAAACCAAAAAGAAGAACGGTGTTTCTCAGACAAATTAAGTGTACCGCTAAAGTGAATAGTAAGTGTGAATGATCTTAGGATCACCAAGAGCACACTATGAACAGGCGATATTACAAGGGAGATTAGGCTGAACATGAAGATATGCATTCCAG
The DNA here is from genome assembly GCA_034641835.2 of Pinus albicaulis. Lineage (NCBI taxonomy): Eukaryota > Viridiplantae > Streptophyta > Pinopsida > Pinales > Pinaceae > Pinus > Pinus albicaulis. The sequence continues at coordinate 872,041,694 of CM076571.1, forward strand.
GTTTTAAGGAATGGGCAGATACAATTTGAGTTGATTGCCAAAGGAAACATATTAAAAAACAGTTGGTGTGGGCCTCTTAAGCATTATTAGAACATGGTTGTCTAATAAGGAACAAGTTACATATGTGCCTCTTGGAATTGCTTCTACCACATAAATACCTCTCAATAAACTCTTGGCTTTAATAGCTTAAAAAGAAACCTTTACTACTATCCTCATTTGTATCAGAAAAATAGGCTGAAGTCCTTGAAACAATATATGAAATATCTCATTAGTATATTCAAGTTCCTTATTTCAATATAGGTAGAGGCATCCATTCATAGAGTGTGCCAAAGATCTATAACTCTGGCATGGAAACCCAAGTTATCTTCCACGCAAGGTATTTGAAAGTGAAAGAGGTGTTAGGTTATTTTTGACTTGGTCAAGAGTATTTGGATTGAACTTGATTTGGTCATTAATGGGTTTATTGTAGGTAGTTTACAGGTCCATGGTACTTGGCCATAATATTTGATGTGATGAAGTTGAAAATGAAAGAGGTGTTAGGTTAGTTTTGAGTTGGTCAAAAGTATTTGGATTGAATAATAAGAGTGAATGATCTTAGGATCACCAAGAGCACACTATGAACAGGTGAAATTACAAGGGAGATTAGGCTGAACATGAAGATATGCATTCCAGGTTTGAAGGAATGGGCAGATACAATTTTGAGATGATTGCCAAAGGCAACATATTAAAAAACAGTTGGTGTGGGCCTCTTAAGCCATTATTAGAACATGGTTGTCTAATAAGGAACAAGTTACATATGTGCCTCTTGGAATTGCTTCTACCACATAAATACCTCTCTCAATAGACTCTTGGCTTTACCAACTTAAAAATAAACCTTTACTATTATTCTCATTTGTATCATAGAAATGGGCTGAAGTCCTTGAAACAATATATGAAATATCTCCTTAGTATATTCAAGTTTCTGATTTCAATATAGGTAGAGGCATCCATTCATAGAGTGTGCCAAAGATCTATAACTCTGGCATGGAAACCCAAGTTATCTTCCCTGCAAGATATTTGAAAATGAAAGAGGTGTTAGGTTAGTTTTGACTTGGTCAAGAGTATTTGGATTGAACTTGATTTGGTCATTAATGGGTTTATTGTAGGTAGTTTACATGCCCATGGTACTTGGCCATAATATTTGATGTGATGAAGTTGAAAATGAAAGAGGTGTTAGGTTAGTTTTGTCTTGGTCAAGAGTATTTGGATTGAACGTGATTTGGTCATTAATGGGTTTATTGTAGGTAGTTTACAGGCCCATGGTACTTGGCCATAATATATGATGTGATGAAGCATATCTAAAGGCTTGATATACTCCATTGTATGATGCCTGAAGTAGCTTTTTTGGAATGATACCATATGTAATATCAAAGGTTTTGACATGGAAGTTGGTCTGAAAAATATGATACCATATTAAGTAATATCAAAGGTTTTGACATGGAAGTTGGTCTGAAAAATATGGATAGTACTTTATTGATTCCATTGAAAGCAAAATTATAAGATACTCAATATCTCTGGTCTGACTTGTAATACTAACTTCATAATAATTAGCATCCACAAGAATATTTTTTTCCCTAATGTTTCATTTTTTAGATGAGAATGATATTCTGTACTCAACTTTGGGGCGGGAGGAGAATGAATTACTCTTTACACTAAGAAATCATGAAAGGGGTTACAAGGGAGACATGGCCCTGATATATAAGAAACATGACATCGTTATCTGGGGCAAGGAAGAAATAACAGAGAGAGAGAAGTATTATGCAATTAGAGCTGTGACTAGGACTTTGGTCTAGTCGGGGGCATATCATTCGTAATGATGTCGATGAAAACAACGAAAATATAAACAATTCTTAAGTAGATAAAACAAATGAAGTTCCAAGGATCAAACATATTCCAAGAAGGAATAGGGGACGTTTCAGACAGTGGAAACTGCGATTAAATTCAATTCGAGTATAAAAGTCATGACCATTAATTTACTCGGAAAAGTTGCGAGGTTTGTAATTTATGAAGTGATCACATCTTTGTTTCAAAAGGCTTTTCATGGACATTGTAAATTGCGAATGATAGCTTTAGGGTTTGGAAGGTGAATTGTCAAATCATTTTACGGCATGAGAAGGGGTTTTACGTTTCACTGTATCAAAATCAGTAATACGATGTTGCACGTTGATCTCAGGTTGACTACGGCTACTTTCTCATGTGCAATAATGCATGCTTGTTGATAGCTTTGAAGGATTTGATAGACAAAACACATATTGATTTCATCTCTGTAAAATATCCTTCAAATCATATTTTGTAGGAATAACAATTCGATTTGGAAGAATCCTACAAGGCTTCTATTATACGAGGTTTGATTATGTTGATACACACACTTAACATACTTAACTGCACTTTGGTTTGTTTTTTTCATGGTTGGTAAGGGCATAAATTATGTAAACAAAAGAAATTGTTTCCATTCCATCCATAACTCGAATGAGGATGTAGATTTATCTATGTAATAAGCATAAACAAAAACATTTCTACAAACGTGATAAATTATCAAATAATGACTGAACACTGATTTATAGACCTCTTGTGATGGTGTAAATATCATTGAATGTTCTCGGGGCAAACAGCTATGCCTCTTGGTGATTAATTTATTTTTATTACGAAAAAAATATGTAATGTGTATTTAGATACATTAGTTGTTCTCTCTATTGAAGAATGTTTTGTTCTCTTTCTCAAAGGATGTTTTATTCTCAAAGCATTGACATTGGAAGCTGACCTTGATATTAATTTGTATAATATTTACTTGATTAAGTAATAAGTTTTGAATCTGATTATTATTATTATTATTATTATTATGTTCTTCAATGTTGTCTTTACATTGAGTTTTGTTTTTTGTTTTTTGTTTTTTTTTTTTTCTTAATTATATTTATTTATTTATTTAATGGAACTGTATTGAGTTCTCATTTTTCTAGAAGTTGCAAAATGTTAATTTCTAAACATGTTCTATGCCATTTCAGATTAGGGCACACAATACTAAAGGAGATAGAACATACTAATAGATCGATGGAAGACAAGCCAAAACAGAGATGATGAATGGGGGCGTTACGACGATCAGCAGGATGCTTCTACCAACAAAGTCTCCAACAGGTCATTCAGCCAAGCGTGTCACACATAACCCCAGAACAACCCAAACAAAGAACACTCCATAGATACACAACATCAAGAACGCAGCTCCAACGCCATCAAAAGAGAAGGAATTCCTCCACCCAATGTGTGTCAAATGAACTCCAAGTCTCTCCAATATATAGGCATTTTTGGGGGTGTGTGGCATGTCCTTTAAGACATTTAAGTTTATATTTTATTCTAGGCCGACCTAGCACATAAGCGGAATAAATTCAAAGTACATTTTTTGCTCATCTGATCGAGATGATCTTTAGATCAATCTTACACCTCTTCGAAAGAGGAATCTAGTAAACATATTGGGATCGTCATCTGAGTAGCACAACCCGGAGTTTGGACCTAGTGGTCCAATTTTAACACTCCCTCTCAACTAGGGAGAACTCCGTCCACTAGTGCAACTAAAACATTCTCTGCATGGCTGTCATCCCTACTGTAGAATTGTTGGCCGGTTTTTATTTGTGGGAACGTATGGGCTGATTGCCAGCAGCACATCATACTGCTTCTGTTTCAGATTCAAACCCGTGAGGTCTAAAACCTCTATAGGACTCAAAGGAGTCACATACCAACCCGAAGTTGGTTTAACTGACCCGAAGTCAGTTGGCGGTCTGAAACCTCACTTGGACTCAAGAGTCATATACTAACCCGAAGTTAGTTTAACTGACCCGAAGTCAGTTGGAGGTCCGAAACCTCACTAGACTTAATCCTAGATCAAGTGGTTTGACACATGCCATCCTAGACATAGAGAGTACGGCAATCTCCGATGCGTCCATCAGTCTTGCTATGGTCTCTATTCACATTTCCCACCTCATTGGCCAAATGAGAGGTACTTCCCATGAGTCTGAAACTCCATGGGTAGGATGCATACGGGGCATAGATTAGAGAGAGAGGTAAACCATCTCAATATCATCACGGTGGGGTAGAAGCACACCATCTAGGTTCGACAAGCCTAGTCCTGTGGTTGCTTATAGCACCAAAGCTATCCCCAAAACCCCCTTGGAGCTCCCAGAGCTCATCGTCCAACAGGACCCTCAGAATAGGGTCGTTCCATGATTCCAAGATTCTCACGAAAGGTTAGGAACATGACCTTCCCCAAGGGCATTGTGAGAGTATCCGCGACCTGCTCATCAGTTCCTATATGATCGAGCCTTACGGCGCTTCGTTGTACCATATCCCAGATAACGTGGTACCAACCATCAACATGCTTGGATCAATCGTGGAACCCGAGATTCTATGACAAATGAATCCCCCTCTGGTTATCACAAGGGATAACGGTGGCATCTAGCACATGCTCGAACAGCTCACTGAAGAGCTTTCGCAACCAAGTGACTTCACAACAGGCCATACATGTTGCAATGTATTCGACCTTAGCGGTGCTCAAGGTTATCGACTTCAGTTTCCTGCCCGAAGCAGATCTACATGTGAAGTAGTATCCAGATGTGCTCTTGCGATCCACCACACTGCCAGCCCAATCGACATCAGTATATCCATAGAGTGTCATACTCCCGACAGTGTATCTCAACCCATGGTCTATCGTGTCATAGAGATATCTCAAGAGTTTGTTGACACTAACCCAGTGAATGTTATGATCAACCATGTGTTGACTCAAGGTGTTCACTGCACAACATACGTTCGGACGGGTGTTCACTAAGAACATCAGGGCCCCTACGAGTTGACGATACTTAGTAGGACTTGCTAACATGGGCCTAGCAGCGCTGCCACTCAATTTCTTAAAGTTGAGTTTCATCAGTGTCGACACGGACTTACAGTCCACCATACCAGAAGCTTCATACTGTATTTTCCTTGAGAATGGAAAATCTTGCCAGGTCTCTGCCAGACCTCCAGGCCTAGGAAGTAATGCATCAATCCTAGGTCCTTCAGCTCGAACTCAGCAGCGAGCTCCCTCTTACACTAATGAATGAGAGGATCAACACTTGTTAGGAAGAGGTCGTCCACATACAACACCAGAATGAGAGGCTTCTTTCTATCAACTTTTGAAGTAATCAACATTACTACGAGTGAAGCCCAGCTTCACCAGGTAGCTATCTATCCTCTCGTACCAAGCTCTGGGTGCTTGCTTCAGCCCATAGAGGGCTTTCTTCACCCTGCAAACATGGGTGTCCTGATCCTGGACTTCGACCCCAGAGGTTGCTCTACATACACCTCTTCCTTTATCGCATCATGCCAAAAAAACAGTCTTTACATCCATCTGATGAAGATTTTGTCCGTGCATGGCAGCAAGGGAAATAATAGATTATAGGTGCAATAATAATTAGTGCCTTCCTAGAGAGGTCTCAGGCAACACAATTTCCCATCAGATCCATGCTTAATCTTATGTCGAGGTGACAACAACTTTGTTCTGTGATCTAGGAACCATATCCTAGACATCTTCTTCGCGTCCTTCCAGGCTTGATGCCTTACAACTTCTTTGAATGATCCAGGCTCATATTGTACTTATGGCAGCTAGATACCCTTGGTATTTATATGGCTTCTTGGTTTTCCTTCGGAATTTCCCCCTCTGAAGCCATATGTCTCTAAGCCATGAATATCTTCTTTTGTTCAGCAATGGTATTCGCTCAGGAGCATATAAAGTTGTATTCCCCCTCTTAATGCCAACTTCTCTCTCGAGAGAAGACATCTATTTTAAATGAGGGCATCCCAGACACCAGCTTGGAAAGGAGTCTTATTCTCCCACAGTAAAAACCATCCAAGACCACAGGCTTTTGCTGAAGACTCCAACAACGTGACTGAACGCTGCAAAAACTTCTCAGCTCACATTTTACCATTACACTCCAATGTGAGACTGATACAGTCACAGGCTTACTGCTACATAGGTGTTATAAGTCCTTACAATAGGGAGAATATATCAACAAACCTTAGCTTGTGTTAGAAGTCCTTACAACAACTACCTATTATTCTGAGGAGATCTGTTGTAGCTTATTCAAGCAGCCTTCTAAGACTGCATCTCACTAAACTAGGGATCCAATCTGCCTTTTATCCTACACTTGAGGTGTTCATCTACTACATCTGGCATTGCATTTTGCTTCCAGATTTGCCCATTTTCAGTGAATGGTTGACTGATCTAAGGCTCCAAGGCTTCAGATCTCAATTCTGTAATTTGTCATTTGGTCAAGACACTTTCTAAGGTCATTGCCACTAGGTTGAGTTCAGATATATGTTGGTTCATAACCATTGTCACTAGTCAGCTGTGACAGTATCATAATACTATCAGATGAGGCACTTCACTGCTCCTGTATGTAGAGATCTTAAAGACTTTGTCGAGTACATCAAAACAATTTCTTTGTCTTCACTTGAAATCCTGTCTATGCCATATGCACAGATCTGGGAATTATTGTGATTGGTCTACGTCCAACTTTAGCTTGTATTTGTGGCTGCCTTAGGCGTGTAGCCAACCCAGGATTAGTGAGCACACAGTGAAAAACACATGTGATAACCACCTGCAATCTACATCATTGTTTCTTGAGGAGACACTCTTCCTTCATGCTGAGGGTAAGAGCCAAAAAAAAAAATTGCCCTTAAAGTGGCCCATACACGACTCGCTGTTGTGGTATGGCCTGTGGCCTACCACAACATTCATCATGTTGCCTTCAGACGAGATTCAACAAGCATTCTTTCACTGCATTGTCTGCAACTCTTAATTCAATCATTCTTATAAGCCATAGCAAATGCCTTGCATTCACACATGCTGTATGCAGGTTCATCTTAATCCCTCAACAGCTTAGCCATGAATTCCTTAATAGTTGCACCAAGTGGGTTGTAGTAAATATCAAACCATGTAGCATATCCTCCAATACATTTCCCTTTACAGAAGATATTCTTGCAAAAAGTCTAGTCTCTTCGTACTTAAGATAAGCAACCAATTTCATGAACAAATGTATTGTTGCTCTAGGGCTCCATTACCATTCACTGATAATATTAATTGGATATGCAACCAGAATGGGGAGACTGTAAATATAAAAAAAAATACTTGAAATAGATTTGGGTCTGAAAACCATCCGTAGTTACCTTAAATCCCACAAAGGATTTGGGTTGTTTGTCTAGAAGATGCCCATTCAACTCTCAGAATGAGATTATTGAAGCTTTGTGCATCCTCCTTGAGGGTGAAATTGACAAAGCTAGCACCCCTGCTCATTCTGGTCCTCTGGTCCATGGCAATGATGTGACCAGATGTCTTGAAAAACTCGTGCAAGTTGGCCTCTCTGGTATCCTCGTTCAACCTTTTCTTGTTATTCTTGACTGTCCACAAACTATCCGTAATTCTGTGCTACCCTTCCAGCACTTGTCCGCAGCCCTAATTCTCAATTATGTTTGCACTTGTTGACTGTGATGTGTCCGCAGTCTTTTCTGAGGTTTGCTTTGTATTTAGCTGCAGCGTTATCCGCAATCCTTCCTGAGGTAGATCCACAAAGCTTCATGAATTAGGTTCAGACTTATCCACATTCATTCCTATAGTAGGTCCTGTCTTTACAACTCTGAAACAGACCTCCAAAACACACGTTGTCTTTGGCTAGGGCAAAGAATATCTCCTCTATAATTAGACTTTCTTGTTCATCACAAACAGATCTGATACGAAACTGAATGCGGCCTACCTAGGGTCTGAAAATACCTTGATTCAACCTACGCTATCCTTCGAATAAGCGTCTTGCCTCCTTAATCTCTGCGACAGGCTTCAGTGAAGCCTCAAGGCCTGCGACATTCTTGTTTAGAGACAACCCATCCATCAAGTAGCCCATAGACATGTTTATGTAGCCTGAAGCATCATTTGTTGCCCTAGTAATTCGGTCTTCAAGATAACCCCAAAACAGACCAAAAAAAAAAAAAAAAACATTGTCTTTCCTTGTTGCAGCTAGGGTAAATAAGGTTTCATGGCTAACGTAATAATCCAGGACTGTGACGAGCTTCTTGATTTTCTCCTATGCAAGCCTTGCTGTGGTGCCAAGGGCTCGGCCTAACAGCTAGCAAAATCGGCCTCCATCACAGCAGCTAATAAACCCAAAACCGAACTCCTTCTCCTTGATGTTTCTGCCTTCTTGTAGTTGCGTCTAGGGCACAAGAGAAGTCTCTCTTCACTAAGTCCTTTTCTAGAGATATCGTTGCACAAGATGGATCAATAGATCAGAGATTGCAATTTAAATTGGGCATTGTCTTCCCCATAAAGCTCTGATACCATGTTAATTTCTGAACATATTCTATGCCATTTCAGATTAGGGCACACAACACTGAAGGAGATAGAACATACTAATAGATCGATGGAAGACAAGCCAAAACAGAGATGATCAATGGTGGCGTTACGACGATCAGCGGGATGCTTCTACTAGCGAAGTCTCCAACAGGTCATTCAGCCAAGTGTGTCACACATAACCCCAAAACAACCCAAACAAAGAACACTCCATAGATACGCCACATCAAGAACGCAGCTCCAACGCCATCAAGAGAGAAGGAATTCCTCCACCCAATGTGTGTCAAATGAACTCCAAGTCTCTCCAATATATAGGCATCTTTTGGAGTGCATGACACGTGCTTTAAGACATGTAAGTCTATTTTATTCCAGGCCGACCTAGCACATAAGTGGAATAAATTCAAAGTACATGTTCTGCTCATCCAATCGAGATGATCTTTATATCAATCTTACACCTCTCTGAAAGAGGAATCCAATAAACATATTGGGATCGTCATCTGAGCAACACAACCCGGAGTTTGGACCTAGTTGTCCAATTTTAACACAAAAAATATCTGATTTTGAAAAGTGTTCATTCAGAATTAACTTATTTTTTGGAAGCATATTTTTGAAACTTTAAAATTTCTTATATATTAAGTATGAACATTATTTTTTAAATGCTAGTGATTTTCATGTCGATTTTAAAAAATGTTGATGCAACATCAACTCATTTTGGAGGCGTCTATTTTTTATACTTTAAATCTTCTTATGTATTTAGTATGGATAATTTTTTTTAAAATGTTGGTTATTTAACAATTTTGAAAGCAGTCTTCTTCTTCTTCTTCCTTGAGATGTTTGTTTTTCAAGTGTTTTTTTATATATATTTTTTGTTTTTTATTCTTTATTTTTTTATTTTATTTTATATCTTTTGTAATGAAATCTTCATTTTTTTGTTGCATAGTTAAAAAAATGTCAATATTTTAAAGTTAGGATTCTCTATATATTTATGTATCATTAATTAATAATTCAATGTACATCAAATAATTGTTACCAAAAAATAATAATTTTAAACATTTGACAAAAATGCACATTCTAAATATAGATATAATAAAAAAATACACATTATGAGATTCTTTTTTGACTAAAAATGACATCAAATAAATGATTTTTATGGGAAAATTTTAATATATATATATATATATATATATATATATATGAATTTTATGTCAAAAAATAATAAATTTTAGAGTTTTATTTAAAAAAAAAAATGATTCACATAAAAATTAAAGTGAAAATCAGATAATAAAAATATTAAATATATAACAACAATAATTGAATATTTATTCTTATCATAAAATCTCAAATTCAAAATATTACAAATATAACTAATGAATAGTTCTTAAAATTGAGCTTGATTTTCAAGAATAACTTAAATTTAATCAACAATATCATATAATTCATGCTCATCATCTTTTAGAGTTTCATTATTGCATTCTTCCATAGTATACTGTGGTTCAATTTGGTCATTTTCCTCTCCTGTTGGATCATTGATATTTGTAAATCTCCCGATGTATCATTTTCCAATAATTCCATCTAACGGTGGTTAAGGTTTATTTGCCTTTTTTTTCTATACGTGATTCATTAAAATCCCCTTTTCTCAAACCAACTTCTTGCATTGTATCTGGAAGAACTTGAATACCATTAATTCTTTGCTGAATAAATATGCATTGTAGTGAGTCTTTTTCAATGGCTATGCGATTTCTTCCTTCTTGTAGGCAACATGCTAGTATTGTACCTAATTATCAAGTGTAAAAAAATAAATAAGTAAATTAGTAAAAACAAAAAAAATTAAAAAAGAAATATTGAAATTCAATTTTATATCATAAAACTTACCTTAACTTGAGAACAAATCCAAAACCCAATCTTTTTCATTTGAACATAAATTTATAATTTAAATAATTAATGTTTGTGGTTTTTGATAAATGTTAACTATTTCTCCTTTTGTTCTTGGGTGTGGAGTCTGATTATGTTCCCGATTCAAAGGTCTTGTTTTAGCCATGTTTAGATCCCAATCACTGATGGGGTATGGGGGGTATTGCCTACACCCCCCCACTAGTGCCTCCAAGGGGTTCCAAGGGGGGCGACAACAATTCTTTGGAGCCCCCCCGAAGCAAAAACTAGAGAAAAAATGCCCTGTAAAAAATTGTAATTTCGTAGTCAATGTGAACCATTCATTAGGTAGAAGATCTAACAATAGAAGTTATGTTAGTTTAGGGATTTTTTCCCTAAAAGACAACCCTCGGTTTATATGAGGGAATTATATTGCTACTGTGTATTATTCTATGTGAGAAAAATAGAGGGCACTATGTGAGAGCGAAGAGGAAGTTACAACGCATTTGTTGTAGATTGTAGATTCCCTTCAATTTGATCAATAATATACAAGGAATGATTAACTATTTATTCATGGACATGGCCCAAATTGAGTTAATCACGTATATTTGTGTCTCTCTTGTTTTATGATTTTTCTGTGTTTGTGTTTCCAATATTTTATGCGTTCCATTGCTATGTTATTTAATTTTTAACATTTGCATATATATCCTCATATGTTAGTTTATTTTCTCGTGAAGCTTGATAATATCAATCCAAATTGTGTGTTTGAATGAAATGTCACAAAATTCCAAAATGGTGATGTTGTGACTTCTTGAAATCCTATAACCACTTTATTAAAAACTTGATAACTATAAAACTCACTATCATATACAATTTTTTAGAATTTGAAACAATGAGAGATATCTACAATAACTAAGTAATATTTCCTTTTAAGTATGATATTTGCAATGTTTTCACAATCACCTAATATTATTTGATATTGGAAAACGTCGACTCCATTCCAAGTGTAGTAATTAGTACTAGGATCATGTTCAATATTCTGAAGACGTTTTCTCTGCCTTTCCAACTTAATTTTTTGAATAAAGCTTTTGAAAGTACCTAGTATTCCATCTACATCATTCTTTGATATCTATAATGAAATAAACAAATATATGTATAAGTAAAAAAATAAAAATAGTTTACATATGAATAAAATTGATGTATTAAATTATCATACATTTTTGAATGCAAGATTAAAATATTTTAGTGTTGTTGTAGAACTTGAATCTAGGTAGTTGCGTACAACATCATCTTAACTCTCCTCATTCAAAATTTTAACCATCTCTTCTTGTATTTTCATATAAACCTTGTGACTGAATAAATAATGTAATGAATGTTAATATAGTGATATGTATAATAACTACTGCCAACAAAAATATGTTATATTTAAAAGAAAATTATAATCCAAAAATAAGTAAAAATAATTCAACAATCTTACTTTTGAAATTCATGGCACATTTTGTCCAATGATATCACTTGACTTCACACGAGATAACATTCATTTGACAAGTATGTTATCCTTCACTCCATGCATTGCTCTCTAAAGTGTGATAATCATATCATCTGGAAGACTCTTGATTTTAGGACCTGTCTTATTACTGGTACTTATCAAGGGTTTAGACTTTCTGATTTTTTATGTCAATATTCTCCCACATGTTGAAAATATCATTAATCAAATCCCATATCTCCCTAGTTCTAAATGCCAACTAGAAAATGTTATCCATACCTCTGAATGCATCACTTACTCTGCCACCTTTTGCATTGATTTTTTCCCCAATTTGATAGCATATTTCCATACAACATTGCTTTTGAAAGCTTTGAGTAACATTTTCCTTATTCCCACTACTTTTTTCTTCAAATTCACTGTGAATAAATATGACCCTTTGGATGAAACTCATAGACATCCTATACTCATTATCTGTATTATGATCCCATGCCAATAAATTTGCTTCTGTATCCATTCAACCAACATGAATGATATATTTCACTATTTCAAAAAGTTGGTTATTAGGATATTCCTGCATTAGTTTTCTTCTAACCTTTGCAGAATTGTTTCCCCCAATTACATAATATTTGTAGTAAAAACATCTTAATCTATCAAATGCTTCTTTGTTAGGAAATTCAATTGGATAAACACGAGCCAAATAATCATCCACATGTGCATATGGATTGTACCTATTCAATGTTTTTAAGTTATGAACATGCAGATGGTGTGGTTTTATAATTTGATATTTAAAGTGTCCTTCATTTGGCTTATAAAATTGTTTGACATTAAGCTGAAATATATGGCCTCCATCAACCAAGTTGTTCTTCATAAATTGATTTCAAATGAAAATTTGTTTTGTGTTAATAGTGTCATCCTCTAAATCATTGCTTGGTGTTATGATTCCCTGTTGTATTTAGATATTTCACTATGATCTTCACTGACACCCATGATTTTTTCAAAATGAACAACTTTTGATTTCTTCCTCGTATAATTTAACTTTTTTTATTCTAAATAAGCAATCTCCTTATCATCAACTGGAATAAAGACATTCGTGGGAATTCTTCCTTTTTGTCTTTTATAGCTCTTCTCTTTTTCAACAGGAATCTCATTGTCACCAATGACAACATCTTCTTTAGCTTCAACTTCCACATCTTCAAAAGTAACATGTCCAACTTTACTAGATTGATGCAATTTAGCCATGATATCGCAAACCCAATATTCCTAGGCCTGAATGGAGAGCAAACCACCTCTCAAGATTTACCGCAATCCAAACTTGGATCAATAGGCCCTAAATCGAGGAAACACCTAAACCGGTTCTGTATCATATCATTCAGATATCCACCTCACTCAGCATTGAATCCATCTGGAAATCTAGCTAAACCAAAACATGAGAACTCCACAACACCATGGTTATTCAGAAATGTAAAGGCTAGGCTGAAAACAGTGTCACACCTAGAAAAAACCCATGCCAAGACAGAGAATAACCACATGCAATACCATGCATGAAAAATCTAGCAAGGAAATCATACATGCAAATTGATACTTGCAAAGAATCCTGTTTCAGCTACTTGATTCCTGTTCGTCCTTCCTTGCTTTCTCCTTCCTCCTACTTTCTTGCCTTTCTTGCTTTAGTGACAAAATTTTCCAAGAAACTCTAAGTGTCCAAGAGTGAGTGAGAGAGAGAAAGAATAATTTGAGAACTCCAAAAATGCACTAACAAAAAGGTACCAACTGATCCTCAGAAGCCTTTTTATAGAAGAGGCATCTATTTTCTTCATTTCCCATTATTTTCCTTCATTTTCCTCCTCACATGCAACCTGTGACCTTTCATCTCTTGTTTCTCCTAATTTCCATTATTTTCATAAATAAATGTGCCAAATATTCCATTTTGCCTTCCAAATCTTTTTCCTTCTCCTTTTCTAATTTCCTTAGCCATAAGAAACCAAATGAACACCCAATAGGATGTTTTTCCCAACATTCAGCTTGGAATAAGTGTCCCATCAACCGTGGTTATTATTTTTAACTTTATTACATGGAATTTTCACTAAGGCTATTACAAAACCCTCCCCCTTGGGGGACACCATCCTCAGTGTTCAACCACACACATACCTCATCAAACTGCTGAAAAGAAACCATACTGCCGTTGGAGTTTTATAACATAAATCAATGTAGTATTTACAATGATCACTATGCTGAAAAGAAAACCAACATGACATCATAACAACATGACAACTATAATGACATGACACCCATACCGTTTATTGGAGATTTATAACATATCTCATGGTGGTATTTACATCCATATACTATATACACCCAAACATCACATCAAAATATATATCAAAACATATGCCAAACATATACCAACATCACACAAAAATTTCTTTGCCTCAACCAGAAAACAAAGATACATGGCCCGCATTTGATCTTCCATCTCCCATGTAGCTTCATCAAGCCCAAAGTGCTTCCATTTAACTTTAAGATGCTTGATTGCTCGGTTTCAGAGTATGAGCACATTTTTCTGCAATATAAACTTGAGGCTCTGACTAGAATTCTCCATCGGGTTCCACCTGCAATAAAAACTAGTCAATCACATGATCACCATATTTAACATACTTTTTAAACAAAGATATATGAAAAAAATCATGGAATTTCACTATGGAATTCAGTGCAATTCAATAGGCCACTGGTCTGATCCTCTCAATGATCCTGTAGGGTCCATAAAACCTCGGTGCCATCTTGGCACATGATCCAATCTGCAAGGAACTCTTCTTGGGCTTTATGTGCAAGTACACATTGTTGAGATTCAACAAGATGATGAGCTTAGTGAAAATTAAGCACCTTCACTAAGTGGGGCCCACAGGCTATTTTTAGGTGTATGTCTATTTTTAGGCATGGTGAACATATTCTATAAGTTGCAGGATGCTATTTGTATTTGGTTGATCATTGGAAAAATAGATGAAATTCTATTTTTAGAAGATTGGGCGAAGTCTATTTATAGATCACCAATCTAAAAATAGATGCATGTTGATTATTATTAGCCCTTAATAATAATATGACAATAAATATCAACTTATTCTCTTGGAGTGCTTTATTTCAGTGAACTGATTTGGAAAATCAGCGGGCTGAAGGAATTACACAATTCCTAGGGTGGTTGGTGACTCATGCATGGAGGACTCAGTTAGAACTGAAGTGGCAGAGTTGTGACAGAGTTGGAAGAGTTGTTATGGGAGTTGTTATTTAGTTTAACTCAGTTAAGTGAGTTAAACTCAGTTGTGCTAGTTGTATCTAGTTCTAACTAAAGATACACTAGTGAGAGTTTAGTGAATTAATTATTTAATTAATTCACAACTAGAGACTCACTTGCAACTGAACAAATACAACAGTTAACTACTTGCATGTCAGTTCTAGTGGAGACCCAATGGAGAGATAGGTAAAAGGGTGAGATGGACTACCTGTTGTGACTATAGTGATGCATTAAATGCATCTTGTTGGGTCTCTGTAGTTTGCAAGATTGGCAAGAAAAAATGCTGCAGAGCCAACATCAAAACCACTTTGGAATCCTAAGATCTAGCCCTCTTGGATTTAGAGAAGGATCTATCTTTATAAGTGTTTTCAAAGATATGATCTTTAATGCTTATGATATGATATTAGGCTAGCTATAAAGCACAAAGTTTTTGTTTGTTTGGTTGGGATGAATATCATTAAAATGAAGGAAGTCTTTTGAAGGGTAAAGTTGTGAGTAGGTTGAAAATGGTTCAGCTGATAGGATAAGTAAGAAACAATGTCAATCCATTGGGCTATGGAGTCATAAAGGATTTAATTGGATAACAAGTCTCAATAGTGGTCTATGGGGAAAATCATCTATGTCAATAGATCTCTTTAAGTTGATTTATGGTATGAAACATTAAGAAGTGATGAAAGAAGCAAACATATAAGAAAACAAAGAGAAGCTTAAGATCAAGTAAGGACTTTTAACCTAGCCTGCTTTCGGCATACTCAAAGGAAAACAAAGAATAGATTAAGATCAAATAAGGACTTTTAACCTAGTTTGCTTTCAGCATATTCCCAAGGAAAACATTCAAGATAAACAAAGAATAGCTTGAGATCAAGTAAGGACTTTTAACCTAGCCTGCTTTCAGCATACTCAAAGGAAAACATTAAAGATTAACATAAAAAGTAGTCTAAGATCAAGTAAGGACTTTTAACCTAGCCTGCTTTTGACATACTTTCAAGAGATCTTTTCAAAGCAACTGTTGGAGAAGAAATTAGAGGACAGGGCTAACCATAAACTTCTCTAATTCAACTTTAGTTAGCAAACTTTGTAAAAACATTCAAGGACATAATCTCAATTTTTACTCAACAAGACAAGGGCTCACCAACATTCCTTGACTGATCACACTCTATTGAATTATCCTCAAATACACAATTAGCAGAAAACATAAAGATAAAGATTTATCAGTGAGATTTAGGGTACTTGACAGTAAATCCTAATCTATATTTGCTGTTCTTTATCAGAGAAAATGGACAGTATGGAAAACATGAGAAAAATAACAATTTACAATAAGAAAAACATCACCATTGACATAGACCAGGATCCCATAATTTAGCTTGTATTTGATGTTCAAACCAGTTACAATCTTCAAGTCCAGTGGGTCTTTACAGCTTCAGACTTCTCATCTCAGCCTATCTTTCTTCTATTACAAACAGAGCTTTAACAGCCTCAAAGCTATTTACACTCGATGGGTATTCAAAAGACCAACCTCTATACTGTCTTCTAGAGAAGTATTTATAGAAGAATGAGGAGGTGGAGTGAAAGAAAGGTCTTTCTGTTCAATTTATGCAGAGTAAGTGCTTCTCAGCCTTTGAAGGGTCAAATGGAGAAGTTTTCCAATGTTTTAACTCTGATAATTGATTATTACATTAAAGTTCATCAACCTTACCACTTTTAAGGATCCCTGGGGCTTTTTGCTAGGTCACAATTAATTAGTCAATTTCAAAATATCTCCATCTGTATCGACATCAAGCTTTCTTTTGAGAACAAGTATGTGTGAACTTTTGTTTTCAATCATTTCACCAGGTCATTTGGGGGCTTCCCTTTATTTATTTGTCTCATCCTGGTTAGCTTCAAAACATCATTAGGCCTCAATTTCCAGCTTTAAGGTTTCAACTATCTTTCAGAGGCCTCAAAATTACTGCCCATCGTAATCCACCGATTTACCTTAATTACTCTCTCCATTCGGTTCTTCAATCAAATAGCCTTCTGTCCCCTTAATGCCTGCCTCCTTAACTTGAACTATCTTGAATTGTGCTTTACCTTTAATCTTAGGCCACAGTCCTTTAGTCTCTCAAACCATATTTATCCTTATCCTGTTCTGTTCTAGATTATAAGATTATGCCTTTAATCTTCAACCTTATGCATTAATCCTTTTAACTTTGACTATTTCACTGACTTTCCCTTTAATGTGGATAGGAGGCTTCATCAAAGCGGAAGGGTTTCTTAATATAACTAGCGCTCATGGAGCACTGATCAAACTGTGAAAACAAACCTTGTTAACTTCCCTTTTTCGTGATTTTTGCCTCTGTTTGGACCACAAAGGACCTCATCTTCTGGCCATATTTCATTATGAATCGGGAGAAAACCTTTGGCCTGTAGAATTGCTGTCGAATCCTGTAAAAACCAATAAACATGTTAATAAACCCTGCGGTATTTGGAAAACTGCTTGCAAAGGTTGAAAGAAAGCGAGAGGAGAAAATATAAGGGGAAACAGTATGAAGGAATGGGTTGAATGGAGGAAACCCACGGAAACTGGTTTTTTAAATGCATTTGGCGCGAAATTGGGTACTGGTAGTTTTGCAAAAACCACAAATGGTTTTCACGCGAACCTCAGGAGGTAAGTGGTTTTTCCCGGAGGGAACGCAATCCAACCATTCCGCGACATATGTCCCTCATGAAACCAACGGTCTCACGTGGGTTCAGGCAGTTAAACCTCGACACAGAAAACTGCGCGAAATGCAATGTAGACCGTTGGATCTGGGGGGGAAGATCCAATGGCTACGAGAGAGGGCGATGGGGGGAAGTGAATGGATAGGAGAATTAGTGGAATCCAGGTGGCAGCATGTGATAGGATGTGCACTTTGCGTAGTGGATGGTAGGCCCCGACGGAGTTGGGTTGTCGGGTTTGATCGGGGCCATTGGATTTAAAAAAAAATCAATGGTGAGATTTGATGCGGAGGGTGGATGAATAGGTAGGGGTCGGGTGATCATAGGATGGGAGAGGAGGTGTAATGACTGTTGATCTTTATAGATCGACGATCAATAATTTGTAACAAAGTGAAAAGGCGGGGATAAAGAGAATGTAGGAATGTGGTCAAGGAAGGAAATGAACGGCGGGGGTCGAATTATCGCTGTTAGATCATATAGATCTATGGCTAAGATTCATCGGGGTTTGACAAAGGTAACAGGGAAAAGTACGAGGGAAAATAATTTTTATAAGGGGAGCAGGGAGAAAACAAAAGGTTAGGGAAGGGGCTAGGGATTTAGAAAAAAGCCGCGGTCCTATGGGAGAACACAGAACTGGGGCCAAGGGAAGAGGGGCCGGGAGAGAAAAGTTTTAAACGCCAGGTTGTGGGGCTGGGTCACATGAAGGGAAAATGAGCTGGGGGCTAAGCCGGAAGGGGCTTAAAAACCCAAAACCTTTATATGAGCAAAAAGGCTTAAAATGAAGCCTTTTTAGGTGTTTTTTAGTGTTCCGATAGGTAAAATACGAGTTTTTAGACTGTAAAAAAGGATTTTTATGAGTTTTAAAGGGATTTTGAAGGTTTTCTAAGGAGAATGAGGGTAAAATGAGAAGGAGAAAAAGGGATTTTTCAGAGGAAAATGAAGGATGAAAAGGGGAAAAATGAGTGAAAATAGGTTTAGAAAATGATGGAACATGGCCTAAAAAACAATATTTTTGGATAGCAACATGGTTTATTG
This sequence comes from Pinus albicaulis, assembly GCA_034641835.2. NCBI lineage: Eukaryota > Viridiplantae > Streptophyta > Pinopsida > Pinales > Pinaceae > Pinus > Pinus albicaulis. The sequence goes on from CM076571.1 coordinate 872,060,468, forward strand.
GTGGATTTATTCAATGAAACAGAAGTGGAAATCAATTTTTAGTTTTAGGCAGCATCAAAAGACTTCAAGAATGAGCAATTTTCTGTGAAAATAATCTCTTGAAGACTTAAGACCTGTTTTAGCCATCATTTGCTATGACAAAAATTTACTGATGGCTAACAGTGGCTCCACTTGGGGATGGTAGCTCCTTGGAGGTGTCAAGAAGTTCATAAATTTATCTCTATGATGCAGACCTGTGCCTTTATCCACTGGAAATATTTTCTTCCTTGATCATGCTGCTTAAAAAGATGATCAATATATCATATCAACAAACAAATTTCTCCCAAACATTCTACCTACACAACCTACTTTTCCTAACATTTTTTCTTCATAAGGTGCATTTGGACTTGCAGACCTTTATCATCAACATTTTATTCTTTTGAAAATAGGAAAATCTAGTCTAAATCTACCCTTATTTCTTCCATGAGTTTAGATTAAATTGTTGAACTCATAAATTCTCTACTTAAGCTACTATCTGCCAGGATTAGACTATCTGACAGATTTTTATTCTCTATTTTTTAAAACATAAATTGAAATACAATCAAACCAGGATTAGACTGTTTGATTTGCCATGGTGTCTATGGCTGTATGTACAAGCTACTCATAGAATTTATTTGTAGAAATTTAAACAAGACTGTGAAGGCTTAAGATTTTACAAATATCCTTCATTGTTTCTTGCAGCTCTGGTTTTGATCTTTTTAGAGTTGTTCTCTTATCTCTTGGTTCAGATTTTGAGCATATTAGAACCAATTCTTCATCAAACTTACAGGTTCAGGATTTAGGCATGTTTAAACCTCTATTTTTCTATCCTAATCTAATCTACTGATAAGCCAAGATTAAACAGTTTGGCAAATCTTCTTCACCAATCTATCAACAGAAAATTGAAATCTATCTTAGTCATGATTAGGCTGTATGACTAAAATAGCAGTGTTGTTTTTAGTAGTGGCATTTAAGCTTGCACACTTTCAGATTTCTATTTTTTGGTATGGGGCTGTACCTTTCTTCTTTTATATCTGCCTTCTTTTTCTCTTTTTCTATTGTTTTTGTGTTTTTCTCTTTTTTCAAATTCAAAAAGCAATGTTATACATAATGAAATGAAAAACTTTGAAACTAAAAAAATCTGCTAACAGAAATAATGTTTGAGCATTCTGCCATTGACAAGACCTCCATAAATTTCAGCTTCATCCAATTATTGAAGAAAGAATGCATTGTTCCCAATAGCAGATTGAATAAGATAAGGGCCTTGCCATAAATTATCAAATTTTCCATGTTTGCCCTTATCTTCTCTCCTTGAATCTCATTTTAAAACTTTATCCCCAATTTTAAAATCACTTGCCTTGGTTCTTTTGTCAAACAACTTCTTGATATTTTCTTGTAGTTGCTGTGCTCTGATGTATACCTCCTCCCTGGTTTGTTGTAGATGTATAGTCTGATTTATTCTTCTTGTCAGATCATTATCTTCAGACTGTACTTCTTGGATCAGTTTCATGACTAGCACTCCTAAATTGGTTGGAAATATTGCATCTGTTCCATAAACTAGCTGGTAAGGAGACATCCCAATTGAATTCTTAACTGTCAATATGTCTGCTCATAATGCATGTACTAGCTTATTGTGCCATGATTTCTTGTTATCTTCCAGCAACTTCTTGATAATATTTACCAGACTTTTATTTGAGGATTCTACCAAACCATTACCTTGAGGGTAATAAGCTGTAGAATGACTCAATATGATCTGATATTTATGACAGAATTGAACCATATTTCTAGATCCAAATGCAGCAGCATTGTCAATTATGATCTTCCTAGGAAAGCCAAATCTAGAAAGTATATGGTTTTCAAGGAATGAAATGATGACTAAATCTGTGGCATTCCTAGATGGGATGGCTTCTATCCACTTGGTAAAATAGTCTGTTGCTATGAGGATCCATCTATGTTGGGCAGATGAGGCAGGATGGATTTCTCCAATGAAGTCTAGACCCCACTTCTGAAAATGAACTTCAACAATGATTGGTTGCAGAGGTAAAGGAAGCAGTTTTCTTTTGCCTTAAAAAATTTGGCATTTGTGACAGGCAGTAATCATTTTGTGGACATCTTGAAAGATAGTGGGCCAATAGTAACCAGGTCTAAGGATTTTATTAGCAGTTGACTTCCAGTACAGGTGGCCTCCACATTCTCCTTCATGAAACTCATGCTTGATATTTTTTGCATCATTCTCAGGCAAACATTTAAGCAATAATCCACTAGAATTTTTCCAATATAAACATTTATCTAAAATGTAGTAATTTACGGATTTCAACTTTAAGAATCTTGCCTTCATTTTAGACAAACCAGGAGGGACATTTAGATTGAGAAAAACATACAAAATATCAGCATACCAAGAGGAATTCAAAAAATGATCTTCAATAATTGAAGTTGTGAATTCCTCTTGTTCATCTAATGCATTAAACATGTTTACATCAAGGGCTTGAAAGTTGGATTCAGCCATAAGTTTTTCTAGTCCTTGACCTTTTATGAGCTTAGTGGGTCTGATCTTCAAGTCATATTATAAAATCACAGCAATCCACTTTCCTCTTTTTCCATCTCGATCTTGCGTTAATATGTCTTTTACAACTAAATGAGGCACAAATTCTATTATGTGGGAATGTAAAATGTAAACTCTGAAGTCTTTTAAGGTTTTGACCAAGGAAAAGGCTTGTTTTTCCATTATATTGTACTTCAGAGGTGCATCTCTTAATGCCTTGTTGAAAAATGCAATTGGCTGCTCTTGTCCATTCATGTTTTTCTGTAATAGGACAACAGCTACTGTGTGTTCTGATGCAAATGAAAAAATGAAGAAATCCTTTGTAAAATCAGGACTAATTAGAATTGGTGTTTTGGTAAGGGCTTTTTTTACCAGCTCAAATGATTTCTTTGCCTCTAAGGTTCATTTAACTCCTTCTCTTTTAAGCATATTTGTCATGTTTCTAAGGAGTTCAGCTAGATTGGGTATGAACCTTCTCAAGAAATTAATCTTTTCAATGAAAAATTGAAGTTCATTGATGTTTCTAAGATGACTGATTTGCAATATGCCATCAATCCTTTTTAGGTCTATCTTTATTCCCTCTTTTGATATGATATTTCTAAGAAGTTTACCTTCTTGGAGACCAAACAATGTTTTCTTTGGATTTAAGGACAATCCAAATTTTCTGCATTTTGCAAAGAATTTTCTCAAGTGTATTAGGTGTTCTTCATATGTTTTAGAATAGACAGTGATGTCATCTAAGTAAATCACTATGAAGTACCCTATTTCTTCTAAAAATGCAATATCCATGGCTTTCTGGAAAGTGGCACCAACATTCATTAAACCAAAAGGTATTTTCAAATACATGAAAGTACCCTAAGGTGTAGGAAAGACTGTTTTAAGTTGATCCTCAGGATATACCAATATTTGATTGTAACCTGAAAAACCATCTAGCAAAGAAATTCTTCTAAAACCAACTACCCTTTGTAAGATATGATCTGTTTTGGGTAAGGGATAATTGTCCTTTAATGAGGCTTTGTTTAAGTTTCTAAAATCAATGCAAAGCCTTATTTCTCTTGTTTTCTTCCTAACAGATACAAGATTAGACACCCACTCCGAGTATCTAATAGGTACTATAATTCCAGCATCATACATTTTTCTAATTTTTATCTCTACCAGAGGTAATTGAACAGGGTTAATTCTGCGCAATTTTTGTTGAAAAGGTTTCTGGTTTTCTTTGAGGGGTATCTTATGCTGGATTATTTCTGTATCATATGATTTCAGATCTTAATAATGTTGTGAAACCAACTCCAAAAATAGAAGAAAAGAGATATCAACGCCTTAGAAATAAGCCACTTCGAGGGGGAAACCTCCAATACATTACATAAATGAACAATTCTTGGATGATACAAATTACAAAACCCCCTTCTATATATAGGAGTTCATGGGGCCACAATGTAATCCTAGTGGGGCCACAATGTAATCCTAGCCGATCTAAAAATAATAATGTAAGGGTACAATAATAAAAATATGGGGGTTACAGGGGTACAACAATAACAATAATGGGGGCTACAATAACATAATAAGGGACTACACTATTAATATAGGGACTTAACATGCCCCTCTCCTTCAAACAAGTGTTGTCCTCAACGCTTGATTATTTCTTGATGCTTCTGTATAAAATTCTCATCCTCCCATGTGGAATATTCTACAGGAAAGTTATTCCACTTGCTGAGATACTCTGAAATTGGTCGTACTTGTCGAGTTCTTTTTTCTGTGACTACTTCAGAACTTCTTTCGATGTGATGTTGATCTTCCTGTTGTTTCATTAGATTCTGCACCAAAGTTAGGTTATCCTTTGAGAGTTGGAGAACTTGTTGTTGATGCTCGATGTGATCTTCCACTTATTTATCATCCATATTAGCTATTATTTGATCCTTAAAACCATCCAACTTAGCCTCCATTTCTACTTTTAAACCATCTATGTCATCTTCGGTTACTCTTCGTAAGATCGAAATTTGTTGCACTTGGTACCGTAATTTTGATATCTCATACTGCAATTCTTCCTCTTCATGCGTCATAGTGTATATTTTTTAGGGCTTAATGGGTATGGAATTATTTTTTGGAGGCATTATAGAATCCAATACTGATAAAAATTCTAAAATATGCCCTTGGAATCACTTCAAACTGCTTTTTCAAACAAACATTATGCAGTTTTAAAAACCAAATACACACCTTTTTCTTACTTTTGAGGAGCTCGATATTGAAATTGAATTAGCTCTATAATTGTGGATCCTCAATATCTGAAATTCAGCCCTATAGTAGCTATCTGAAGCTTCTTTCAAATGCCATAGGTCTAATCTGATTTGGATTCTTCAAGACAAAGTTATGTCCAATCTCCCACAAGGACCCAATTTTGGACTGGTTCAGTAGAGTGAAATTGTACGGCTTCACAGGTGTTACTGTTTCCTCCTTTGGCTCTAAAATTGATATACCGAAAACTATAGTCCATGTACTTGTGGAAAATTTTTACAACATTCGAATTTGATGCTCAGAGAGAGAGCTATGAATATTTTCCCACGATCACCTCTTTGAGATGAAATTCAGAAGCCTCAAAAAGCCCTAAATTCCACAGATCATATCTCCGAAAATATTGTGAACCAATATCTGAAATTTGTGATGATGTTCCTCGGGATTGTAGCTTCGCACTCTAAAAATTTCAGCTTCTGAACCTTCGTAGAAAATTTTTTATTACAAAAATACCACGATGACCTGTTTAGGTTAAATTCAGGAGCCTGCAAAATGACCTAACTTGCACAGATAATATATCTGAAAATATTGCGAACCAAGGTCTGAAATGTTGCGACGATGTTCCTCAAGATTGTGGCTTCGCACTCTAAAAATTCCAGATTTTGAACCTTCGTAGAAAAAAAGTTATAGCGAAAATTCCATGATGACCTGTTTGGAGCAGCGAAACCCTAGAATCTCAAAGCTCTGATACCAAATGTTGTGAAACCAACTCCAAAAATAGAAGAAAAGAGATATCAACGCTTTAAAAATAAGCTACTTCAAGGGGGCAACCTCCAATACATTACATAAATGAACAATTCTTGGATGATACAAATTACAAAACCTCCTTTCTATATATAGGAGTCCATGGGGCCACAATGTAATCCTAGCCGACCTAACAATAATAATGTAAGGGCACAATAATAACAATATGGGGGTTACAGGGGTACAACAATAACAATAATGGGGGCTACAATAACATAATAAGGGACTACACTATTAATATAGGGACTTAACATATAACTCCATACAAACACATCAGAAAATTCTTTAAAAAACTCAATATAAATCAATTTAATGTGATCTGGCAGTGTTTTGGATAATTTGATCATTTTGGGCTTCTCCTCACTGCCTATGTTGCATTCTTCTACTTCAGTTTCAATAGGTTCTAGTTTTGGCTTTTTAGCAGCATCATTCAAATCAAACAATTCCTCTAATGGGACCAGTCCTCTTGGCAAGCTGTGATCTTTAGATTGCAGCACTTCTAAATCTGTGCTATTCTCTGTTTTATGATTGGGTTCATAGGTTAACATATTTATTTCAGCAATCTTGGGAGATTTTTCTTCTTCAACAAGTGGGTTTTCTTCAATAGGACAGTCTTGTTCATACTCTGAATCTAAGTTTGATGTTTCAAATTCTTTTTTGGACTGTAGGAAGTCTTCGATTTGTTTATCTCCATCAAAAATTTTCTAGTATTTTTCATTATCTGGGACAACTGGTCTATATTTGACTTGGGTGGTGCATTGCTTGGTTTCATAGGGTGTTAGACAAGTTCTAGTAGCAAAGGCTAATCCATTGTCAAGGATATTTTGGTTTCTTGGAACAAAGGTAAGTTGGAATTCATCAAATGTTTTTAACAAGTCCATGGCATCATCTCTGTAGGCTCTAAGTCTGGGATGTTTGGCACTGTATTCCCCATTTACTTGTTTGATTATCAATTCTGCATCTCCATGAACTGTTATTCTTTTAGCCCCTAATTTCTTCAATAAATGCAGGCCTAAAATGAGAGCCTCATATTCTGCTATGTTATTGGTAAATTGAAAGTTTAATCTAAATGAATGTCCCTCAGCATGATTTGCTTCTGTGTTATGCACCCATATGCCTACTCCTGCACCATCTTTAGAGCAAGATCCATCAAAACTCATACTCCAAAGAGGATTGTTTTCAGATTTGTCATTTATTTCATTGCTTTCCTCTGTGTTTAGTTTATTACAGCAGTCATTGTGATGCTCCTGTGGGTTTGCACTATGCTGAATTTTGTTTTCTTCCTCAAAATTTTCAGTGTTTTGATGATTTTTTCTTTGATTTCCATGATCTGCACCATATACATGACTGTTTTGGAACTTAAGACCTGTGATCCGTTTGCTGTAATTTCCTGAGTTTGCAAACTATTTTTTGGTTTTCTCCTCATTTTCCTTTTCATCTATGGCTGCCCCTATGTTTGAATGTGAAGTGATTACTACATGGGCTAATGTTTAATTAATTAGCTCTTGCTCATTGGGAACCTCATCATTGAAAAGAATAAATGAGTCAAGGTTAGTGTGTATGGAATAAAGAGGATAATTCACTGGTCTTTCCTGGTTACTCACCATGTATTTCATGTGTGTTTCCCTATAGAGTCTTCTAGGTTGACTGAAGACAGGGATGGCGGCATAAGTCATATCCATCTGCATAGTGCCTTGTAACTTAGCACCCCATGATCTTGAAAGGAGCATGCCATATTTGGGGGGTATATCAGCCACTACAATGTCCATCACTAAGCTTTTGGTTGGAATTTTAGCTAAGTTAACACAAAAATCTTTTATAAGGCCTAGGCATCTTGCTCTGCTTGAATCAAAGGAATACACATCCTTATAAGGTCTAGTTACCTCAAGGCCTAGTTTTTCCATGATTAATTTAGGCATAAGGTTATGTGTTGCCCCTGAATCAAGCATGGCATTATGAAAAATGTTATCATGAATGTTCAAACTGATGTAGAATGGAGGGGTAGTTCCTTCCAAAAATTTTCCTTCAATTTTAGGACCAAACAGCCGGAGCCTTGGTGTATCATCATTTAAGTTAATAGTATCATGAATTTATTCTATGTTTAGAGCTTTCAAAACCTGACATCTATACACATTTTGAGTGACTAACTCAGTGAGTGGGATAGGGATTTTAATTTTTGCAATTTCACTCTCTAGGTTGAAGGGAATCTGATTTTTCGAAAAGTTTAATTCAAGCTTCTTAGTCACTGTTTCATCAGCAAAATCAACTTGCTGATTTTTAGTATTTACAACAGTTAAAATGGTTTTTTCAGGAGCATTAGCTGAAATACTAGTGCTTCTAGGGTTACCATTGTATTTTTCATTGACTTGGGTGTTTTTCCCTTTGCTTAAATCAGAACTTTCAGTCACTGTTTTACAATTTTCTACTGTCTTTTTAGAAGCATTTTCAGGGCTGTTTTTGGCATAATTTTCATAGGTTTTCTTCTTGGGAGTTTCTTAATTCTTCTTAATTCTCATATCATATTGTTTAGGTGATCCTATGATGGAATTTTCAAAGTTTGGTTCATAGTATTATGTTTTTGGTCTTCTATCATCATATGGTGTATATAGACCTTGTTTTCTTTTATAAATGAGATCAGAATCCTCATTGCTTACTCCCAACATGTTCATGTGCTCATCCTTTGTTTGTTCATTTACCTCTTCATCATCATTGACATAATTTTCTTGAAAAGGAGGTATGATCTATTGATCAACATCTCTTTTTCTGTTCTGAGGTTGATTTCTCCTAAAGTTCTGATTTTGGTTTTGGGGTTGATTTCTGTTTTGAGGAGCTGATTGATTTTCCCTAGATTGAGCTCTCTCAAGTATGCTCATTCTCTCCATCATATTCTCCATCATTCTTTCCAGTTTTGATTTAGATGTGGAAGGTGCAGTATCTTCCCTATAGGATACCCTCTTCTCAATTTTCATTCTGGCTCTCCTTTTAATCAGATTTTTTTCCACACTAAGAGCTCCTTTCTGCATGTATTCTAAAGTTAAGGGGTCCCTTTCTCTTAATTGATAAGCCATTTCAGGATCAAATATTTCAGGGAATTTGACCAAAGCTGAGCCTTGTGGAGGTTTTAAATCTGGGGGAAGTGCATTATAAACACTATTAAATCTAGTGCAATAATCTTGCACACTTTCCCCAACATTTCTCTTGAAGTTATTATAATTTGAAAGTATTTGAAGAGGGTTCTTCCTAACTTGCCATTTGTTTATGAATGTCTGATGGAAAGCTTGGAGATCATTAATACTCTCGGGGTTTAAGCCATTGAACCATTTTCTTGCTTCTCCCCCTAAACTTTGAGCAAATAATCTAAGTTTAATGGTCTCATCATCTATTTTATTTCTATCAAAATAGTCATTCATCTTATCCACATGTATTTGAGCAGTAATAGTACCACTAGCATCATATAATGGAATCTTGGACTGATAGTCTTGTGGAAATTGGCTAAGGGTAAAGGAAGAACTAGAGGAGCATACCATTCTGCCATGATAGGAGGTTGTGGAAAAAATGGGGGGTTTAGAAGTGGAAGGTTTATGAAATGAGGAGGAGGATGGAATGGAGTAGTTTGAAAAGTGGGTGTATGGATAACAGTAGTACTTGGACCAAAAAAATACAATTGAGTAGATCTATGATGAGAAAAACCAAAGTTATGAATGAAATGAAGGTCAGGTGGAGTGGTTTCTCTACTACCAGGATGTTCACCACTATGTTGGGGTGAGTGTGGAGACTCAAAGTCTATCTGATTTATATCACTAAGTGACTTAGTTCTGAATGGGTTTCTTAAGTCAACCTGTGTATTTTGTAGAGCTAAGAGGTTTTCAGGGACATAATTAGCTCTATGAATTGGTCTGAAAACAGTTGGAGTCTTGGATTTAGGAGATTTCCTAAGGATACTTTCTGGATTATCAACTATCTTAGGAGGATTTGGGTCAGGAAAGGCTCTAGTGTAAATTCTTCTAGAAGCCACTATGTGTTGTTTTTAGACCCAATGATGAGAAAATTTTTAGCCAAATATGATAGTCTTTAAGAGTCTAACTAATCTTTTTAAAGGAAACTCAATCTTCAAAGTCTTTTAACTGAGTTTCTATGATATTATGGTAAATGTTTTCCCAGTGGAGTCTCAGGAAAAACCAGTGGGATCAGCAGGCCTACTGAATACCAATGGAGTCGCTAGGTGAAGGATTTTACTTGTTTTCAAGGTTTGGTTGCTGTTCACCATCAACAATCAATAATAACCAGTCTTGGTGACAGTTGATTCATTTAGAAATAGGGGTTAATTGAGTTGTGAAGTTATCTATTACTCAATAATGTCCCCAATGGAGTCGCCACTCTGTTAGGTCTCTGTAGTTTACAAGATTGGCAAGAACAAACGCTGCAGAGCCAACATCAAAACCACTTTGGAATCCTAGGGTCTAGCCCTCCTGGATTCAGAGAGGGATCTCTCTTTATAAGCGTTTTCAAAGATATGATCGTTAATGCTTATGATATGATATTAGGCTAGCTATAAAGCACAAGGTTTTTGTTTGTTTGGTTGGGATGAATATCATTAAAATCAAGGAAGTCTTTTGAAGGGTAAAGTTGTGAGTAGGTTGAAAATGGTTCAGCTGATAGGATAAGTAAGGAACAGTGTCAATCCATTGGGCTATGGAGTCATAAAGGATTTAATTGGACAATAGGTTTCAATAGTGGTCTATGGGGCAAGTCATCTATGTCAATAGATATCTTAAGTTGATTTATGGTATGAAACATTAAGAAGTGATGAAAGAAGCAAGCATATAAGAAAACAAAGAGCAACTTAAGATCAAGTAAGGACTTTTAAACTAGCCTGCTTTCGGCATACTTAAAGGAAAACAAAGAATATCTTAAGATCAAATAAGGAATTTTAACCTAGTCTTCTTTCAACATATTCCCAAGGAAAACATTCAAGATAAACAAAGAATAGCTTAAGATCAAGTAAGGACTTTTAACCTAGCTAGATTTCAGCATACTCAAAGGAAAACATTTAGGATTAACATAAAAAATAGTCTAAGATCAAGTAAGGAATTTTAACCTAGCCTGCTTTTGACATAATTTCAAGAGATCTTTTTAAAGCAACTGTTGGAGAAGAAATTAGAGGACAGGGCTAACCATAAACTTCTCTAATTCAACTTTAGTTAGCAAACTTTGTAAGAACATTCAAGGACAGAATCTCAAGTTTTACTCAACAAGATAAGGACTAACCAACATTCCTTGACTGATCACACTCTATTGAATTATCCTCAAATACGCAATTAGCAGAAAACATAAAGATAAATATTTATCAGTGAGATTTAGGGTACTTGACAATAAATACTAATCTATATTTGTTGTTCTTTATCAGAGAAAATGGAGAGTATGGAAAACATGAGAAAAATAACAATTTACAATAAGAAAAACATCATCATTGACATAGACCAGGATCCCATAAATGAGCTTGTATTTGATGTTCAAACTAGTTACAATCTTCAAGTCCAGTGGGTCTTTACAGCTTCAGACTTCTCATCTCATCTTATCTTTCTTCTATTACAAAACAGAGCTTCAGCAACTTTAAAGCTATTTACACTCAATGAGTATTCAAAGACCAACCTGTATACTATCTTCTAGAGAAGTATTTATAGAAGAAATGAGGAGGTGGACTGAAAGAAAGGCCTATCTGTTCAATTAATGTAGAGTAAGTGCTTCTTGGCCTTTGAAGGGCGAAATGGAGAAGTATTCAAATGTTTTAACTCTGATAATTGATTATTACATTAAATTTCATCAACTTCAGTCACTTTTGTTGACTTTGGGGGATTTTTGGTAGGCTGGCAATTAATTCTGAGTTGTCTTTGGAAAAATATCTCTGACTGTGCATTTACTGTGTTTTCTTTTGAGAAATAAGTATGTAGGTGGAATTTTTGGCTTTAATTGCCTTACTGATGTGGCATTTGGGGGCTTCCTTTATTGATTTGTCTGTCCTAGTGGCTTAAAACACTGATTAGGCCCTAATTCTTGCTTTAATGCCTTTGGAATTATCTTTCGGAGCCTTAAAATTTCTTTACTGACTATATCCACTGATTTGGCTTTAGTCATTTGTCTTTTTCCCTTTTCAACTGAATTAGGCTTTGGTGCCTTTAAGCCTGTTCCTTTAATTATCTTTAATCGTGCTTTAACTTTGACTGCAGGGTTAAGCTCTTTTAGTCTTCAAACTTTATGTATTTAACCCTTATCCTGTGTTCTTTTCCCTTAGACTGTAAGATTATGCCTTTAATATTCAACCTTATGCATTAATCCCTTTAACTTTGACTATTTCGCTGACTTTCCCTTTAATGTGGGCAGGAGGCTGCATCGAAGCGGGGGGGGGGGGTGTTTCTTAATATAACTAGCACTCATGGAGCACTGGTTAAACTGTGAAAACAAACCCTGTTAACTTCCCTTTTTCATGATTTTTTCCTTTGTTTGGACCATGAAGGCCCTCATCTTCTGGCCATATTTCATTATGAATCGGGAGAAAGCCTTTGACCTGTAGAACCACCGTTGAATCCTGTAAAAACCAATAAACATGTTAATAAACCCTGTGGTATTTGGAAAACTGCTTGCAGAGGCTAACATAAAGTGGGAGGAGAAAATATAAGGGGAAACAATATGCAAGAATGGGTTGAATGGAGGAAACCCACCGAAAATAGTTTTTTAAATGAATTTGGTGCGAAATAGGGTATTGATAGTTTTGCAAAAATCGTGAATGGTTTTCTCGCAACCCTCGGGCGGTAAGTGGTTTTTCCCAAAGGGAACACGATCCAACCATTCCTTGACATCTGTCCCTCACGAAACTAGCGGTCTCGCGTGGGTTCGAGCGGTTAAACCTCGACACAGAAAACTGCACGAAATGCAATGTAGACCGTTGGATCTGGGGGGAAGATCCGACGGCTACGAGAGAGCGCGATGGGGGGAAGTGCATGGACAGGAGAATTAGTGGAAGCCAGGTGGTAGTGTGTGACAGGATGGGAACTTTGCGTAGTGGATGGTAGGCCCCGACAGAGTTGGGTTGTCGGGTTTGATCAGGGTCGTTGGATTTAAAAAAAAAATCAACGGTGATATTTGATGCGGAGGGTGGATGAACAGGTAGGGGTCGGGCGATCACAGGATGGGAGAGGAGGTGTAATGACCGTTGATCTTTATAGATCGACGGTCAAGACTGTGTAACAAAGTGAAAAGGTGGGGATAAAGAGAATGAAGGAATGTGGTTAAGGAAGGAAATGAACGGCATGGGTTGAATTATCGCAGTCAGATCATATAGATCTACGGCTAAGATTTGTCGGGGTTTGACAAAGGTAACGGGGAAAATTACGAGGGAAAAGACTTTTTATAAGGGGAGCGGGGAGAAAACAAAAGGTTAGGGAAGGGGCTAGGGATTTTGAAAAAGGGCGCAGTCTTATGGGAGAACACAGAACCGGGGCCAAGGGAAGAGGGGCCGGGAGAGAAAAGTTTTAAGCACTAGGTTGGGGGGCTGGGTCACATGAAGGGAAAATGAGCTGGGGGCTAAGCTGGAAGGGGCTTAAAAACCCAAAACCTTTATATGAGCAAAAAGGCTTAAAATGAAGTCTTTTTAAGTGTTTTTTAGTGTTCCGATAGGTAAAATAGGAGTTTTTAGACCGTAAAAAAGGATTTTTATGAGTTTTAAAGGGATTTTGAAGGTTTTTTGAGGAAAATGAGGGTAAAATGAGAAGGAGAAAAGGGGATTTTTCAGAGGAAAATGAAGGATGAAAAGGGGCAAAAATGAGTGAAAATAGGTTTAGAAAATGATGGAACATGGCCTAAAAAACAGTCTTTTTGGATATCAACATGGTTTCTTGGTGGATTTGTTCAATGGAGAAGCAGTGGAAATCAATTTTTAATTTTAGGGAGCATCAAAAGACTTCAAGAATGAGAAATTTTCTGTGAAAATAATCTCTTGAAGACTTAAGACCTATTTTAGCCATTATTTGCTATGACAAAAATTTACTGATGGCTAACACATCTGACACACATTGGAGATGCCAATGAGGATTGTGCAGTCAAGGAAAGGCCAATTAAAATTCATTCAGGGGTCTTCTTCAGCAGGGATTGTGCAGTGGAGGCAGGTTGTCAAGAGGCAAGAAATTGGTGCATAGAAATGCAAATTTCTGCATAACAGTGTGTAATGATTGTTGATTGTATTGAGAGCTTGATGTACTAAGCTTTGTATGAGATTGTTACATGATCCATTGATATATATAATATATGATAGTTGGGGTTTTTAGCTTTAATCTTTCCAATTAAACAATTGTGTTTATGTGTGATTGATTTTGCTTCATATGTGTTTTGCAATTGGCGATTTAATTTCCGCAAAGAATTAAGTGGAAGGATTCTGTATATAACATAAGATAATTTGTTAGATCAGGGGAGTTCGGTAATATACATGCATATTCTATAATTTATACATGAACACCAACCTAGAACTCCTTGAACAACCTGTTCTTGACTGCATAACTCTTCTTCCGATCCTTCACTACTTTCAAGTTCTTCTTGATCACTTGTATTTCTTGTTCCTATTTCTTCCAACATTTTTGGTCCAATTAGTACTTTGTTAACCGGATCACTCCAACAGATGGGAGTTTTGCAACTCTACTCATACATAGCCTCAAATGGAGTCATCTTGAATGAATCTTGATACTCGTTCTTTTAGGCGAAATCTACCAGTGGAGGATACTCTTCCCACTGGCGTTGTTGATACATCACATACATCCTCAACATATCTTCCAATATCTTGCTGACCCTCTTAGTCTGTCCATCTATCTATGGATGATAAGTTGTGTTGAAGGCAAAATGAGTTCCCAAACCTACAAACAACTCCTTCCAAAACTTGGAAGTGAACTTTGCATCCATATCAGACACAATCTTCTTTGGAACACCATGCAATCTGACTATGTCTCTGATAAACACCTGTGCTACATCGCTAGTTGAGTATGTAGTATTCACTAGAATGAAATGTGAAGCATTTTTCAACCTGTCCACAACAACCATGATGGAATAATGCTGTATAGATTTCCTGGGAAAATATATGATGAAATCCATGTAAATTACCTCCCATTTCCACTCTCGGATCGCAATTAATTTTAGCAGTCCACCTATATGTTTACACTTTGTCTTAACCATATGACAATCCAAAAATCTGGCTACAAACTATGCCACATATTTCTTTAAATCCAACTAATAATAGAATCTCTTCACTATAGTCAATGTCTTTTGGTAGCTGGGGTGACCCGAATATGGTTTCACATGAAACTCCCTCAATATCACCTTATTTATCTCACTGTTATTTGGCACATATATCCTATCTCTAAACCTGACCAAGCCATCTGGTGTGAGACAATAGTCCAAATACTATACACGTGTACATGTAATACCACATGTACCTATACCTATGCCTGCTAAGAGCATATGCAACCCTGTTCTCCTCTCCCTTGATGTATTTAATCTCAAAGTCAAACTCACTGATCATGGCCAACCATCTAGCTTCCCTGGCATTCATATTTGGCTGGTGAATCTGTAAGTTCCTCAACCCAATGTGGTCACTCATCAATACAAACCTCCTACCAAGAAGACAGTGCCTCCACATCTTCAGTGCATGAATGTTTGCTGCTAGCTCAAGATCATGTTTTAGGTAGTTTTTCTCATTCTCATACAGTTTTCGTGACTCATAGCATCCCAACTGTCCATCCTACATAAGGAATCCACCAAGTCCTCTCTTAAAATAATCTGTACACACTGCAAACTCATTATTCGGATCTGCAATCTTTAATATTGGAGCATGTGTCAACAACTACTTAACATGCTCCAGACTAGCCTCACACTCCTTTGTCGAATCAAATTTATTACTTTTCCTCTGGAATGATGTAATATGATAATAAATATATGATAAGTTTTGATGAACCTCATGTAATAACTTGCCAATCCCATGGATGATCTCACCTCATATACATTATTAGGAGCTACCTACTCCATGATGGCCCTTATATTTTATAAATCTACCGCAATGCCTTCCTCGGAGACAACATGTCCCAAGTAATGTACCTCAGTTTGCAAGAAACTTCATTTTCTGAGCTTAACATACAACTGATTCTCTCTCAACAGCCTCAAAATTGTTGCCAAATTCTCAACATGCTCTTCCTCATTTTTAGAATATAGCAATATGTCATCAATGAAAAAAAAAAAAAAAACTTATCCAAATAAGGACGCAACACATTGTTCATAAAACACATAAATGTATCTGGGGCATTAGTCAAACCTAATGGAACTACAACAAACTCATAATGCTCGTACCTAGTCCTGAATGCGGTCTTGTAGATGTCTTGTTATTTGATGTGTACCTGATGATATCCCCATCTCAAGTTGATCTTAGAGAACACTGCTTCTCCCTTCAACTGATCAAACAAATCATCGATCCTCGGTAATGGGTACCTATTCTTGATCATCACTTTTTTCAGCCGTATGTAGTCAATGCATAGTCTAAGAGTTCCATCCTTCTTCTTCACAAACAACACTCATGCACCCCATAACAGTACACTTGGCCTAATGTATCCCTTGCCAATAATATCTTTCAGCCGCAACTTTAATTCTACCAAATCAAGTGTGCTCATCCAATAAGGCACATTTGATGTTGGAGCTGCCCATGGCATGAACTCAATAGAAAAGTCTACTTCCCTGTGCGGTGGAAACTATGAAATATATGCTGGAAACACATCTTGAAACTGCCAAAAAACTGGATGCCTCCTCAAAACACCTACATCCTCACCTCCTTACCTTTGTCAATAGTGATATGAACTAAAAATAGCACACAACCTTTCCTACTATTGTGATTGGCATGCATGGTTGTCACCATCTTAACTAATGTGGATTTCTTCTTTCCCTGTAAGACTCTTGGTTCGCCATTGTCATCCAAGAAATCAATAGATTTTCCATAACAATCTACCTTGGTCTTATGAATATATAACCAATCCATACCTAATATAATATTGTAGGAACCCATTTGGAATATGTTAAAGTGCGTTGTTGTAGGCAATCATTTAATTAAAATGCACAAACTCTCACCCAATAGTGAACTCTTTTATTTCTACCTGTGGCCAACTGCACTAACCAAGATTCTGCATGCATTTCCTTACTCAAACCACACTTATCCACCAAGTCAGGACTAACATAGCTATAATTGGATCTAGGGTCAATCAAAATAGAAATAACTTGATCACAAAGCTTACCGTCCATCTCAATGATAGAAGCCCGATCATCTGCCTGCCTATTGTTCACTGCTGCATAAATACGAAGAATTCTTTGCCTAACATTCCCAATATTCTGTGCCTCTTATGCGCTATATATCTGAGGCCTACCACCCTAATTCTATGCACAATATCTCTTAAGATGCTCCTCGCTACATTTCCAACACTCTAACCGTCTAGTACCATTTCCTCCATGTTGTTGTGATCTTTGTTGTTTTCGTGGCCTATGTTTTTGTTTTGATCTATGCCCATGTTGTTGGGTATGTGTTATATTATTTCCACGATTAGTCGCACACACGGGGGGGTCACAGGGGGGGCGATAGCCCCCCTGTACGTTGATCACCCCCCATGTACGTAGTCCCGATTTGGGATCCAGGGGAAATATTTGTGTATATCTATTTTATGTTTTATGCTCTCGCTATTGTTTATTTTCTATCTTTAAGAATTCATTTGCAGATAAATTTTGTACAAGGTTAAAGCCTATATTTGGTATCAGAGTTGATTCAGCTTCAAGGGGACACCTTTGCGGCTGAGGGGTTTTTTTTCTCAGGCCTGTGGTAGACCCTGTTCAGTGGGAGATCTGTGGGGTCGATTCTTGCGATGAAAGAAGATGGCAAGTAGTGGAAATATAGAGATATATAAATTTAATGGTCAAAGTTTTGAGTTATGGAAGCTCAAGATGGAGGAGATTTTGGTGGATAAATATCAGTGGATCGCGGTAGATCCAGGTACTAAACCAACGAAAATTTCAGATGAAGACTTGGCGAAGTTGGATCGGAAGGAAAAGAACACAATAAATTTGTGTATCTCAGATTTGGTATTGTTGAATCTATCTTGAGAAGCTACGATGAAGGCTTTGTGGGTCAAGTTAGGTACTTTGTACCAATCTATGTCTCTGGTGAAAAATTAAGCTCAGTAAATGTGGTAACTGAGGATGGGGATGGGGACTCATGAATGAGCATATGAACACCTTCCATATTCCATCTTGTGGTAAGTCGAAGTCAGTTGTCATCTATTTATATTAAAATATCTGATGAAGAGAAGTGCATTAGTTTGTTGTATTCTCTACTAGATTCGTGGGATAGTATGGTTATTGCAATAGGTAGCAATACAACTACCTTGTTTTTTTTATGAAAATGTCTCAGCCTTGCTAACGAATGAAATGAGAGGGAAAAATATGGAGCACTAGAATGGAGATTCCTTATATGTATGAGGAAGGTCCCTTAATAGAAAAAAAAAAAAAAATCAAGTGGGAGATCTAAATCTCCAAGAAAGCCTATAAAGGTGTGTTGGAAATGCGGAAAGGAAGGGCACTTCAATTTGTACTGCGGATCTAAATCTCTTGAGAAAGGAAATGGATTTGATGATGCTCCTTCTACAGAGGCAAAAAACACCTCAGATGAAGGTGGGGATGTGTATTTGGCTTCTTCTTCAAATACACATGTATATCATGAGGCATGGTTGATTGACTCGGGTGCATCATTTCACTTCACTCACCATAGAGAGTGGTTCTATGAGTATGAGAAGTAATATGGTGGTGATGTCTTCTTAGGGGATGATAGGAAGACAAAAATCATCAGACGTGGAAAAGTCAAGCTAAAGCTACAAGGTGGAATGATTAGAACACTTCTTGTTGTTCAACATTTTCCTGCATTGGCCAAAAATATGATTTCTGTAAGCAAGATGGATGATGCAAGTGTGAAAATAGTGTTCGAGAAAGATACCCAAGATGGTTCGGGGAGCATTGGTATTAATGTGAGGAGTTAGGATTGGAACTCTTTACAAGCTTTAGAATTGCTTTCTTGTTATTGATGGAGTGAAGCAATTCTATAGTTCCTAAAAGTGAAGCGAAGAAAACCTAACGGTCTCTGGAGAAAGATCATGCTATGGCATCAAAATAATTGGACATATTGGAGAGAAGGGCCTTCGGATACTACATAGAAATGGTATGGTAGAAGGTATGTATAATTTCTCTCTGGATTTCAATTTCTGTGAACATTGTGTATATGGGAAGTAGAATTGGGTGAGTTTTCCTCTGGTGCTAAGAGGGCAAACAAGATATTAGAACTTGTGCACAGTGATGTGTTTGGACCTGTGTCAGTTCCATCACTAGGAAAGTCTGTGTACTATGTTTCATTCATAGATGACTTCTCAAGGAATACATGGATATATTTCTTGAGGAAGAAATCTGAATTTTTTGACAGATTTGAAGAATTTAAGGCTCTGGTGGAAAATCAAACAGAGAAGAAGATAAAGGTGTTGAGGATAGATAATGGTGGGGAGTTCTGCAAGAAGGAATTTGAAGAGTTTTGTAAGAAGTGTGGTATAGCACAACAAAAGACTACTCCATACACACCTCAGCAAAACAGAGTTGCAAAAAGAATGAACAGAACGTTGATGGAAAAGGCAAGAAGCATGCTCAGTGGTACCGGGTTAGGACAAGAATTCTGGGCAGAGGCAGTGGAGACTGCATGTTACTTGGTTAACAGATCACCTTCATCAACATTGGAGGATAAGACTCCACATGAGGTATGGATTGGTAAGAAACCCTCTCTTTCACATCTGAGGGTATTTGGATGTGATTCATATGTACATGTTCCAAAGGAGAAAAGGACCAAGTTGGATAATAAATCTGAAAGGTGCATCTTTATTGGGTATAAGGATGGTTTAAAAGGTTACAATCTTTGGAACCTAGAAAAAAGGAAGGTTGTGTCTGATCAAGATGTGGTGTTTGAAGGTGAAAATGTTGTTAAACATGAAGTCCTACCAAAGGTATATGAGAAGATAAGAGTTTGAGCTAAAGGAGGATGAATCGGACTCTACAGACAAGATTCGAAGAGGAAGAGCCACAAAATCCGGCTATGAAGATCAATTGGACCAGAAGAAGCCAAGGTATAGTCCATATGCTTTGTTTGTTCAAATTTTACTTTAAATATCACTGATGATGATGATCCTAGAACAATCAGGGAGGCAGTGGATTCAGAGGATGGAAAATTCTGGAAGGAGGCCATGGTTGATGAAATGGCATCCTTGCACAAGAATTAGGCATGGGATCTAGCGGAGTTTCTGGCTAGAAGGAAGCCCATCATGAGCAAATGGGTGTTTAAGAAGAAGATGAATGTAGAAGGAAAGTTGGAGAAATACAAAGCTCGGTTGGTAGCAAAAGGTTATTTCCAAGTGCCAGGAATTGATTTTGGTGATATTTTTTCTCTTGTTTCCAAGGTTACTTCTATTATATTACTTTTATCTGTTGCTGCTACATTTGATTTTGAGGTAGAACATATGGACGTGAAGAAAACATTTCTTCACGGGGATCTGGAAGAGGAGATTTACATGAAGAAACCTAAAGGCTTTTCAGTGAAGGGTAAGAAAGAACTGGTATGCAAGTTAAAAAGGTCTCTGTATGGGTTAAAATAGTCACCAAGGATGCGGTATCAGAAATTTGATACCTATATATGGGGACTTGGCTTCACCAGAAGCAAGGAGGATCACTGTGTTTATTTTAAATTAATTGGTGACCATGTTATTTATTTGGTCTTGTATGTGGATGATATGTTTTTTATTGGAAATGACAAAGAAATTACCCAAGATTTGAAGACCCAGCTGTTCTCCAAATTCTACATGAAGGATCATGGCGTTGCAAACTATATTTTGGGCATGGAAATTAAGAGAGATTGGGAAAAGAGGAAGCTCTGGTTAAACCAGAGGAACTATTTCGAGACTATATTG
Organism: Pinus albicaulis; assembly: GCA_034641835.2. NCBI lineage: Eukaryota > Viridiplantae > Streptophyta > Pinopsida > Pinales > Pinaceae > Pinus > Pinus albicaulis. Next base: position 872,081,123 of record CM076571.1, read on the forward strand.
TAGACGTTCAATATGCAGGGTAGTAAACTGGTGAAGGTTCCTATTCCTGTAGGTGTAAAGTTGTCTACTGAACAGTGTTCCAAGACACAAGAAGAACAGGAGATATGTCCCATGTTCCATATGAAAGGGTAGCCTGATGTATGAAATGGTATATACTAGACCAGACATTGCACATGCAGTGGGAGTGTTGAGCAGGTTTATGTCAAAACTAGGGAAGGAGAATGTAATATCCCAAAATAGGGAAAATAAGCAGTATTGAGAATATCTTATAATATTCCCAAATCAGAAATTTCACCAGCCCCTGCAAAGGGAACGCTGTTTCCAGAAAATAACGCAATAACAGTGAGGAATGGGACTTGGATCCCTTATTTTAAACATCATACAACTCACATGCATAATTTGAGTAGAAACAAATCTCTCTAGCCAACATAAACAGGTCTCCCCAAGTCAATATGACTTAAATAAGCCCAAACCCCATGACTTAGCTCATACAGAAAATATTGAAGCATGTACAACATTATTTTAATATGGGTGTATGCAGAAATAAGTGAGAAATAATAGATTTGGAGTTTACAATGATCCAATGGTTGAGAAAAATGGAGATCCCTCCATTTTTATACACAATGAGAATAACCTAGCAAGGGTTTCAAGAAAGCACAATGTATAAAAGAGAAGATCTGTAGATCTAGATATGGAAAATGAAGTTATACTGCAGCTCTGTATAAATATAGCTGAAATTTACAAAGAACAGAAGAATAATGATATAAAAAGCCTTCCGGGAGAAGGATTGGCCCCTCCTCCAAGAAATAAGCTCACAAGCAAGGGTTCAAACCCTGCTACTGCAACACTAGGAAAAATGACGCAGTTCCTGTAGGGGACTGCGCAGTAGATGATGGAGAATGTTTTGGGCACATGCCAAGATGTCCAATATGCTCAGAAACCTCTTGTACAGATCTTGCAAAGAAAAGGAATCTCCCTCCTCTGAAAGATAAGCTCAGAAAGTGGTGTTGTGATCTTCCCACTGCAACACTCTGCAACACAACGTTTCCTACTACAGTAATAATGTTGTAGATGAAGGAGGATGCTTGGCCTCAAGCCTGGATGTGGAAAATTGAAGTACAATTCTCCTCCAAGAGGCCTCTCAAGGAAGGAGAAGGAATCCCTAAGTAGGAATGCCTTGTGCTAAAAAACACTGCATACTTAACTTAATAGCTGAAGAATGCCTAATAGTCTAAGCAGACAAAAATCAATAATCAACAAGCTAACCCCAAATGTCTGCCATTCTCTTCTTTATAAGGTTTGTGAGCCTCCTCAACTTGGGTCCCATCCATTAGGGTTTCAAACATCACATGATCACTTTCCCTCCAAAACTGCGTTGTAGCTCCACCAAGGCTACTCCTCCATACTGCGTTGTTGACTTACTCAGCTTGAATGAATCAACATGGTTCTCTTCCTGTTCATACATGGAAAGTGCAACATCCAGCTAATAGAATGTCCCCTTTTCATACCAAGAGGAATTTTATGCTAATACAAGATAAGTATGGGTCTGTTTCCCCCATTTATTCATCTACTAAGTGAAAAAATAAAAAAATTAATATTCCTATTAGCTGCATGCTAATTTAGGAATATTACAGTCCTCCCCTCCCAAATGTTTCTTGTCCTCAAGAAACTGCAAGGATAGAACTGGAAAGTCTCCTTCCCTCTTCCTGTAGCATCCTCATATGATGAGCTCTCCTAAAGAATAGGATGCTGTCTCAACAATGAAACTCCATAGTACCTCTCCCAAGAATACAAGTTAGCATTTGGTGTACATCCCAAATGGCTATCATCATGCAAAGTAAAATACTCAAGGAGACAACTATGTGCTGTCTAGAGGTCCTCTCAAGGTATGGAGTTTGAAGTGCATGGGGAACTATCATTCCCAAGTGAAACCTCCACCCCCAAGCTATCATCCATATAAAATGAGTCACCTTCCAACATGGAAACTCGTGAAAGATCCCCTCCACCTTTGGCTCATGAAGTGTAGCTGGGTTGAATAGATGAACATGATAGGCAAGAGGGCCTATCCCACACTGTCCTCCTCTCCACTTAGGATAAGTGTAGAGTGCATGATGATCTTGGGCTGCAATAAGGTTGCCCTCAAGTGGCAAGAAGAAGATTGGATCTTCAAGGATCCTTTCTCCAATGTCACGATCCATGCTAACCCAAACCATTCCATACAAGATGAATGGCACATCACCACCATATGGCATCCAAATCAGAAAAATACTGAAGGTTGTGTGCAAGTTTGGATGGTAAAAATGGTTTCTTAAGTGGATACTGCGTAGTATTTCCAATTGCTGTTTGAGAATATCATGTGGCAAGTGGTTCTCCAATAAGTTACAAGTTGTGCATGTTTTCTCCTCCACCATGGGGTAGTAAGAAACAATGTATAACAGCTGTACATAATCAAAATAACAATACACTTGCCCAAAGTCATGTATAGATGGGCTACTAGCATTACAAAGATTGGCCCTAAAGTGACCATGATACCCAAAAATACTCTTGCTCTCTTGTGGAGCAATGCACTGTTCATATAAGGTGAGAAGATAAATTGTACTCAATGGAGTAATCAACAAGTACATAAATGTATTTCTTACCATGCATGGTGAGTAAGCTGAAAGTGAGGTCCATGAATGAGCCCTCCCATGAGAATCTTCTCATAAAAGTCTGTAGAATGAGAGGATGCATACTCCCCTTGGAACAATCCATCAATAGAAGCATACTCCCAAGTGACAACGTTGTAGGCCTTAGTGATAAGGCTCTTGTCACTCCATGAATTCTCCCTTTGACATTCCATATGCCAAAGCCATCCACTATCATGCTGCTATGTGAGAGGATCTCTTTCCTATAAGGAAGGCTCTCATGATCCTCCAATGCTGAAGGGTATCCTTCTTTCACCTTGAATGTGCCTTCCTTATCTCTGGAAATATCATGATAAGTATGGGAAAAATTCTGCCCATACTCTCCCAAGTGTAACCACAGCAACAAAAACTCTTGCTACTCCCTCATGTCTCCCTCATACAAGCCATAGAGTAAGATCATGATGGTTGTCTTGTATGATGCCCCATGCAAACAAGTCTTCTGCCGTTCTAGCATATGGGTGCCATGCAAGGCCTCCATCCCCCACATACCTCCTAACAAAGGGTATGTCCCAAGGTGGCCAAACTCTTTCAAGAGTAGCTAGTGCAACTTTGCTTCTTTCTGCCCTCTGTCATAGATCTGCAAGTGGCTCACCAACCTCTTGCTCTCCATCCACCCCCATTCATCCAAATGTGGATGCCTCCAATCATGCTCCCCCTTGGTATCTTCCCAATGAAGACTACCAATCTCCAAAATTAGATCTTCCTCTTTGCACCTCATGGGAAGTTGAGATGCAACCCCTTGGAGATCTTTTAGAGAATACCTCTCATCAATGATCCTCTTGAATCCAAAAGGATCCAAGTGTGCTGAAGGTAAAACATCATCAGAAAGTGGCACAACACTCATTATGCCCTCCAAAATCTTACACCCTAACCCCTCATGCTGCATGCAACTTATTAAGGGTGCAATGGAATGAATTTTTATCCCTTCTTTGATCAAACCAAAGTTGCACAACGTAGTGCAAGCATGTTGCTCCACATCAACAATGTGTTTTGATCCTTGACCATGTGAAGACAAATTTCCAAGGTCTCCCATAAGATATTATGAAATGATAGGAAATGGAAATATATGCATACCTTGGTGAGTCTTGGGAACATCTTGTATGGCTACAAGAGTTCCTTCCTCCCATGTGTTGTCTGATCCAACTACTGATATAGATGGCTGCCCCTTCATGAATGTGACATCACTGATAAAAGTCTCTTCAAGTGGTGATGAGGACTCCTCCTTCTCTGATATCTCACTGTCAAATATTCTTATTACCCTTTGAGTGAAATCTGCAAAAGTAGATACTCTTGCATGACTCACATGGCTGAACCACCAACTGCCCACCTTACCTTCCAAGTGCAGCGCTAAGATCTCCACAACCTCTCTTTCCACTACTGGATGTAGCAGGAAAAATGCTTCTAACTTCATCACCCAAACTCTTGCTGTACATATGGGTGATCCATCGAAGGTGTACAATAGAAACCTATTGCCCTTCATCATCCTATTGCTGTATGGCCTCCTTTCTTCTTCCAGTTGGATAAACTGATGAAGAGTTAGAGTCTCTTTGAAAGTTCCAGGTTGATTTTTGTACTCTGCCAAGTACCCACTTAGGATTTCATGTTCTAAGTGATCTCCATGCTTCTCATTCCTTCCAAGAGAATAGGAAGTGCATGAGTCTTCTTCTTCTTCTTGAAACCTTCTAGAGGTCTCACTGCATCTCTCTTCTTTCATCTGCTTAACCTCCTTGGGGAGGTTCTTTCTAGATCTGAAAAGTGATGAGAGTAAACTCATCCTCTCCATCATTCTAATCTCCTCTTCTTCTTACCTTTTGGATTGAATCCAGAATTCACAGGCTGAGCCAAGATGAAGGTTCTGATACCACTATAATATCCTAAAATAGGGAAAATAAGCAGTATTGAGAATATCTTATAATATTCCCAAATCAGAAATTTCACCAGCCCCTGCAAAGGGAATGCCGTTTCCAGAAAATAATGCAATAACAGTGAGGAATGGGACTTGGATCCCTTATTTTAAACATCATACAACTCACATGCAGAATTTGAGTAGAAACAAATCTCTCTAGCCAACATAAACAGGTCTCCCCAAGTCAATATGACTCAAATAAGCCCAAACCCCATGAATTAGCTCATACAAAAAAGAATGAAGCATGCACAACATTATTTTAATATGGGTGTATGAAAAAATAAGTGAGAAATAATATATTCGGAGTTTACAATGATCTAATGGCTGAGAAAAATGGAGATCCCTCCCTTTTTATACACAATGAGAATAACCCGGCAAGGGTTTGAAGAAAGCACAATGTATAAAAGAGCAGAACTACAGATCTAGATCTGGAAAATGCAGTTATACTGCAGCTCTATATAAATATAGCTTAAATGTACAAAGAACAAAAGAAGAATGATATACAAAGCCTTCCGGGAGAAGGATTGGCCCCTCCTCCAAGAAATAAGCTCACAAGCAAGGGTTTAAACCCTGCTACTGCAACACTGGGAAAAATGACGCAGTTCCTGTAGGGGACTGCGCAATAGATGATGGAGAATGCTTTGGCCACATGCCAAGATGTCCAATATGCTCAAAAACCTCTTGTACACATCTTGCAAAGAAAGGGAAGCTCCCTCCTCTGGAAGATAAGATCAGAAAGTGGTGTTATGATCTTCTCACTGCAACACCCTGCAACACAACGTTTCCTACTGCAAGAATAACGCTGTAGCTAAAGGAGGATGCTTGGCCTCAATCCTGGATGTGGAAAACTAAAGTAAAATGCTCCTCCAAGAGGCCTCTCAAGGAAGGAGAAGGAATCCTTAAGCAGGAATTCCTTGTGCTGAACAACACTGCATACTCAACTCAACAGCTGAAGAATGCCCAATAGTCTAAGCAGACCAAAATCAATAATCAACAAGCTAACCCCAAATGTATGCCATCCTCTTCCTTATAAGGTTTGTGAGCCTCCTCACCTTGGGTCCCATCCATTAGGGTTTCCAACATCACATGATCACTTTCCCTCCAAAACTGCGTTGTAGCTTCATCAAGGCTACTCCTCCATACTGCGTTGTTGACTTACTCAACTTGACTGAATCAACATGATGCTCTTCCTATTCATACATGGAAAGTGCAACATCCAGCTACTAGAATGTCCCCTTTTCATACCAAGAGGGATTTTATGCTAATACAAGATAAGTATGGGTCTCTTTCCCCCATTTATTCATCTAATAAGTGCAAAAATAAAAATTTAATATTCCTATTAGCTGCATGCTAATTTAGGAATATTACGTGTATATTATTATTGAGCTTGGTCATTTACATGTGGACAAGGTCAAGTTTGACCAAGTCAATAGCGTTGGGATAGGAGGTGGAGAACACTTTGAGAGTTAGCACAATATGAATGGGAGGAGGTTTATTTGGTGAAGAGTAATTGGTGGGACCCATGGTGAGCTTTCACTTGTTGCAAGGAGGCAAAGGCGACCATTGTGATTCATGTTATGGATTATTGATTTTATGGGTATGTTTAGACTTTTTTCATTCTCTTGTTTGTTTAGCAATCTTATTCTTTGTCTTGGCAACCTTAGGGTGTTTCAGAATCCCAACTCCTTTCTTGAGAGGCCTCTTGGGCTCCCGCATTTCTCTACATTCGGGCTCAAGGCCAAGCCACCTACGTTAGCTACAATGTGCTCTGTTGAAGTATAACGTTGTGTTGCGAAATGCGATGGGTTCCTACAACACCACTTCCAGCTATTTTCGGAGGAGGAGATGCTTTGGGGGATCGGTGAGAGACATCGAGTTGATTCCCATAATGGCCAGGCCAGCCATTTTCCATCATCTCTAGCATCCCTCTCATTATTTGCGTTATTTTGATCAATGTGTATCTGCAGTGAGGGTTGCAGTGTTTGTCTAGAGGGAGAGATATTCATTGTTAGGATCAGCCTTTCACTTGGAAGATCCATTGGAGGAGGTTGATTCAGCTTGTGCATCATCTATAGCCATCTCCATCCAGTTCTTGAGTTGCAGCTGCTACTCAGCCCTGCTACTCTGACATTTTTTCCATTTTGTATATTTCAAGAAATCCTTTTAGGATTGTCTTGAGATTGTTTCTAGGGGTTTAGAGCTTTTCTCCCCCACTTATTTGATCTATACATTTCAATATCCATGTATTGACATTATTACTATAGCAGTGTCTCCTATAAACTGCGCAGTCATAGCCTTGGGCTTTCTATATGTAGTAGTGTTCTTCATTTTCTTGTACATGTTCTATTGAGGCTTGCATTGCCTAGCTTGAGTGATCATTACCTCAAGTATTTGTATAAATTTGCTGCTATAAGATCAATTTTATGGCTATTTGGATCTTCTCATGTTTTAGCTATTGATATAACACTGCTACTCCAATATGTGTTCTTACATTGCTGCATCTCCAACTTTGGGACATCTTAAGGTGTTCTTATTGTTGTAGAAATTCCCTCTTTTGGGATAATGCAGGAAATTGGAAAACAATGGACGAGGTTTTTAGATATTTGCATGACACTATGGATTATGGCTTGTGCTACCAGGGAAAAATAGGATTGGAAAGAGTGTTGGACATTCATGGTTTTGTTGACTCAGTCTAGGCTGGCGATCTGGACCAAAGAAGATCTACAAGTGGGTATGTGTTTAGCCTATTTGGATGTGTAGTTAGTTGGATGAGTAAAGGACATTCTGTAGTGGCTCTTTCAACTACAGAGGCATAATACATGGCAGTCACTCATGCAAGGAAGAAAGCAGTTTGGTTGTAGATGTTGTGGTCAAGTATGGGGTTGGTGCATGTTATAAGGATGAAGCTCTGATAGCAGTAGAATTTTCTTGGCTAAGAACCCTGCTTATCATTCAACGACAAAGCACATTGATGTTCAAAATCACTTTGTGAGAGATATGGTTGAGGATAAAAATGTGTTGCTAGTAAATGTGGACACTTTGAAGAATGTTTCAGATGCATTGAAGAATTCTGTGAGTACTTAGAAGTTCTCTTGGTGTAGATAAACAATGGGTGTTGCGGGGCTGGACTAATGACTAAAACTCCTCCCACTTGGCCCCTACAAAAGACTGTGCAATTCTTGAATGTTGGGTATGTGTTGTATTCTTTCCATGATTAGTCACATGCGCGGGGCGGTCACAAGGGGGGCGATAGCCCCCCCTATACATTGCGCCAGGCGCAACGCCCTGAGATTTTTTTTCCTTATTTTCCGGTGGGCGGACCCACCCATGGTTTTGTGCATGGGTTTGCACATGGTTTTGGGGCATGATGGTTTTTAGCCCCTGGTATTTTGTAGATCCGGTCAAGGGAACTACGGTTATGTTCTAATCCAGGGTTAATGGATTGGGGTTTATGTATGCTTCGGCATGTATATATATGTGTTGTAACACTAAAAGGAATATAATGAAAAATCAAGCTGGTCGTCCCGATTTGGGATCCAGGGGAAAATCTCTGTGTTTATTTGTTTTATGCTTTATGCTCTTGCTATTGTTTATTTTATTTTGTCTTTAAGAATTCGTGATTAATGTGCTAAATGCGGGGTTAAAACCTACATGTCACTGCATTAAAATTCTTTTGTGATGCCACATTTTATTTCTCTTCTCCATTATAAGGCCTTTCTATTTTTGGTTACCATTTACCTTTACCTTCGTCCTTCCCTTTCCATCCTTGATTACATTCATTCTTATGTTTTGAATGTTCAAACAATGCTTGATGGATCAATGACTTTACCACTCAAGGCACTCAAGTGTCTGAGCCTCATCATACTCAATCCAATCCCTAAATGCTAATGGATAACCACTGAAAAATCTTTGAACTTTGGCCATTTCATCCTCAAGATATGGTAGATACCTAAATAGCTCCAAGAACTTTGTCGTGTAATCCTCATCTATCATTGATCCCATATTTAGCTCATAAAATTATTTGGCCTTACGGTTGTAGTACCTCTTTGACAAGCATTTCTTCTTGAAAAGTCTTTTGAACTCATGCCAACTCAAGTTTTCTGTCATGATGTGTCTAACCCGCTTCACATATTCCCACTAGATGTCTGCCTTACCTCTCAAACTGAAGATAACAATCTTGACCTTAATGTTATCTGATTACTCATGCAACTCAAAGAACTTCTTCATCCCAAGTATCCAAGCTTATGCCTCTTCTGGTTTCTTCAAGTCCCCATAAAAATTAGGTGGCTTTTCTTTCTTAAATTCATCTCGCAAGTGTCCCTTGTCACTCATACTGTAAGGATGATACCGATGGAGATCATGATGTCTATTTGAACCAGAACTAGAATGGTACATGTACTCATAACTCCTCCTATCCGGAGTGTCCAACAACCTGCCAACCTGCCATCTCTCAACGTGTCAGGTCTATCGACCCTATGTCTCTTGGGAGACTTAAACCAATCATATGTAGGTAGTTTTTTCATCCTATCCATAACTAATCCGTAATGTCACTTGTTTCTGCAAATATGAAAATATCTGAAGAATTATTTCATTCAACTCTACTTATTTCTCTTGTTCCTATATGAGTCTTTCATTATCCGCCTTGCAACTCATTATCTATTCCTTTAAAATTATCATTTTATCTGCCAAATCATATGAATTCCCAACACCATGTTGCTCATATGAATCATAGAGATAATATATGTAGTCTAAAATTATGCTATTCATATTTGATTTCTTCTTGCAATGTACAATATGTTAGCTAAACCAAACAATAAATAAACCAATGTACCTTAGTGTAATTTGGGGAGGATACATCCTACAAGATTAACCAATTAGCGAAATACATGTATATACATAATCATAACAAATATAAACTCATAAAATATGGTATAATAGTGTCTAAACATTATTCTAGTTGGATTTCAATCATAGATGCATAACCATACCAAATACTCCTTCTGTTGGTGTCCGTGTTTTGGCAGGTTGTAAAATCAAAAGACAAGGCTGACCCATCGAGAACCAATCTTTAGAGTTCGAGGATCTATTCCTCTTGTTCTCAGAGAGGGATCTCTCAAATATTTGTTTGCAAAGGTTTATCTTGTGTGCTTTGATTATGGATTTTAGACTAGTTATTAAGTGCAGATGTTTGTTTGGTTGGATTGAGTTGATACAACAAAACATGAAAGGTCTAGGAAAGATAGACAGAAAGAGGAAATATCTGGTTCATTGGGCAATGGAGTCAAAATAAGGTCATGAAAAACTCTTCAAGGGATATGGGATATCAAAGGGAAAATCTAACTTGGCCACAGGATCCTTTTGTTTTTTGAATGAGATGGACATTAATGATTTGGAAAGAGAAGTTTAATTCTCAACAAAGGGAAATTGAAAACATAACTTAACAATAAAGAGATATTTGATAGACAGGGCTAACCATAAATTCTACAAACATTCTTTAAGCAAATAATGACTTCAATGACAACTTTTAAAATGAAACCTAAGATTCGGGGAACTCCTTATTTCCTCAAAGATTTTATTTTAAAGGACTTAGAAAATATAAAAGATTCACTGATAGTTGCATTCATAGAAGAGGGAACACCTAAATAACATCTATGCTTACAACTATAAATACCTTCGAAACAACTGTTCAAGAAATGGCAAAGGGAAAGATAAAAAAATACCTCTTTGATTAACTTAAAACAATGGTACTTCAAAGGGAGACTTCAATAACAGCTTTCAAGTGATAGAAGACAAGCAGGGAGAACCATAAATCATGCTGAAACCAACTATTTGAGCTATTAAGGAAATAAACAAGCATGAAGACTAAAGAGAGAGATTAAAGACTCTAAAATACTTAAGCAGAAGAAAACATAGAACAATGAAGGGTGAACAGGTCTAAGGTGCTTCCAAGAGTCATTTCTTAGCCTAAAACCTTCAGCCTACTGTAGTAAGAAATTATGAAACATAGTGAAAACAAGGGAAAAACATCAAACAGTTTAGAATACTTCACCAACAACCAAGCTCATGGATCCAATGATAGAGCCTTCTCAGGAACAAGCATGCAACAACATCATCAAGACATCCAAGAATTCAATTTGTTTTTCAACTTCAACAGACTTGTATATTTATTCAGAGAGTTTCAGTGTTACAAATTGTAATCAAACAACAACCAACAACCCTTCATCTTCTGCTATAGTATATATAGAAGGATGAGGAGGTGAGATCTAATGAAAGATCTCAATTACAATTAATACAGAATTAAATGGCTCATTGGCCTTCAATGAGGAGACTTACATACATATCCTCTGTATTAAATGATTTACATAATGATTTCAAGCTTGGTAGGAGTTTGGTTGACCTTTGAGGCATTGTGCAACATCGAAGTAACTCTGCAGATATTCTTTGCATTGAAGTTTCTGGCAGAAATAACTTCTTCGGCTGTGTCGAGGCAAAATATCTGATCCTGATCAATAAATTCAGCTCCTGATTGATTACTTTGAGGCACAGGTGGCGCCGTGGTAGCTCGAGGGATCAATTTTCCTCAATCTGTGGCGGTGGAGGGTTTCCTGTCGGTGAAACCCTTTGGATTTGTTTTGAACTCTGTTTTAACCCCAGGATTAGGTTTATAATGATCATTTGGGCCATAATCCTCGTAAAACAGTTCATTAATCCTCTGCTCTGATAATTTCCTGGTCTTCAGCACTGATACTCTTTTCTTTGCGCTTAATCCATGTTTTCTTGCTGTTGCGCAGGGCTGTACAGGGTCTGTAATGCATCAATGGTTCATGAAACATTGATAAATATGAAATTTTAAACCCGATGGTTGATTTCCTTTGGTAAATCGAAAGCAAGAGAGTCGTCACCCTCTTCTTTCGAATTTTCTTTGTTCATAGTGAAAACCTTCGAAACCCTGTAAAATACAAACAAAACATTATAAAATCCATGCATTTATTGGTTAACTACTACAGAGACATATGGAGGGAGCGTGGCCTTTGGATGGCATCATCCAACGGTCCAGATTTATCGGGAGTGATCGTGGAATGGGCGGATGAAAGATTAAATTTGAGCCGTCGATCTACAGAGATCGGCGGTCGAGATTGAAAGGGGCGGTCAGAGGAGAAGGATGAATCTGAGCCGTCGATCACACAGAGATCGACGGTCGGGATCGGGCGATGGAAAGTCAGCGGCGGGGAATCGTTGACCGAGCGACGGAATCAGGCAATGAAACATGGATCGTCGATCTGCAGATCAGATCGACGGCGGAGATTTATTTTCTGCTGTACAAAGGCTGGTTTATCGCACGGGCACTTTGGTTAACCATCAGACACTTTCGAAGAGCGATAGCCGTTGGATGAGTGGGCCCAGATCGGACAACGGAGATTTATTTTGCTGGGCATCCTGGTCTGGACTATAACGCGCGATGGACGACGGTTGCATGGCGGTTTTTAAATTGTACAAGGACACGCATCAACCGTCGTATGGAATCGCTGGCCGCCGGGAAAAACCGCCCTCCACTGAAAAGCAGTGCGATGGAAACCACGCGGGTTTGGAAAACAGCGTATGGATTGGGGGGGGTCCACAGGGAGGCATGCTCCGCACCGTCCGATCTTTGGAGCAGATCAACGGTCGAGATTTCTCCATAATTTACATGGGCGGAAGACTTTGGAAATGAATTAAAACCCAAAAACATAAATAACAAAGGTTTTTTAATGTTTTGGCGGAGAAATTTTAATTTGAAAGGATAAGCGCCCCATGGGTTTAGCAGTTGGTTCTGGCGCTCGAGCTTATGGACGGAAAAGGGTAAAAGGCTTAGCCTGAGGGGGCTTAAGTCTCATACATAAAAATATGTATTTTTCATGATTTTTTTAATGGTTTTTGAAGGAAATTGAGGGTTCCGATAAGGCTAAGAAGGGGTCTTAGACCTTATGAAATGGATTTTATGAAATGGAAAGGGAAGAAAACATGAAATTATAGGATTTTCATGGGAGATGGAGGGATAGAAAAAGAGGTTAGCTTTGGAAGAAAGGAAAAGGGAAAAGGGGTTTGCAACAATATTTTTGGCTTTGGAAATCAGCAGGATTTTAAGTTCTGAAGGGAAACAATAGTGAATATTATCCAAGGATAGGATATTATCAAAAGTCTTCAAGTAACAGCAATTTTAGTAATGAAATTGTTTCTTGAAGGCTATCCAACATCATTTAGCCATCATCTAATATGAAAAATTTTTATGGGTGGTTAACAGTGGCTCCACTTGGGGATGGTGCCTTTTTGAAGGCATCAAGAACTGCAGAATTGTATTCTCTGGGAGGCTGATCAGTTGCCTCATCCATTGGGTTGTTTTCTTCTACTTGAATGATCTTCTTTTGCTCTAGAAACAAGTTATCAGTCATTGAAAAACAATGGAACTTACATCAAAAAAATTTCTACCTACCTGTTAGCCACCTATAATATTTTTTTATACCAAAAGGTGGCTAAAATCTATTTTGAGCCTTCAAGGAACAATTTTCTATGAAGAACTGTTGGCTCTTGAAGACTTTTGAAGGCCTCCTGCCTCTATCCAAATCTGCACTGTTGTTTACATCCCAAAGACCCTGAAATCCTGCTGATTTCCAAGTTCAGATACTGCTGCAAGGCCCATTTTCCTTTTCCCCCTTTTTTCCAAAACTAACCTCTTTTGCTCCCCTTTTTCCCCATGAAATCCCCTTTGTTTTTCACGATTCCTCTTCTCCCCTTCATGAAAATCACTCTCATAAAGTTAAAGACTCACTCTTTAACCTTACCGAAACCCTCCATTTCCTTTGAAAATCATTTAAAAACGCATTTTTCATAAGTATTGGACTTAAGCCCTTAGGCTAAGTCTTTAACCCCCCTTTTCTTCCATACGCCCACACCCTAAGACCCAGCGCTAACTCTAGAGGCGCTTATCGCATCGCAGATCGCAAATTATGGTTTTATTAAAAATTCTCATCGCAAGAATCTGCGATGCAATCAATCGCAATATTGCATTATCGCATTTTCTATGGTGCGTTTCATTGACTCTTCGCAAAAACTTGCGATGCGATCGTTCCGCCCGATCGCATATCGCAAATCGCATGTTTCGTTGTTTACATCCGTTTGATCCATCGCAAATATTTGCGATGCGATTCGATCGCGTCGCAAATATTTGCGATGCGACCACCCGATCGCAGTTTCTCTCCATCACACTGTCCACGATTGCGATCGATCCCGCCGGGCCCACTGTACGATACCCCCGCCATTCATATAAAATACGCCTTTCTCCTTTGTAAAGCTGAAAATGTCATATTTCATTGTTTATAAAGGTTTTTCCCACTAAATCCCTCCGCCGCATCTCCATCGTTGATCTGCGCCCCTGCTCGACGATCCAACGGTCCTCTAAGCATTCTCCCGCCTGACCCCTTTATATGTCATTTCACTGTTTTTTCCGCTGTTTCCACATAACCACCCCCGGTTTCTTCCACACCACCTTTGGGCGGGTGGTGGTTTTTCCCCGTCACCCAGCGATTCCATACACCGCTCGATGTGTGTCCCTTGTACGATTTGAAAACCGCCGAGAAACCATCGCCCCCCGCGCGTTATAATTAAGACATGGACGCCCAGCGAAATTAACAACAGTCGTCCGATCTAAGACCACCCATCCAACGGTGATCGCTCGCCTAACATGCCTGACCTTTAACCAAAGTGCCTGAGCGATAGCCAAGCCATTGTACAGCGGCAATCCCATCCCCGACCATTGATCTCAGCGTGAATCGACGGCTCAGATTTAATCACCCTTCCACCATCTCTTTCGACCATTCTGAGATTAAATCCCGACCGTTGGATGATGCCATCCAACAACCCTGCTTCCCTCGCGCACCGTTCGATGCAGATTGACCTATAAACACAGGATTTTGTAACATTTGTTTATTTTTCCAGGGTTTAATGTTTTTTACGCTTGAAAGGAAGAAAGTTCGTAGGACGAGGATGACGATCCTCCGCTTTTCGAATACGTTAGAGAAATCATCCACAGGGTATGGATTCACGTTCTTCATCAAAGGTTTCATGAGCCTTTGGTGCCGTCTGCCCCTGCTAAAACCTAAAAACATCAAATGAAGCACAGAGAAAGAGTATCAGTTGCAGAAGACCAGAAATGTGCCAGCACAGAGGATTGAAGACAGATTAGCGGGGATTACGGCTAAGACAGTTATCAAAAGCCTAATCCCCAATCTAAAACACATTTTGAAGGAAAACCTAAAGTGTTTAATCTTCCACCATCACAAATGGAGGCAAATCGATTCCTTCCAGCAACTAAAGTGCCACCTGTGCCTCAAAATATTCAATTAGGAGCTGAATTTATTGATCAAGATCAGATATTTTGCCTCAAAGCAGCCGAGGAGTTATTTCTGCCAGGAACTTCAATGCAAAGAATATCTGCAGAGTTACTTCGACACCTCACAATGCCTCAAAAGTCAACAAAACTCCTACCAATATTGAAATCATTATGGAAACCATTTAATACAGAGGATATGTATGTAAATCTCCTCATTTAACCCCTCAAAGGCCATGAGCCATTTAATTCTGTATTAAGTGTAAATAAGATCTTTTATCAGATCTCACCTCCTCATCCTTCTATATATACCACAGCAGAAGATGAGTGAAGGGTTGGTTGTTGGTTGTTGTTTGATCACAAGTTGTAACTTTGAAACTCTCTGAAATAAATATACAAGTCTGTTGAAGTTGAAGAACAAATTGAAGTCTTGGATGTCTTGATGATGTCATTGCATGTCTGTTCCTGAGAAGGCTCTATCATCGGATCCATGAGCTTGGCTGTTGGTGAAGTATTCTGAATTGTTCTATGTTTTTCCCCTGTTATCATTATGTCCCATAATTTCTTACTATAGTAGGTTGAAAGTTTTAGGCTAAGAAATGACTCCTGGAAGCACCTTAGACCTGTTCATCCTTCACTGTTTTATGTTTTCTTCTGTTGAAGTATTTTAGAGTCTTTAATCTTTCTCTTTAGTCTTCATGCTTGTTTATTTCCTTAATAGCTCAAATAGTTGGTTTCAGCATGATTTATGGTTCTCCCTGCTTGTCTGCTATCACTTGAAAGTTGTTATTGAAGTCTCCCTTTGAAGTACCATTGTTTTAAGTTAATCAAAGAGGTCGGTTTTGATCTTGCCCTTTGCCATTGCTTGAACAGTTGTTTTGAAGGTCTTTATAGTTGTAAGCATAGATGTTATTTAGGTGTTCCCTCTTCTATGACTGCAATTATCAGTTAATATTTTATGTTTTCTAAGTCCTTTAAAATAAAATCTTCGAGGAAATAGGGTGTTCCCCGAATCTTAGATTTCATTTTGAAAGTTGTCTCGAAGTCATTATTTGCTTAAAGAATGTTTGTAGAATTTATGGTTAGCCCTGTCTATCAAATATCTCTTTATTGCTAAGTTATGTTCTTCAAGTTCCCTTTATTGATAATTAAACTTCTCTTTCCAAATTATTAATGTTCACTTCATTCCAAAAACAAAAGGATCCTGCGGCCAAGTTAGATTTTCCCTTTGATATCCCATATCCCTTGAGGAGTTTGTCATGACCTTATCTTAACTCCATTGCCCAATGAACCAGATATTTCCTCTTTCTTTCTATCTTTCCTAGACCTTTCATGTTCTGTTGTATCAACTCAATCCAACCAAACAAACACCCGCACTTAATAACTAGTCTAAAATCCATAATCAAAGCACACAAGATAAACCTTTGCAAAAAAATATTTGAGAGATCCCTCTCTGAGAACAGGAGGACTAGATCCTGGAACTCTAAAGATTGGTTCTGATGTTGCCTTGTCTTTTGATTCGCCAAACGATCAAAACACGGGACACCAGCATTACCCAATCCTACTGATCTAACATTTTTTCTTCATCAGAGTGCACTTGGATTGGCAAACTCTTTTACAACATTTTATTCTTTTGAAAGCATAAAAACTAATCTAATTCTACTCCTTATTTCTCTCTGAACTAAGATTAAACAGTTGAGCTCAAATATTTCTCTACCTAATCTATTGTCTGTTGGGATTAAACTGTCTAACAGACTTCCATTCTCTAAATTCTACAACAGAAATTTAAAAACAGTCAAGTCAAGATTAAGCTGTTTGACTTGCTATGATCTATGGCATAAAAACAAGTTGCACATAGATTATTATTTGCAGAAAAAATAAAACAAAATGGAAGGCTTAAGATCTGAAAGTTTCTCATCATGGCCTTCTCCTTTCTTTACAGCTCTGTTTTTTATTTTGTTTTTGAGCTGTCTTTTCCTTTCTTCTGGTTCAGGTTTTAAGCTGATTAGAACCAGATCTCTACATTTCTTTGACTCAGAATTTAACATAGATTTGAGTCATCTCCTTTGGGAAACTTTGGTTCAGATTTTGAGTTTGTTTGAACCTTCAATTTCTATCCTAATCTATCTACTGATAAGCCAAGATTAAACAGTTTGGCAAATCAAATTCACTATCCTATCAACAGAAAATTTAAAGTTAATTAGTCAAGATTAAACTGTTTTACTAACTAGAAGTGTGTTTTGTAGGAGTGGCATTTAAGCTTGCACACTTTCAGATTTATTTCTCTTTTTTGGCATGGGGCTTTGCCTTTCTTGTTTTCATTTCTGCCCTCTTTTCTTTCTTTCTATTATTTTTGTATTTTTGATTTTTCATAACTTTGAATGCAACGGTTTAGACTATGATATTTATAATGCTAAAAAAAAAATTCTTTGAAACTTAAGATTCTTGGCAGAAGTAATGCTTGAGCATCCTGCCATTGACAGGACCTCCATATAGGTCTTCTCCATTCAATTATTTCAAGAAAAATGTATTGTGACCCCTCTCAGCATGAATAATATAGGGCCCTTTCCACAAGTTCTCAAACTTGCCATGTTTCCCCTTCTCTTCTCTTTTTGAATCCCATTTAAGAACAACACTTCCAACCTGGAAGTTGTTTGCCTTAGTCCTCTTATCAAATAGCTTCTTCATATTTTCTTGGACTAACTGTGTTCTTTCATAAACTTCTTCTCTGGTCTACTGTAAATGGATTGTTTGGTTGATCCTCCTCTGCATATCATTTTCTTCGACCTGCACTTCTTGAAGGAGCTTCATGACTGGAATTCCCAATGAGGTAGGAAAAATAGCATCCATGCCATAAACTAACTGATAGGGGGACATATTTATTGATTTATTTGTAGTTAATCTATTAGCCCATAAGGCATGAACCAGCTTACTGTGCCATGATTTTTGATTATGTTCCAACAGCTTTTTAATGATATTGATGAGACTCTTGTTGGAGGATTCAGCTAATCCATTTCCTCGGGGATAGTATGCAGTGGAATGGCCCAAGGTTATATGGTATTTGTGACAGAAATCAACCATCTTCTTAGATTTGAAAGTAGCAGCATTGTCCGTTATGATTTTTCTGGGACAACCAAATCTGGATAGGATATGGGTTTCAAGAAACTTGATAATGACAGAGTCATTAGCATTCTTGGTAGGTATAGCTTCTATCCATTTGGTGAAGAAGTCAGTGGCTGTGAGGATCCACTTATGTTGAGCTGAGGAGGATGGATTAATTTCCCCAATGAAGTCCAGTCCCCATTGTTGAAAAGGTGCCTCAACTCTGATAGGATGTAAAGGTAAGGGAAGGAGTTTTCTCTTGCCATCAAAGATTTGACACTTATGGCAAGACATGACCAACTTCTGAGTGTCTGGGAAAAGGTTAGGCCAATAATAACCTGATCTAAGAATTTTGTTTGCTGTGGCCTTCCAGTAGAGGTGTCCTCCACATTCTCCATCATGCAATTCATGCATGATTTTTCCTGCATCATCTTCAAGTAAACATTTAAGAAAAATTACAACAACATTTTTCCAATATAATACTCCATCTAAGATACAAAAACTCGAAGCCTTTTGTTTCAAGAATCTAGCTTTAGTTTTAGACAAAGAAGGAGGGGCATTTAGATATAAAAGCACATAAATAATGTCAGCATACCAAGGAGAATTTAGAAATGTTTCTTCAATAAAAGGAGCATCAGATTCTTCCATTTTTTCCAACACATCCACCATATTTATGTCTAGTGCTTGGAAGTTAGACTCAGCCATAAGTTTTGCTAATCCTTGCCCCTTAACTAGTTTGGTGGGCCTAATTTCTAAGTCATATTCAAGAATATTTGCAATCCATTTTCCCCTTTTACCATCAGGATCTTGACTTAGAATATCCTTGACAATAATATGTGGAACAAAAGAAATTATGTGAGAGTGTAAAATGTAGACTCTAAAGTCCTTTAAAGCTTTCACTAATGTTAAGGCTTGCTTCTCCATGAAGTTATAATTGAGAGGAGCATCTATTAAGGCCCTACTAAAAAAGGATATTGGTTGTTCTTGCCCTAAATCATTCTTTTGAAGCAAAACTGCAGCTATTGTATGTTCAGATGCAAAAGAAAAAATTTAAAAGTCTTTGGTAAAATCAGGACTAATCAGGACTGGTGTTTGGGTAAGAGCTTGTTTGACCAGTTCGAATGATTGTTTAGCAGGTAAAGACCATTTTACAACTACATTTTTCTTAGGCATGTTTGTAATGTTTTTTAATAGTTCAGCAAGGTTGGGAATAAACCTTCTCAAAAAATTAATCTTTCCAACGAAAGATTGTAATTCTTTGAGGTTTCTAGGATGACTAATTTGCAATATGCCATCTATCCTTGTAGGGTCTATTTTGATTCCTTCTTCTGAAATTATATGACCAAGAATTTTCCCTTCCTGGAGACCAAAGAGGGTCTTCTTGGGATTCAGTGATAAGCCAAATTTCCTACATTTCTCAAAAACCTTTCTTAGGTGAATCAAATGCTCTTCATCAGTTTTTGAGAAAACAGTTATGTCATCAAGGTAAATAATTATAAAATAGCCAATATCTTTAGAGAAGGCTATATCCATGGCCCTTTGGAAGGTGGTCCCTGCGTTCATTAATCCGAAAGGCATTTTGACATACATAAAGGTGCCCCAAGGTGTGGTAAAAGCAGTTTTGATTTTATCACTTGGGAACACTAACACCTGATTGTAACCCGAGAACCCATCTAAAAGGGATATTCTTCTTGACCCAACTACCCTTTGAAGTATATGGTCCATCTTGGGTAAGGGGTAGTTGTCTTTTAAAGAGGCTCTGTTTAAATTTCTGAAGTCAATACAAAGCCTGATTTCCCCTATTTTCTTTCTAACAGAAACTAAGTTTGATACCCATTCTGAAAATCTAATGGGTACTATGATCCCAACATTGTACATCTTCTCAATTTCTGCCTTAACTAAAGGTAGTAAAAGGGGATTTATTCTCCTTAGTTTTTTCTTAAAAGGCTTTTGATTTTCCTTCAAGGGGATCTTATGTTGGATGATGCTGGTATCATATGATTTTAAGTCTCTGTATTCCAAAGCAAACACATCTTTGAATTCTTTGAAAATCTCTATGTATTGCAATTTTATGTGAGCTGGGAGGGTGCTGGATAGCTTGATCATCTTGGGTTATGCTAGACTGCCTATGTTATGCTCTTCTACATTTGTTTCCACAGGCTCCATTCTTGGTTCTTTGGCTACATCGTTGAGATCAAACAGGTGTTGTAAAGGTGTGAGACCTCTTGGGATTTTATCATTTTTGAATTGTAAGACTTCCAAGTCTTCTTGGTCTTCATTGTTCATTATCTCTACTTCAAAAGGATTCTCACAATGATTTATATTAGCAGGATATGTTATTTCAGCCTCTGGGATTTGTTCAATATACAAACAATTTTCTTTATGGCTAGTTTCTGGTATTGGTATGCTGAAATCACTTTCTGATTTTAAGAAATCATCTATGTGTCTGTCAGATTCAAACACCTGCCAGTGATCTTCGCTATCAGGCACAACAGGTCTGTGTTTCACCTTTATATTGAGTTTTTCATTTATCTCAGGTACTTGGCAATTGCTGGAAATGAAGGCAAGTTCATTTTCTAGATGATTCAGTGCTCTAGGGATGAAAATGAGTTCATATGTTTCGAAAGTTTTTAATAGGTCAAGGGCAGAATTTCTATATTCCCTAAGTCTTGGATTCTTGGCTGAGTATTCTCCTTTGATTTGTTTGATGATAAGTTCAGAATCCCCTAAAATAGATATCTTTTGGGCTTCTAATTCTTTAAGCAGTTGTAAACCTAGGAGAAGTGCTTCATACTCAGCAACATTGTTAGTGCATGGGAAGTCTAACTTGTATGAAAAACTCTGATTTGTGTTTTGAATCCAGACACCTGCCCCTGCACTGGTTTTATTATAAGATCCATCGAAATTTATTGTACAAAGTATATTTGACTCATTTTCATTTTCTTGTTGCTGTTGTTTGACAATGTTTTGAAGCTGATTCGAGGTAAGATTGGATTGTTCTGGTGAACTGATTGGATCCATGCTTTCTTTACCTTGCTGAGTGATTTTATCTTCGTTACACAAGATAAAGGAATCTAAACTTGATTGAATAGAATAGATTGGAGTGTTGTTTTGTTTTTCCACGTTACTCACCATGTACTTCATGTGGGATTCTCTGTATAGTCTTCTGTTTTGATTAAAAACAGGAATGGTGGCATAAGACATGTCCATTTGAAGGCTTCCCTGAAGTTTGGCTCCCCATGATCTTGATAAGAGCATGCCATACTTAGGGGGAATGTCAGTTACAACAATATCCATCACTATATTCTTGGCAGGGATCTGAGCTAGGTTAACGCATAAATCTTTGATTAAACCCAAACATTTGACTCTGCTTCAGTCAAAAGAATACAAATCTTTGTATGGTTTAGTAATTTCTAAGCCTAAGCTTTCCATTACTACCTTGGGCATTAGATTGTGTGAAGCTCCAGAATCTAACATGGCATTGTGTAAAATTTTATCGTGTATGTTCAAACTAATATAGAAGGGAGCGACTGGTCCTTCTTGATATTTTCCTTCAACCTCTGGGCCAAACAACAGCTCAGGTTTGTCATTTGCCAAGTTTAAGGTGTCAGTATCACTTCCTAAGTTCAAAGCTTTCAAAACTTGGTTTTTGTACACATCTTGGGTTACTAGTTCAGCTAAGGGGATGGTAATTTTTATCTTGGCAATCTCTCCCTCAAGGCTGAAAGTAATAATTGACTTATTAATATTTACATCTTTTTTTTCAATTGAATTATTTTCAGCAGCTTTGATTTGCTGAACCTTGTTTGGACTAGTGATAGGAATAGTTTTATTAGGACCACTAGCTGAAGTGCCAGGGGTACTCTGTTCAACATTTGGCTGGATTCCCTTGTCTTTGTTTAAATCTGGTTTTTTGGCCGAAATGTTGGTTTTTTCTGCTGTCCTTTTGAGCTGGTTTTCCATGTTTTTCTTGACAGCAGTGCTAGTATTCTTATCTTTTGAATTCTATATACTCCCCTTGCTCCTAAGATCATACTGTTTGTGTACCTCCATGATTGCATTTTCAAAACCTAATCTATAGTCATCAGAATCTTCACAGGTGTTTTTATTTTGATCATCTGAGAAGAAACCTTGTTCCTCCTCAGTAAGGAAAAAATCATCCCCACTGTCTGATCCAACCAATTTTACATGTGATTCTTCCAACCTTTCCAACTCCCTGTCTTCTTCATATTGATCTACATAGTTCTGTTGAAAGGGAGGTCTAATTTGTTGGTCACTTTATTTTTGATTATCTTGATTGTTATCTCTTCTATAATTCTGATTTCTATTTCTGTTTTGATTGTTTTGAAGTGCAGTCTGGTTTTTATTTTCTTGTGCTTTATTAATTATGCTCATCTCTTTCATAATTTCTTCCAACATTCTCTCCATTTTTGAGCTTGAGGTAGAAGGAGGGGATTCCTATTTGAAAGAGACTCTCTTCTCAGTTTTCATTCTTGCTCTCTTTTCTATTAAGTTGACTTCCACAGAAAGAGCACCCCTTTGCATATCTTCGAGAGTTGCAAAATCTCTTTCTCTTAGTGAATAAGTCATGTCGGAGTCAAATCCTTCAGGAAACTTGTTTAAGGCTGAGCCTTGTGGAGGTTTTAGTTCTGGGGAGAGTGCATTATATACACTGTTAAAACTAGTACAATAGGCTTGTACACTTTCCCCAGGGTTCCTACGGAGATTGTTGTAATCAGCAAGGAATTGGAGAGGATTTTTCTTTACTTCCCATTTGTTTAGGAACGTTTGATGGAAGGCTTGGAGATCATTAACACTACGGGGGGCTAAACCTTTAAACCATTTTCTTACTTCTCCCCCTAAGCTCTGAGCAAATAATATAAGCTTGACAGAATCATCATCGATCTCATTTCTGTCAAAGTAGTCATCCATATTATCCACATGTTGTGATGCAGTTGTAGCATTATTAGCATCATATAATGAAATTTTGGACTGATAGTCCTGTGGAAGATTGACTAGTGGTACAGGAAGGATTAAGGGAGCATACCATGCTGCCATGATACGTGGTGGGGGTGGGTTTACAAGGGCTGGATTGACAAGAGGAGGTGTGGGCTGAAGTGGAGTGGTTTGAACAGTGGATGAAGGATGAACAGGAGTGGATGGAACGACAGTGGATTGCTGAGCTGATCTTGGGTGAGAGACACCTAGGTTATGAAGGAAGTATGAATCAAGAGGTGTTGTTTCTCTACTATCAGGATGTTCACTTGTCTTAGGAGATGAAAGTGAAGACTCAGAATCTAGTTGATCTAAATCACCAAATGACCTAGTCCTAAAGGGATTAACTAAGTCAGTTTGTGATTGTTGTAGAGCTGAAAGATTTTCAGGGACTGAATTAGCTCTTGGAGGCGATCTGAAAATAGTTGAAGATTCTATCTTAGGAGACTTCCTAAGGATTCTTTCTGGGTCATCAACTATCTCAGGTTGATCAGGGTCAGGATGGGTTCTAGTGTGGATCTTTCTAGGAGCCACTATGCTATGTTTTTAGACCCAAACAAGCAGAAAAGTTTTAAACAAGTATAACAATCTTTAAGAGGTTAACTGATCTGTTTACACAAATTTCAATCCTACAGTCCTCTAACTGAATTTGAATGATATTATAATGATAAGGGTTCTTCCCAGTGGAGTCTTAAGGTCTGTTCAGTATTTTGGAGTCGCCAGGTGGAAGTTTAGAATGTTTTCTAAGAGCTACACTGTCCACCACAGTGTTTGTGAGATATCCCTTTGCAAGGATATTATGAAACACAACAAACTCCAACCAGAGATCGACTGGGAGGGCATTCACCAGATATTTCACCTCAAAAAGAGGATGATATCCGGAGGCTACCTGGCCCTTCCCAGACTCTGTCTAAGAGTATAAGGTAAAACACAACAAAAGGTGAGTGACATATAAGAATGAGTGTTTTACTACAAAGTGGAAGTTTTTAGCTCGTGAGGAGGTAAAAAGGTTTTATGGTCCACTACCAATGTTTATTATGAAGCCAAACTTGAAATTTTTTTGGGTTTTTCTGAGTTATTTTGGTCTTATAGGTTAAGAGAGTGTTCTAAGTCTGATTTTTCACTTAGCTAAGGTGTTCAAACAAACAGAGTTGCTCTTATGGCTTGGTAACTGGTTCCTTCAAGGTTTGGTAAGGCTTTACGAGAATCCTAAGGGTTACTTAGCTTGTCATTGATTCAATTAAGTCCTATCATGATTTCCATTTTGTTGGGCAGTGCTTGAAGAAAGTTAATTATGTTATAATGGACCTAAAAAGTTTAAAGAAAGGTTTTGAAACCTCTAATTCTCAGCAGGTCCCACCGTGATCGCCATTAAGTTGGTGGCGATGAGGTGGCTAATAATCATTGGATATTCTTGAAAATAAGGGATTTTTGGAGTCCTAAGGGGTACTTAGATTGTTACTAACTCAGAAGTCCCACAATGATCGCCATTATGTTGGTGTCCCGTGTTTTGACAGTTTGGCAAATCAAAAGACAAGGAAACATCAGAACCAATCTTTAGAGTTCCAGGATCTAGTCCTCCTGTTCTCAGAGAGGGATCTCTCAAATATTTGTTTGCAAAGGTTTATATTGTGTGCTTTGATTATGGATTTTAGACTAGTTATTAAGTGCAGATGTTTGTTTGGTTGGATTGAGTTGATACAGCAGAACATGAAAGATCTAAGAAAGATAGACAGAAAGAGGAAATATTTGGTTCATTGGGAAATGGAGTCAAAATAAGGTTATGAAAAACTCTTCAAGGGATATGGGATATCAAAGGGGAAATCTAACTTGGCCATAGGATCCTTTGCTTTGGAATGGGATGGACATTAATGATTTGAAAAGAGAAGTTTAATTCTCAACAAAGGGAACTTGAAAACATAACTTAACAATGAAGAGATATTTGATAGACAGGGCTAACCATAAATTCTACAAACATTCATTAAGCAAATAATGACTTCAAGACAACTTTTAAAATGAAACCTAAGATTCGGGGAACTCCCTATTTCCTCTAAGATTTTATTTTAAAGGACTTAGAAAACATAAAAGATTCACTGATAATTGCAGTCATAGAAGAGGGAGCACCTAAATAACATCTATTCTTACAACTATAAATACCTTCAAAACAACTGTTCAAGCAATGGCAAAGGGCAAGATCAAAACCAACCTCTTTGATTAACTTAAAACAATGGTACTTCAAAGGGAGACTTCAATAACAACTTTCAAGTGATAGCAGACAAGCAGGGAGAACCATAAATCATGTTGAAACCAACTATTTGAGCTATTAAGGAAATAAACAAGCATGAAGACTAAAGAGAGAGATTAAAGACTCTAAAATACTTCAGCAGAAGAAAACATAGAACAGTGAAGGGTGAACAGGTCTAAGGTGCTTCCAAGAGTCATTTCTTAGCCTAAACATTTCAGCCTATTGTAGTAAGAAATTATGAAACATAATGAAAACAAGGTAAAAACATCAAACAGTTCAGAATACTTCACCAACAACCAAGCTCATGGATCCAATGATAGAGCCTTCTCAGGAACAAGCATGCAACAACATCATCAAGACATCCAAGACTTCAATTTGTTTTTCAACTTCAACAGAATTGTATATTTATTCAGAGAGTTTCAGTGTTACAACTTGTAATCAAACAACAACCAACAACCCTTCATCTTCTACTGTAGTATATATAGAAGGATGAGGAAGTGAGATCTGATAAAAGATCTCAATTACAATTAATACAGAATTAAATGGCTCATTGGCCTTCAATGAGGAGACTTACATACATATTCTCTGTATTAAATGATTTACATAATGATTTCAAGCTTGGTAGGAGTTTGGTTGACCTTTGAGGCACTGTGCGGCGTCAAAGTAACTCTGCAGATATTCTTTGCATTCAAGTTTCTAGCAGAAATAACTTCTTCGGCTGTGTTGAGGAAAAATATCTGATCCTGATCAATAAATTCAGCTCCTGATTGATTACTTTGAGGCACAGGTGGCGCCGTGGTAGCTCGAGGGATCAATTTGCCTCAATCTGTGGCGGTGGAGGGTTTCTTGTCGGTGAAACCCTTTGGATTTGTTTTGAACTTTGTTTTAACCCGGGGATTAGGTTTATAATGATTATTTGGGCCATAATCCTCGTAAAACAGTCCATTAATCCTCTGCTCTGATAATTTCCTGGTCTTTAGCGCTAATACTCTTTTCTTTGCGCTTAATCCATGTTTTCTTGCTGTTGCGCAGGGCTGTACAGGGTCTGTAATGCATCAATGGTTCATGAAACATTGATAAATATGAAATTTTAAACCCGATGGTCGATTTCCTTTGGTAAATCGAAAGCAAGAGAGTCGTCACCCTCTTCTTTCGAATTTTATTTGTTCATAGTGAAAACCTTCGAAACCCTGTAAAATACAAACAAAAAATTATAAAATCCATGCATTTATTGGTTAACTGCTGCAGAGACATATGGAGGGAGCCTGGCCATTGGATGGCATCATCCAACGGTCCATATTTATCGGGAGTGATCGTGGAATGGGCGGATGAAATACTAAATCTGATCCGTCGATCTGTGGATATCGACAGTTGAGATTGAAAGGGGCGGTCAGAGGAGAAGGATGAATCTGAGCTGTCGATCGCACAGAGATCGACGGTTGGGATCGGGCGATGGAAAGTCAGCGGCAGGGAATCGTTGACTGGGTGACGAAATCGGGCAATGAAACATGGACCATCGATCTGCAGATCAGATAGATGGCGGAGATTGATTTGCTGCTGTTTATGGCTGGTTTATCGCGCGGGCACTTTGGTTAACCATCAGACACTTTCGAAGAGCGATAGCCATTGGATGAGTGGGCCCAGATCGGACGACGGAGATTTATTTCGCTGGGCATCCTGGTCTGGACTATAACGCGCGATGGACGACGGTTGCACGACGGTTTTTAAATCATACAAGGACACACGTCAACCGTCGTATGGAATCACTGGCCGCCGGGAAAAACCGCCCTCCGCTGAAAAGTAGTGTGATGGAAACCACGCGGGTTTGGAAAATAGCGTATGGATGGGGGGGGGGTCCACAGGGAGGCGTGCTCCGCACCGTCGGATCTGTGGAGTAGATAAACGGTCGAGATTTCTCCATAATTTACATGGGTGGAAGACTTTGGAAATGAATTAAAACCCAAAAACATAAATAACAAAGGTTTTTTAATGTTTTGGTGGAGAAATTTTAATTTGAAAGGATAAGCGCCCCACAGGTTTAGCAGTTGGTTCTGGCACTCGGGCTTATGGACAGAAAAGGGTAAAAGGCTTAGCCCGAGGGGGCTTAAGTCTCATACATAAAAATATGTATTTTTCATGATTTTTTTAATGGTTTTTGAAGGAAATTGAGGGTTCCGATAAGGCTAAGAAGGGGTCTTAGACCTTATGAAATGGATTTTATGAAATGGAAAGGGAAGAAAACATGAAATTATAGGATTTTCATGGGAGATGGAGGGATAGAAAAAGAGGTTAGCTTTGGAAGAAAGGAAAAGGGAAAAGGGGTTTGCAGCAGTATTTTTGGCTTTGGAAATTAGCAGGATTTTAAGATCTGAAGGGAAACAGTAGTGAATATTATCCAAGGATAGGATATTATCAAAAGTCTTCAAGTAACAACAATTTTAATAATGAAATTGTTTCTTGAAGGCTATCCAACATCATTTAGCCACCATCTGATATGACAGAATTTTATGGGTGGCTAACACACTCCATGACCTAATGAATTACAAGCTCAACCATACCAATGCAAAATTGACCACACATGATCACAATCATAGACCATACACAAGCATAAGCAACATGTAACCAATCATGAACGAACAATTCATGTTCAACATATGACATCACACAAGCAAGCATCCACATAAAACACACAATCATGACCAATATGTGACCTAGCATAAACAAGTAATTCATATTCAACATGTAACAATATGTAAGCAAGTGTGCACTTACAATACACTAGCATGAACAACACATAATCAATCATATACTCATAAAAACATGTTGACAAAAAGACCATCACTCCTACCATGGTGACACCACTTTCACCACGGTCAACACAACACAGATGAAAAAAACATGTACACCATAAGTATGAGAAACACATATGGAACCAATAGAAAATCATGACCAACACACCGCCCATCTAGTCCAAGGGTTGAACCATGCTCTGATACCACTTTGTAATAACCTCTTCTCACATCTATCCAAGTAACCAACCAACAAGTGTACACATGTGACGAGAGGCTACTATAATTAGATTCAACATCCTATGTGACCTTAAGGATGTGGAACCAATGAAAGAAAAACATACAGAGCTTGTACATCACCAATGACACCCCCAAGAGCTCACCGAACCAATCAGGCCTCTTGTCCCTAGGTCACACTGATATTTTGACCTCTTTGAGCCACAAATGTAGGAATAGGCTTTCAATCCAGTGTCCAAGAGGCTATAGTTACAGGAATAACATTGCATGCTAGCGTCTAGGGCGCCAAATACTCAGTTTTGTGCAAACATCCTTGGGATTTGAGCCACCTTTTCAGGCCCAGAACCCAGTGCTCTGCCCAAAGCTTAATGAAAAGTTTAGAGATGATAAATAACAAAATGAAAGTAATACAAAAGCAATCACATCATTAAGAACTCATCTGTACCCCTCCTAGCGATGACAGGTATTTTTTCAAACATGTCGCAAACGTTGAATCTATAGGTGTAAAAAACAAAATAGAGAAAATGTGTCTCATACTTATCTGAAAATTGCGAAGAAGCATTGATCCCCTACATCATAAGCTGAAATAAAATATATTTGACCATAAATACATTGTGCATTCATTTACAAGTAAAAACATGGAGAGAGCCATAACTCATCACTGATAAAATACATGCTTATAAACAACATATTAATAACATAAATACCATGGATACAACAAAAATATAATCCACATAATAACCATTACATGTATACATCAAATACCAAAGGAATGAGATCTTCATTAATGAATATAAAATCCAACCAGAGACGAGACTTCTAGGTTCCACCCGACCATAGATTGGATGAGCCAAATCTCTCTTTAGCTAATCACCCCTGTGCCATATCCCAAGCATGAATGTTGGACTGAAATCAAAATAAAAAAGCAAGGAATCTCGAGGATAAACCACCTCACCCTCATCAAATAGAAATTAGGCTTTACTGTGATCTACACCTAATCACTAGGCCAACACACGCATGGATGTTAACATATTATCTCCTCCTAAAGAAAGAGGAATTTTCCCGTCTCTTAGTCTCTCGGGCTTTATCACAACCCATAGTATGAATCAGGGGTCACTAGGCCCCTAATCGATACATAATCTCTAGGATTTACCGTATATCCCAAACCCGAGATTCCTAGGCATGAATGGAGAGAATACCACCCCTCAGGCTTTACAAAAATCCAAACCCAAATATCTAGGCCCTAAACCGAGGCAACACATGAACCGGTTTTGTATCATATCATTTCGAGATCCACCTCACTCAACTTCGAATCCATCCAAAATCCCAACTAAACCAAAACATGAGAACTCCAAATCATCATGGCTATCCAGAAATGGAAAGGCTAGGCTAAAAACACTGTCACACCTGGAAAAATCCCATGGCAAGACAAAAAATAAGCACATGCAACACCATGCATGCCATATCTAAAAATTAAATCATACATGTAAATCAAAACCTACAAAGAATCCTGCTATAGTTGCTTGATTATTTCTCCTCCTTCATTTCTTCCTCCTCCTTACTTTCTTTCGTTTATTTCTCCAATGCCAAAATTCTCAAAGAAACTTTAAGTGTCCAAGAGTGAGGGAGAGAGAGAATAATTAGAGAGCTCCAAAAATGCACTGACAAAAAGGTACCAACTGATCCTCATAAGCCTTTCTATAGAATAGGCCTCTATTTTCTTCATTTTCCATTATTTTCCTTCATTTTCCTCCTCACATGCATCCTGTGACCTTTCATCTCCCTTTTCTCCTAATTTCCATTATTTTCATAAATAAATGTGCCAAATATGCCATTTTTCCTTTCCAAAGCCTTTGCCTTTGCCAATTTCCTTAGCTATAAAAAACCAATTGAACACACACTAGGATGTTTTTCCCAATATTTAGCTTGGAATAAGTGTCCCATCAACCATGGTTATTATTTTTAACTTTATTACATGAAAGTTTCCCCAGGGTTGTTACAATTTATGGAGTTATTGAGGTATGTACCGTATATCAAATATGAGAAGGAAAAAGTTCAGAGACTTGTCAGTGGATTTCCATTAGAATTTAGAGATATGATTGAGTAAGATGAGCCTTGGTCAGTTGAGGAAGTTATTGGGAAATTGAAGCACTGTTATGAACAGTAAAAGTGTAAGACAAAATTGCAACAATTTTGGAAAGGAAAAGAAAAAACTAAGGGTAAATGGCAACTGAAAAGAACAAAAAACTAGAGTGCAGAAGAGAAATAAAATGATGCACCTTACAAGAATTTCAATGAAGTTAGATAGAGACATGGGTTATAGTCTGAAGGGAAATAGAATAAAGGTGACGATACATGATGGTTGCAGCGTTTTACATGTGGTAAAGAGAATCTTAAGAGGGATTATCCACAAAATCAAGGTGGTAGGCCTCAGATTTACAATGCACAAGAGGCAAAAATAGTTGGGGATATTGGGCAGAGAATTCCTCATATATATGTAGCATTGGATAATAGGCTGGAAGATCACAAGGAATCTATCATTGAGATGGAAGAAAAGCTTTGTGATCAAGTTGTGTCTATTTTGATTGACCATGGATCTAATTATATTTATGTTAACCCTGACTTGGTGGATAAATGTGGTTTAAATAAAGAAGTGCATGCAAAATATTGGTTAGTATAGTTGGATAAAGTTACAGATAAGAGAGTTCACCATTGGGTAAGAGTTTGTACATTCGAGT
Source organism: Pinus albicaulis (assembly GCA_034641835.2). Lineage (NCBI taxonomy): Eukaryota > Viridiplantae > Streptophyta > Pinopsida > Pinales > Pinaceae > Pinus > Pinus albicaulis. Next base: position 872,112,182 of record CM076571.1, read on the forward strand.
TGAATGGTATACCTACTTCAACACATTTGAATGTATTGTTGTTGGGATCATATAATATTCTTTTGGGTATGGGCTGGTTGTATCTTCATGGGACAAAGGTGGATTATTATGAAAAATATATTGAGTGTTTGAACGAAAATGGAGAACATAGAATCTTACAGGGTAAGAAGAAAGTAACATTGGTCATAATGGTGACAACTATCCAGGAAAAGCACAGTCGCCGGAAAGGGTGTGTGTTATTTGCAATACATATTTCTAGTGATAAAGGTAAGAAGCATGAGTATGCAGAGATATTAAGAAGGTACCCAATCTTACAATAGTTTCAGGATGCGTTTCAAGTAGATATTTCAATGTTTCTGCCTCTCAGAGAAGAGTATTTTTCCATTGAGTTGGTCCAGGGGCATCACCAACATCAAAGGCATCGTATAGGATGAGCACTCCCAAGTTAGTAGAGTTAAAGTTGCAGTTGAAGGAAATGCTTGAAAAAGGATGCATTGGGACAAGTATATCACCATTGGGGTGAAACAACATTGTTTTTAAAGAAAAAGGTTGGTAATCTCAAGATATACATTGATTACAGTCAGTTGAACAAGGTGACCATCAAGAACAGGTATCCATTGTCGAGGATTGATGACTTGTTTGATAAGTTGAAGGGAGAAACAATGTTCTCGAAGATTGATTTGAGATCAGGATACCAACAAGTACGCATAAAATAAGAGGATACTTACAAGACATATTTCTAGACCAAGTATGGGCATTATGAGTTTGTTGTAGTTCCATTTGGTTTTACTAATTCTCCATCTACCTTCATTTGCTTGATGAATAGTGTGATGCGTCCTTATCTGGACAAGTTTTTTACTGTACTCATTAATGACATATTGATATATTATAAAAATGACAAATAGCATTGATTAGGTGCTCAGTGTTAAGCTAAAAAATTGAAGTGATCATAATCCATTGGAAACTGAACGACATCGAAGAGCTCTTCACCAGGAATCTGACATAATTTGTTTCATCGAAAACCAACTCTAGATGAGGAAGATACATGCTATTCGTTTTCCTAAACAACGAAAGTTTTTGCGAAACAGGACAGAATGGTGACATGGCAGCCTAGTCAACAAAAAAAATATATTCTAGGAATTTTACTTCAATTTTCCCAATCACACTATGACAAGTGTCACTGCAAGATTCACTGGAAAGTTGGGAAGGTGAATTTTATTATTATTATATCCTAAGGTCAAAATCATTTTATATAGAGGTGCATTTTTTTTATTATATGGTCGAAATATTTTATATGGTTGAAATATTTTCTATGGCGAAATATTTTCCTAAGGTTTAATCGTATGATAAACGGTGTGGAAAAATTATTACAGGCGAAAGGGCGGAGGTTGGGGCTTGACCCCACGACCTCCCGCAAGTGATCCCACCAACCTACCGATAGCCCACATCATATATCTTAATAATTATTGCACACAATACATATTTGAAATGTATGCTATGTTACGACGAGCGGAGGAGGGGACTAGCCCGCGAGCCAACCCCCTCACACAGAACCATCTTGCTATGACCGTGGGCGAAAGTATAACTAGCCACGTAATTAACATGCCTAATCACACCTTTAAACCATGATTATCACCTAATTAAAATATGCATATCCCATAGTTAATATGCTCTTATCTTAGCGACAAAATTGGCAGAGTCTACCATTTGTGGTAGAAATCCAAAACTTAGCGGGACTAACTGGAGTTCTCTCCAGTTTTGGAGGAGATTCCTAGGGAAAAATTGAATGAAGCATAACTGGAGAAAATTTTGACCATTTTGGCTCAGAAAGAGTCTATCCTAGCAAATTTGGATGTTCTAAGCATGTTGGAGCAGGTTTCATAAGTAGTAGAGGATTGTAAACAACACTTTTTCCCTTTTGTGCTAATACAAAGGTCCAAGCCATGGAAGCTGGACCAAGGTGGTGTAGCCTAGGAGGGGTGAACTACTTCATCAAAATACTGTGTTAATGGATCATTTGATGGTTTGTTGTACATTTTATTGTTGTTGTTCAGTACTTTGTATTTATGTTAAAGTGCTCATTAATTCAACATAAAACTTGTCACAGTTACCTGTTTAACATTCACAAAGACCATAAGGAAACCTATGCACATGAAGCAAATGATATGCTATCATTTATAATGCTAAAAATTAAATTAGCACAAAAAAACTAACATTCAGATTCAGATCAAGGTAGTATCATAGGAAGGGTTATTTGCTTGAGTTTTGTGCAAGTAGGGTTTTAATGGTTGCAAATTTGTGATTCTTACAAGGTTAAAGTTGTAGATAGGAGAAGGGAAATTATTGGTTGCAGCTAGTCTTGAGGTTAGGACCAGAAGAAGGAGAGCCACAAGGCCACCATATCCACCCAAAGTTTCAATCACAGCTGCACTTGAAGCACCTCAAGTGTTACTTCTAGCTGAGATTGAAGAGGTACAAGTTGCACGAGAAGCTGAGCTTGAATCCATAGCCATCATTTCAAGTGTAAGAGAAAATGAAGGTATTTCAGAAGAGGAAGCATACAAGGCTTTCTATGACCTAACAAGAAGGGTTAGGATCCTCTTTGAAGAGAGGAGCACCAGGATGGTTGAAGGGAATTGTAAGTCTCCACATGGAGAGGGAACCTCAGAAGACAAAAAGGATGAAGAGAAGGATTTGAAGGGTAGTGGATGAAAGCCTCCTCCATCTCCACCATTCTCATCATCATCCTCCTCATCATCATCATTAGCATAATATTCCACTTCCACAACCAAAACCACCCATACTCACTCAAAAACCTCAAAAAAAAAAACTCCCTTACTCAAAGTTGATGTCAAATTTGATCTTCCAATGTATAATGGCGAAGTGAATGCATAGAAGCTGGATAATTAGATTCATCAATTGGAGTTTTATTGCAGAATTCAGAACCTTGAAGAAGATGACATAAAGTTTCAATTCGCTTCCTTGAGGATGGAGGGATCGACACTTGTATGGTGGGAAGAAAGTACTCAAGAAGAGATTAAAAACCACAGTAAGATCTCAATGTCTTGGTCAAATTTTATTGCTGCCATTAAAAGGAAATTTTATCCTCTAGCTTTCATGCAAAAATCGATTATGGAATGGAATAATTTTAGACAATTGAAAGGGAAAAGTGTGCTAGATTATACTCATTAATTTAGGAGAAGAGCTCTTATTTTGGGTGTTAATTTGTGTTCTCAAGATACTTTGTTAAATTATATTGGGTGTTTTCACAGTTACCTTAGACATACTATTCTCATGTTCAATCCCACAAACTTAGATGAGGTTTGCGTTCAAGCCACACATCTAGAAGCAAGAGGGAAACAGAGTGCATATGAGAAAAGTGATATTTTCCTTAAGTATGAGGGTAAAGGAAAGGGCAAATTTAATGGAAGAGGAAAGAGAAATAGCTTTATCAAAAACGAGAAAGAGAAAATCACATGTAAACATTTTTCGAAGAATGGTCATGATGAATACCATTGTTGGAAACTTAATCCAGAGTTGAAGCCAAACAAACTTAAAGCCAAAGAGAAGGGGAAAATTGTTGCAATCATTGAACATGACTTAGGTTCAGATTCATGAGATGAAACCAAGATTACAACAATGGGTTTGAAAGGTAAGAACATAGCAAGCACTATTTCTTCAAGTTGTTCCAATGTAACTCAAGATGAAGATACAAGAATTGAACTCTTTCATATTAGAGTCGTTTCTAAATATACCAAGATAGACACATTATTTAATAGTGGTTCCCAACTTTAATTTGATTTCCGAAGACTTAGTTAAGGAGATAAACCTTGAAACTGTTATACATCCAAGACCTTATCCTTTAGGGTGGATATGCAAGAATGCAAACTTGCAAGTAACAAGGAAGTGCATTATAAGGTTTGCAATCAGTTCAAACTTTCTTGATGAAGTTGAACTTGATGTAGTGCTGCTTGAGATTTCAGGTATTGTTTTGGGAAGTCCGTATATTTATGATATGAAAGAAGTAGTTCATCGCTATGGGAATAAGTATCACTTGTTTAAGGATGGAATTGAGTACATAGTTAGAGCGCATAAGAAGAAGAGAATTTTATCTCTTATACATGCAGGATAAATGAAGAGAATAGTGAATGCAAGTCAAAATTTGACTTTGTTAATAATCAAGCATAGAGATGTTTTGAATGAGACCTTTCAAAAAGATGCATCGAATGAACAAGTTGATTTCATTAAAGTTTTTTATGCTTGTAATGAGATATTTCAGGACTCTAGCAGGTTGCCTTTGAAAGGAGGTAAAAAATATGTGAAATATTTGCAACAGTTAACATCAGTGTTGAGCAGTGTAGGAAACATGATTCCAGTGCAAGAGAGAGAAAAAGTCAAAGAGAAAGCACCAAAGAAATTTTAAAAAGAAGGCATAGGTTCCACAAGTGTTTTTTTTGGGTTTCCAAAAGGTACATGGAAATGGAAAAAAAACACTTGGTCAAAATTTGACGCAAGTACAAATCAATATCAGCTAAGAATTGCTATAATAGTAGTGTTCGAGGTGAAACAATTTTCAAGTTTCCTTTGATTGACGACCGAGGTGGGAACAAGTTTGTTTCTGCAAGGACAGATTGCTACTCTGCAAATTAAGGGAAATTGCAGCATGACAGTGTCTACAACAACAAGAGAGGATCTCAAGAGTTAAGGAAAAGATTAGTTTTTGTGAAAAGCTCAAATTGATGAAAATGGGAAAATTTCAGTGGATTGGGACTGTAAGGGTGAGGGAGCTCTACCCTCATCCACATGTTCAATAATCAAAGAGATTTTTGGGTCCAAAAGGCTTATAGTGGGGAGGAATGATTGGGTGCTTAGTGTTAAGATAAAAAATTGAAGTTCTCAGAATCGATTGGAACCTAAACGACATCAAAGAGATCGTTTCTAGGAATGCGACACAATTCATTTGATCTAAAATCGACTCCGGATGAGGAAGATAGGGCCTGTTGTTTGTTTTCATAAACAGATAATTTTTTTGCAGAAAATGACAGAATGGTGACATGGTAGCCTAGTCAGAAAAAAATATATTATGGGAATATTCCTTCAGTTTTCACAATCATGTTGTGACAAGTGTCATTGCAGGATTCACTAGAAAGTTGAGAAGGTGATTTTTTTATATTATATCCTAAGGTCGAAATCATTTTATATAGAGGTTCATTTTTTTATTACATGGTCGGAGGACTATATATGTCAAGGTAGAAATATTTTCTATTGCGAAATATTTTCCTAAGGTTTAAATCATAGGATAAACGACGTGGACAAATTATTACAGGCGGAAGGGCAGAGGTTGGGGCTTGACCCCATGACCTCCCCCAAGCGAGCACACCAACCTACCAGTAGCCCACAACATATGTATTAATAAATATTGCACACCATACATATTTGAAATGTATGCTATGTTACGACATGCGGAGTAGGGGACCAGCCTCGCGGGCCAGCCCCCTCACACAGAACCACATTGCTATGACCATGGGCGTAAGTTTAACTAATCGTGTCATTAACTCTCCTAATCATGCATTTAAACCATGTTTATCACCTAATTAAATTGTACTCATGCCATAGTTAATCCACACTTATCTTAGCGGCAGAATTGGAGAAGTAATCCATTTGCGACAGAACTCCAAAACTTGGTGGGACTAACTGGAGTTCTCTCCAGTTTTGGAGGAGATTCCTAGCGAAAAATTGAATGAACCATAACTGGAGCAAATTTAGACAATTTTTGGCTCAGAAAGAGTCTATCCTAGAAGATTTGGATGTTTTGAGCATGTTGGAGCAGGTTTTAGGAGTAGTAGATGATTGTAAACATCACTTTTTTCCATTTTTAGCTAATACATAGGCCCATGCAATGGAAGATGAACCAAGGAGATGTAGCCCAGAAGTGGTGAAATCCTCATCAAAATACTATGTTAATGGATCATTTGATGGTTTGTTGTACATTTTATTACTGTTGTTCAATACTTTGTCTTTATGTTAAAATTCTCATTAATTCAACATAAAACTTGTCATAAATACCTGTTTAACATTCAAAAATACCATAAGGAAACCTACACAGATGAAGAAAATGATCAACTATTGTTTATAATTCTAAAACTGAAATTAGCACAACAAAACTAACATTCAGATTTTGATCAAACATGTCCAACACTTAGCATCGGTATTGAGATTGTTGAGAGAGCATCAATTGTATGCAAATATCAGTAAATGCAGTTTCTTTCAGGATGGGGTACATTACTTGGGACATGTTGTTTCCAAAGAAGGAATATCAGTAGATCCAAAGAATATAATGTCTATCATGGAGTGGGAATCTCCTCGAAATGTGGATGAGGTAAGATCATTCATGGGACTAGTAGATTATTATAGGAAGTTCATCAGTAACTTCTCTCAGATTGCATATCCTATCACATATTTGCAGAGGAAAAGTAAGAAATTTGAATGGGTAGAGGAATGTGCAACAATTTTTGAACAATTGAAGTATTTTTTGATGAATGCTCCAGTGTTAAAGATTGCAGATTCATACAAATAGTTTGTGGTGTGTTCATATGCTTACAAGAGAGGACTTGGTGGAGTCCTTATGTAGGAATGACAGGTAGTATGCTATGAGTCACAAAAATTGAATGAGAACGAGAAGAATTATATGACACATGATCTTGAGTTGGCACCGATCATCCATGAATTGAAGATGTGGAGACACTATATTCTTGATAGGAGGTTCATTTTGATGAGTGATCAAAGTGGATTGAGATACTTGTTTGACCAGCCGAATCTGAATAACAAACAAGCTATTTGGTTGGCCACGATTAGCGAGTTTTATATTGAGATCAGGTACATAAAAGGTAAAGAGAACAAGGTTGTAGATGCTCTTAGCAGGCGAATACAAGTAAATCATATAACAACTATGAGTTCTTATGGGACAAACTTACAAGATCAAATATTATAGTTAGGACAATAGGATGACATGTACATTGAGTTTTTTCACAGGTTACAATAGGGTACAGGTGACCAGGATGTGGATTATCATCGTACAACATATGGTTTGATCATATTTAGCAACATGATATATGTGTCAAACAACAGTGAGCTCAAGAACAATATATTGATCAAATTTCATGCTAATCCATATTTAGGTCACCTAGGATACTAGAGGACATTAATATCAGTGAATATGTTTTACCATTGGCTAAATATGAAGAAGGACATGGAAAATTTTCTGGCTAGATGTTTGGAATATCAACAGGTAAAAGAAGAATATAAGCATCCAGAAGGACTACTACAGTTGATTTCAATTCCAGTCTAGAAGTGGGAGGTAATTTACCTGCATTTCATAACATGTTTTCCAAGGACATGTAAACATTATGATTTCATCATGGTTGTGGTAGATAGGTTGACAAAGGTACTACATTTCATTCTAGTGAAGTCTACGTATTCAACTAGTGATGTGACACAAGTATTTATCAGATATTAGTGAGGTTACATGGTGTTTCAAAGAATATTGTGTCAGACAAGGATTTTAACTTCACTTCAAAGTTTTGGAACGAGTTTTTTGCAAGTTTGGGGACAAATTTGGCCTTTAGCATAGCTTAAAATCCATAGATAGATGGACAAACAAATAAGGTCAATAGGATATTGGAGAGCATGTTGAGGATGTATCTGATGCATCAACATAGGAGATGGGAGGATTAACTTCCATTGGTTGAGTTCGCTTATAATAATGGTTAGAAAGAGTCTCTAAGGATGAGTCAGTTTGAGGCACTCTACAAAAAAAGTTGTAATAATCCTATCAGTTGGAGTGATCAAGTGAACAGGGTGTTGATAGAGATGGAACAAGAAATTCAGGTAATTAAGAAGAATCTAAGGGCAACACAAGACATGCAGAAAACTTATGCAGATCAGATCGAGATGTTTAAAGAGTTTCAGGTTGAGGAACAAGTGTACTTGCACATCAATCCCCATAAGAGTTCCTTAAGGATTGGGTCGTGTGTGAACTTTGGTACCTTGGATTTTTGGACCTTTCAAGTTTCTTGAAAGGATTGGACCAGTAGCCTATCGAGTTGCATTGCCTCCGAAAGTGAAAGTCCATGATTTTTTCCATGTGTCATTACTTAAGAAGAATGTTAAAGACATTGTTCATGTGATTGATAGGTATGTATTGCAGGTAGAGACAGAAGGAGAATTTCGTCCAAAACCGAAATGTATTTTGTAAAGAAAGATGCTCATACTTTGGAACCAAGAAATCAAGTAGGTTAAAGTGCAGTGGAAGAACTTTGGTCCAGATGAAGCTACATGGGAGATGGCAATCAAATGCAGGATATGTATCCTTATCTATTTTTTGGTTGAGAGAATGTTTTTGGTATATATTTTGTTTTTATGTTTTGGTATATGTATATATGTATATGGATGTAAATATCCTCGTCAGTTGTGTTATAAAGCTCCAATAAGCAGTATGGGTGTCATGTCATTATGGTAATTATGTTATTTTGCAGACATGTTGGTTTTCTTCTCATCAGGTTAATCACTATAAATATTGCATCGAGCTAATCTATAAAGATCCATGGGTAGTTTGTTTTTCTTTCAGTAGTCTTGTTGTTTGTAGGTGTCATTGAACATTGAGGATGGTATTCCCCCAAGGGGGATGGTTCTGTACCATCCGTCATGAAAATTCCATGTAATAAAAGTTAATAAAGGAAAATTAATAACCATGGTATTGGGACATGCATTCTAAGCAAAATGTAGGGCAAAAAATCCTAGTTTGGGTGATCATTTGGTTTATTATGTCTAAGTAAATTGGAAAAGGAAATGGAAAAGTATTTGGAAAGGCATGAGACATTAATTGGCCTTTTATTTACGAAAATAATGGAAATTAGGAGACAAGGAAGGTGAAAGGTCACAGGTTGCATGTGAGGAGGAAAATGAAGGAAAATAATGGAGAATTGAAGAAAATAGATGCCTTATTAATAAAAAGGCTTCTGAGGATTTGTTGGTACCTTTTTTCAATTCACTCTTTGTCAGATCAGCTTTGGAGCTCTCTCTCTATTCTCTCTCTCACACACTATTGGACACTTAGAGTTTTCTTGGAGCACTCTAGAATTGGATCAAGGAAAGAAAAGGAAGGACCAAGAAGGAAAAGGGAAGCAAAGATCAAGCAAGGAAAAACATGATCAAGTAGCTACAGTGGGACAAATTGTAGGTATTAACTTGCATGTGTGATTTCCTTACTAGTTTTGGCATGCATGGTAAATTCATGTGTGTATTTGGTTCTCTTGTTGTCATTGGTATGGGATTCGTCATGTGTTACAATTTTATTCAACCTTTCCTTTCCATTTCTGGATGGCCATGGTGTGCTGGGTTCTCTTGTATTTGGTTGAGATGGATTCCTGGATGGTTTTAAAACTGAGTGAGGTGGTCTTTGAAAGAAAAAACACATGGCCTAGGAATCCCTGGACCATATAAGGTGGGATTGCGATAAAGCCAATTTTTTTGCGCCTTGGTAGGCCTAGGAATATTATACTGATGATTGGATGGATATATGGTAAATCCTAGAGATGTGTGCCCTAAATCAGGCCTAGGAAACCTTTATCGGTGAATGGTGGGATATACGGTAAAGCGTGGAGGGTGGAGTCTCAATTAGGCCTAGGAATACTCGACCGGTAATTGGCAGGATATACGGTAAAGCCTAGATACTAGAAGGCAGAAAAATTCCTCACGGTGTAGGTGGAGAAATCCAACAAAATCCATGCTTTTTTAGGGCCTACTGACCTGGTGGGGATTCCGGTAAAGCCTAAGGAAAAATAGATCGGTTTGGTTTTGAGTCCCACATTTATGCTTGGAATATGGCACAGGGGCGATTGGATGAAAAAATATTTGGTTTAGCAAAGCTATGGTCGGGTGTTTCTTGGAAGTCCCAAACCTGGTTGGATTTTGCATTCATTAATAAGAGATTCTTCTCCTTAGTATTTCATGTGTAAATGTACTGGTTTATATGTGTATTTTATTGCTGTTATATTCTTGTTATTTTTGTTGGTTATATGTTGGTTATGAGTATGGTTTATGAGAGACTTGATGTATGGTTTTTATCATGTTTTTAATAGTATATGAATGCACAATGAATATACAACCTAACATATGATAATGCAACTATTTTGAGAAGACAACAATGCTTCTTTACAATTCTTAGATAAGTATGAGACTCTTATGCTCATATATGCTATTATGACCTGTAGATTACATATTTGTGTCATGTTTAACGAAATGTTTGTCATGGAGAGTAGGGGTCATATCAATTACTTACATAAGTATCTTTGTTCCCTTTTTATTTACCATTTCTGGAAGTTTCATGAAGTTTTGGGCAGTGTCCTAAGACCTAGCCCTGAAAAGGTGGCTCAGACTTTGGGGTCGCTGGCACAAAACTACCTGAAAAAGTCCAAAGATGCCTTGTTGTGGGAGTGAATGAAAGGCCTCAATCACATGCATGGTTTGTCATGAGAGCGGATGATGGTCCATATCGGTGAGATGTTAAGTTACTTTAGGGGTTGGTCACCTGGAAGTTTTGGTTAGCTCCTGAAGGTTTTGTAGCATGTGTGGAAGGTCAGTTTGGATTCATTATGTCGATTCCACTTCCTTAATTGTACATGGGGAGTTGAATCAAATAATATTATCCTCTCGTCACATGTTTACCCCAATGGAAATGCTAGCTTGGATAAATCTCGGAGGAGGGTTTTACACATATGAGGCTTCATTTTGCGACTTACGTGTTGACATCATGGTGATCTCGGTGAAGAGTGATGATGTGACCTTGTCCAAGTCACATTGTGGAGTGCTATTTCCATGGGAAAGTGTGACATTCTCTCAGTTCCTTTCACATAATCCTGAATTGCATAACGTTAAACATGAATCAACATATTTTGATGAGTTTTTATATAATATTCCTACTTAGCTTTTAGCTAGTTGGAATATTAAAATTTTCCTTTGTTCATAACTTAAATGAATAAGTGGGTAGAGAGACACTTAAATCTGTTTAGTAGGAATAAAACCACTTATTGTGTGAAAGTGGATCAATGTATCTAGTTGTAATAAAGAAACCCTTCATGTGAATGGGGTCAATGCATGTGGATGGGGTCAAGGTTGACTAGATCAACAACGTTGTCATGGAGGGAGTGGAGAGAGTGGAGGACAACACAATTATGATGGAGGAGCATATGCATGGGAATAGCATCTTTAATGAGTGCGATCCAAGGTGAGGAAGCTCACAAAGCATATCAGGAAGAGGATGGTAGCCATATAAGGAATTCTGAATATTGTTTATGTCTTGGTCTTTTATGACTTTATGTATGCTTCATATGTTTAGCGGAGTCTGCTGTGTTGTTTAGCACAAGGGTGTTTCTGGGCAGAAATTCCACCCTCATCCTCGGGGGACTTCGAGTGCCCACTCAGGAGAGGTTCACTAAGCTTCATTTCCACCATTTGGCGTCAAGATAAGAAGAAACCATCATCCACAACGTAGTCTCCTTCAGAAACTGCATTATTTTGCAGGGCAGTTGTAGTGGAGGGTTGAAAAACCTACTTTGTGAGCTAGTTTCCTAGTGAGGGGAGCAACCCTTCATCCATAAAGATAGAAGGGAGAAGTTACAACCATTTTCTTGTCATATCAGCCATCTCCCAATAGTGATTCAGTGGTAGAGCGTAATTCATCCCTAGGGCTGCATTTTTCATAGTGTGTATTTCTGGAAACCCTTTTTGGGTTTTCTTGGAATTGTGCTTGGGAGATTAGATCTCTGATCTTGACACTTTTTGAGTGTTATATTAGCAGATCTTTGTACATCTATTTTCTAGCTGCAGTTACACTCACCGGGACTGCACTATCATGGTCCTCCGTCATTTTGAGTAGTAGCAACATTTCATGTTTGGGTGTATTTGGTCATTGGAGGCTTGTCTTGCCTAACTTGAGTGTCCTTTTCCTCAAGATATTGTACTCATTTGTTGCTGTTATACATAATGAAATGGATCTATGATTTGCTGATGTTTTTATGTATTGATATTTACTGCAATTTCCAGTTTTATGTTCAATATTCCTGTTATTCTTGTTTTGGAATATTACTGTGGTATCAGAGCATAATCTTGGCTCAGCCTATGGGGCTCTACATTTATAACATCCGAAGCAATGGATGAAAGGGAGTTTCCAAAAATTCTTCTCCAGAATATGCAAGATATTTCCAAAGAAATCGAGGAGATGAGGGTAGAAATACATAAGGAATCCCTAAGAGGGTTTCAACATGGAGAGAGTTCTGGCACCTCACATTATTGGTGTGAGAAACCAACATTACAACTAGTTTCACAATGCTCCACCATGCCCACATTCCTAGCAATAGGAAATGAGGGATCACAAGAGGAGGAGACTCTTGGTGAATATTTCCTAGAATATGAATCTCAATCTTAGAGTTTCAAGGAGAACCTAAAATTCCAAGAGTTCTGTTGGATCAAAGACAATAGAAGACCTGGTAATCATAATACAGGTGGAGGGTACATGTAGAACGATGATATGCAGTGTACTATGGGTAGATTCTTGCTGCCCACTTTTGGTGGGTCACTCAAGTGTACAGCCAAAGCTTGGGTAGAGAAGTTAGACATCTATTTCTAGCTAAACCAATTTTCAGAGATGGAGGCCATTAATATAACAGCGCTTCACCTTGAAGGTGAAGCACATGAATGGTGGTTTCATGGTCTATCTACACTAGGGCATGCTAGTGTCACTGCTTATCCAAAATTTACTCGGATGTTGTTGGAAATATTTGACCACAGAGATCTAGAAGAACATTTTGTTGAGTTAGCTAAACTCAATCAAACAGGAGATCCATAAACTTATATTTCTGAATTTCTAAAACTTTCAGTGATGGTGCTAGATCTATCCGCAACTAGAAGAGTATATATGTTTATTGATGGACTAGCGGAGCCTTTGCATGGGTTGGTGAAATCCACTAGACCAAATACACTTTAGGAGGTTATTGAGATGGATAGAGACTTGAAACATGCTTTACCAAGGGCAAAGGCTCCATTTCAGCAAAATATCTCCTCTCAAGAAAATGGAAAAGAGGTGAAGGTTCATCCTTAAAAAGAGAATCAAGAAAAATGATCTCTTAGTGATTATGTTCAGAGAGATCTAAGGAGGAGAAAATTTTGCTTCAATTTCCAAGAGCCATGGGCACTAGGGCATCAATGTGCTACTGAGAAGGAACATTATATTGAGGTTTCTACGATGATGAAGAGGAGGGAGCATAAGACTTAGAGGGGGATACCAACGATGTAGCATCAGGAGGAGATCCACCACCACCAGGAGGTGGGAAGGGAGATTTTTCTCCAACAAGAGGAGCCCTTGAAGCTTTGTGGGGAATTCCCAAGTATCTAACATTGAGATTCCGAAGCACTGTTCAAGAGCAGTGGGTGTCATTATTGATACTCAGTTGGTGCAAAGGAGAGGCATTCCCAAAAATGATTTTGAGGGATTCTCAGTCATGGTTATGGGAGCTAGAACCATGCAGTGTGTCAAGTATGTTCTAGCATTGAACATCACTATGTGGACTTACACATTGACATACCACTTCTTTGTGGTAGATATTCTGGACTCCAATGTGATATTGGGTGTTCAGTGGTTGATCACTTTGGGTAAGGTCACCACAAATTGGGAAAACTTGGAGATGGAATGGACATACAAGAAGAGCGGTGAGCACCAGAAGATCAGGGGCATGCACACTTATCCACCCTAGATAGTCTTAGCACATAGGATGGAGGTTTATTTGTGCAGAGGGGACATAGAATGGGAAGTAGAAATGTGTATGTCAGAGGAAGGAGGCAAGGGTGCACCAATCCACCCGAATGTACAGTTGATTCTAGACTTTTATTCTATAGTATTTGGAGAAATACCACCGGGAAGGCCCACCAGACCGGGGGTTTAAGCATACTATTGAGTTGGAACAGGGGATCCAAGCAGTGATCAACACACCCTATAGGCATCCAAAAACCTATAGGGATGATATTGAAAAATCCATTCAGGAGCTCTTGGCTTTAGGACATATCCAACCCAGCACCAGTCCCTTTTCTTCTTCTGTGGTCTAGGTGAAGAAGAAGGATGGTACATTGAGGATGTGCATTGACTATATAGCCCTGAATAAGAAGACAATGAAGAAATGTACCTGATTCCTGTTGGGTATGTGTTATATTCTTTCCACAATTATTTTCACACATGGGGGGGGGGGGGTGAAAAACCCCCCTGTACATTGTGTTGGATGCAACAGGGGGGTCACAGGGGGGCGGTAGGCCCCCTTGTTCGGAGTCCAGGGCAGTGGCCCAGGAAATTTTTTTTGGACCCTATTTTTCGTTGGGAAAACCCGCCCATGGTTTTGTGCATGGGTTTGCACATGGTTTTGGGGCATGATGGTTTTCGGCCCTTGGTATTTTGTAGATCTGGTCAAGGGAACTATGGTTATGTTCTAATCTAGGGTTAATGGATTGGGGTTTATGAATGCTTCGACATGTATATATATGTGTTGTAAAACTAAAAGGAATATAATGAAAAATCAAGCTAGTAGTACCAATTTTGGATCCAGGGGAAAATCTCTGTGTATATCTGTTTTATGTTTTATTCTCTCGCTATTGTTTATTTCCTTTTTTTAAGATTCATTTGCAGATAATTTCTGTACAGGGTTAAAACTTACATTTGGTATCAGAGTTGTTTCGGCTTCAAGGGGGCACCTTTACTGCTCAGGGGTTTTTTGATCGGGCCTGTGGTAGACCTTGTTCAACGGGAGATTTGCGGGATTGATTCTTGCGGTGAAAGAAGATGGCGAGCAGTGGGAAGATAGAGATCAAGAAATTTAATGGGCATAGTTTTGAGTTGTGTAAAATAAAGATGGAGGATTTGTTGGTGGATAAAGATGAGTGGATTACAGTATATCCATGTACTAAACCAACAGAAATGTCAGAATAATACTGAAAGAAGTTGGATCGAAAGGCAAAGAGCACATTACAGTTGTGTGTCTCAGATTCGGTATCTAGTGAAGCTACAGTGAAGTCTTTGTGGGTGTTATAGCATAATTTTTCACCCTCATGTGAATAATGATTGTCTCTTTGGCCCTAGGCACCCTTTCCTTCCAGACTTAAACAAGTTCACAAAAAACAGTGTTAAAATCCCCATACGCGATTATGCCTAGAATTTTCTGCGTATATACGCGAGTCCATTCATACTTTTCCGCGTATGCCATTTAAATCATTAAAAAATATATAAATTCCTTATTTTCATGGCAAGGTGATGGTTATTCCTGTAATTCAACCACCCCAGCCCGTGGCCCAACTGTTTCCAACTGCTGAAACTACTTTGAAGGAGTATAAAAGCCCCTCATGTGTATGGCCTAGGGGAGAGAGAAAGATTATAGATATTATACTTTGTTGGATCCCTATTTCAAGTCTAACGTTCCCGTGCCTCATGCACTTCCCAATTATATTAAGGAAACCCTTGTTTCCTTGAAGATGATCATCTTCCTATATGACATCTAGTGTGCACACATCTTGGAAGAATCCTAGCGAGGTGAGGGCTGGACGGATCCAGAGGACGGTCTACTCGAAGGCTGTGGAAGGATTCAGGTGATCTCTCCACTTTCTATTTTTGTACATGCCATTTATAATAAGAAGTACTATCTTGTTCCCGAATATTCACGTGTCTATATATGTGTAAAGATTGTTAGTTAAACATCCAATATTTCTTATATAATATTATATATGGATTATACTGACATTTAGGAAAAATATCTGCTGTACAACTAGTGTTTCATGTTCATTCTTTCATGATTTCTAGGTTATGAAGCACGAGGAGTTGCTGGGGGTTTGAACCATGTGGGATCTACAACAAACGTAGGACTTTCGGGTAAGTTCCGCAATTGATTAAATATAGTTTTCAGCATAAAAGATAGGTTAAGTGAGTCCTTCTTGAATGGTATGCCCCTGATCTGTGAAGGTTGCCGACCCAAAAACCTTTAGGGAGTTATTTCCCGAAACAGAAATGGCGACTCCACTGGGGATCACACTCTTGTGATTTCCCTTTGGGTTGTTTCATCTGTCTTGAAGGTTTCCAACGGTTTTAATCATTTTTTCCAGTTTAGTAAATCTTTTTCTAGTCAGACTGAAGACCTGGTCTCTTGATTAGGCTTGACCCTTTTTATTTTTTCTTATTTACCTTTCCATATGCGGTTTATTTTTTGCACAGTCACATATATACACTATTTTGTGTAAAGGTACCCGCGTATATGCGAGTTTCCATTACAACAGTCGCGTATGCACGCTAGTTGTAAAACTATTGAGGTGTGTATGTTTGGGTAAATTTTGAAATTTTTGGTTTTAAGCTTTTATGGTCTTGTCTGCCTGTGGGGACTTTCTCCTATGATATATTTAAAGTCTCTGGAATGTGTTTAAAGTGTTTTTATACTTGTTTATCTATTGATTTTCTGAAGACCAGATCATTTGGCGAAATCTTCATTTATGTGCTTGCAATTCTGGCTTGAGCACCAAGATATTTTTCTGAAGGTTCTTGGCTGTTCTGAGTATTCAGGACAAAGAGCTTTTGCTTATTTTCTCTTTCCTAACTTTATGAGTTGCTTTGCATCTTGATTTTTGCCTCTTTTGAATTTGGTTTTCTCGATTTCATTGGCTAGGTCTTGTTGCAATTTTCGAAGAGTCTTCTTTGATTCTTTGGAGTCTGAGTTTGCCGCAAGTTTATGCTATTGTACTGAGTTGATTTTTTGAGTTTCTTGTCTTCCTATTGCTCATACAAGTCCTGCTACGAGAGTAGCACAGTTGGCTTAGAGCATCTTGCTGAAGTTTTTCTTGAGATTCGAAGTTGGTTCAGCTCAGTAATTTGGTAATTTATTAGATTTTTGAAGTCTCTTTTCTTCATAAAATTCAAAAGCCAAAAAACATTTTTGCTTCCCATTGCTTCTGTTTTGGTTTATGGTTTCTTTAATCTTTTGAAGCCTTGTTGAATTCTTGATTCTTCAGTTCTTGAATTGATTAAGAAGGGAGTCTTCTTTTGATTTCATTCTTTTATATTAAGTTTGATTTTTGGCGTTTTTGAGCTTCTGATTTGGAGTTAGATTGATAAACTGACAAAAAGTGATTGAACCTTGGTATTATTAGAGATTTCTCTTTTCTTTCTTAGGTATTTCATCTTAGAATTTACATGCCATTAGTAATTTTCATTAGGTGCACATAATCATTTTAGTCTTTTTCTTAATTTTTTGTGTGTGAGGTCTAGTTATCTGAAAATAAAAGTAAAAAATATAGTCTCGTAGAACCTGTGTAGAAATCACTCTTCATCGAAAGGAAATCAGTGCATTTTTATATAGCTTGGTTTTCATTGGTTTCTTGTTGCATCATACAATCATCATTGGTTTCACTTTCATATGCCCTTGACATAAAATAACAGCCAATTAAAATAAGCGACATAAATTAAAAACAACTAGCAATTTTCGTTTTAAGTGTCATACATAAACTAGCTAGGTTGTAGGGCCTTGGATTAGGTGAGTGGAGAGTTAAATCTCCAAGGCCACTCAGATTTTGAAAAATAGAAGTTTATTAATGATCGAAATCCAACACTGTTAGGTGGACTGGGAAAGCTCTCCTCCAGAGAGTCAAGCATGAGGGAAAGTGAAGGTAGAGAAGAGAGAGATACCCCCTCTCTGATTTGTTGAATCTTGACCTAAGACCGTTCCGCCCGACTGCTGATACAGATTGGTGTCCTTAGTTGCCCATCCTAGGTATCACACAGGTGACTACGGGGGGGAATACCTGTGGTACCTGAGGCTTACCTTGTATCACTTTCAACAGTACTTCTGGAGGGTGCCCTTGCGAAGCTTGGGTACTTGCACTGACAAAGGCTGTTGTTAGGAGGTCAGCGTAACTACCTTTGTTACCTTCGCTAGTGGATTTGGGTCGTAATTACCACAGACTGCTTTCGGGTGGTCCTATTTTTCTCTTTCTTGTATTTTTGTGTCTGGTCCCAATCACCTGAAGTGGAAATACTTGAAGGCCGTTTGCTTGGCTGTATCTTAGGGAATTTGTAGTGAGTGCTCTTTGCTCCTAGCTTGCTTAGCTTTATAATTTTTTTGAGTCTAATCAATCTTTTAAAGTGGCTGACTGATTGGTTCGTCGATAAAGACGGCTTCGTGGGTTGTCTCTTGCAAGTGCTGAGCCTTATTCAAGAAGGCGTAGGAGAAATTCAGAAGGTGGTTATCAACCGGTGTTATTTGACACAACGGAGAGAGATCCTCCATTAGGGCTTGAAGATTTTGTAGCTGGTCTTGGTGTTGGTGTCAGTACTGAGAGGAATACTCCACCCACCTCGAGAGTTTTATTTCTGGAAGTAGAAGTAGAGGAAGTACCTCAATCTCCTGAATCGCTTCCATCTCCTCTTTCTTCTAATTCTCCGTTTATCATCGAGTACATTGGACCTGAGTCTGAGAGACCTGAGAGTCCTTATCCATCATATTCTCACCTTTCGATGGCCACAACTGGGAACACAGCTTCGGCTGTGAGTGCTGAAAGTATTCAGACTCCTCCCAAAGTTTAAGGAGGAGGCACTATTGCTATATCTTCGATTGCTTCTAGTGCTGCTATGTTTGGTTCCAGTTATGCCCAAGCACATGCTTCTCAATCTGGTCCCTTTTGTCTTGGAATGTTCGTTAGTGAAATTTCTCAGTTTTCCTTTTCTACTGCTGCAACTGCATCCGCACCCATCTCCTCTATGGCTAGTGGATTAACTTCTTTTCAAGGGTTCCCCTTTGGAAGTGGACATATTCCTCACTCAAATCCTTCCTTAGGGTATTTTCCTTTCACTTCCCAGATGC
Source organism: Pinus albicaulis (assembly GCA_034641835.2). NCBI lineage: Eukaryota > Viridiplantae > Streptophyta > Pinopsida > Pinales > Pinaceae > Pinus > Pinus albicaulis. The sequence goes on from CM076571.1 coordinate 872,131,117, forward strand.
AGAATTTCAATCCATGGTCTGGAGGTCAAAGTTCTACTACCTTTACGGGGTGGAACCCTATCTTTATGGCAGTGGGGGCAGGGAATTAGTTTCTAGCTGGTCACCAAGGGAATGTTCCCATATCTTCATCTAGTGCTTATCAAGCTTTTTCTCCTTTTTCAAATGCTTGGAACCCTTATCAGGGGGTTTCTTCTTCATTCACTACTTCAGTGGGGGGAACTGGTCCGGTTTATAGTAACTCTATGTTGGGAGGGGGTCCTTCTCCAAATGCTGGGTCACAAGGGTTTTCCTATGGCCCAAATTTTTCTACGAACTCCTTTTGGAAACTTGGTGCCTCATCAAATCCAGGGTATTCTTTTCAGAATGTGGGAAATTCGTCCTATCAAGGATGGAATTCTCCGGATCCTCCTCGTTTACCATTTCTGGCAACATTAAACTTGCCAGATTTGTCGAAATTGACTAATGATACAATCCGCTATAGTCCAGGGTGGCCTTCGGTCTGTACCAAACTACCTTCAGACATTCCAAAATTTGAAGGAAAAAATGGAGAGGATCCGGCGGATCACGTCACCACTTTTCATCTTTGGTGTTCATCAAACTCCCTAATCGATGATTTGATTAGGTTGAGATTATTTCAGTGCACCTTGACGAGAAATGCAGCTAAGTGGTATATTGAGTTACCTGGGGGAAATTTTTCCACTTTTGGAGATTTGGCTACCATGTTTCTAAATCACTTTCAGTTGCCTATTCGTTATGATGCCGGGACTGAACTCTTGGCTAATTTTAAGCAGGACAAGGCAACCCACATTTTTGATCATATTCAGGAATGGAAGAGAAGGAAGTGGCTCATTAAGGCCTACAATCTGAACGAATTCCTTCTAGAATTTTTTTTGAAATCATTGCAGCCAGACATTTCAAAGGATGTATCCTTGTCAGGGGTATTTTCTGAGGAGCAGGCTATTTTCAGGGCCCAGGAATTAGAATTGATTTATTCTCAGTCTGGGGTCCTCAATAAAATATTTCCTGATGCTCCTCACTCCAAATTGGATTTGTCCAAAACTAAACCTGGTTCTCATGGTGATGGAATTATTGGGTCGATCGATAATGGTGCAGCTAAACTGCTCAACCAATTGCAGCAATTGTCCATACAATCTGCTTCTTCCGATCAGGCTGTACCTTCAGTGCCCACCTCTTCCCAATCTTTGTCAATAAAAATCAACAATCCGAGGGGAAGAAGAAAGGATGAAATAATAATAGAAAAAAGGGCAAAGATAGGAAGGGCAATGCAATTAAATCCAACGAGCATGTTGGTGAAGGACAAAAGGATAAAAAGAAAGTGAAATTTCCATGCAAGTTATGTACTGGAGATCATCTTACTCACCTTTGTCCTAAGATTCAGGATGCGCAGCGCTTGTTAGCTCAACAGGGATCTTCCAGTTCCCAGGCTGTGTTAACAAACCCTTTTCCCCAAGGGCAACAATTAGTTGTTGGCGCGAATCAAAGTACTGGGTCTTCCTCTGGAGGCACCCAAGAAGGGGAAACCCCATCAAACATATATATGATGAGTGCTCACGCAGATATCGCTACGTAATATCGTGATTATGGTATAGTTGAGTCTTCAAAAGCTAAGGGTACTTCTGATACTACTGAACCACTTCATATTTCGAAGCCAACTGTTGAGCCCATACCTCGGATGCCGAAAGCATCTACAAAGTGATCGACAATTAATCCAAATGTCAAGGCTGCTCAGAACTACTATGTTGTAGAAGATCTAGCCCAGCCTCCTTGTGCTATGTCTGCTCTTGAGGTGCTCCAGTCTTGTCCGGCTCAGCGAAGTGCTCTCCTTACTACTATTGGGGCTGTTGATCCAAAAAAATCTCTTATGATTACATTTGATATGACTAATTTTAAAAAGAGACTCCCACACATATGGCTTTCCATATTAGATCTTCGTATTGAAAATTCACTATATTTTAAACGGTCGTCGATGAGGGTGCTTCCACGTGTGTGATGTCTCTCGCATGTTGGAAAGGAATCAGATCTCCTACAGATTTTCCATCGACCACTCTTCTGACTACATTTGATGTTCATTCTCATAGGCCACATGGTATTTTCCTGGCTTTGCCCATCTGTGTTGGGGGAAAAACTGTAAATATCGAGGTTGTGATAGTTGATGCAAGCTTGGACTACAACCTTCTGTTGGGAAGAAACTGGATTTATGAGATGAATGCTATTGCATCCTCCTTGTTTCATATTGTTTGTTTCCCTCACGAAGGGAGGATTGTCACAGTTGACCAACTGGATTGTTCTTTTGTAGACCAGAATGCATCTACTGACTCAACTATCCCTTTGGTAGATAATGTCAAGCTGCCTATTGAGAATATCAGGGTTGGAATGTATTCTTCTCTGATGGGTACTTTTGATATTCCACCTCCTTCCATTCATATAAATGCAATTTCATCCTCCAGGGCTCCCATTCGAAGAGAGTTCTTCCGAACTCATTATTTTTCGGATCCTTAGACCTTGCCTTCCCATACTTCCATATTAGCGGAAGGTCAAGTGGGTGGAATGGCATTTCCAATGTCTGCAACAGAGATTGCTTATAAATCCATTGTTGACTCTGCATAATCCATTCCCGTTTCTCTTTCATCAGAGGAATTGGATGGCGATGTGGCTCTGGCTTGGACACTTAGTTCTTCTTCCAACCATGATTTCCTAGATACCACTCTTCCATCTAAAGAGGCTATCCTGGAAGCTATGACTGGTGTAGATAGACCGTGGGATGATTTGCATCATCAGTCTTACTTTCTACCAGAATTGAATGAAGTTGAGTCAATTTTTCCAAGCCCTCAATCTTCTGGTCCTATTCACCCAGTCCTAAACCCTTTAACACAAGCATAGGTATTTCCTGAAGGGAACATGGCTGTGATTTCTCCGACTATCCCGGTGAACATCTCCAGGAATCCCAATGTTATCGAGAATGTTTTCGTCGGAGCTGATTGCTCCCCTAAAGAGATTCAAATTTACGCCAATCCCTTTAAAGAGTTTAGGGATGTGTTCGCTTGGTCTTATGAGGAAATTCCTGGTATAGATCCCTCTATTGTCTAGCATGAGATCAAGATATATGAAAATGATAAACCCGTGAGGCAAAAGCTTCATCCCGTCAATCCTAGGAAGGCTGCAGCTATCAAAGATGAGGTTGAGAAACTGCTCAAGGCAGGATTCATTTTCCCTGTTCCTTTGACTAAATGGGTTTCAAATCCAGTCTCGGTGGACAAAAAACAAGTAACAAATTGCGTTTTAATTGATGTCCGAAAGATAATTACCCCGCACCATTCATAGTTCAGATTATCGATGAGTGTGCAGGCAATGCGATTTTCTCCTTCATGGATGGTTTTTCTGGATATAATCAAATTACTATCCGTCCTGAAGATTAGCATAAGACTGCCTTTATTTGTCCCTGGGGTACCTTTGCTTACAAAAAAATACCTTTTGGGCTTAAAAATGCTGGAGCCACGTTTCAGCGGGCCATGTCATATGCCTTCCACGACATCAAACATATTATTGAGGCATTCTTGGATGATCTAGATACTTGTTCTCACAAGAGAATTGATCATCCTTCTCACCTCTGTCAAGTATTTGAACGATGTCATTTTTATAACATCAGGTTGAATCCGAACAAGTGTGTTTTCGCAGTCACATCTGGTCGGTTGTTGGGGTTTATTGTGTCTACGCAAGGGATTCAGGTAGAATATTCCTTCAAGGTTGAGGCAATACTTCGGTTGCCTCCCCCGTCATCTATTTTTCAACTTCAAAGTCTACAAGGAAAAGCCAATTTTCTACTGAGATTTATCATAAATTATGCCGAGATTACAAGAGGATTCATGAGATTATTATAGAAAGGAGTCCCATTTTTGTGGGATGTTTTTGCTCAACGCTCATTCGATGCTTTGAAAAAGGCATTGACCTCTACTCCTATCCTGAGTCCACCTAATTATAACAGGGATTTCCTCTTGTATCTCGTAGCAACAGAATCTACTATCGGTATGGTTCTGGTTCAGGAAGATGATGCTCTTGTTGAGCATGTGATATACTACCTTAGTCGAGGCTTGGTAGGACCTGAACTTCGGTATTCTCCAATAGAGAAACTTGCTTTAGCAGCTGTCCATGCTATGCAACGGCTTATACATTATATTCTTCTTCGAAAAACTTATGTTTTGGCAACGGTCAATCCATTTCAGTTTGTTCTCAGTAGGCGAGTGATTGGGGGAAAATACAATCGGTGGATTGTGATTTGGCAGGAATTTAATCTTGAGTTTATGTCTGCCAAGTCCAAGAAATCATTAGTTTTCATAGAATTAATTTCTGAGTTGCCCTGTGGAGAGGATATAATTTACGACGAATCCTTTCCAGATGAGCATCTGTTTCTCATCTCTTCACAGGATTATTGGTATGGATATCTCATTGTATATCTTCAGACTGTGAAGTTTCCTTCAACTTTTTCTAAAGATGAATGCCGTAAGTTACGTCACCTGGCTAAAAATTACTTAATCATTGGTGATACTTTATACCGTCGAGGGATCGATTCAATTCTAAGACTTTGATTAACTCTCGAAGAGGCTGAAGTTGTGCTGAATGATTGCCACAATGGAGATTGTGGTGGTAATTTATCTGGGCTTTCTACAACCCAAAATATCTTGCGTGCCAGATACCTTTGGCCTTCGATTTTCAAATATTGTATTGAGTCGGTCAAACAATGTCATCCGTGTCAAGTGTATACTCGAAAGATGCACACTCATCCAACTCTGATCTTCTGAGTTATCACTGTTGGTCCTTTTACAAAGTGGGGTATTGATTATACTACTTGTAACCCGCCTTCGGCTAAAGGTCACAAGTACATTATTGTAGCAATAGACTACTTCACAAAATGGGTCGAGGCTATTCCTACTTTTGGGAATGACGGTGAGACAACAACTATTTTTCTCTTCAATCAAGTTATTGCTCGTTTTGGTATTCCTACAAAGATTGTCACTGATCATGGCAACCATTTTCAGAATAACATGATGGCTGAGTTAGCTCTCAAATTGGGTTTCCAGCAAGAGCATTCATCTCCTTACTATCCTCAAGCCAATGGGAAAGTGGAATTCGTAAACAAATCCTTGAAGACCATTCTTCAACAGACAATTGATAAATCTAAATCTAACTGGCACATTATGCTGTATCCTGCGCTTTGGGCATACCGGATGTCAGTCAAGACTGCAACTGGTTTTACTCCGTTTCAACTAGGTTACGAGTTGGAATCAATATTTCCCATTGAGTGTGAGATTCCTTCTCTTAATTTGGCTGTAGAACTTCTTCCTGACACTTCGACTCTTGAAGAATGCCTCCTTCATCTGAAACATCTTGATGAGCAGTGTCAAGATGCCGCCACGATGAATGAAGCACATAAGAAACAGGTCTAAGTTCAGTATGATAAGGTGATCAAACCTCGGGTTTTCTCTGAAGGCAACCTTGTTTTGGTTTATGCCCAGGAAAAGGATGCCCTGGGGGCAGGTAAATTCAAGTCTATGTGGTATGGCCCCTTCATCGTTAAAAAGGTCCTTAAAAAAGGAGCTTATACCTTGGTTGATTTTGAGGGAAATGAGCCGGCGGAGCCCAAAAATGGGCTCTATCTAAAAAGGTATTATGCCTAGGCCTTGGCCTGGCATCTTTATTTTTGTATATATTTTTGTTTTTGTATTTGTACATATATGAGTTTTTCGGTTTGTGAGGTGATGGTGATGATTTTTTGATCTGCTTTGGCAGGTTATATTGGATATCATGAGTCATTATGGTTTCGCTAATGGTGCTAGTAGACACACCCGGAACTTAGCTTTCGCGGCTTGGGTGCTTCATTATCCATCTGGTCAACTGTTAGTTTCAAGAGGGGTTTGCATTGGTGCTGCTTCCAATAACGTAGCAGAATACACTACAGTCATTTATCTACTTTTAGAAGCAATATCTTCGGGTGTTGATTCGTTGGTAGTATTCTTGAACTCCCAGTTGGTGGTGTCACAATTGAACAATATATATCGGGTTTGGAATCCTTACTTGTTTCGATTGTTTTTGAGGGTACGTTTATTGCAAAGATCATTTCAATTTATAACCTTGGTTGATTTTGAGGGAAATGAGCTGGCGGAGCCCAGAAATGGGCTTTATTTGAAAAGGTATTATGCCCAGGCCTTGGCCTAGAATCTTGATTTTTGTAAATATTTTTGTTTTTGTGTTTGTACATATCTGAGTTTTTTGGTCTGTGAGGTGATGGTGATGATTTTTTGATCTACTTTGGTAGGTTATATTGGATATCATGAGTCATTATGGTTTCTCTAATGGTGCTAGTAGACACACCCAGAACTTAGCTTCTGTGGCTTGGGTACTTCATTATCCATCTGGTCAAATGTTAGTTTCAAGAGGGGTTTGCATTGGTGCTGCTTCCAATAACGTAGCAGAATACATTGCAGTCATTTATATACTTTTAGAAGCAATATCTTCGGGTGTTGATTCGCTGGTAGTATTCTTGGACTCCTAGTTGGTGGTGTCACAATTGAACAATATATATCGGGTTCAGAATCCTTACTTGTTTCGATTGTTTTTGAGGGTACTTTTATTGCAAAGATCATTTCAATTTATAACGTTTATTCACTTTCCTCGAGCTAAAAATCACATGGCAGATTCATTAGCTAATCAAGCAATTGTCTGGCATATTATTCATTCATTACTTTAATTCAAATCATCAAAATCATCATACATTTTCACACATTTGTTTCATCACATCATAAACCATTGTATATATGTATATATCATCAGAATATACAAAAGACTATACAAAAATTTGGATCCATCTGTCCTACAAAAATAGGGCTTATGCCCGATCATGTTCAGTCTCAAAAATATAATACAGTCATCCAATAAAATCTATGATCCCTGTCCAACATTCGTGTTCTTATAGAACACGATCGCAGTAGCCACACGACGGAATAACCGCACCCAGTCTCGCGACACCCCAACTACCCGTCTCTGGATAGCCTCTGGTAAGTCTTCCACTGTAGACATAGGCACTTGGCGGGTTAAACCCTCCAAGTTTCTCTGAATGGCGTGTAGAGTCCTATCAGGGTCTTCAGCATCTGCTTCATCTCTACGATGTTTGTGCCATGGGTATCCTTCCGGATGAACTAGTCCCATATCTGTGTCATGGTCATATAATTTTGTAAGTCATTTGGAATCCAATCAAAAACATGTTTTTTCATTTTTTAACATATATTGAAAAAAATCAAAAGACAATCAACTATTCCAGTCTTACCAATAGCACCCCATGCTGCACCGGGTGGAAGGACTAGGTCTGGATCACCACAAAAATCCATCCCAGCATAGGGATAGTCATCCACTGCAATAATTTGTTCTTCCTACCATAGGAAGAACTCATCATCCCATGTTGTTCGGGGAACTTCACTCCCCCCCAGTATCTTCATCATATCAACACATCGGGCTATTCTTGGGTCTCTAGGGCTACTGATGGATGAGATCACTTTGGGTCGAAGCCCAAGAATCTTCTAAAAAAAGAAGGTAATCAAGATGGTTCCATAGTAGAAATGATTAGTTTTAGATTTTCGGATGGAGGTCAGTTGTTTCTTCATATTGGTAAAAATAGATGTACACCAATCAAAGAGATGCACTAAACATTCCACAACGATACTCATATGTGTTCTCGATGCCTGGTGCAAGGAAGAAGATCCTGCCACCCTGCCAATGGTAAAGAGGAGAATTTTCATGTGCAGCTTTAATAGATCTTTGATTGCAATTTGAGTCCCTACTTTTTGAGACCCTTCTACACAATAAACATGGACATAATCTTCAACTGTAAGCCCTCCCACAGGCTTGCCATGCAAATCTACCGGATCCCCTCTTCGGGAGAGTCCACTAATAAAATAAATGTCTTCCACATCTATGTGTATAGGTATTTGATCAATCATGAAACAATCCTCCTCCGGTTCCCAATGATTTACTAGCATTTCAAGTAACCAGACGTTACTTTTCATATTTGGAATTTTGAAGAATTTGAGTAAACCACAATTTCGGAGAATATTGAGCGAATTTTGGTCTCCCATGACCTCTTGATCAATGGCACTATGCTCACGTTCTCTCCAAGAGATAGTCATCCTACAAAAAAATCATTAATTTTGTCTTTAGGTTCATTTTTTGCAATCACAGTCTGTGCATATGCGACTTCCCCTTTGGACAGCCGCGTATCATACGTGAGTTCGTCCACATGAACCCGCATATGCGTAGAATGATAAATCAAAACAAATCATTTCCACGGTGAAAATTCAAAATTTTTAATTTATAAATGGATGAAATTAATCACAAAGATGAATTTAAGGCTTACCTAACTATTCTAATGAAGTTTGACGGTTGTTTGCTCCTGATTTGAGGAAAAAGGTTTTTTCTCCAGAGCTCTTTTCTCCAATTCAGCAAAGTGACAATAAACCAAATATGAGGCAAAATGTGTATTTATGCCCAAAAATTGAAATTTTTTTGAAAAATTTCATTATGCTTTGTTTTCACATCTGTATTAAGCTGCATAACCCGGTTGCTTGGAAGTGTTGGGATGGGTGTATTTTCAGGTACTTTTTGTTGACTTTGAGATTTTTTCCGGTTTTCGAAACCATGACTGCTGACCTGTCATGGCAGGTATGTGATATACACTGGCATATAGGTTAGGTGATCCCCTTTCCATTGCATTCTGCATTCTAGCCTCCATTTTGATCACTTTCCATAGGGTCGATCCCATCATGTCATGAGTTTTCAACCCATTTCACTCGCCGATTATTTAATCATGACTTGGTGGTAGAGCCTTCCTTTACATGGGCTTCCTAGTTAGTTCCTCGCTAGCACTTGTTGCCCACGCTGCACTTTATGTAGGCTCGGAAGTCCTTTTTAGTCTCGCCATGACTTATATGTTGAAGCTCCATTCTTCTTCTTCTTCATTATCATTTTTCTGGCTATTACCCTAGAGGCTCCCTGGTGTTCTTCAGTTGCATTACTGCATTGCATATTGACAACTGGTTATATTGGCCTTTAGTCGGCTTCGTTTGGAATCGATGTTTAAGCCATATTTTGACCTTGAATTTCTGTACAATGTTAGCCATTGCAAAGCACTTAGCTATCGCAACTTGAAACCCTTATTACCCATGGATGGAACACTCCTCTGAGTATTGCTTGCCAGTTTCCGCCACCTTGCATTGAGCATAGGATTGTTCCTATCCCAGGAACTAGTGCATTTGTTTCTTGATACTTGTTCTATCCATTGTACCATAGCATTCTTTTATTCTTTTTCAAGCTTATTATATGAAAAGGAAAAAAAAATCAAATATGTTAAAAAGAGTGGGAACGGGATGTTACTTCATGTTTTGATGGTAGTTATAGTATTAGTTTTTCGCCCTTGAACAAAGCACATACCACTATGTCTTTTCCTCATTTGGGATGGTTTTAGTTTTGACCTAGGAAATGCCATAGCCTTGTTTCATGAGTCAGTTCTCCCCCGGTTGGTTATCTCTTCCAATCATATGGAGAGTTTGTTTTTGCCTCTTGCATAACAAACTTATACAGTGTCATTGCTGCCATGGTCATCATGAGTCATGCTTTTGTTCAAGGGACGTTAACCATGAGTCGGCCATTTTGCGGTGTCTCTTGACTTATTATTCAGGCCTTCTCGGTTTTGTTAGTGTCTTGTATTATCATATCAGATGTTTGGTCCTATGCTCGTGTTGGTTTGAGAAGGTCTCCATTGACTTCTTGCTGGCGGGTTTGTCTCTTATTGAATATGACATATTGCTTTGAGAGTGAACCTAGAGCTGCACCTTGGCCCTATTTACATTATTGATAGGTGACCTTGTGCTCAACATTTGATCATCATTATGGGTCTTTGACTGAGTGGTTTTCCTTGTGTTCAACGTCAGTATACATTATCACACTTGGGATTTTGTGCAGTACCTTGATTTCCATTTGACCCTATCAGTGGATATCTCACCTCTTTGTCAGCTTTCATTATTGCTTGGTTGAGAAGGTTCCTTCCATGTGCTAGCTTCATCTTGTACATGTCAGAAACATACTTCGGGTTGGTTCCTTCACTCTACTTCGTCCGATTCCTTCCAAATATTTGCCTGCAGGTTACACTCGCGCTGGAATGATGTGGGATGCCTCAATGCCTTCCTTCTAGTAGATATTTTCCCATCGACTTTGACTCATTGCTCTGGGAATAAGGTCTAGAGTATTTTTGTCAGTACCTTAGGGTTTGCAGTCATTAGTGGCAGAATCTTCACTGTCGACAGTGAGGATTCATTATTGCCTCCTGATTGATAGATTCTTACAAGTCTTCGACTTCAACTCATTCATTCGCACTTGTTAGATTGTACTGGGGCACCTTGACACCCATTATCATTATCGATGGGTTGTCTCGCATTTGTTAACGATTTAAATTATTGACCGGTAATCAAACGATTTCTCACATGTTCGACTTCAGCTCATTCATTCCCATTGTGTAGAATTGTGCCATAGTGATCGGTGAAGGCCTTGGGATTGCATCAGCATGCTTCAGTTCACTTTTGACATTTCATCCAGCTTCTGCCAATGCACCGTCCACTCTTGTATGTTGCAGTTTCAGTACAACAACATCTTATATGTTGGCCCTCGAGTTGCGTGATTGTACCATGTTTTCCACCTCTTATGATTTGGTACCTGGAGATTCAGTTACTTGAGTGATCAGATATCTACTACAACATCTTTGATCAATATTCTATATGTGATACTTGCACTTTATTTTCGACTTGTATTTCCGAGCAGTGCTCAGATGATTGACTATGTACTTTCCAGTTCAGTTATACTTGTATACATTTTGGATCTATAGACATGCTTTTATTTCACTGAGCATGGGGATGCCCGCCTCAGACATGAGTTGACTCTCCGACTTCTTTCATTGGTTTATTGACAGGCTAAAATCTGGTGACGTCCTCTCTTGTCTTCGCAAGGTTCTTTCTATGCACATAATATATTTCGGCCATCATGTACCCCTTCTGACCTCATATATTAGGGGGCATCTGTTATAGCATATTTTTTCACCCTCATGTGAATAATGATTGTATCTTTGGCCCTAGGCACCCTTTCCTTCCAGACTTGAACAAGTTCATAAAAAATAGTGTTAAAATCCCCATACGCGATTATGCCTAGAAGTTTCTGTGTATATACATGAGTCCATTCATAATTTTCCGCATATGCCATTTAAATCATTAAAAAATATATAAATTCTTTATTTTTGTGGCAAGATGATGGTTATTCCCGTAATTCAACCACCCCAGCCCATGGCCCAACTGTTTCCAACTGCTGAAACTACTTTGAAGGAGTATAAAATCCCCTCATGTGTATGGCCTAAGGGAGAGAGAAAAATTATAGATGTTATACTTTGTTGGATCCCTATTTCAATTTTGATGTTCCCGTGCCTCCTGCACTTCCCAAGTATATTAAGGAAACCCTTGTTTCCTTGAAGATGATCATCCTCCTATATGACATCTAGTGTGCACACATCTTGGAAGAATCCTAGAGAGGTGAGGGCTGGACAGATCCAGAAGACAGTCTACTCGAAGGCCATGGAAGGATTCAGGTGATCTCTCCACTTTGTATTCTTGTACATGCCATTTATAATAAGAAGTACTATCTTGTTCCCGAATATTCACGTGTCTATATATGTGTATTAGTTAAACATCCAATATTTCTTATATAATATTATATATGGATTATATTGACATTTAGAAACAATATATGCTGTACAACTAGTGTTTCGTGTTCATTCTTTCTTGATTTCTAGGTTACGAAGCACGAGGAGTTGCTGGGGGTTTGAACCCTACGGGATCTACAACAAACGTAGGACTTTCGGGTAAGTTCCACAATTGATTAAATCTAGTTTTTAGCATAAAATATAGGTTAATTGAGTCCTTCTTGAATGGTATGCCCCTGATATGTGAAGGTTTCTGACACAAAAACCTTTAGGGAGTTATTTCCCGAAATAGTGGGACAAGCTAGGGACTTTGTACCAATCTAAGTCTCTAGTGAATCAATTGTTTCTGCGGAAAAAGCTGTATAACCTGAGGCTGAAGGAAGGAGACTCGGTGATAGAGAATTTGAACGTATTCAATACTGTGGTAAGTCAGTTGTCATTTGTTGATATTAAAATTTCAGATGAAGATAAGTGCATCAGTTTGTTAAGTTCTCTATCAAATTCGTGGGACAGTCTGGTTATTGCAATAGGTAGCAATACAACTACCTTGAATTTTGATGAAATTGTCTCATCCTTGCTGTCGGATGAAATGAGACGGAGAAATATGGAGGGCCAGAATGGAGATGCCTTATCTGTATGAGGAAGATCCTAGAATAGAAACAATTTTTTTTTTCAAGTGGGAGATCTAAATCCAGAGGGAGATCTAAATCTCCAGGAAATTTTGTAAAGGTGTGCTGGAAATGCGGCAAGGAAGGGAACTACAAAAAGGACTATAGATCTGAAGCTCTAGAGAAAGGAAAAGGATATGATGACGCTCCTTCTACAGAGGCAAAAACCACCTTAGATGAAGGTGGGGATGTGTATTTGGCTTCTTCTTCAAATACAAATGTAGATCATGAGGCATGGCTGATTGACTCAGGTGCATCCTTTCACTTCACTCCCCATAAGGAGTGGTTCTGCAAATATGAGAAGTATGGTGGTGGTGATGTCTTCTTAGGGGATGATAGGAAGGCTAGAATCGTCGAACGTGGAAAAGTCAAGCTGAAGCTGCAAGGTGGAAGGATTAGAAAACTTCTTGGTGTTTTGCATATTCCTGCATTAGCCAGAAATCTGATTTCTGTAAGCAAGATGGATGATGTAGGTGTAAAAAGAGTGTTGGAGAAAGATACCTGCAAGATGGTTCGAGGAGAACTGATATTAATGCAGGGAGTTTATATTGGAACTTTGTACAATATTCAGGGTAGCACTATTATTGATGGGTGAAACACTTCTGTGGTTCCTGTAAGTGGAGCGGAAATCCTAGTGGTCTCTGGAGAAAATACCATGCTATGGCATCAAAGGCTTGGACATATTAGAGAGAAGGGCCTTCAGATACTGCATGGAAATGGTATGGTAGAAGGTATGTATAATTTCTCTCTGGATTTTGATTTCTATGAACATTGTGTATATGGGAAGCAGAATCAGGTGAGTTTTCCTTCTGGTGCTAAGAGGGCGAACATGATATCAGAGCTTGTGCACAGTGATGTGTTTGGACCTTTGTCGGTTCCATCATTGGGTAAGTTTGTGTACTATTTTTCATTCATAGATGACTTCTGAAGGAATACATGGATATATTTCTTGAGGAATAAATATGAAGTATTTGAAAAATTTAAAGAACATAAGGCTCTGGTGGAAAACCAGACAGAGAAAAAGATAAAGGTATTGGGGAAAGATAATGGTGGGGAATTATGCAAGAAGGAATTTGAAGAGTGATGTAAGAAGTGTGGTATAGCACAATAGAAGACTAATCCATACACACCTTAGAAAAACGAAGTTGCAAAAAGAATGCACAGAACATTGATGGAAAAGGCAAGAAGCATGCTCAGTGGTACCGGGTTAGGACATGAATTCTAGGCAGATGCAGTGGAGACTACATGTTACTTGGTTAATAAATCACCTTCATCAGCGTTGGAGGATAAGACTCCACATGAGGTATGGACTGGTAAGAAACCCTCTCTTTCACATCTTAGGGTATTTGGATGTGATGCATATGTACATGTTCCAAAGGTGAAAAGGACCAAGTTGGATAATCAATCTGAAAGGTGCATCTTTGTTGGGTATAAGGATGGTTTAAAAGGTTACAAGATTTGGAACCCACGAAAACAGAAGGTTGTGTACAACCGAGATGTGGTGTTTAGAGAGGTGAAATATGTTGTTAAACATGAAGTCCTACCAGAGGAACCTGAGAAGATAGAGTTTGAGCTAAAGGAGGATGAATCAGACTCTAAAACAGAATAAGATTAAGAAGAAGAAGAGCCACAAACTCCAGCTATGAGAAGATCAGTTTGGGAAAGAAAGCAATGAGAAAGGTATAGTCCATATGATTTCTATTCAAATTTTTCCTTAAATATCACTAATGATGATCCCAGAACTGTCAGGGATGCAATGGATTCAGAGGATGGAAAACTTTGGAAGGAGGCCATGGTTGATGAAATAGCATCCTTGCACAAAAATGAGGCATGGGATATGGTGGAGTTTTCGGCTGGAAGGAAGCCCATCGGGAACAAATGGGTGTTTAAGAAGAAGATGAATGTAGAAGGAAAGGTGGAGAAATACAAAGCTCGGTTGGTAGATAAAGGTTATTCCCAGGTGTCGGGAATTGATTTTGGTGATATTTTTTCTCCTGTTGCCAAGGTTACTTCTATTAGATTACTTTTATTTGTTTCTGTTTCATTTGATTTTTAGGTAGAACAGATGGATGTGAAGAAAAAATTTCTTCATGGGGATCCGGGACAGGAGATTTACATGAAGGAACCTGAAGGCTTTATGGTGAAGGGAAAGAAAGAACTTGTATGCATGTTAAAAAAGACTTTGTATGGGTTAATACAGTCACCAAGGATGTGGTATGAGAAATTTGATACCTATATATGGGGACTTCGCTTCACTATAAGTAGAGAGGATCACTGTGATTATTTTAAATTAATTGGCGACCATGTTATTTATTTGGTCTTGTATGTGGATGATATGTTGTTGATTGTAAATGACAAAGAAATTATCCAAGATTTGAAGATTCATTTGTTCTCCAAATTCGACATGAAGGATATTGGTGCTGCAAACTATATTTTTGGCATGGAAATTAAGAGAGATCAGGCAAAGAGGAAGCTATGGTTAAACCAGAGGAAGTATGTTGAGACTATATTATAGAGGTTCAATATTCAGGATAGTAAACTGGTGAAGGTTCCTATTCCGGTAGGTGTAAAGCTGTCTGCTGAATAGTGTCCCAAGACACAAGAAGAAGAGGAAGATATGTCCTGTGTTCCATATGGAAGTGCAATGGGTAGCTTGATATATGCAATGGTCTGTACAGAGACCAGAAATTGCACATGCAGTGGGAGTATTGAGCAGGTTTATGTCAAAACTAGGGAAGGAGCATTGGACAACAGTAAAGCGGGTTTTCAAATATTTTCGTGGCACTAGTGATTATGGTTTGTACTACTAGGGAAGATCAGGATTGCACAGAGTTTTGGACATCCATGGTTTTATTGATGCAGACTGGGCTGGAGATCTGGACCAAAGAAGATCTACAAGTGGGTATGTGTTTAGCCTATTTAGAGGTGCAGCCAGTTGGATGAGTAAAAGACAGTTTGTAGTGGCTCTTTCAATTACAGAGGCATAATACATGGCAGCCACTCATGCAAGCAAGGAAGCAGTTTGGTTGCAGAGATTGTGTTCAAGTACAGGGTTGGTGCAGTGGGCTATAAGAATAGGTTGTGACAACAAAAGTGCAATTTACTTGACGAAGAACCCTGCTTATCATTCAAAGACAAAGCACATTGATGTTCAATATCACTTTTTGAGAGATATGGTAGAGGATAAAAGGGTGTTGCTCTTAAAGGCAGACACTTCGAATAATGTTGTAGATGCATTGACGAAGTCTATGAGCACTCAGAAGTTCTCTTGGTGTAGAGAAATAATGGGTGTTGCAAAGCTGAGCTAATGACTAAGCTCTCTTGTGGCCCCCTATGGAAAAAAAAACAACAAGTGGGAGAATGTCGAGTATGCATTATATTCTTTCCATGATTAGTTACCTTGTGAGGGGGGGGACTACCCCCCCTATACGTTGTGTTGGGTGCAGCAAGGGGGGCGACATCCCCCCTTGTTCGAGGTCCGGGGCAGTGCCCCGAGAATATTTTTTTTGACCCTATTTTTCGGTGGGCAGACCTACCCATGGTTTTTTTCATGGGTTTGCACATGGTTTTGGTGCATGATGGTTTTCGCCCCTAGTATTTTGTAGATGTGGTCAAGGGAACTATGATTATGTTCTAATCTAGGGTTAATGGATTGTGGTTTATGAATGCTTTGACATGTATATATATGTGTTGTAACACTAAAAGGAATATGATGAAAAATCAAGCTGGTAGTCCTGATTTGGGATCGAGGGGAAAATATTTGTGTATATCTGTTTTATGTTTTATTCTCTCGCTATTGTTTTTTTCTGTTTTTAAGATTCGTTTGCAGATAATTTCTGTACAGGGTTAAACCCTACAATTCCCAGGATCGATGAACTGATGAATGAGATAAGGGGATCAAAGTACTTCTCAAAGATTGATTTGAGGCCAGGCTACCATCATATTAGGGTGAGGGATCAATATATCCCCAAGACTGCGTTTCCATGTCATTATGGCCACTTTGAGTTCTTGGTGATTTGCTTTGGGCTAACCAAAGCTTTGGCTACTTTTCAGTCTTGTATGAACCACATCTTCCGTGGTCAATTGAGTGAATTCGTGCTGGTTTTCTTTGATGAAATTCTTATTTACAACCACACATGGGAGGATCATCTACAACATATCGAGATAGTATTATGAATTCTTGAGGAGAAAATTTTTTATGCTAAGCTCTCCATGTGTGAATTTGGGCTCACAGAGATGCTTTATTTGGGTCACATCATTGGAGTGGATGGAATGAGATTTCATGGGGAGAAGATCCATGCTATTCAGGATTGGCCTAATCCAAATAATTTAACCTAACTTCGGGGGTTTTTAGGCATTTGCACCTACTACCGGAAGTTTGTTAAAGGGTTATCCCAACTAGCAACACCAATCGCAAATTTGGCCAAAAAGGGAGCTTTTGGTTGGATATACATAGTGCAGAGGGCCTTTGATAGGCTTAAGGAGGTGATGAGTAGTTTTCTAGTGTTGGTATTGCTTGATTTTAACCAACCCTTTGTGCTGGAATGTGATGCTTCATGGGAGGGCATTGGAGCAGTTTTGATGCAGGGGGGGCACCCCATAACTTTTGAAAGTCGGAAGTATGCTGCCTCATGAGAGGTTCTATTCTATATATGATAAGGAAATTTTGGCTATTATGCATGCATTGGCCAATTTTTGGTAGTATTTGGTGGGCAACAGATTCCGAGTGAAGACTGATCACAACAGTCTTCAGTTCTTCCTTGAGCAGAAGCAGTTGCAAGAGAGGCAGTAGAAATGGGTTAGAAAAATACATGCATATGACTTTGACATTGAATATGTCAAGGGTAATAGTAATGTATCAGTGGATGCCTTATCACGGAGGCTAGAAACATTATCATTGATGAGTGTGGATACATATTGGAAGGCCCAACTGTTCATGGAGTATTCCAAAGACCGCTTTGCATGTGAGATCCTAAATGGACAGGTGACTGATGAGAGGTATAGAGTGATGGATGAGATCATCTATTACCGGGACTAGATATTATTGACTAGAGATTCTATGCTAAAGAAGAATATTTTGCATGCAACACATGATTCCCCACTCTCAAGCCATCAAGGATTCACTAAGACATATCGAGCTATTCGGGATTGATTCTCATGGAAGGCTCTCAAGGATGATGTGCTTCAGCACATCAAGGAGTGCATATTTTTCCAATATAAAAAAGGAGAGAACAACCATCCTGCAGGGTTGTTGCATCCACTCCCTATTCCCGAAGGAAAATGGGAGAGTATTTACATGGAATTCATCACCGGTTTACCTGCAGTACAGGGTAAGGATTGTATATTTGTAGTTGTTGATCGAATAACAAAGTATTAACATTTATTTGCTATTTCTACATGATATACTGCTTCACAGGTAGCCGAGCTCTTATTTAGAGATGTTTTCAGACTTCATGGTCTTCCTAAGACCATATTCAGTGATCAAGATATCCAATTCATGGGTGCCTTTTGGCAGGATATTTTTCAGTTAATGGGTACTGAGTAACACCACATACCAGTTATCATTCCCAGATGAATGGACCGACAGAGATAGTAAACAAGTGGGTAGAAGGATACTTGTAAAACTATGTTTCAGGGCAGAAAAGAGCA
Organism: Pinus albicaulis; assembly: GCA_034641835.2. NCBI lineage: Eukaryota > Viridiplantae > Streptophyta > Pinopsida > Pinales > Pinaceae > Pinus > Pinus albicaulis. Next base: position 872,149,240 of record CM076571.1, read on the forward strand.
TGGTTGCGCTGGCTCCACTTGGGGGAGTATTGCTACAACATGAAATTTCATATGTCGATCGATATGTCTCCATTTCGGGCTCTATATGAGTATGATGCTTTATCATTTTTTGATGTGATGTTTGGAGCAAGCAAGGCTCCTAGAGCCAAGGAGTGGATCTAAGAGATTGAGGATATACTCCGAGATCTCAAGGACAACATTTCTACAATCCATAATCAACAGAAGTTGTATGAAGACGTGGTTGGATAGAGAGATAGTTTGTGGTGGATGACTTGGTATATCTCTATCTTCAGCCTTATAGATAGTCTACACTGAAGGAAAAGGGGGCTGAGAAGCTTAAGCCCCAGTTTTATGGGTGATACAGGGTGATCCGTCGTGTTGGGGAGGTAGCATATGAGTTGGAGCTCCCTACTGGGAGTAAGATCCATAACATTTTTCATGTCTCATGCCTCAAGAATACCATTGGACAACATGTGGTTACCATCATGGATATCCCACCTATTGATGATAAGGGCCACCTGGTCTTACAACCAGAAGGCATCTTAGATACTCGAGAGAGGAAACTAAGGAACATGGTGATTAAAGAATATCTGATTCAATGGAGGAATCTGTCGGATGAGGATGTCACTTGGGAAGGAGAAAATATTTTGCATAATCCATATTTGCAATTTCTTGAGGAAAAGCAACATTTGGGAGGGGAGGACTATAATATTCCTAATTATCTTTTAGCTATTTGGAATATTAAATTTTTCCTTTGTTCATAACTTAGATGAATAAGTGGGTAGAGAGACCATTAAATCTCTTTAGTAGGAATAAAACACTTTCTTGTGTGAAAGTGGACCAATGTAGCTAGTTGAAATAAAGAAACCATTGGTGTGAATGGGGTCAATGCATGTGGATGGGGTCAAGGTTGAGAAAATCAATAGCACTGTCATGGAGGGAGTGGAGAGAGTGGAGGACAACACAGTTATGGTGGAGGAGTGTATGCATGCGAGTAGCTTATTTAATGAGTGGGACCCAGGGTAAGGAAGCTCAAAAAGAATATAAGGAAGAGGATGGCAGCCATAGAAGGAATTCTGAATATTTTTTATGTCTTGTTCTTTTATGACTCTTTGCGCACTTTAGCTGTTTAGCGGAGTCTATTGTGTTGTTTAGCACAAGGGTGTTTCTGGGCGGAAATCCCACCCTCATCCTCGGGGGGCTTTGAATGCAAAATTAGGAGAGGTTAACTAAGCTTCATTTCCACCATCCAGCATTAGGCCAAGTAGCAAACATCATCCACAGCATAGTATCCTTCAGAAACTGCGTTATTTTGCAGGGCAGTTGTAGTGGAGGGTTGAAAAACCCAGTTTGTGAGCTAGTTTCCTAGTGAGGGGATCAATCCTTCATCCAGAAATCTAGAAGGGAGAAGTTGAAACCATTTTATTTTCATATAAGCCATATCCCTACAGTGATATAGTGGTAGAGTGTAATTCAACCCTAGGGCTGCATTTTTCATAGTGTGTATTTCCAGAAACCCTTTCTGGGTTGTCTTGGAATTGTGCTTGGGAGCTTAGATCTCTGATCCCGACAATTTTTGAGCATTATATTAGAGGATATTTGTATTTATATTTTCCAGCAGTAATTACACTCACTGGGACTGCGCTGTCATGGTCCTCTAACATTTTGAGTAGCAGCAACATTTCATGTTTAGGTGTATTTTATCATTGGAGGCTTGTCTTGCCTAACTTGAGTGTCCTTTCCTCAAGATATTATACTCATTTGCTGATTTTATACATAATGAAGTGGATCTATGATTTTCTCATGTTTTGATGTATTGATATTTACTGCAATTTCCATTTTTATGTTCAATATTCCTGTTTTTCCTGTTTTGGAATATTACATTTTATCCCACCACCACTACTTTTGTAGCAATATATATAATTCCATTTACATTATGAAACCTTGGAAGCTTTAATTTATCATATGAAATAGGTGATCACCTCATATAATATAATGAATCTCTTCATATAGTACGATGGGTCCTGCTTTGGTTGCACCCTGTAGATCTTAAGGAAAGTTGGGTCACAACTTAGAAATGTGACTTATGTAGAGGTCATGCAGTCACACGATAAGTAGGTCACACCTCCATGTTGCACTGATAACATTCTAAGACACGAATTTTCAAATTCTAAGTTGACCGAAAAAATTGCGACCAATGAAATATTTGAACACATTTCCTTTTTCCAAGATCTTCACAATGAGCAATACCTCAACACTCCTTACATATGTTCTGAGTGTCAACTTAAGCAACAAAATGAACTTATGTTTTAACAAAGTGGACTTCATCGCTGATTTCTGTGTAATCCTTTTGAAACCTTAGTGTTGTATCGATAGATGGTGTTGCTATAATTTTCACGTGTTTCCTCCCATTTGTTGTGTAGGCTATTTTGTACAACACATAAAATTTTATTTTCAAAGTGCTCATCGACTTCTACAAGGCTTGTGGTATAATAATTATTCCATTGAACCACTGGTGTGCGTGTAAATATTTTAAGTGCGTACAACTTTGATAACCTTATTTAACTCATGCCAATGTGTGGCACAACCTGTGTGGGGTACATGAACCCTGTCCACCTTCGTTGCGGTGCACCGACTACAAATTTTAAGGCCATCAACACGTCATTTCTATCCTTAGTGTAAAATCCAATGTACCTTTTGAAACAAAATCTTGGTGTTATTATGGATGGTTTACATGAATGGTGTGTGTAATATACCACCTTTGTGTCAAACCCTCCCACTCTGACACAAAATTATGGGGATTACCATAAAAACCCCAAGGAAACTCTTCTATACTAATGGGAACATAGAAATAAAAATATGACCATAAATTCAACCTTGGGTTACAAAATACTTGTCTTTGGGTGTTTGGTGAAGTAATCCATCATATGACATCACTAAGCACACTTTTGATGGTCTAAACCCACTCTATTCATGACTGCCATAGGTTCCTTCTAGGCCATCCACTCATATACTTGCATGACATGAATGTACTTTGAAAGGTGGCATTCCAATGCAACATTAGTGTATGTGAAGGCCTTGAAATGTAAGCTTCACAAAGTGTTCTCCTATGATATCCCATTAAGAGAACATGGGCTCTATTATAACATTGATTTGTGGTCTCCAATGCACTTTACAATGAGCCAAGATTAATATTGGTAGTCAAAAGACCTTTCATAATTTAGTTTGTATTTAGAGTCATGAAATGATACCATGACTTGGAAATGACGACATGAAGCTCAATTGGTTTTATTTCAAGGTATTGTTTAATGTAGGCATTGCGTTGAATGGTGTGTATCCATGCCCACTCCATTTAATTAGGAAAAATAAGCAATAAAATAGAACAAGTTAGTTTACATATGTGATACTTTTCATGTGAGGGTATAAAGGTAAATAAATAAGAAAACAATTCCCCATGATTAAGCGTTAAATAACCCAACTTAAGTTGTTTTTTATGAGTTTTATGGGTTGACTGAGATGTTCTTAAATTTAGAGACCAACAAAAAATATAGGCATTTGGATGAGCTTATTAATTATTGGTGACTTAGATATTATGTGATATTCAAGATGATGATGCAATTGTGATGCCAGTTCCTTGAAGCATTGGTGAAATTATATTCTATGGGTCATGGAATAAATCACAACATGACTCAGGTGCACAACAGGACACTCTATAGCTTGAAAGGCACAATGGGCATAGTGGAAGTTTCCTAATATAGTTGATAGAGAGAGAACTAAAAATAATCCTTCAACCATTAGCACAATGTTCTTCCATGACATTCATGTGTATTATGAGAAATAAATATGGAAGGTGTATGCATCATTATAAAAAAATCCCCTTAAGAAAAATTTGAGAATGGAGTTGATTGAAATGTTCAAATGTTTTCTTGAAAGGTCTATATGTTAAGAGCGATGCAAAGCTTAAAAAACTTAGTTTGTTTTTCGTGAAAAGGCTTCCTCTCGAAAATTGCACATTTATGCACATGAATATTTGTATAAATGATGGTGCGACCAATGAGACTGAAAAGAAAGATTAAAATTTGACCAGGTGTAAGGAAAAAAATGTAGATATAGAGATGAGGATCAAGGCAACATGAATTAGTTCTTCAATTATGATCATGATAGCCTAGAGGTTTTACGATGTTTAAGCGTTACAATGATTATTCAAACCCTATCGTGCTCACACATATGAAGGCCCAGCTATGACATGATCATAAAAAAACTTACCAATCTTTTGAAAAGCATCCCAGGGAACATAAGACTTGAAAATAGATGATATGATCTCAATTAAAAGGGAGGATGATCAAAACCTCAAATGGTGATCATGATAACGTGCATAGGATATCAAAAACAAGCATAACATGAGTGTAAGAAAAAATAAGGTCAGATGACAATGAGGTTGCTGAGGGAGATCAATTTGAAACCTTATTATAACCCTTAGGGTTTGAAGGTGTCACAAGGGGGCAAAAATTTGGATATGCCCTAAAATTTTGGGTAGTGTTGTAGTAGCTCTAAAAAGGCCAAATATGATGTTGCTGGAATCTTAAAGTATGCATACACACATCATAAAAATCATCAAACTTTTTTATATAAGTGAATACATGTTACTTTTTCTAATATTTAACCATAAATTCACTCAAAATACTAAAATAAATGCTTTGGAAAATAAGAAGTATAAACTCATAGACGATCATGAGAATGTTCTTAGTGTAAGATGATGGAGTTGGGGAATATGGTAAATACTAAAGGAAAGTGAAAGAAAAAAGAGTGAAAAAAGATGACATTTTGGAGACCCAACAAAGACACATGATGCTATAAGAATATCTCTGTATAAAGTGAGTTCTTCTTGCCTTGGTTCTGGGTAGAAGCTTCTGGATGAATATCTTTCCTTCTTTGTCCTAATTTGATGTATTTGGTGAACCAAGATGATGCTCTTGAAGCTCTTCTACTATGCATGGACCATTTTTTTTTTTTGTTATCACATAGTGTTACGTGAGAACATCTCTTGCATATTAAAGTATAAAGCACCTTGCACATTTCAACGAACCAGGTCCCATATTTTTTATTCGACATCAACTAAAGACTTTTTTTTTGTTTAATTTTACTAATGACTTATGAGCATAAATAAGTTTCCATTACTTTTATTTATTTATTTTTAAACTAAATTAAGTAATTTTTTTGTTTTCTTTCCATTTCCATAAATTGCTCATAATAAAAAATAAATATTTATTATTATTATTTATATGTGGTTCACGAACCCTAGATATCGGTGATCGCTACATCCATGGAATATTTGTACCAGGTAGATCCACCCGAAGGGATCACCTCCTACTGACTCAAACATGGAGCTTGAACTCGAGAGTGTCGAGAGAATTAAACCAATGACCTATCAATAATAAATTTTATTTAACAATGGGGACTCAACCAATTGAGATAACCTTAAGGGCATTTTTATTATTGTTGTTATTATGCAATAACTTCAATTTAAAATTAATTTAAACTAAAATATTAAAAATACCAGCATAGATCCATCTAACTCTATATCTACTAAGCTCCTAGAGGGATCAATATGAAAACCTATTTATTAGTGCAAAAATTGAGGAAAGGTTTTCACCTTGAGAAATTTGAATCCTCTAAGCTCTTGGTAGATCCAGAGTTAGATGGCTCTATGCTAGTTTTTAGAAACACTCACTCGCTGTTTATACACACACACACATTGAATATTTTTGTTATTAATATTTTTTTTCATGTATGTGTATATTTAATTATTTTTAATATTAATATATTTTTAAATGTTATATATCAAATTCAGAGGAAACATTGACATGATTACAAATCTCCCTTATACCTTAAATTTGAAATAATTTATTAGTGGAATAATGAATCTCTCTCTTTCTCTCTATATATGTTTGATGCTAAAATATTTTACTCAACATGCATGTTGAGATATTTGATGTATAACCCATATTAAACTTTTGTTTATTATTATTATTTTTTAAAATTTTATATATCAACTCCATTTTAAAAATGAAATAAATTACATGTCTCCCTATTAATGGGAAGTGAAAATATGTAATGACCCTTGTTAAAAATCCATGTAAAAAATATAAGACCAAGGTCATGTGACACATATTACAAGCTGAATGTTGGGAAAAAACATCCTAGTGGTTGTTCATTCGGTTTATTATGGCTAAGAAAATTGGAAAAGGAAATAAAAAAGGTTTGGAAAGGCAAAGTGGCATTAATTGGCATTTATTATGAAAATAATGGAAATTAGGAGAAAAGGAAGGTGAAAGGTCATAGGTTGCATGTGAGGAGAAATTGAAGGAAAATAATGGAAAATGAAGAAAATAGAGGCCTCATTGATAAAAAGGCTTCTGAGGATCAGTTGGTAAGATTTTGGTCAGTTAACTTTTTGTCAGTTCATTTTTTGGAGCTCTCATTTTCTCCCTCTCATACTCTTGGACACTTAGAGTTTTCTTGGAGAAATCTTGGAGGAGTGTGGCATACTTGGGATTTGGAACAAGAAGGAAAAGGAAGAGAAGGAAAGCGCAAGGGGACATTGAGATCAAAAACTACAACATGTTTTGTTTGCAGGTATCAAATCACATGTATGATTTCCTTACTAGTTTTGGCATGCATAACTTATGGATGTGGTTTCCTCATTATGATCTATCATTTGCATGGAGGATTTACTATATTGACAATGGTTTTTCCTAGCCTTTCCATTTCCTCAATAGTCGTGGCGTCGTGGGAGTCTTTACCTTTTATTTTTTGGTTGGTTCTCATGTTCCTTTGATTATGGGTTGAGTTATTACTTACTGGAGCCTTGGTTGGAGAAATGCTACGGAGTCCTATGAGAACTTGGGTTGAGTTACTAGTCCTGGAGCCTTGGTTGGAAAAAACACTTTAGAGCCTTGAACAACATGTGTAGAGACCAATTTGGTGATGGTTAGTGATGTCCAGCCGTGAGGTCGAATCACTGGTTGAGGGTTGAGGTGGTTTTGCCTCTGGAAGCCCTGGTTAGGTTTTGATTGATTTGTTTTATGAGATCCCACATTCATGCTTGGAATATGGCACAGGGGTGATTGGCTGAAAGAAATATTTAGTTCATCCCGGTTTATGGTTGGGTGGTTCATGGAAGTCCCATACCTAGTCGGCCTATGAAATAACAATAAAAGCTCTTTCTCCTTGGTATTCTATGGGTAAATATACTTTTTTATATGTGGTCTGTATGGATGTTATATCAATGATATTTCTGTTGGTTATGAGTGAGTTTTATGACAATGATGATGTATCGATCTCATCATGTTTTGATTAATCAATGATGTACAATGAATACATGTTCTAATATATGGTAATGTAGTTGTTGTGATGATGCATCAATGCTTCTTATCAATCCTCAGATAAGTGTGAGACCCCTATGCTTAGATATGTTGTTTTAACATGTATAATGCATATTTGTGACATGTTTGAAGAAATGTTTGTCATGGATAGTAGGGGTCCAGTCAAGTCCTTGTTCAAGTATTTGATTTTGTATCATTGTTTCAAAATTAATTTTAATTTATGGAAGCTTCATGGAGTTATGGGAAGTGGTTTGAGTCTTGACCTTGAAAAAGTGGCACAAAATCTAGAGTCATTGGCTCATAAATACTTGGAAGAGTCCTTAGTCGCAGGAATGCCTTATGGTGGGAGTTACTGGAGGGTCCCAGTCACATGCATTCCCATGTCATGGGAGTGAAAGAGGATTTAATGCAGTAAATTGACAGGTTGTCTCAGGGGCTAGTCATCTAGAAGGGTTGGATAGCTCCTATGGGCTATGTTGCACATGTAGAAGGTTAATTTGGATGTGTTCCGTTGGTTCCACTTCCTTAACTGATACATAGGGAGTTGAATAGTATCATAGTAACTCTTCTTCACATGTTTACCCCAGTTGGATGATTACTTGGGTAGATGTGGGAGGAGTGTGTTACAGAGTGGTATCAGAGCATAATTCACCCCTTGGACTGGATCGACAGTGTGTTGGTCGTGCATTCACTTTGATTTCATATGTGTTCCTTATGCTTGTGGTCTATGTGCTTGTTTCATATGCATGGAGTTGGTCATAGTTGCAATGGTGTCACCATGTGAGAGTTGATGATGTTGTTGATTGAATATGGTCATCATGAGTGTATGTCGGTTATGCATTTGTTATACATGTCAATGTCTATAGGTTGTTGTGCATACATTGTTACGGTTATGGTTATGCATGCATAATAGGTTAGATATGCATTGTGGGTTCATTGTATGTAGTTATGTCATCATGATGTTTTTGATAAGATATGATGTTGATATGTTGGCTAAGATAGAGCAAGAGATGAAGACTATTAGAGCGAGGTTGCAATACTGGACTTTGGGGTAAGATCATATCGTCATACAGGTGTTGTATGTTTGACATGCATATATGTTAGTTAATGGATTTTTATATGCATTAGGGCTATATACATGTTTGCCATTTTATTTTTTTTGTGGTTACATGCATGGTAGATACTAGTGAATCAATGTGATCATATGCACATGTGTCAAATATTCATGAATGATAGTAACTTGTTGTTATATACATTTTTGTTGTTGTTTTATGTTTTAACTTGATTATTATGTTATATGTTGTTGATAAGTATGTTATATGTTAAATTGTTGATTGCTATATGATAGTTAACTTGATGATTATGTTATATTTGTTGATGAGTATGTTATATCTTAACTTGTTGATGTTATATGTTAGTTAACTTGATGATTAGGGTTATTGAATTAATATATTGATTGTAATGTATCGTGTTGATCTGGATTGGTATGTGTAGATGGTTATGGTTGTGACGTTCAGGTATGCGATGATGTAATTTTGATGTTGTGCCATATTAATCTGGATTGACTTGTGCACATGTGATAGCCTCCCCTAAGAAATGTATAAGTTTGATTATGTCAACTATTTGGTGTTTGAGTGTTTGATTATTTCATCTATTTGGTGTTTGAGTGTTTGGTGTCTATTATGTCATCTATCTCTTGCTTGAATTTTTGATTTATTTCATCATATGAGTATGTGTTTATAAGATTTCCTGAATGAATGACCTTGTTTCAAGATGGTTGTACTAACACATATGTGTTGAGAACAGTTTATATTCACTTGAGTGCAAGCAAGTGATGGTTGTAGTAGTATGATTAATGATTGTTAGTTGATTATGACATGGTTTTTAGTCTTGGAAAAGTTTGATTTCAATTAATAGATATGATTTATTGATCTTTAGAACATGTGACTAACATGTGTGACCAATTGTAGGGAAAAATGCTTGGCATTAGTGTGACAAGGTAAAAGTTTATTTTTTATATAACTAATAGTTGGGTGATGTGACAGTGCATAGTAATACTCAATTGCAGCAAGGAAAAGGTAAAAGAAAGGAATTGGGTGAAGCATCCTTTGGCTATGTTTGGAAACTTAAATTTCAAACAAATGAGTGCTTTGCATACAAGAAGTATGATTAACCTTGATTTTTTTTGAAATTATGTGAATATGTGTTATATTCCTGAACATGTATTTGAAAGGTATAATAACTAGTTTCCAGTTATGGCTGGATTCTTCAAGGGAATTGGAGTCCCTGGAGATATTGCATGGACATGTTCAGTTACAAGACAATGTGCTTGGAATGTCATGTTAGGTAAACTTGACTCGGGATAGAGTTAATGTTGACTAGGGTATATAGTAGTGGTTTTGGGGCACATGGTATTGTGCACCCATGGTTTTCAGCCCATGGTATTGCATGTAATGGAGCCTATAAAAGGGTAGGAATACTTCATTGTAATGTAGGCCTGGAGGTGAGCGGTGAAGGCTCACTTGGCCGGATTGACCAGGGTTTTGGCCATTTCTTAATGAAATTTCAATGGTTGGGTTTTGCCCTAGATTTGGGGGTTTTCCCGAATAAACATCTTTGTTTATGTTTATGATTTGTTGCTGGCTCTTTATGTTTATTCCTCTTGATAATTAGTTATTATTTCTCTTGTAAATTCTAACAAATGGTATCAGAGCTGAAGGTCTATTTGGCTGATAAACTCGCAGGAAAGAAGGGTTCCTGGTTCGAGTGGGAGCAATGGCGAAAGATGGTAAATTTAGGGTCGAGAAATTTAATGGCCAAAACTTCCCGCTGTGGAAGATGCGGATGGAATATTATCTATATCAGAAAGATCTGTACCTACCATTGAGCGGAAAAACAAAGAAGCCAACGAATATGAACAGAACAATCATGGAGCGTGCAAGGTGCATGATATTGCATGTAGGATTGCCTTTACAATTTTGGGTAGATGCTGTAGATATTGCTGTTTATCTAATAAACATAAGGCCTTCAAACTCTTTGGATGGTGGTATTCCAGAGGAAGCATGGACAGGTAAAAAGGTAAACTACTCTTTTTAAAGCCTTTGGTTGTGAGGCTTTTGTCCATATTAATAAAGAAAATAGAACAAAGCTCTAGGAAAAATCAAAGAAATGTACCTTTATTGGATATAGTGTTAATGAATTTGGTTATCGCTTATATGATTATGAAAATCAAAAAATCATTAGGAGTAGAGATGTAATATTCAATGAAAAGGTATTGTATAAGAATCAGTTGCAGGAAAAGAAACAGGAAAAAGAAAACAAAGAATACAAAGTTCTTGATGAGATCACAGAAAAGGTAAAGGTGCCTGAAAATAATAATAATCAAGAGCCACAACAACAATAATCACCACAACAGCAACAGACACCTCAAACACCTGAAAGTGGTGCTAGAAGGTCTACCAGGATAAGTAGACCCCCTAAATGATACTCTCCATCATTATATTATTTATTGTTGACTGATTCTGTTGAACCTGAATGTTATGAAGAAGCAATGCAGGTTGAAATCAGGAAGAAGTGGGAGCTAGCCGTGGAAGAAGAGATGGAATCTTTAATGCATAACCAGACTTGGGACTTAGTCAGGTTGCCTGCAGGTAAAAATACATTTCAGAATAAATGGGTTTATAGGCTGAAGGAAGAAGATGGAGGAAAACAGAGGTATAAAGCTAGACTTGTGGTGAAGGGGTTTGCACAAAAGAAAGGTATTGATTTTGATGAAATATTTTCTCCTGTTGTTAAGATGACTTCAATCAAAACTATTTTAAGTCTTGTAGCAGCGGAAGATTTACATCTTGAACAGTTAGATGTAAAGACAACATTTCTCCATGGAGATTTGGAGGAAGAGATATACATGCAGCAACCAGAAGGATATGAGGTCAAAGGGAAAGAAAAATTGGTGTGCAAGTTAAAGAAGAGCTTGTATGGCTTAAAACAAGCTCCAAGGTAGTGGTATCTAAAATTTGACAAGTTTATGTCTGAACAAGGTTATACTAGATGTCACTCTGATCATTGTGTTTATTTGAAAAGGCAAAATGATGGCAGCTATATTATATTGTTATTGTATGTAGATGACATGCTTGTTGCAGGGTCTAACATGCAGGAAATAAATGTGCTCAAAAGAAAATTGGAAAATTCATTTGTAATGAAGGATTTGGGAGCCGCAAAACAAATCCTTGGTATGAGAATAACTAGAGACAAGAAAAATCACAAATTAACACTGTCTCAGAATGAGAACATACACAAGGTGTTGAAAAGATTTAATATGCAGAATGCAAAACCAGTTAGTACACCTTTTGCTACCCATTTCAAATTTAGTAAGGAGATGTGCCCCAAGACCCAAGAAGAAATGGACTATATGTATAAATTTCCATATGCGTCAGCAGTTGGAATCTTAATGTATGCAATGGTCTACACAAGGCCTAATATTGCACATGCAGTGGGAGTTGTAAGCAGATACATGAACAATCCATGAAAATAACATTGGATGGAAGTGAAATGGATTCTTAGATATTTGAGAGGTAACACAAATCAAGCATTATGCTCTGGTGGTTCAAACATTGATCTAGAGGGATATGTTGATGTAGATATGGCAGGTGACAGAGATAATAGGAGGAGCACTACAGGATATGTATTTAATATAGGTGGAACAAATTTCAGTTGGGTTTCAAAAATCCAAAGTGTTGTTTCACTTTCAACAACAGAAGCAGAGTATGTTGCTGCTACAGAGGCTAGTAAAGAAATGATTTGGTTACAAAGGTTTATGGATGAATTGGGTAAGAAGCATGATATGGAAATGTTATACAGTGATAAAAAAAGTGCCATTCATCTTGCAAAGAACTCAAAATTTCATTCGAGGACTACACACATATAGCTCAAGTACCACTTCATATGGTCAGTATTGGAAGATGGAAAGTTGAAGTTGGAAAAGATACACACTAGCCAGAATCCTGCAGAGATGCTAACAAAAGTTGTAACCAGGGAGAAAATGAGAATATGATCAGTTTAAATTGGTCTTCAAGGATGACGATGAAGATGAGAAACAACCAGGTCCAAAGAGGAGTCATTTTCCAACAAATGAAGCAGTGGTGGAGTTGCTACAATCAGTCTCCAAGTAAGAGATTGTTGGGTGTGGAGCCTGATTATCTTGTCTATTTTGTATCACAACGTTGAACCCCTGTAGATTAATGGGGCAGCAATGCTGCCCGTAATTAAACACTGCCTGGGGGCAGTGGCTGTGAATTTATGGAGCCCCCCCTGGCGGGGGGTTTCGGGGGCAGCACCCCCGAAGCTAAAAACAGATGTAAAATTGCCTTGTAAAAGTATAGTAATTTCTAGTCAATTTGGGTCGTTCATTAGGCGGATGATCTGATGGCAGAAGTTATGTTTAGTTTAGGTTTTTTTTCCCTAGAAGGTAACCCCTTTCTTGTATGAGGGTATTGTATTACGAATGTGTATTGTATGTGTATTCTTAGAGAGATAAACAAAGAGGGGGACTGTGAGAGAGAAAATAGGATATTATAGCAGATATGCTGTAGGTTGTGTCTCTTCATTTTGTTGTATAATAGAAAGGAATGACTGGCTGTTCTGGGTGGACGTAGCCCAAACTAGGTGAACCACATATATCTGTGTCTCTCTGGTTTTATGTGTTTTGTGTGCTTGTGTTTTCAGCATATTTTATGTGTTTCATTTCTCTGTAATATAAATATCAACCTTAGATTAAGGCCAAACAATATTTTATGAGTGGAATGGTAGCACACTCAGATGACCAAGAGGTGGCGCATGTGTGGGTATGCCACAAAGCTCAGATCGGTGTAGTCCAAGATCTATATGCAAGTAAAGCAAAGATCTATTGGGTAGAGGAAACCTATGGTAAGGCCCGGAGGATATTTCTTTGAGTAGATGATTCAGAAAAGAAAAGGAAACACTCGAGCCATGCCCAGGAGGGAAGACGTGCCTAATTACATGATTATCCTTGGGAGCCACCAAAACAGTCATCTGAAGATCAAGGCAGACGCAACAAAAGCGTGGTGGACATGGCAGGGCTCGGGCTCTGCTCCTCATCGAAATTCTAGAGCTTTGGATCAACCTATGTGAATTTGTGCATATAGATGTTGGAGCCGATAATGCGAGATGGGTTCAATGTGAATCTGTGACAAAAGAAAAATAATAATGCTCGATCAGGAGAAGCACATATGGAAGAGTCCAAGTTTTTCAGACACTGAGGTTCAAAGCGATCGTAGCAACAATGCTCAAGGTTTACCATAGTTCCAGTGAGAATATGATGGTAGAGACAATTTCTGATTGGTGATGGCACCTTTGTAGAAGCATTCATGAGCGAGCCATGCTTGTATTTGTGTGGCAAGGTTTCAGTAAAAGACCATCCTGGATGCTCGCATACACAATGCTGAATCCCTGTTTGAAAGCATCAGCATCGCGGAGTGTTGAACCCTTAGTTAAATTGAGAGGGGGGGGTGAATCAGTTTAACACATACATGGAATTTTAATACTTTTCTTTTAAATCTTATTTACACCTTCATTTCATGGTCAACTTAATATGTGAGCAATCTTAATCTGTGAGCAACAAGTATTACTATCAAACATATTTTTTAATGTAATAGCAGATTGAATATGAGAGCAGCAAGTATTAAGCAGATGAGATAAACCACATCAACACATAAACATCATGCACAGAGACACCAGATATAAGTGGAAACCCATAAAGGGAGAAAACCACATCTGTTTATTGTTGTGATGCAAAGGCAAGCTCCAACTCCCTCTCACCACTGTTTTCTGCAGGCACCAACCTACAGGAGGCTCTATCCTCAATTCTGCAAGCTACAAATTGCAAGGAAGCTCCAACTCCCATCAATTTTCTGCAGGCACCAACCTACAGGAGGCTCCAACCTCAGTCAGCTACAACTGACATTTTATCAAGCTACAACTTGATGTGGAAGCACCAACTCTCATCTATTTTCTGTAGGCACCAACCTACAGGAGGCTCCTACCTCAGTCAGCTACAACTGACATCTATCAAGCTACAACTTGATAGGGAAGCTCCAACTTCCTTATTCTTTCAAAAGAAAAAACACTTGCTGATTTACCTTGGATATCGCCCATGACCTTCTTCTCTCATTGCTCATCAACCTATATCGTAATTCTAATTTCATCTCTCGCTCGACTTCTTAACAACCTCACCTCCTTATTCACATTCTTCTCATGTACTCTGCTTATTTTCTTCCAACTATATTCAATTCTCACGTACACTCTCTCCTCTTCCTCATTCTATTTTCATCAATTCTCCTCATGGATATTACCCCTTTTATACAAGATAGTTCCCCATGAATGTTTGTATTCTACTGAATTCAATGGACAAGCCATGTTCTTTCTTCATTTTCTCATCTCTTTTCAAATTTTACCTTTAAAATGCACCGCTGCTACTTATTTTAATATTACAATGGGATATTTTCTCTCTTCCGGAGACTTGCCAATGCATCACAAACAATAAAAACAATTAAAACATTTACATTCGAATTACAATGTGAACTCCAGCTCACTCATTTTGTCTCTTGGCTTGCTGCGCATTTGTCTTTTCTCTAACTGTCTCTTTGTCCCTTTCTCTTCTCTGTATGCCTTTCTGTTTATGGCTGCTGCGTAACTCCCGAATTTATGAACTGCATTTTTATTTTATTTTTATACCAGCGCTTTATATATAAATGAATCTGCTGACTGTAATTCAACCCTTTACACGCAGCAAGTGTCTTGTTGATGTGGCGAGTTCCGCAGGCTGGAACATACATATATTACAATTGTATTACATTAATAATCGCCCTCCCGTTAAGCTGAGGCCCGTGGGTCTACAGACCACGCGGCATGTTTTAATACAACCACAACCATGTTTTATATATCTAACATCAATTATTTTATATAAACAATCGCCCTCCACCTTAAGCCGAGGCCCGTGGGTCCACAGACCACGCGGCACTTTTCAATACAATCGCAACAACTTTATATATATATATATAACAGCGCCTTCACAAATTTCCGTTTGCGATTAGAACTGGAACTCAAACACTTGTTAATCATAGTTAATAAGCCCATCGGGTCCGGGCTTCAATCAAATGCAATCGGGGCGCATAATAGAAAAGTTCCGATTGTGATCAGAACACGGATGCGATTTTCATATATCAACTCCCGCTTTATATTCGATTTGTCCGCTACTTCAATCTAAATATTTTTACAAAGTCGCGAATAATCGTAGAGTTCCGATTGCGATTGATTTTCGGATGCGATTAGCAATAAACTATGGCATATAGCTCAATCGAGTCTGGCCTTTAATCGGAGCACATAACAAAACTCCACCGATTGAACCTTTTCTCCGATTGCGATTGGGGAGGGCTCCCACCTTATAAGCCATTTCGTTTTCATAGAACCTTTGGTTAAAGTGCTCCGCTTGTATATAACTGATATATATGCTTATATATATTTTGCCGCTGGAGTGAAGCGATTCCCGGAATAATGTTTGTATTTGTTATATGTGCTCCGCCGGTTGGAGAGTGCGATTCCTTGAATATAGTTCTGTATTATATGTGTAACGCCCGGCTGGAGTCTGCGATTCCCGGAATAAGATTTGTGTTGTATAACGTCGGTTGGAGTGTGCGATTCCCGGAATATGGTTCTGTATTATACATTGTATTGCCGCCGGGAGTTAAGCGATTCCTAATAAGTTTGTGTTTGTTATATGTGCTCCGCCGGTTGAGTGCGATTCCCGAATGTGTCTCCGTATTATATGTAACGCTCCTACCGGGAGTCCGCGATTCTTAATAAGATTCTGTTGTATAATAGTCATTATGTGCGATTCCCGGAATATGGTTCTGTATTATACGCATTGTATTGCCACCGGAGTTAAGTGATTCCCGGAATAAGTTTGTGTTATATTATATGTATAATGCCGGTTGGAGTGTGCGATTCCCGGAATTATGCATATGAATGTATCTGCCGGCTTGGGCGATTCTCGGAATTTTATAACGGCTCTGCCTCTGCCTCTGCTGCTCCTGTCGCTCTACCTCTGCCTCTGCTTCTTTTTGCTGCCCTGCCTCTGTTCTTCGTTGTGCCTTTGCCTGTTTCTGCTTCAACACTGCCTCCTTTGCTGCCTTTGTTACTTCTTTGTCTCTTCCTTTCTGCTATATCTGTTGTCTTAGTTTCTTTGTGCTCCTTTCTCTATTGCGTATATAGAATCCACTCCACCCGTTATACTTGTAGCACATCCTATGAGGCTCCGATCTTCTACGCCTTCAATTCAACAGTTCTTTTCCTCAACTTCGAACTCCGCTACGTTACCAGAGTTCTGTTCCTCATCTTGATTTAATTCTGTAGAATGAATTGATGTATTCTCCCAACAGTGCTTCACAGTCTTCCCACTAGAATAATTGTTCCTCATCACTCTGTCTCATTCCTCAGCTACTTGTCTTATGCTCTCTTTGTTTCATCTGCTCCTTGACTGATGCTACTCCTTAATTCTCCTTTTGCTGCCTCAGGTGTTCTTCCTCATCACTCTGTCTCATTCCTCAACTACTTATATTATGCTCTCTTTGTTTCATCTGCTCCTTGACTGATGCTACTCCTTAATTCTCCTTTTGCTGCCTCAGGTGTTCTTCCTTTGCCATATCCTTTGCCATCAATGACAACATTTCCAACAGTCTCCCCCTTTGGCATTGATGGAAACACATCCACCAATAATCCAATTCTTCCTCCAATTCTTCCTCTGTCTAGCTTCTTTTAGAAGACCCTTTCTTCTATTACCTGCTTTTCCTCCCCCTTTGAGATCAATGGCAAAGGGTTGCACATTTCTTAGTGTAGATTCTATCTTTTCATTTTCTCTCTCTGAGATGTGTTTAGGCATTCTTCTTCTAACTTTGTACCATGCTGCTCTATACTGGTGTACAATATTTGTTGAGAGAACACTTTTGAGAATATTTTAACTTGTGTATACACATTAAGTCGATATCATTCCAAAGTAATGACAACTATAATTAGACTTGTATAATAAGAGATGCATCATTGGATCAAGACTTAAAGATTGTGAATGCTCCGAGTGACATATCAGGCTTGCTTCAACTATACTTTGGTTTATATCTGATGTAGTGTGCCAATATATTTCTGTTGAGGAATATTGTAGATGGAATATGTCTTCTTCTACAATACTCATCTGCAGTCTAGCATTTGTTCAATTATGATGAATCCAATATATCCTTTATTCCTGCGGTACACCTTTCCTGCCTGTTGGTGATGATATGAGCTAGGATGTTGACATTATCCTTAATAGCTGAAGGTTCTTGTTACATATGTGATCAATGAATTAACCATAATTTGATCTAAGAGATCAAATGCCTTTACTGCTTGCATAATGAACTTTCAAAACAAAACCTTGAGGTAGGATGCATTCAATGTATTGGTCGATCTCACTTATCAACCATGCACTTTTCTTTATGACAGAAGGGGGTATGTATGTCAATGATCAATCTCTCTTTAAAGGTGGATTACCAGTAAATCCTTTGTGCTGAAGTAGGATTTAGATGATTTTAAAACTTTTGGGCTTCAGATGGTAATCACTGCCAGTCCTTTATTCTTCAGATACTTTGATTCAAGTGTAAACACAATACCGATCCTTTAGCTCTGCTACTGACCTTCTCAAACTGAATGCAGAATCCAGATAACGTTGGGAATACTACCTTGATGTACGTTTGCCATAATACTTTTGATCTTGAGGACCTGTTTTATCCTTACCTAGCTGGATGATCTCCCCCTGGAATGATATTCTATTGATAGATATGCTACCTGTACCTAGTACCAATTGATATTACCTTGATAAACCATGCAGAGATTTCATTTTAGCTTGCACATGAACCCATATTTTCCACTATTGATCTTTCCACTGTTCACACCAACAATCATCAATATACTGAATCTGATCTTGGCATCATTAACCTGCTACTTATTCTGTCATCCTGATTTGAAAGAATGTCACTGCATTTTATTTTCTATGACAGTTCCAGAATCACTACTTCTTTATACACTGCTTTATATGCCAATTCAACTGTTATCATGGCTTCTTGATGCCTTTTTAATAATCGCAACCAGACCTCATAACAAACCTTTGAAGATTTGAATATACCGCTCGCTTTATAGTTCGCCACCCGACCTTGTATTAATACTTCATGCTTTGAAAAACAAACTTTATAATAAGACTTTCGGACTGGCCCACCTATGCACCGTACCTCCTCTATCTTCCGCGCACTTTTATTAAACTTCGCGTATCTTCATCGAATAGTCACCGCCGGATGTCCCCTTTTCAAATCAACAGTCCTGAGAAATTCCGCTCGGTGTCCCGGTACTGACGTTAACTTGGAGGGTGATTGTTTATATAAAATAATTGCTGTTAGATATATAAAACATGGTTGCGGTTGTATTAAAACATGCTGCGTGGTCTGTAGACCCACGGGCCTCAGCTTAACGGGAGGGCGATTATTAATGTAATACAATTGTAATATATGTATGTTCCGGCCTGCGGAACTCGCCACATCAACAAGACACTTGCTGCGTGTAAAGGATTGAATTACAGTTAGCAGATTCATTTATATATAAAGCGCTGGTATAAAAATAAAATAAAAATGCAGTTCATAAATTCAGGAGTTACGCAGCAGCCATAAACAGAAAGGCATACAGAGAAGAGAAAGGGACAAAGAGACAGTTAGAGAAAAGACAAATGCGCAGCAAGCCAAGAGACAAAATGAATGAGCTGGAGTTCACATTGTAATTCGAATGTAAATGTTTTAATTGTTTTTATCGTTTGTGATGCATTGGCAAGTCTCCGGAAGAGAGCAAATATCCCACTGTAATATTAAAATAAGCACCTACAGTTACATTTTTCTGAGTAAGCTGAAAAGAGATGAGAAGGCAGAAGGCAAAGAGACATGACTGTCCATTTCGAATTCCCAGAAGAATACAAATAGTCATGAAGCTATCTTGTATAAAAAGGGGGTAATATCCAAGAGGAGAGATTGATGAAAATAGAATGAGAAGAGGAGAGAGTGTGCAGCAGAATTGAAGATAGTTGAAGAAAATAAGCAAGCTGCAAGAAGAATGTGAATAAGGAAGAGTTGAGCAAAGAAGAAGAAGGGGCTGAGCAGAGATGATGCAGGTCTGATATAAGAGTTGATGAACAGCAGAGAAGAAGGTACAAAACAGAGCTGATATCCAAGGTAAATCAGCCAGTGTTTTTCTTTTGAAAGAGTAAGGAAGTTGGAGCTTCCCTATCAAGTTGTAGCTTGATAGATGTCAGTTGTAGTTGACTGAGGTAGGAGCCTCCTGTAGGTTGGTGCCTGCAGAAAATAGATGGGAGTTGGTGCTTCCACATCAAGTTGTAGCTTGATAAAATGTTAGTTGTAGCTGACTGAGGTTGGAGCCTCCTGTAGGTTGGTGCCTGCAGAAAATTGATGGGAGTTGTAGCTTCCTTGCAAGTTGTAGCTTGCAGAATTGAGGATAGAGCCTCCTGTAGGTTGGTGCCTGCAGAAAACAGTGGTGAGAGGGAGTTGGAGCTTGCCTTTGCATCACAACAATAATAAGATGTGTTTTTCTCCCTTTATGGGTTTCCACTTATATCTGGTGTCTCTGTGCATGATGTTTATGTGTTGATGTGGTTTATCTCATCTGCTTAATACTTGCTGCTCTCATATTCAATCTGCTATTACATTAACAAATATGTTTGATAGTAATACTTGTTTCTCACAGATTAAGATTGCTCACATATTAAGTTGACCATGAAATGAAGGTGTAAATAAGATTTAAAAGAAAAGTATTAAAAGTCCATGTATGTGTTAAACTGATTCACCCCCCCCTCTCAGTTTAACTAAGGGTTCAACAATTGGTATCGGAGCAAGTTCCTTTGGTGTAAGCTTAATAGCTTGAAGGAGATCTGGTTGAGTCATGGACTATCAAAATGTACCTGTGCTAAATACAACTAACTTTCCTGAATGGAGAGATAAGGTTAAGACAGGATTTATGGCTGATGATCCAGAGGTATGGAAGCTTGTTTGTGATGGTTACTGCACAGACTCACCCACAGTGAAAGAAAAATAGAGGAATGCTAAGGCAAAATGTGTGATATATGACAATCTTCATAACAAGGACCTTGAGTTGATAATGGATTTAACCTCTGCAAAAGAAATCTGTGATAGACTGCACTTCATACATGGAGTAGACACTAAGGACTGCACTGACAAGAAGGATAAGAGAATTAAGAAAAAGAGAAATTCATGTCAAAAAGAAGATTCTCAACAAATGAAGTACCTGCTAGTGTGAATGGTAGTAAGAACCATGAAGAAATTGCAGCTGAAGAAAGGGCCAAACTTGACACTGCTTTGACTGAAATAGAAAGATTGAAGAATGAAAACAAAGACCTTAAGACAGTGATGCAAATATGTGATGAGAGAGAATTTGAAGATAAGAAAGAAATTGTTGGCCTGAAGACACACCTTGAAGAAGCAAGGAAGATAGAAGACACTCTTCTGCAACAAATGAGAAAGAAAAGTCAGGAATGTGAAAGATTGGAAGAAGAAGTGATGAGCCTAAGAAAGAACTTAGAAAAAGCCCAAAGAGAACTACTAATGAATACACCTCTAATGAAAAGCTCTAGACAGTTGGACCAAATTCTCAATGCTCAAAGACCACCTCACATAAAGGCTGGGATAGGATATGAAGGGGAAACCAGCAAGTCCAAGGTTGAAGATAACAAGAAAATCATTTTTGTAAAAGCTGTAAAGAACTGTGAAACAACTCAGCAAATTCCTACAGAAGAAGAAACCAGCAGGAAAATGAGTTGTAAAGAAACAAACATAATCAAGCAGCAACATGAAAGAGCAGAGAATGAGAGGATGAAACAATCAGCTACTAAAGGCTCATATGCTCCTAGGGATGAATTGAACAAATTCGGAAGATGTCAAAGGAGGTTCCTCCCTCCTATGAAAATTAGCACATGTTTATCTTGTCATAAACTAGGACATAATGCAGCATATTGTAAGACAAAGCCAATCCAGTCCAACCAGCAAAGGATGCAGCAAAAGAGAAGAACCCCTCAAGCAAGCAAAGGGAAAAGACAATCTTCCACCAGGTACACAAATCATTTCTATGGCTACTGTTATGCATGCAATGAATTTGGACATAAATATGTTGGTTGTAAATTATGTTCAAAAAGGGGAATGAAATATTATACATCAGCTCAAATGCACCTTGGTCAAATAAGATGTTCTGTATGCCTCAAGCGTGGTCACAAAGCTAAAGACTATAATCTGCCATATACATTAAAGAACTCTAGATAGATGATGGGATCAAAGCAAATAAAACAAAATTATGAATTTAAAAGAAGTGCAGACATTATGAAGAACCTCAATAAAGTTTGGAAGGAAAAGAGAAAGGGGGAGCCTACTATCTCCATAACATAATGAATCTAACATAGTCTCAGGGGGAGCTGCTCTACGAAACAAAGCAAATATCTAACCAGTTATAGATATGAAGCAGCATCCCAGGGGGAGAGCAGTTCATATATAGACCCCATGAAAGTAGTCTAAGAAGAGCTCCTTGGAATGATAACAGCTATGAGATCAGTAAGGGAAAGGAAGTTCCTCTAACATAGATCTATGGAGGAAGAAGACCATTTAAAACTCACAATAGCCAGCAAAATTGTTAGAAGGAGAACAAAGGCAGCAAAGGCATTTGACTAGTTAAATCTTGTGTGAACACATGAGTTCTTGATGAATGATCCTATGTAATTGAGCCGAGTCCAATAAGCAGGGTATGGAAATTAGAGTGATTGTGTGGCAATTCTGTGGTGAAGAACCTTGTAGCATCGGTTTGTGCGAATTTCCTTTTCCACTCAGAAGACTAATGAACCATACTCTCTGTGAATGAGTGTCTGTGTGTGCACTCTACAGAAGAAACAGAATAATTGAAGCAGAATAGGTTTATTCATGAATTAGGGGTGTAATGCAGTTTATAGATGAATTATTGAGCAATTATTCATTAATTGAGTGGCATAGGCTTTGATTGAAGACTAAAACCCTGTGAAGTCAAACCCAGTAAATCAAGCTAAGAATCTGCCTGTATATGCAGAAAGAAGAATGTTTGATAATGTGGAACTCTGCAAAGGTTATGTAAGGTGCAAAGGTTGTGAATGATGGAGCGGAACCATAGTCAAATGCGCAATGTCAATAGTGGAGCGAAACCATTCGTGAGCGGGTTCGAATCATTATAATATACTGAAAAACGACTATTTAATAAAGAAGACCGAAACCTTGGTGAAACACTGTAGCAAAACCACTTATGGTTTCTGGATTATTTCGCACCACTTTTGGTACGGAGGCGATATTATCTAGAGGGCTAGCGATTCCATAAGATTTTTGACACGTGGCATAGGTGGTATTGGAAGCCACCGTTTAACCTGCGATTTCACAAGTTAACGTCAGTACCGGGACACCGAGCGGAATTTCTCAGGACCGTTGATTTGAAAAGGGGACATCCGGCGGTGACTATTCAATGAAAATAGAATGAGAAGAGGAGAGAGTGTGCAGCATAATTGAAGATAGTTGAAGAAAATAAGCAAGCTGAAAGAAGAATGTGAATAAGGAGGAGCTGAGCAAAGAAGAAGAAGGGGCTGATCAGAGATGATGCAGGTCTGATATAAGAGTTGATGAACAGCAGAGAAGAAGGTACAAAACAGAGCTGATATCCAAGGTAAATCAGCAAGTGTTTTTCTTTTGAAAGAGTAAGGAAGTTGGAGCTTCCCTATCAAGTTGTAGCTTGATAGATGTCAGTTGTCGCTGACTGAGGTAGAAGCATCCTATAGGTTGTAGCCTGCAAAAAATAGATGGGAGTTGGTGCTTCCACATCAAGTTGTAGCTTGATAAAATGTCAGTTGTAGCTGACTGAGGTTGGAGCCTCCTGTAGGTTGGTGCCTGCAGAAAATTGATGGGAGTTGGAGCTTCCTTGCAAGTTGTAGCTTGCAGAATTGAGGATAGAGCCTCTTGTAGGTTGGTGCCTGCAGAAAAAAGTGGTGAGAGGGAGTTGGCGCTTTCCTTTGCATCACAACAATAAAAAAAATTAAAACATTTACATTCGAATTACAATGTGAACTCCAGCTCACTCATTTTGTCTCTTGGCTTGCTGCGCATTTGTCTTTTCTCTAACTGTCTCTTTGTCCCTTTCTCTTCTCTGTATGCCTTTCTGTTTATGGCTGCTGCGTAACTCCTGAATTTATGAACTGCATTTTTATTTTATTTTTATACCGGCGCTTTATATATAAATGAATCTGCTGACTGTAATTCAATCCTTTACACGCAACAAGTGTCTTGTTGATGTGGCGAGTTCCGCAGGCTGGAACATACATATATTACAATTGTATTACATTAATAATCGCCCTCCCGTTAAGCTGAGGCCCGTGGGTCTACAGACCACGCGGCATGTTTTAATACAACCGCAACCATGTTTTATATATCTCACAGCAATTATTTTATATAAACAATCACCCTCCACCTTAAGCCAAGGCCCGTGGGTCCACAGACCACGCGGCACTTTTCAATACAATCACAACAAATTTATATATATATATATATTTATATATAACAGCGCCTTCACAAATTTCCGTTTGCGATTAGAACTGGAACTCAAACACTTGTTAATCATAGTTAATAAGCCCATCGGGTCCGGGCTTCAATCAAATGCAATCGGGGCGCATAATAGAAAAGTTCTGATTGCGATCAGAACACGGATGCGATTTGCACATATCAACTCCCGCTTATAACTGGATCGGGTCCGCCACTTCAATCGCAGCGTTTTACAAAGTCGCGTGATCAATCGGAGAGTTCCGATTGCGATTGAGATTCCGGATGCGATTTGCATATATCAACTCCCGCTTATAACTGGATCGGGTCCGCCACTTCAATCGCAACGTTTTACAAAGTCGTGCGATCAATCGTAGAGTTCCGATTGCGATTGAGATTCTAGATGCGATTTGCATTAAACTGTGGCATATAGCTCAATCGGGTCCCGCCTTTAATCGGAGCACATAAAAAAACTCCGCCGATTGAACCTTTTCTCCGATTGCGATTGGGGAGGGGTCCCAACTTATAAGCCATTTCGTTTTGATAGAACCTTTGGTTAAAGCGGTCCGCTTGTATATAACTGATATATATGTTTATATATATATATTTTGCCGCTGGAGTGAAGCGATTCCCGGAATAATGTTTGTATATGTTATATGTGCTCCGCCGGTTGGAGAGTGCGATTCCCGGAATGTGGTTCTGTATTATATGTGTAACGCCCGGCTGGAGTCTGCGATTCCCGGAATAAGATTCGTGTTGTATAACGCCGGTTGGAGTGTGCGATTCCCGGAATATGGTTCTGTATTATATGCATTGTATTGCCGCTGGAGTTAAGCGATTCCCGGAATAAGTTTGTGTTTGTTATATGTGCTCCGCCGGTTGGAGAGTGCGATTCCCGGAATGTGGTTCTGTATTATATGTGTAACGCCTGGCTGGAGTCTGCGATTCCCGGAATAAGATTCGTGTTGTATAACGCCTGTTGGAGTGTGCGATTCCCGGAATATGGTTATGTATTATATGCATTGTATTGCCGCTAGAGTTAAGCGATTCCCGGAATAAGTTTGTGTTATATTATATGTATAACGCCAGTTGGAGTGTGCAATTCCTGGAATTATGCATATGAATGTATCTCCCGGCTTGGGCGATTCTCGGAATTTTATAACGGCTCTGCCTTTGCCTCTGCTGCTCCTGTCACTCTGCCTCTGCCTCTGCTTCTTTTTGCTGCCCTGCCTATGTTCTTCGCTGTGCCTCTGCCTGTTTCTGCTTCAACACTGCCTCCTTTGCTGCATTTGTTACTTCTTTGTCTCTTCCTTTCTGCTATATCTGTTGTCTTAGTTTCTTTGTGCTCCTTTCTCTATTGCGTATATAGAATCCACTCCACCTGTTATACTTGTAGCACATCCTATGGGGCTCCGATCTTCTACGCCTTCAATTCAACAGTTCTTTTCCTCAACTTCGAACTCCGCTACGTTACCAGAGTTCTGTTCCTCATCTTGATTTAATTCTGCAGAATGAATTGATGTATGCTTCACAGTCTTCCCACTAGAATAATTGTTCCTCATCACTCTGTCTCATTCCTCAGCTACTTGTCTTATGCTCTCTTTGTTTCATCTGCTCCTTGACTGATGCTACTCCTTAATTCTCCTTTTGCTGCCTCAGGTGTTCTTCCTTTTCCATCTCCTTTGCCATCAATGACAACATTTCCAACACGGAGATCCGTGATGTGGAAGCCTTGAAAATTTAAAATAGAATTCAATCGACCTGGTGGCCAAGGTCGCAGGAAAAGCCGATGCCAGATAACCATATTTATGATCAGTGCTACTGAACTTCCAAATATCGTTCAAAACAAATATTACTATCTCAGGATGAGTTAATATTAGCTCAGAAGGGACGTCGAAGGTGGAATCTCCCACGGCAGGGTGTCTGGCGAGCAGAAGTCGTGACGTCATCTTCATAAAGGAAGAAAAAGAAACCGAGTGGATTGCGCAAGGATCAAAGGTGCTAGAGAAGCCAATTAAGCCTGCCGTGAATTCGGGTTTATAAATATATGCACAAGTTTATGTTTGTATGCCAAAGTGAGTGCGTTGGTGCAAGCACTTAGATTAGGTGTTTCATAGTGCAATATTCATAGCAAGGGATGTGCATGGTTAGGTTTATGTGTTTTTTCACACTTGTCTTTTTGAAAACACCAAGGATGAGGAGAGCATGACTTAGAAGAAGAGAGGATAGGTGCATGTGGATTCATTAGGGGAATTTTGAGGTTTAAAATGGGCCTCCTAAGGAAATTATAAAATAATAGTGGAAATAATAAAATAATATTAGATTACATCATCAAATTTTAGAGGTAAAAAAGAAAAAAACTATTTTTTCAACTCGTATTTCAACTTATATCCCTATGTGTTTACTCAAATTTCAAGCGGTAACACTCACTAGATGCAAAATTTGGTTCCTCATCAAAGGAGTACCCACGTTGCATACTTTAGATGGACCCTGCTACATGAAAAATGTGACTGTAATCACATTTTTTAATGTATTTCTCATTTTTCATGTAGCAGGGTCCACCAAAAGTATTCAACATGGGTACTCATTGGATGCGGAATTAAATTTTGCATCCAACAAGTACTACTGCTCAAAATTTGAGTAAAACCTTAGGGATACAAGTTTAAAATACGAGTGGAAAATGTAGTTTTATTATTTTATTATTTTTTAATATTTTTACTTTGTTTACTCCAAAAATGGTGAATCATCCCCCATGGTTGACATCATCATCTTGAATCCTATTGGTTCTTATAAAGTTTATTTTGGTTGTACATTTTTCTTAGGAGGCCCATTTTAGACCTCAAAATTCCCCTAATGAATTAATTGATGAACCATGTATCTGAAGAGAACTCCTAGAGGACTGGCAGTTACATAGGCTGGTGACCCATGTAATCCTGTAGATGGGTTCTTTTTATATGGACATTGATTTCATATGTACAAAGACAGTAATGTAGGCTGGGAATACTTCATTGTAATGTAGGCCTAGAGGTGAGCGGTGAAGGCTCACTTGGCCGGATTGGCCAGGGTTTTGGCCAATGCTTACTGAAATTTCATTGGTTGGGTTTTGCCCCAGATTTGGGGGTTTTCCCGGATAAACATCTTTGTTTAGGTTTATGATTTGTTGCTGGCTTTTTATGTTTATTCCTCTCGGTAATTATTTATTATTTCTCCTGTAAATTCTAACACGTCGAGGTAAGGTAATCAGTATATTGTTATATATATTTATGCACTAACAATTAATGTTTACGATAGTATGATGCATGGAATCACATGGAAAAAGGGACTGCTATGAAATGTTGAAGAAGACTCAGGCTTAGCTTTCCCTTGGAAGCATTGGGGATCTGTGGGGATTGAGTCATGTTGTTTGTTGCTACTTTTATGATTTCAATATTTTGATTTCTTTGTGCTTGATTTGCAGTTTTGTTTATGTTTAGTGTATGGCCATACCACTTTGTTTGTGGTGTCGTATTGTTATTGTTTTTCACAATTTTCTTCTGGTTTTTCTCTTGTTATTTCCATTATGTTTGAGAGTCTTGGGAATTGGTTGGGGAAAGAGGAAAGTTAATGGAGCTCAGGAAGAGTTGAATGAAAACTGACAAGTGATGTATGAATAGAATGAATCTTGGTGCGTGAGTAAGGGTAGTTGAAGGAAAGAGTATGAGAGTCGGTTGGATTCGTGGGGTCCATTGGGATAAATGGAAGGTGGTAGTATAGTTGTGAGAAAGGTAACACGAAAGGTAAATTCAATGGATTTGAGATGTCATATGCCTTGGCTATGTTGGGAATTGTTGTTCTCAATGTTGTGCATGTTGTACATGGATAAAGGGCATTCCCTTAACCTTGACCTTTTTCCATCTCGTAATTATGTTGTGATCACGATTAAGATGATGTTTATATATGTATACATGTAAATATGTATGTATGTCATGTCTGACAGGGTCATCATGGATCATGATTGTTTAATGATAATGTTTATATGTATATATGTGTGTATGTATGTCGTTTTATGACAAGATCATGATTATTTTATGCTAATGATTATATATATGTATGTATCTATGTATCTATGTCACTATCTGATAGGGTTTTCATGGACCATTCTTGTGGAGGAGTGATTTATTATGCAAGTGAATGGCATGAATAGGTCCCTAGTCTTATGAGGAATCAAGTGGGAAGAGAAGCCCTAAAAAAATTATGAGGTTAGTATCATGTGGATATGAGTGGATATTATTTTTAATACTATGCTTATGTTTTGGATAGGTAATGCTGAGAGATACATCAGCTGAATGAAAACAACGTGATCTGCGACATGCTAGGACAAGCATGGATGGCAGAGAGACACTGGAAGTAAGGTTTCTTCGTAGAGACAATGCGGTTTTGGATGTGCAGTGTTATTGTTGTGTATATGTTGTGCATATTGCACATTCAATTATTGTACCTATGGTGTTGTATGCCTATTGTATATATGGTGTTGTGTGCATATTGCATATGCAGTGTTGGGTATAGATAGTGCTATGTACATGTTGGATATGCAGTGTTGTGTACATATGGTGTTATTTACATGTTGTATATGCAATGCTATGTAAATATGGTGTTGTGTGCATGTTGTACATGTGGTGGTATGTACATATGGTTTTGTGCGCATGATTGTACATGTGATGTTGTGTGAATGTGGTGCTATGTACATGTTGTACATGTGGTGTTGTGTACATGTCATGCATGTGGTGTTGTGTACATGTCGTGCATGTGGTGTTGTGAACATGTGATATTGTGTACACATTGTACAAGTGGTGCAGTGTACATGTGGCATTGTATACACATTGTGCAGATGGTGCCATGTACATGTGGTGTTGTGTATGTGTAGGTGGTGTTGTGTACAGGTGGTACTGTGTACATGTGGTACTGGTGTACATGTCGTATTTTATGTATGTCATACATGATGTGTTGCAGACATGTGGTTCTATGTATGTGCATTGTGTAGTCGTGGTATCATGGCATGTGTATTTTTTATGTTGTACTTTGTGTACGCATATGTATTGTTTTGTGATGTACATCGGGTATAGGTGCATGTATTATATGGTGTTTTATGTCATGTGTGATTGTATGTGCTGTGATGTATACTATAAATATGTGTACATAGTTGAAGAGAAGACATTGGGTGTTTGTTGGGTGTGGAAACTGTTGGAACGAGGCTACCTAAGCTGTGAATTTTGTATATTTTTGGAGAATTTTGTATATTTTTTGTATTAATTAGTCTAGCAAAAGGGTTTTGGGGCGGGTCAAAGCCCCGAACGCATTGTAATGGGTCAAAGGGTAGAGCTAGAGTCCGCAAACCATGGTTTGCGGACCATAGGATAGCGTAGGCTACATCGATATAAATATATGAATAGTTTGAGTCTAGAGGTAGGCATGAACTAAGACTGATGCTAGGTGCGAGCTGTTAGATTTGTTTTGGGTTGTTTCGGGTAAGGACTCCTACTAGCTGTCTGCGCAGAGATCTTTAGTCTTGTTGTCTGTGGACCTCGCTAGGATGTGTGCGCGGGTTGGTTTTGGTTGTAAGTGGATCTGAATGTTAGTGAATGCGAATTATTGTTAAAGTATCTGTGTGTTATCTAGATTGGTGATGTTTACTGCTGAAGCGTATCTGTGATGGTTATTTATCTACGAATGTATCTATGTTTTTACATAAGTATATATGTGATTATAAATGCTCTGTGATGATATTTGGTAATGCGCACGTGGATGCGAATGTACTAATTAGATTAGATAGTTGTGTTATGGTTATATGCTGAGTATATTGTTAAAAGGCTACGAATAGACTCATTTTGGGTAAACCTAGCAAGTTATAATATAGATCTAACTCAGATTAACTACTCTCTTTCAGGGTGCAGAAACCTGGTTCCAGCACCCTCCCATACTGCTTCGGGTGAGACCTTGGCCTGTGCAAGTAGGTCATTGCCGAAAGGGCTAGTAGTATAGGGGTTTGTTGGAAAACCTCAACCTCTGAACCTAGTTCAGGACCTCTGAAGCCAACAAATGGTTCCATTGCCAGGACTGGGAGCATTTTGAGAGAGAGATTGGGTGTTGTCACGAGGTCCTTGGAGACCTGAGAGGGTGGAAATTGAAGACTAGTTTGAAAGATAGATTCGGGAGTTTGCTGTAAAAGAGAATTGCAGCACGAAGTTGACAACTAAGAAGTGGAAGAACAAGTACATATTCACTGAAGTCTATGCAATTTTATTTGTAACCTTTGTGCACAAGCTTCATGAGTGGTTGGCAAGGCTCGTAGAATTCCAGACGTGCTGGAGGGATGATCAGGTAATGCAATGGATACTAGAATTGATTCAACAGCTAGAAAGGACTGACAATATGATCACCCGTAATGTAGATCATAGGGTAGATAGTGTGCTGGATGGGTTCGTGACAAAATTCGTAGTAGATCAGTTTGTATCCTACTCTGAGGCAGAGTGGAGGTTCTTCAAGGGTTTCCAGAGTAAGTTCTTAAAAACATTACCTTTGTTAATGAAAATATTACTGTGCAAAAAGGGCATTCTGTGTAGCCAAACCGAGTGAATGACCTTTGATCTAAGTGAGAGCACAACACAAAGTTGTAAGTACTACTGAACTAATCAAGAAGGAGATAGATCCGTCTACAGTCCATTAAGAGAATCGATTGTGCATAGCCCTCTAGCTACACCACCTTCAAGTTAGCATAAGGGTAAGAACTCACCCATACCTCCACCACCACCGGAAGACGATATGGCCTCACACATGAAGCTACCTACCTTCAAGGGTGTAGGGGATGAAGATATGGACCGATTTTGGTTTGTCACAGAATTAATATGGGCTGCTCAAAATGTGGCTACCGACGCTGTAATGAGAACATATATCACTTGCCTTTTAAGGAAGGGACTTAGATTGGTATATGGGGTACGTAGGACAACACATGGATCAATCCATTCCAGAGATTAATACAACGTCAAAACAACAGTTTCGGAAGCCTATGTCCTACTCTGGTAGATTACATGCAGGTTGGAGGACCCAGCCCATTGCATCCTAAGGAGGTTACGGGACTAAGTGGTCCAATGTTATGGTGTGCTGATTATCGTGTTGCCGGGTTACATGATACTAACCACTGTCCCCATCTTGGTGCTTACGTTCCAGAATTGAAGCAACAATGGTGTCGATTATGCTCCTCTATGGGGCATGACGAGCACAATTACCAGACCTATGACTTGATGATAGATCGAGGAAACAAATACAAGGTACAGGCTGACCCTTCTTCATCACTATCTCCCTCAAGCAGGGGAGGCTCCCCATCCAGGGGTAGAGGAGGGGGGAGGGGTGGAGGCGCAGGTCGGGGAAGAGGAAAATTGATCTGTTACCATTATGGGGAGATAGGGCACTTTGCGAGGGACTGTCCAAACCTTGCGCGAAAAACTTTCCATTATTGTAGACAACTGGACCATGTGATTGAAGAATGTCCAATTCTGATAGAAAAAATGTAGGAAAAATAACATATAGCTACGCAGAATGTACAGAGGGTTAAGGCAGAACCGCGTGATGAAGGACCAAGTATTAATGTCATAACGCATAGCAACATGGCTATTGGAGGAGCTCAGGAGAAAGCCGAAGCTGAACCTCTTATCCAGAAAGCAGTAGTCAAACAAGAAAGCTTGGACCTATATAAGAAAAAGGAAACCTTTGTCACAAATCGCAAGGACTTTACTAAGGATGAGGCGCCTACTTCAAAATCTCCAGCAAACCGAAGAACAGACGATGAAGTTAAACCATTTCTCCAGGCATGTATGAAGCTGTTACGCAACCAAAAGGACGTAGAAAATCTACAAGCACTAATAGATAGTTGCACAGAGAGGACTAACCCACCCCCGGAAGTTAAGGATGTGCACAAATTGTACAAGCATAGCAAACACACTGGTCGAGAAATGTGGCTAACAGTGCAGATTGGTGACTATGAAATGGATCAAGTTATTTTGGACCTGGGATCAGATGCGAACATACTACCCAAGAAAACTTGGTAGTGAATGGGAGAACCTAAGTTGGAATGGTCCACTATCTAGCTGCACATGGCCAACCAGAATAATATCATACCGTTGGGAAGACTGTCAAAAGTTACGGTAGATATCACAGGAGTTAAGGTCTGCGCCAACTTTGAGGTCATTCAGATTGTGGAAGATGCGGACCCCTATCCTACGCTCCTAGTATTGGATTGCGCAATAGACATGGGAGGTATTATCAACCTAAAGAAAAGAAGCATGGTGTTTGAGAATGAGGGTACAAGGGTGATAGTCCCCCTAGACCCTGCAGAAGGAGAGCGATATACAAAACCAGTGCACGACGAAGAGGATGTGGATCACATATCTAAATTAACCGCTCGCGACAAAGATTGGATCAATCCTTCGACTGATGGTGTGATTTGCTGGGAGAAGGACAATGAATGCTTCTCTTACTCCGATGGGGAGATCGAAAATTGATAGAATCGGTTACATGATGTATTTGCTCTACGATGTCTTAGAATCACAAAGAACTTCCAATGCATCTCCTAAGAGGTAAGAGAGCTGCCCTACTTTGATGGTTTTGGCAATATTAGGGAGTTTTTGCGAGCAAATGAAGCTGAAGTTCCACAGGAGCGAAGGCTATGGGCCCTTAATCTAGCCATGCATGCAACCCTGTCAAGATGGTGGGAAATGCATAAAGGGACATTCCAGGATTGGGAAGAGTGTCGAGAAATGATGGTCCTACGGTTTGAACCTCCGGCTCACTTGCGCGTAAAGACTTTCCTTGGCCCAAGGGACTTAAACGAGCACTTGTTTGCATGGATGGAGAAATGGTGTGAACGAACTGCGGAAGAATGGGGTCACCTGTTTATTCATGCCCTAGGGCCAATCCCCACTGCATGGTATTTAGATGCAGAACTAGACTAGTGCACCTGCCACTGGGAAACAGTGAAGGAAAAATTTGTAGGGGCATTTGGGTTGGCAGGTGGAATGAATGCACTCAACGAAGCTCTGTAGGATATAGATGCCTTAGTATTTGATGAATCATGCCCTTGCATAACACAGGGGGCACCAACATGGGAAACACAGATGCAGGATATTGTCAACTACCGCAATTTAGCAATAGAATAGTGTGATGAAGACCCGCGAAATGTCTCTATCCTAGAGTCAGAGGGAGAGCGCGCAGTTGATGGACCCCCACTGCAGACCGTCGATGTCACTAAGCCTCTGAAGCTGTGAGAAGTCAACATTGGAATGGAGAAACAACCTAAGCTGGCTAAAATTAGGGACTACTGGGATGATGATACTGTAGGAAAATTTGCAGAACTCCTCACGGAATACCAGGACTTATTTCCCACAAAATTCTCAAAACTCAAAGGGATTACATAGGACCTAGGGGTCATGCGCATCACTTTAAAATCATATGTGTGGTCTGTGAAGTAGCGCCCTTAACAGTTGAGCCATAAGTACAAACAAAAGGTCAAGGAATAAATCAAAAAAATGATAGCCGCAGGTATCATCAAACCAGTCGAACAGTCAGATTGGGTAAGTCCTATGGTGGTTCAGGAGAAAAATACTAAGGGAGAGATACAGATCTGTGTTGACCTGCATAAATTAAATGATGCTTGCATACATGATTCCTTCCCTACGCTATTCTTAGATGAAATCCTTGATAGCGTGGAGGGGCATGAAGCATATTCGTTCACGAACGGGTTCTTGGGCTACCATCAGATCACAACAAAACCACATTTTCCACTGAATGGGGCTCTTTTTAGTACATTTTCATGCCATTTGGGCTCAATAATTCCCCTGCCATCTTTTCGCGAGTGGTGGTCGTATTGTTCAAGGAGTTCATCCACAAGTTTTTGGAGCTATATTTGATGACTAGACTATCTTCAGGTTGGTAAAGAATCATGTCTCAAACCTGTGTATGATGTTGGACGCTTGTAGAAAGCACCAAATTTCCCTGAATATCAAGAAGTGCATATTTTGTGTACCCTTCGGGATCTTGCTTGGGCACATAGTTTGTCGACAAGGATTGATGGTTGATCCCGCCAAGGTGGTAGTTATCATAAACTTGGAAGTACCTACAATTGAGAAACAACTGCACTCTATCCTTGGACACATAGGCTACTACAAGAAGTTCATTCAAGGGTATGCACTGATCACAACACCTATGGAAAAATTGCTAAATAAGGACATTTTGTTTTTTTAGGACGAGGAGTGTCAGAAGAGCTTCGAGCGACTCAAGGAGAAGATGGTCTCTATTCCTATTCTCATCTTTCTTGACTAGGCGAAGGTTTTTTATGTTCATGTAGTTGCGTCAGGAATCACACTGGGAGTTGTCCTTATGCAACTTGGAGATAGAGACATTGACCATCCAGTTGCATTTTCTAGTAGGAAACTTTCTGGTGTGGAGCGCAACTATTCCACTACAGAGCATGAGGGGTTGGCCATGGTATACGCCCTGCAGAAATACCAACATTACCTGTTAGGGGGAGCACTTCAAGATGTTTATATATTACTCAGCTTTGAATTACCTAGTGAATAAGCTTGTTTTGGGGGGCGAAAATCTGCCGGTGGCTACTGCTGTTCTAGGAATATGACTTTGAGATCATCGTCAAGTCAGGGAAGTTGAATGCTGGGCCAAACCACTTATCCCGAATCGACAGTGGTGAGGAACCAACCAACCTAGAAGAAGGATTTCCTGATGCATAGCTGTTCGCTATTAAGGTAATTGATGCGCACTTCGCTGACATCATTCACTTCTTGACTACGTGGATGACACCTGCAGAGTATTCGGCACAATAGAAGAATGACCTCATAACCCATGCAGTAGATTTTACCATCATCGCAGGTCATCTGTATAAGCTGGGAGCTAACGAGGTGCTGTGAAGATACATTTTGGAGCATGAGAGGCACGCTATCTTAGCAGAAGCTCATGGGGGCGTAGCAGGATGTCACTACGTAGGGAAAGAAATGGCGCAAAAGATCTTGAGAGATGGGCTATGGTGGCCTACACTGCATAGTGACTCTCACGACTATTGCAAAGCCTGAGATACGTGCCAACGGATAGGAAGGCCATCATGTAGAGATGAAATGTCCCTACAACCACAATTGGCCCTGCAAGCATTTGAAAAATCGGCCATCGACTTCGTTGGGACCATCAACCTGGCCAGAAAGAAGACAGGTGCGCGCTACATCATCACTACAACTGATTATGTAACCAGATGGGCCAAAGCAAAAGCTGTGAAGGATTGCATTGAAGATACCACTGCACACTTCATTTTTGAGTAGATTCTGACCCGGTTTGGCTGTCCGAAGATTTTAATGAGCGATAGAGGTATGCACTTTGTTAATGAAACAATACAGGCCTTGACTGAAGAATTTCGGATCCATCACACGAAAAGCACTCTTTATCATCCACAGGAAAATGGAGCAGTAGAAGCTTTTAATAAAATCTTGGAGCAGGCACTGACTAAGGTCTGTAACGTCGATCACATCGACTGGGACGTGCACATCCTGTCTGTCCCATGGGATTATCGCACCACTTGCAAGAAACTGACTGGAAAAACACCTTTCCGGATGGTTTATGGAAAGGAGGCCATTATTCCCATGGAATACATTGTGCCTAGCCTGCGCATCGCAACCTTTATGAACATGGCATAGCCTGATATCATGGAGGAGCGTTTAGCGCAGCTTGTGGCTTTGGAGGAAGACTGTTTCATTGCTAATTTCCATCAGCAGGTTTAGAAGGCTCGGGATAAGCCAAGGCATGATTGACACATTCGGAAAAAAACATTTTCGGAGGGTGAATTGGTCCTACTGTATGATAGCCTATTTGTGAAACACTCAGGAAAGTTCCGTTAACACTGGATAGGTCCCTATACAGTAAAAGAAGTCACGGATGGAGGAGAAGTTTGGCTAGCTACCCTACGCAACGATATGATACCAGGATATGTCAATGGTAGCTGGCTCAAACCATATCGGATCAAATGACTATATGGCTGGAGTAGCTGTATGGGGCGGAATACATGCACAAAGGTAGGCAATTGCAGGCAGGACCATGGTACGCGCAGGGATCAATCGCAGGGTTGGAGGCTTGGAGAGGTGCGTTGGGAGTGTAGGGGTGTGTTTAGAGCGCAATAGGTGCATTGGGAGTGTAGGGGTGTGCTGGGAGCGCAGGAGGTATGTTAGGAGCGCAGGGGTGCACTGGAGGTTTGAATACTAGCCGTTGGAATAGTAAAACTGGGTAAAAATCAAATTTTACTGTTGAAAGGAGCGGGCAACCGACAGTTAATGAGGCAGTTTCTAAATATTTTTTACTGTTTAATTTATGGTAAGTTTCGGATAAATTTCACCCAACCATTGGTTGATCTCCAAGGCTATAAAAGTAGAAGGATATCTTAGAAGAGGGTTCCGTGTATCTTGAGCAATTGGTGTTCTATACGAGTCCATGACTATTGTGCCTTGTTCATGTATGAGCATGCTTCTCCCTCAGATAGTAGCCACCCTGAGTTCATTTTTTGTGCCATAATGATTGCATCTAATCCCGTCGAATCTTCCCAGACCGTGGCCTCGATGGAGACAAAATTTAAGGAAGTGCTGGAAGTTGACCTTGAAGTGGAGGAGGTTATGTCCACACCAAGCCAGGGGAAGCAGAAGGGGAAAGAAAATGCACAAGGGTCGGGGAAACCTATGAAATGGGCTGGGGTGAAGCCCCACACCTCTCCCCGAAATGTGAAGGCCCCGCAAGTAGTTCCCTAGGCACGTTCACCTAACCCATTGAAGAGACCCCTGTCCACTCAAGAAGAGGCCCAGATTGCTGAACTGATCAACTGGCTACCACCCTATGTTCGGCCTCGTAGGCCCTCAATACGCACGCCTAAGAATTTCGATGGCCTGCACACCTATCTGCAAATTACACTGACTCTAGGTGAGGTCCCCATCATTGGAGAACCCTTTGGCAAACTCCATGAGGTAAAATTAGACGACCACAACCTGGCCAATTTGGAGGCCTTCCCCGAATTAGCACCTTAACTATATATCGAAAGGGTCTTGGAAGATGACGAGATAAAAATAGTCCCCATTCCATGGGTGCATGGATTTGCTGGTTCTGGGCTCTTAAAACTGCTGAGGATGCCTCATTTTGGCCACTACAATGTCACAGATCGACTTGTGCGTCAACAGCTTGCCCTGGTCCATGATGGCAGCTTGTGGATCTAGGATCGAATCCCCATTGATGCCACGCTTATTCACCATATTACTGGTCTCCCCATGGAAGGGCCAGACCCTATGCTACTTGTCGGCAAAAAGTATGAGCAAAATATCGCTGAAAAGCTGTGTGAGGATTACCATTTGGAGCGAAACACTCGGGGTTTCATGATTAGCACCATCAACAACCCTGGTGCACAGATGGGTACCCTGTTACTGGCATGCAAGATGATGCACAAATTCCAGGTTACCACCATCCCTGCGTATGTAATTCAACTGGCGGGCCGATGCAAAAAGGGGTCCTGCTACAATTGGTCCCAGTTCCTGTGCAACAAATTTCTGGTGAATATACGCGAAGCCTAGGATCCGGGACAAGCATTCTGCTACTCCTGACTGCTGCTTCTCATAACATTGGTCACATGGGAATCCCCTGAAGACTCAGTCCTCCCTGAGCTCACCCTAGATATGTGTGAGGGGGCGTGATACGCAAATTTGTGGGACTCAAAGGAAGCACAACGTATTGAGGATAATCAAGTCTTCTGGGTCCTATTTCAGAGTGGGCTCATAGCAGAAATCAATTCCTGGCCATGCTTGTCGCCAACAATTTATGATAAGTACAAAAGCATCACAACGTTTCAAGTAACCATGCATAATGTACAGATCATAGGCTGCAAGAATCCATCATGGGTTTCACTCCCATACATGGTTGTTGATGAGGAAATTGACCGCCTGATTGTGACTTGACCTCCACACTAGAAGTTTTGCTTCAAATCAGGTACGAGGGACATTGCAGGGATGAGCACCATGAAGGTCACCCCGCCCGACACCACCACAGAAACCAGAGGACAGGGTAAAGATATTGGGAAAAAAGAGGACTCGGGATCGCAGAAGGGTTCACAACAGGGCAAGAGTACTGGGAAGGGCGTGAAACTAGCATCGTAGAAGGATTCATAGTAGGATCTAGGTGCAGAAGGTCTGGAGGCGGGAGGTGTTGACTCCCCTCAGGGTACGAAGCGAATTGGTGACACTGTTAAAGGGCCACAAAAGAAGAAACAAGCTCAATGGTCGGAACGTGACACAGGAGTTACACTGACCAAAGAGGACCTAGAGCAGATCGTAGATGCGGTCACCCTGGCCGCAGAAGAAAAATGGCTAGCTTTGGAAGAACAACAGAAAGACACAGTTGATACACTCCAGGCTGAAATACAAGCTCTGCAGCTCAAGACTGATACATTGCAAACCAGTATGATTCAGGCAAGGTCGACCCCAACAAAAAGCAGCGTAGTAATCAATACGCCAGAAAGCTGCCTCTACCCTCTAACGGGCGTAGCCCTCATACTGAGTCCACCCAAATTAGGAGTGTAAGTCCAGGCCTACGTAGAGGTACAATTGGATCTCTCCCGCCTGCCGCATGAACCATTGCAGATCCTTCACGCGTCCTTGTTTGAAGAGATTCAACATAGAGACCGTCAAGTGCACCGACAGCTCAATATAGCTAAGCAGACAATTGAAGAAAAAACTACTGAGGTATCCCAGGCATAGGTTGCATGTACCCTCACCGCCGTGCAACAGACATAGTTGGAGCACCTAATTAGTAGGCTCAGTGCGGACGTCACTGAAGATATCCTAGCTTTTTCCACCCCCAAGGCCAGGATTGAGGGGTTGGTTGTAGCACTAAAAGCCTCAAGGACCGAGATCCAGGTGGTCAAGATGGAGATGGAACAATAGATTGCGGCCCTGTAGGCCAAGTGACAGCCAAAAATGCCACCTGAGGTAAGGGCCCAACATGCTGCACTAGTTACAGAGGCCACCAATGTCATTACAGGTCAAACTACTCAGGGTGCAGAACTGTTGGAAACAACTATGCAGCTGTGGACCAAGGTGCAGCGTGACCCTCTCCTGCGTGAAATCAACCAAGTGCTGCATCAGAAGGAAGAAGAGTTTGAACAAATGGAGGCTACACTGACCACTCTGGTCCCTGCTTAGCGCTTGGCCTGACTGTGCACCAACCATGCACTCAGAGATGACATGGAAGCTCTTCGAAAATGGAAGAAGACTTTGAGTGATCACCTCAAGCCGTGGGCTGATGAGGCCCTCAAGCTGTCTCAAGATGTCGACATCACAGTTAAGCAACTGAATTAGACGTTGGAGATCGTCACTGCTGCTACAGAAGGCCCAACTTCATAGAAGTTGGTGGAGATAGCCCAGAATGTTGCTGCGTAAAGTGAAGGTGTGCTTCCCCCGTTGGTTGATGCGATCAAGCAGCTTCAGGCGAAGATGCAAAACCCACGGCCACAGTGACTCGGGACGAGTCACAAGATTGTGTTGTGGGCCTGTTGGAACGAGGCTACCTAAGCTGCAATTTTTTATATTTTTGGCGAATTTCGTATATTTTTTGTATTAATTAGTCTAACGCAGGGGTATTGGGGTGGGTCAAAGCCCTAAACGCATTGTAATGGGTCAAAGGGTGGACCTAGAGTCCGCAAACCATGGTTTGCAGACCACAGGATAACGTAGGCTAGGTTGATATAAATAGATGAATAGTTTGAGTCTAGGGGTAGGAATGAACTAATATTGATGCTAGGTGTGAACTGTTAGATCTGTTTTGGGTTGTTTCGGGTAAGGAATCCTGCTGGCTATGTGCACAAAGATCCTCAGTCCTACTGTGTTCGGACCCCACTAGGCTGTGTGCGCAGGCTGGTTTTGGTATTAAGTGGATCTAAATGTTAGTGAATGTGAAGTACTGTTAAAGTATCTGTGTGTTATCTAGATCAGTGATGTTTACTGCTGAAGCATATTTGTGATGGTTATTTAGCTGCGAATGTATCTTTTTTTTTACATAAGTATATTTGTGATTATAAATGCTCTGTGATGATATTTGGTAATGCGCATGTGGATGTGAATGTAATGATTAGATCAGATAGTTGTGTTATGGTTATATGCTGAGTATACTGTTAAAAGGCTATGAAGAGACTCATTCTAGGTAAACCTAGCAAGTTATAATACAGATCTGCCTCGGATTACCTACTCTCTCTCAGTGTGCGGAAACCTGGTTCCAACACCCTCCCATACTGCTTCGGGTGAGACCTTGGCCTGTGCAAGTAGGTGATTGCCGAAAGGGCCAGTAGTATAGGGGTTTGTTGGCAAACCTCAACCTTCGAACCTGGGTCAGGACCTCTCAAGCCAAAAGAAACCGATCTAGTGTGCATACAGAAAGGATAAAGGTAGAAGAAAAGGAATGTTTGAAGGATAAGTATCAGTATTTTATTTCAATTTTAATTATGCATATGATATGTTATTATGGTTTATGATGGTAACATGTAATCTATGATTTTTATTATGATGGTGGTGTTTTGAGTCAGCTGGAGGTGATGTGTTTATACATGATGATTTGTTCAAAGATGTTAGTTTGAGTTGTTGTGAGAGGTAGTAAACATGATTGCAAGTGTACCTTATTGACGAGCCACTGATGAGGTATGATTTGAGATTATCTCAATTTTTTTTGAGTCTAATGGAAGTTATGTTCTTGGTACAGGAGAGCATAGAAATTCCTGATTTGGGATGGTTTAAATTAACTGCAAGAATTCACAGCATCAGTGAAAGGAATTGGAGCAAGAAGCAGTATGTTGTAAAGAGCTTCAGGAGTAGGGCCATTGTGGGACAATGGTACCTAATAGTGTCCATTGATTTCCATGAGCATGATATGACTGGTATGATGGTTTTAAGGCAGATATATGCCTTGGTTTTTGGACCTTCTAATGCAAGGAAACCTTTCAAAGGGAGGGGTCACCCGAGGGATTGTGTAGCAAAGAAGGGTATGCCCGCAGAACTAGGAAGGTGTGTGACTGCACAGAAGGGGGTGACCGGATTGCCTGAGGGACTGTGTAGCAAAGAATGGAAGGTCGGAGATGGATTTTTTTTGGTCATTAGAATTTCCAGATGGAATCAAATGCACATTATGAGTGTGCCCTTGAACAATGAGTTGTTAACTATTAATTGAAAGGAAAAATGGCGCAGGATTGTAGCGTTGGACATTGGATGCAACTTTTACTTTGGAAGTCGATTATGGAGTTCCTGAGAAGGAAGTGAATACTGGTATTACTTTGAGGGTTGAGGTGTGAGCCTATGGATTCCCTTGTTGCGGATGAAAGCATGGTATCCTTTTAATTGCTGGTTGATCAAATGTGCATATGTGTATATTATTGTAAATATTGTATCGAGATGGATATATAAAGCTCCATAGAAAATATGGTTATTTGTTGGTTGAAGCAAATGTGTATAAGTATATGTGGTTTTTATTGTAAATATCTTAATGAGTTGTGTTATAAAGCTCCAAAAAACAATATTTTTGTTATGTTTTAAGCAGGATGTCATTGTAAATACTTTAACGAGATGTGATATAAATCTCCATGGGCAGTATATTTTTCTTTTCAATGGCCTTATTGGTTGTAGGTATCATTGAACACCGAGGACAATGTTCCTCCAAGGGAGGATTTTGTAACAACCCTAGTTAAAAATCCATGTAAAACATATAAGACCAAGTTCATGGGACACATATTCCAAGCATAATGTTGGGAAAAAACATCCTAGTGGGTGTTCATTCAGTTTACTATGGCTATGGAA
The DNA here is from genome assembly GCA_034641835.2 of Pinus albicaulis. Lineage (NCBI taxonomy): Eukaryota > Viridiplantae > Streptophyta > Pinopsida > Pinales > Pinaceae > Pinus > Pinus albicaulis. Next base: position 872,191,225 of record CM076571.1, read on the forward strand.
ATTGGAAAAGGCAATGGAAAATATTTGGAAAGGAAAAGTGGTATTAATTGGAATTTATTTATGAAAATAATAGAAATTATGAGAAAAGGAAGGTGAAAGGTCAGAGGTTGCAAGTGAGGATGAATTGAAGGAAAATAATGGAAAATGAATAAAATAGAGTCCTTAGTGATAAAAAGTCTTATGAGGATTAGTTGGTAAGCTTTTGGTTAGTTAACTTTTTGTCGGTTCAACTTTTTGCAGTTCAATTTTTGGAGCTCCCATTTCCTCTCTCTCACTTAGAGTTTTCTTGAAGCATTCTTGGAGGAGTTTGGCATACTTGGGATTTGGAGCAAGAAGGAAAAGGAAGACCAGGAAAGCGTAAGAGGACATCAGGATCAACAACTACATCGGTTTTTGTTTGCAAGTACCTAGTTGCATGTATTATTTCCTTACTAGTTTTGGCATTCATGAAATATGCATGTGGCTTCCTAGTTATGATTTGTTATTTCCATGAAGGATTTCCTAGATTGAAAGTGGTTTTTCCTAGCCTTTCCATTTCCTTAATAGTCATGGTGCTGTGGGATTATTTCCTTTTTTTTTCCCAGTTGGTTCTCATGTTCCTTTGGTTGTGGGTTGAGTTATTAGTTCTTGGAGCCTTGGTTGGACAAACACTCTGGAACCCTGTAACAACTTGGGTTTGAGTTACTACTATTGGAGCCTTGGTTGGATGAATGATTTGGAGCCCCTGGTGGGTTGACTTACTAGTCCTGAAGCCTTGGTTAGATAGACGCTTTGGAGCCCAGCAAAAGCTGTGGGTTGAGTTAATAGTCCTGGAGCCTTGGTTGGAACAAACGTTCTAGAGCCTTGGACAACTTGGGTAGAGAGAAATCCGATGATGGTTAGTGATGTCTGACCATGAGGTGGAATCACTGGTTAAGGGTTGAGATGGTTTGGCCTCTAGAAGCCCTGTTTTGGTTTTGATTTTTTTTTTTTTTTATATGATCCCACATTCATGCTTGAAATATGGCACGAGGTTTATTGGATGAAAGAAATATTTGGTTCAACCCAATCTATGGTCGAGTGGTTCGTGGAAGTCCCATACTTGGTCAACCTATGTAATCATCAATAAGATTTATTTCTCCTTGCTATTTTATAAGTAAAAATGCTTGTTTATATGTGGTTTATATGGTTGTTATATCCTTCATATCTCTATTGGTTATATGCTAGTTATGAGTGAGTTTTATGACAGTGATGATGTATGGCTCTCATCATGTTTTGATTAATCAATGAATTTACAATGAATATATGGCTTAATAGATGGTAAGGAAGTTATTGTGATGAGGCATCAAGGCTTCTTAGCAATCCTCATATAAGTGTGAGGCCCCTATGCTCATATCTATTGTTTTAACCTGTAAAATGAATATTTGTGACATGTTTGATGAAATGTATATCATGGATGGTAGGGGTATAGTCAAGTCCTTGTTTAAGTATTCGAATTTGTATCATTGTTTCGATGTTAATATTCATTTCTAGAAGTTTCATGGAGTCTTGGGTAGTTGCCTGAGTCTTGGCCCTGAAAAAGTGGCACATAATTTGGAGTCACTGATGCAAAAATATTTGGAAGCATCCCTAGTCACATACATTCCATTGTTGTGGGAGCGACATGAGGGCCTCGGTCACATGCATGCCCATGTCATGGGAGCGACTACGGATTTAATGTTGTAAAATGTCAGGTTGTCTTAGGAGTTGGTCACCTGGAAGGGTTGGATGGCTCCTGGGGGTTCTGTTGCACGTGTAGAAGGTCAATTTGGTAGTGTTTCATGACTTCCACTTCCTTAACTAATACCTAGGGAGTTGAATCATATCATAGTAACTCTTTGTCACATGTTTACCCCGGTTGGCCGATTACTTGGGTAGATGTGGGAGGAGGGTGTTACAAAATATAAGAAATTTTTAAACTTAAATTACTTTATTTTTCTTTAATATGGACATTGAAATATTTCACTTATGACTTCCATTAAAATATTGTTTGTTATTAAAAAAAATATATTTTAAATATTACATGTACATTAAACATAAAATGAATTAAACATAATGTAATATCAAAGATATTATTCTTTGTCAGTTCCGTGTTAAATAGTGATGAAAGTATATATCTCCCTCATACAAAAAAGCAAGTTATTTTTTTTTACTTTCAATTAATTTATCGCTTTATATAAAGTTGCTATAAAATTAAGGTGGAAATTAAAGTAATATATTTATGGTTGACATAAATTTTTTTGTTATTAATATTTTTAATTTGTTAATGTATATATTAATTTATTATTTTTAAATATAACATTACATGACTACATCTCTCCGAGACATAGCTATAGAGCGCCTCTCAACACAACATTAATATTTTGAATATAATCATTTTAGTTTAAAATAATTTAAATTTAAATTTTGAAAATAAAATATGATGATCATCATTATATAATAAAATTGGGATTTTAAAAAGGTAAAATATGACCTGAAATTGTTTATAATTTTAAATTTATTTATTTTTGAAGAAAAAAATGTAACTTTCATTGAAAAGACGAAAATTGCATTTTGTATGTGCAAGTGTGCACTCAAAAAACTGCCAACATTGTTGACAATTGTACTAAAAAAATAACAAGGACTATTAAGCCCTTATATATACATCATCATAGTCTAAAAAAAAAAAATATCTGCTAAGAATATATAACATAGAAATAAGTGCCCATCATCTATGAAACACCTTGCTGTGTATAACCCGAAGGTACAAAGTATCATCCATAAAAAACCAATAAAAATACCATCCAAGTAACATCATTATAGATCCATATGCATACCCTCTATCAAGGTTAGATGATAAATATCCTGCATTTGTCCATTGATCAATTCTGTGATTTTCCAAGTTCCCAAATTCTGAGCAACGCCTTCCTTAGACAGGGTGTCAAATTTTGTATTCCTTTCCTTGTAAATATGGGAGCAAGAGATATGATCAAAGGATTGCTTAAAAAAATTAATCTCCTCAAGAATAGGACGTAGTGTGTGCATGTGACATATATAAGTATTGTTGAACCAATTAATAACAATATTTGAATCCCAAAAAAGATAAATATATGAACTACCTTTTCAGTAGAAAACATCATAAGAAATTTTAGGCTCATAAGATCAACATAATTGTTTGTGCCATTTCCGAGACCAATTTTTATTTTATAAATATGGTCTTGATTTAAAAACAAGACAACCCCTCCCCCACAAGCGCCTTCGGCAAGAGAGGCACCATCAAAATATAACCATGGAAAATATTGATCAATGTCTTCCTCGAAGATATGACGTGGCCTATGGGGTGTTTCAGAATCAAATATCATAGAAAAATAACAACAATATGAGCAACAACTCTATCAAGTGTATTTGCTTTGTCTTGAAAATTTTCAACATTCCTGGCAAGCCATGATCTGAATTTGAATGTTAGTTTTGCTGTGCTAATTTCATCTTCAAAATTATAAACAATTTGTTGATATTTTGCTTCATGTGCATAAGTTTCTTGAGGTGTTTGTGAGTGTTAAACACGTAAATGTATCAAATTTTATGTTAAATTCATGAGAATAAAAACATTAAAGCATAATGCTGAAAATAGTAATAAAATGTACAACAAACCATCAAAATGATCCATTAATATAGTATTTTGATGAAGGAGTTCACCCCTCCTGGGCTACATCTCCTTGGTCCAACTTCCATTGCTTGGGCCTTTGTATTATCTCAAAATGGGAAAAAGTGTTTTTTATAATCCCCTACTACACCTGAAACCTACTTCAATGTGTTCAGAATGTTACAATTATCTAGGATAGACTCTTCTTGAGAAAAAAATGGTCGAAATTTGCTCTAGTTATGCTTCATTCAATTTTCCCTAGGAATCTCGTCCAAAACTAGAGAGACCTCTAGTTAACGCAGCTAATTTTGGAGTCCCGCCGCAAATGGTAGACTCTGCCAACTCCGCTGCCATTTTAAATGGGATTAATTAAATTAAGTGGGAGTTAAGTGTGGTTTAGGCGCATGAAGCGCGTTTTAACAAATTCCACATTAGAAAAAAAAATAGCGCACTAAACTTGTTTATGGGTTAATAAAACCCACATTAAAACTAACCTCTGAGCATTAACTTTAAACCTCGCTCCGGTCATAGCACAACGGTTATATGGTGAGGGGGATGACCCCCTCCTTACCCTCATCAGTTGAACCAACTTAATTAAAATATATACCTCCGACATGGTTTATTAAGATCCATAGGTGCGGCCTAATGATATGGAGGGCGCGTTGTGTTGGGGAGGTCATGGGGTCGTGCCCCGACCTACGCCCAACCACTGTGTAATTATTTTTCACCATAAATTATATAAATTTCGACCATGCCATATGACATTTGATATAGGTTGATAATTCAAACTTTGGAATTAATAAAAAAATTCGATCTTCACATTGAAATTCAGATTTTCACCATAGATAAATTTTGAACCTTGGAAGGGGGCATATGGTGGCCTTCGAGCTAGGCACGTGTCCTCATTCCATTGGTTCCTCCCACATCCAATGAAATTTAAACAAGTCACCCACACATCATCCAACCACGGATTGGCACTTGGCATAGTGTCATTGGGCGATTTGAAGGAATATTTTGAGAATATTCTTTTTTTGGCTGACTGGGCTACCATGTCACCAATCTGTCACTTCTGAAAATTTTGTAGTTGTTCAGGAAAACAAACAACAAGCTCTATCTCCCTCATCCAGAGTCAGTTTTTGATGAAACGAATTGCACCAGATTCTTGGTGACGATCTCTTCACCGTCGTTTAGTTTCCAATCGATTTTGAGCACTTTCATTTTGAGCTTAACACTGATCACCTGATCATTCCTCCGCACTAGTAGCCTTTTGGACCCCAAAATATCTTTGATTACTGAATATGTGGATGAGGGTACAGTTCCCTCACCCTTCGAGTCTCAATCCACTGAAATTTTCCCATTTTCATCAAATTGAGATTTTCACAAAAAATAATCCTTTACCTTGACTCTTGTGATCCTCTCTTGCTGTTGTAGACACCACCATGTTTCAATTTCCTTGAATTTTTAGAACAACAAGCTGTTCTTGTAGAAAAAAACTTGTTCCCACCTCGGTCGTGAATCAAATGAAACTTGAAAAATGTATCACCTAGAACACTGTCATCATGCCGATTCTTAGCTGATATTTCTTTGTACTTCCGTCGACATTTGACCAAGTATTTTAGCCATTTCCATGTACCCTTTGGAAACCAAAAACAAGGACTTGTGGAACCTATGCCTTCTTTTTCAAATTGCTTTGGCGCTTTCTCTTTGACCTTTGCACTCTCTTTCATCGACATCTTGTTTCTAACACTTCTCAAAACTGATGTTGACTACTGCAAATCTTTCACATCTTGTTTACCTCCTTTCAAAGGAAACCTGTTAGAATCCTAAAGCATCTCATTACAAGCATAATAAACCTTAATGAAATCAAATTTTTCATTTGATGCATCTTTTTGAAAGTACTCATTCAAAACATCTCTATGTTTGATCATTAACAAACTCAAATTTTGACTTGCATTCACTATTCCCTTCATTTCTCCGTTATGTATAAGAGACAAAATTGTCTTCTTCTTCTGCGCTCTAACTATGTACTCAATTCCATATTTAAACAAGTGATACTTATTCTCATGGTGATGAAATACTGCTTTCCTATCATAAAGATAAGGACTTCCCAAAACAATACCTGAAATCTCATGTAGTACTACATCAAGAAATTTTGAATTGATGGCAAACCTTAGTATGCACTTCCTTGTTACCTCCAAGTTTTAATTATTGCATATCCACCCTAAAGGATAACGTCTTGGATGTATAACCGTTTCAAGGTTTAGCTTCTTAACTAAGTCTTCTAAAATCAAATTAGCTTGAGAACCACTATCAAACAATGTGTCTATCTTGGTATGTTTAGAAATGACTCTAATATGAAAGAGGTCAATTCTTGTATCTTCATATTGAGTTACATTGGAACAACTTGAAGAAATAGTGCTTGCTATGTTCTTACCTTTCAAACCCACTGATGTAATATTTGTTTCATCTCCTGAATCTGAACCTAAGTCATGTTCAATAATTGCAACAATTTTTCCCTTCTCTTTGGCTTTGAGTTTGTTTGGCTTCAACTCTGGATGAAGTTGCCAACAACGGTCTTCATCATGGCCATTCTTTGAGCAATATTTACATGTGAGTTTCTCTTTCTCTCTTTTGATAGAGCTATTTCTCTTTCCTCTTCCATTAATCTTGCCCTTTCCTTTACTCTCATACTCAAGGAAACTATCAATTTTCTCATCTACACTCTGTTTCCCTCTTGCTTTTAAATGTGTGGCTTGAACGTAAACCTCATCTAAGTTGGTGGGATTGAACATGAGAACAATGTTCCTAAGGGAAATGTGCAAACCCCCAATATCCTTTAACAAAGTTTCTTGAGAATACAATTAATACCCAAAATAGGAGCTCTTCTCCTAAATTCATGAGTATAATCTTGCACACTTTTCCCTTTCATTTGTCTAAAATTCTGCGAGTCCATAATGGATTTTTGCATGTAATCTAGAGGATAAAATTTCCTTTTAATGGCAGCATTAAAACTTGACCAAGACATTGAGATCTTATGGTGGTTTTTAATCTCTTCTTGAGTCCTTGCTTCCCACCATACAAGTTCTGATCCCTCCATCCTCAAGGAAGCAAATTGAATATTTATGTCATCTTCTTGAAGGTTCTTAATTATGCAATAAACCTATAATTAATGAATCCAATTATCCAACCTCTCTACATTTACCTCACCATTATACATTGGAAGCTCAAATTTGACATCAAGTTTTAGTAAGGGAGTTTTTCATTTTGGAGTTTTTGAGTGAGCATGGGTGGTTTTGGCTGTGGAAGTGGAAGATGATGCTGATGGTGATGATGAGGATGATGATGAAGATGGTGGAGACGGAGGAGGATTTTATCCACTGCCCTTTGAATCCTTCTCTTCATCCTTCTTGTCTTCTGAGGTTCCCTCTCCATGTGGAGACTTAGAATTATCTTTAACCATCCTGGTTCTCCTCTCTTCAAAGAGGATCCTAACCCTCTCAATTATTTCATAGAAAGCCTTCTTGTATGCTTCCTCTTCTGAAAGACCTTCATTCTCTCCTACACCTGACATGATGGCTATGGATTCAAGGTTAGCTTCTGTTGCAACTTGTACCTCCTCAATCTTAGCTATAGATAAAACTTGAGGTGCTTCAAGTGCAAATCTGATTGAAACTTTGGGTGGAGATGGTGGCCTTGTGGCTCTCCCTCTTTTGGTCCTAACCTCGGGACTAGAAACCAGCAATTTCCCTTCTCCTCTCTGCAACTTCATCCTTGTAAGCATCTTAAATTTGGAACCATTAAAACACTTCTTGCACAAAACTCAAGCAAATCAAGTAAATAACCTTTTAAAATTTTCTCTAATACCACCTTGATGTGAATCTGAATGTTAGCTTTTATGTGCTAATTTCATATTCAGAATTATAAAAAAATTGTTGAATGATTCATGTGCATAGGTTTCTTGAGGTGTTTGTGAGTGTTAAATAGGTAAATGTATCAAGTTTTATGTTAAATTAATGAGCATAAAAACATTAAAACATAATGTTGAACACCAGCAATAAAATTTATAGAAAACCATCAAAATGATCCATAAACACAGTATTTTGATGAAGGATTTCACCTCTCTTAGGCTGAATCTCCTTGGTCCAGCTTCCATGAGTTAGGCCTCTATATTAGCTCAAAATGGGAAAAAGTTTTGTTTATAATCCCCTAATACTCCTGAAACCTGCTTCAATGTGTTCAGAATGTCCAAGACATCCAAGATAGACTCTTCCTGAGCCAAAAATGATTGAAATTTGCTCCAGTTATGCTTCATTCAATATTTCCCTAGGAATCTCTTCCAAAACTGGAGAGATCTCCAGTTAACACAACTGATTTTGGAGTCTCACCACAAATGGCGAACTCTGCCAACTCCGTCGCCATTTTAAATGGGATTAATTTAATTAAGTGGGAGTTAAGTGTAGTTTAGGCGCATTAAGCGCATTTTAACAAATTCCGCATTAACAAAAAGGAATAGCACACTAAATTTGTTTATGGGTTAATAAAACCCACTTTAAAACTAACCTCCATGCATTAAACTTAAACCCTGCACTGGTCGTAGTGCAAATTTTATATGGTGAGGGGGTTGGTCCCCTCCTTACCCCCACCGGTTGAACCACCTTAATTCAAATATATACTGTCGTCATGGTTTATTAAGATCCATAAGTGCGGCCTAATGATATGGAGGGTGCGTTGTTTAGGGTAGGTCGCATGATCTAGCTCCGATCTCTGCCCAACCTCTGTGTAATTATTTTTCACCATAACATATATAAATTTTGACCATGCCATATGACATTTGATATATGTTCATAACTCGGACTTTGGACTTAATAAAATCATTTGACCTTTGACATTGAAATTCAGATTTTCACCATAGATAAAATTTGAACCTTGGAATGGGGCACATGGCGACCTCTGGGCTAGCCATGTGTCCTCATGCCATTGGTTCCTCCCACATCCAATGAAATTGAAACAAATCACCCACACAACATCCAACCATAGATTGACACTTGGGTTAGTGTCATTGGGCGATTTGAAGGAATATTCCAAGAATATTCCTTTTTTTGCTGACTAGGCTGCCATGTCACCAATCTGTCACTTTTGCAATTTTTTTAATTGTTTAGGAAAATTAACAACAGACTCTATCTTCCTCATCTGGAGTTGGTTCGATTAAAACAATTGCGCTCGATTCCTGGCGATGAGCTCTTCACTTTTGTTTAGTTTCCAATCAATTTTGAGCACTTTCATTTTTGAGCTTAACATTAATCACCTGATCAAGCCATATGCCCCATGAGATGAGAAGGGCTAGACAACATATATTTTTTTGATTTGAATTGCTCCAAAAATTTTCCCAAGCCTCGTGATAAGATGTGCCTTGCTATAAATGTGTGATTCCCATAGATTCCCTAACAAATGACCATACACCCATTGCAAAATGATAAGAAAGAAAGACATGTCTTATATATTTTGTTGATTGATTTCATTAAATACACCGACATGGAATATAATACCCCTCTTAATCAGGTTGTGTTTGTCAAGACTCGGTTTTCCAAGATGCACCACTGAAAAAGGTGTGCTTTGGCCTGACATTGAATCTTCCAAAGATTCTTCCACCACCAAGCAAGGTTCTTTGGTATTTTTTCATGAACAAGAAAAACATGACTTATTTTAGGGGTGTATTCTCCAACAGGAGCATGAGTCCATAAAGTGAGTCTTTTGTATCCCTGAGGCATATATGCATTGACTTAAGAGTAACAGTGTATCGTCACCATAGACCCTTGAACTCCAGGGGAAGATTCAATTAAAATGCATCCTTCCACCATTGCGCCCATATGGATGTCCTATTGGATCAACTAGTTGAGTCAATGTAAACCTTCATTTATATGTAAAAATTCAATCAGTTCATGAGGCAAATGAAAGTTTACCTTGCTTCCAACCCAAGGATCGATTCCGATTCTTACATTTTCATTACCAATCTTCCACACCAATCTCTTTTCAATCACTTGAAAGGAATACATCACAACCTTCCAAATAAACGTTAGTGCCTGAGTGAATTATGTTCCAAGCACATGATTTTCATTGTCGGGCCCGCACATCCTCATTCTTTTGTTAGAATTCAAAAGAATGATGGACATTTAAGAGAGTTTGGTGGAGTGAACCATGACCACATTTATCTTGTACAATCCAACAAATTTCACTAATGCTTCAAGTTTTTTTCCAAAGTGAGATTGAACTCCTAGGTACTCAGATAAAAACAATGAAAGAATATTCCTACTAGAGAACTGAAGCTAAGTCAATTAACAAAATTTTCATATGTTCTCTTTCCTCCCCTTTAATCAGTAATGTAGCTTTTTTAAAATGTGTAATAGGATATGTTCATCTATATGTTTTTTGAAAGTAAATTTGAAATGAATGAGAGACATATGCATTTTGGAATTAAATTTATTTGTTTATATATGGTTTCAAATGAATTAGTGGCCTATGCATTTTGGAATTAAATTTATGTATTTATTTAAAAAAATTGTAACTTTGGTAAGACTAAATCTTCATCATATCCAATATATCACCACGATCGCGATAGTATTGAACCAGTAACTTCACATCAAGAGTGTCTTAACAGAGCACCGAATCACCATCTATCCAAAATCCATTAGATGCATTTATTTAATTTTAAATTTGGATTAAATTTATGTTCTTAATATAATTTAATAGGTTGGATTAAAAGTTGAGAGTGCAAGCTTCTGTGATCCATAACATTTTAATTATAAATCTTCCTAAATCTTCCAGGTCCCTAAATTTCTTATGTGATTTCCCAGAAGATTTATAATTAAAAGGTTGGATTAAAAAAAAAATCCCTAACTACTAAATATTATGTAAAAACGTGTGTGAGAATATTTGAAAAATATTATTTATATAGTTTACTTCATTGTCAATCCCTTTTCATAAAATTTTAGTTTATATTTTAAAATATATAAAATTAAAATTAAATTATTTAAATAGTTTTAAAATATTAAAATTAAATTAATAAATTGTTTTAATAAATATATTTTATTTTAATTAAATTATAATTATATTAAATTAATTAGAAATTAAATTTAAATTATGCATTTAATACTAATATATTTTATAGTTAAATTATTTTTTGGGATTCAACTGCTTTAAGAAAGTCAAGAAGTGGGACTGAAACTAGTGAAATGAATCACATAGCGTCAATCATCACTTTCGAGGCTTTCACTCGGTAACCAGGACTTTCTGAGAGGTCACTCATCCCAAAACTTCTCTGGCTCAAGCACACTTAACTGTCGAGTTTTCCCCATAATCAAGCCCACTTATCTTGCAACCCCATTTGCAAAACCTTAGCAAGTATTGTGCCTCATGAACCATTCAGATAGAGCTTCCTTTACTCTTTATATTTAAGTATTGAGAGATTTTCACAATATTTAAATATTTTATAGTTTTTATTTACCATTATAATCTTTATAAATACTTTATTTGAAAAATATTTTATAAATGTTATTATTATCTTAATAATAATATGGTAAACTTATTATATATAATTTTTTATTTGTAAAATATTTCATTCCAAAAATTTTCAAAAAATTAACAATATAGTTAAATAAAACTTTTTAACATTTCTTTCATTTTAATTACATATCTATATATATATTAATGATATTATATATTATAATTTAGTTTTAAATTTCAATGGATGATAGTCATTTTTTATTACAATTATAAATTCAAATTTACTCATCATTATGTAAATTAAACATTTTGACTATTTCATAAGGGAATGGATTTTGAATCAATTATATATATATATATATATATATATATATATATATATATATATATATATATATATATATATATATATATTTATTAATTAATGATATTATTTATTATAATTTAGTTTTAAATTTCGATTAATGATAGTAATTTTTTATTACAATTATAAATTCAAATTTACTTATTATTATGTAAATTAAACATTTTGACTATATTTAATAAGGGAATGGATTTTGAGTCAATTTTTTTTTATAGATCTTTTGAATTGTGATTTTCCATATATAATACATGGTCACGAATTTATGGATCATGTTTGTGTAGATTACATAATAGCACAAGCATGAAAGATATTAGGAAGACACTAATATGGAAATTTTCTAAAATCAAAACCAAAACCAAAGTTCTGTGCATTTTGTATTTATATGAAAATTATTTAATTTATTTTGGAATACTCGTTTAGAAAAGGATGTTTGGAATTTTCACGAAATTCCAAAATAGTTTCACAGACAACACAATTGAAATTGTACTTTGAAACACAAATCATGAGATGGGAAACGAAAGCTTAGCCCAGATGATAAGCAACCCATATATAATACTATTGCACACACACAATTACATATATAAACAACATTGAAAAGGGAAAGGTGATTTCCCTACTATTTCAATATATTCAGAGCCTGATAGAAATAGGAGTAAGACTACTAATATTTACATTTTGTGATTGAGAGAAGAGGAAAGCAAAAGAATTGGTTGCAAACTGAGATTATTCCTTCCTTCCATTCATGTCCATGGATATTTAGCCAATCATTAATAGACTCACATAGTGCATGCGATTTGAAAGAGAAATTTTTTTGTCTCTGTTTTTTATATAGTTCTTTGATTGCATTATGAAAGGCGAGTACTCGCCTTGGTTTAAGGAGTATCTTTGTGGAGACTTGAGAATAGTCTTATCTTCTATAATGAAATAGGTTGAACCACTAACTACCAACCAAATTACACACAACAAAACATGAATATGTACTTCATGAATTGATCATAATGAGAGAGGTCAATAGAATTAACCAGATCAATGGGAGTGATAAAGAGAATAGCTTTCAATAAAATATGTGTCACCACGTGTCCAAGAAAAATATTGTCAACACACAATTTAGTAATTGTAGAATCATTGATCATAGCATGCATAAATGCATTGCAATTCAAGAACTTCAGTGTAATAATATAAGATTATTTTATTCTCCAAATTTTTCATGTCAAAAAATGGATGGAAATAGTGGAGAATTAAGAAACTGCAACATAACATTTGAAATGGCATGGAGCAATATCTAATTTATTTAATTAGAGACTTTCCTATAGAGATGATGAGCACCTATGAAACATGTCTTTGGTTATCCAATTCCCAAGGAATCACCCTTACTCCTATTAATTGTAATTAATTAATATTAATCTAACCCGACAATTAATAGGTAGGCCCATTTTCATGAATATGAATACTAGTTGATTCGTGGTCCGCGGATTATAATTGATACTGATACAATAACACTCACCATGGGGATTGTTGAGGCTATGCATGCAATTGTATTTTCATTGGTCCCTAGTTTCATTGCTTCTATATTCATATAAATTCATGAGTTTCATCATTCCCACCACAAATTATTAATTAACCTAATGGAACTTATTTTGGAATTATGTGAGTAAGTCCCTTGAAATTAATTAAAATTAATTTAGGCACATTATATATAACCATAGCCATTCTTAAAAATAAATATCAATGCAAATGAGTGAAGAATTAGTCACCATTGGTGCACTATTTTTCTACGAGAATTTTCATGTCAGCTTCTTGTTGATCTAAAATCATCCTTTCCTTATTCACTATGTTATCAATCCCCTTGACCTGGTCCTTGGGATTAGATAAATAAAATTTATAAAAATGGATGAGGAAGAAGATGAATGTTGGATACGAGAGGCTCAAATATAATGATAGTATATATAGGAAGAAAGTAAGCTTAGTTGCATCAATCAATATCCGATATATGTTACAAAGTACACTAGAGTGGAAAAGAGTGAATGAGAATACCATGGTTTAGTAGAACGACGAGATTACGGTTTTCAGAAAAAATTCATGTGTCATGTGCCATAGGTATTGAAGCGTAATAAATATATTATCAACAAGAAACTTCCCCCCAGATTTAGATTTGGTTTTATGGTTGCAATACAACCACTACATATGCATCTCCTCTATTTCAATTTTGTGTCCGCGGGGAGCAAGAATAAAGTAAGAAGGTGAAGTTCCTAAATTTGTGTGTATCATGTGGATAAAGTTCAAGGAAAAATCTATTGAGGATGACGAATCTTCAATAGTGTTGTGAGGAAAAACCTCGTCAAAGAACACCTATCGACGTAATGATTCAATGCTCAAATCATGTGACCGTTAAATAAATAAAAGTTACTTCAATATGAAAAATGACAAAAAAATAGGAAAACCTTTTCATCATTGACTATTCAAGTTTCTTCGAACTATATAACTCATTTTTATAAACCTTATATGTTCTTGGTATTCATTAGATTCTATAATTAGACGATAGCCCAAATTGGTTCGAAAGGGAAATGATTGTTCATACCTAAAGAGGTTATTCTATTTATTTTATTTCCGAGCTTAAGTTTTCATATGGTCATATCATTTGTATTATAAATCTCCCAAACATTCTCTCCCCATGTTCCTTCTAAAAAATTGGTCATGTCGTTATTCGAATCCAGTACCAAGTAAACAAGGCATAAATTTTATAGAACTCATTTTGAGTGGGGATAGAGAAAAGATAAATAACACTCAAATCCCCAAACAAATATTTCTCTTTGAAAAAAAAAAGAAAATTCATTGGAATTTTATGCCTTTAAATAGGTTACATTAGAAAATACCATGGGAAAAATCAAGGGTTGTCAACACCCGAAGTCCTAAAACCATTAATGTTTACATGGCACGATAACATCTCTTCCATACTAGGCTAGAGAATTCCTCTTGATGCAATAAGTCCAAATATGATATATTATTTAAACTATCCTAGATCCATCTCAAATCTAGATTTTCCAAGCATCGAAAGGGATCACCTCTCTTTTCACTCTAAAAGAGGTTTGAACCTCACGAGATTTTCTATTATGCTTTTGAAGTAATGAGCAAGAATGAGGGTCACATTCCAAAAAGGTTAGTGTAGAGAAACATCATTGCATAGTCATTGCGCACATGATCGTCAAACTAGAGAATAGTATATAGAAAATCACCCATGTCCTATTTATCTTAGCCAACACTTGTATCCACTTTGAGAATATAAAAATATCGCATTGGAATTGAGATATTATTGGCACATTTTTTTTTTTTTCAATTCTTCAATTGATTCTATTCTCAATGTAAACTCCAATGCATCACATTAAGAGTTCAATATTTATTTCAATAAAGGAGTGGTAAAAAAATGTAAGAGTCCCCCTAATGAAACACTCTTTATGTTAAATAACATGTGTGCCATAGGGTGGCCATAGGTTCTCACATGGGATGCTAAGGAAGGGATACATAACATTGTTCATTTATGTATGTGATATAATAAACCCATGATTGTCCTTTTCAATAGGTATGTGTGCCATTCATGTAAGATAGGAGGAAACATGTGAGATGATATTTCTCTACGTCAATGAATATCTACATCCTTACTAGGGTTTGAGAGAAAAATGCAAGGAACATGACTCAAGGAAAAATATTGACAAGGAATGATTTGATGTATATGGTCATGACAATGTAGAGATTATAAAGTACTAGGATTCTATGCTTCCAATACAATCTAATTTTCATGATCATCCTAGTTTTGTGGATAAATTCCTTCTGCGAATAGAAGCAATCTCCCTAGACCTAGTGGCTTAGTCTAAAAATAACCAAGGAAAAACTACATTTTCTTACCTTAGAGATGTTTGAAATATTAAAGGAAAACCTACATGGAATTGAATGCAAGCTTCCTCCTTCTCCCTACTTATTAGATCTAGCTCCAGCTCGAATTTGTAAAAGTGGAACCTGCAAATCGTCCAAAACAAGAAAGAGAAGAAAGTATAAAATATAACATATATAAACAACTCTAAACAAGAATTCAAGGATTCACGTACTTCATACACATAATCAAGACATAACGTATAGGAGAAACTATGAAATATTGTATTAATAATGTTGGGAAAATTTAACAACCCTTATAGGCATTGAATTTGTGAATATATCCTAGTTATCTTATCCTTCCTTTTCCACAATGGTAAGCCTTCAATCACACCCAAAGCACATGGATGTATTATGGACCTCTAGATATAAATGGGCAGCATAAAAGTAGAATGAGAGCCTCCAAAATCCAACCAAGAATCTATGGTAGACACTGAATTTATAGGTTAAATGATGTGGTTTTGGATTAGATCCACATTAGAGGGAGGTAAGTTCTAGGAGATAAGAGATAATACCTAAATAGTATGAGTTCGAGATCTGGTCCAGTAGTAAATAGCTAAAACCACTCCTGAAGCATAGGCTAGAGAGAGAAACATTGAAATTAATTTTTATTTTTCCTTATTTCCAGGTGTTTGTTGCACTTTTTGTGAAACCAACCTGTTTTGACCAATGTTGTTTCCATGTATGCAACTTATGCCAGTTTGTCAAGAAAATAAGTGGGATGAGGCCATAAACTAGGTTTTTTAGCCAATGTAATACAAGATTCTTGTAACTTCTGGAAATGGAATGCTTTTGGATTTTCATGGGATGATTTAAAAGTGTAAATGGATGATGATACTTTGGGGTTTAGGTCCATTTGTTTGAATTTATAATAGATTTCCCCCTAATTATAATGTCAGTTTGGATCAAGAATTGATTAGTTGATATTGCCAATTGACTGTTACAATACATTATCCTCATCATATCATTACTAAGGTAGGCATACCCATACTCATCATATAAGTCATTTTACATGTAAAATGATCAAACTCATGTCTATTGATGACATATTGTGGACCCATGCTTGGATGAAAATTTGTAGATCTTGTATGAATCCTGAACTAAAAAACTGGATGGATGAACATAGATCTAGGGTATTCTACCTCGTCACTCGATAACATGAGTCTAAATATGTGAATAAATGTGCTAGAGTTGAACATGGCAGATACCATATGATTACGAACCGATGATAAAACCTTTAACATATGTGATTGGAAACACCATTAATGATAATGGCTCTTCAGGTACTAGGTGCAATCTATGAGGTGTGAATATATGAGATGAAGTAGAACACCCAAAAAAATATTATGGTCAAAGGCCAGTGATGTGAAATTGGTACCGAAAGTGTTGTCAAGATAAATCCCCTCTGCGGACAGAGGATATTTCTCTAGCCCTAGAGTGGGTCTAGCAACTTGAGATACTCTCTAATGCAAAGCTTTCTTAACCAACATTTAGAATGTGACAAGAAAAGACATAGAAGTAAATTTTTTCCAATGCTGCGTTCGAACTCGTTGATGATGACCTTTATCCATGATTTTTTCAGGCTTGCTCCTTGCTACTGGTGGCACACAAATACCTGTAGATGATCAATAGGAAACAAAAAACGTAATCCAATACATAATAATCATAAACATTATCTATCTAGAAAATCATGGAGTACCAGAATATTTGCATAAAAGTTTAAAACAAATATAGAAAGAAAACATTAGATGTTTTATTGATAAATATGAAAGAAAGAGCTTACAGCCCAGACCTTGATGTTGGAGGCCTCCCTTTGGTGAAAATTGGATTCCTTCACCGAAGCTCTAAAGCGTTCCTTCTCCTGAACACTTAGGCATTATCACAGTGAAAGAATGTAAAGGGAACGAGAGTTCAGACTAGCCCAAAAATGACCAAACATGACTAACAATAGTGGAAGGAAGGGCATGAATTTATAGGAAGGGTAAAGAGGTTGGGAGCCCATGAAAGGAGGATGAAGGTCCACTTTCTAAGGGATAAAATCCCATGGATGATATCAAAGCTCTAAAATCAGAGAGCTCGGCTCTATCACCACCATTTAACAACCAACTCGCCACCCTAGAACTTCTAGAGGTCAAAGCTTCTCGTCCATTTGAGGAAACACTGCTAGAAAGGGACAAACACAATTTTCCATGAAATAAGGGCACTGGCAGCGCTAAGAAAAAGCTATCATTATGACATCAGCCTAAGCATGAGACTAGGAAACACACTGACCTAGGAAACTAGGATTTTGACCAAGTTTCTTTAGTAATATTCCAAGGAATTTTTCTTCAAATATTTAAGGGACGTCTTAACATATTTCTTCATGGTGGAAACATTTTACAGGGTCTATCATGAGGCATTTTAGGATCAGGGATGGGAAATGAACATGGCGACAAAATACTATGTAACAGATGCCCACTAAAACATGAAGGAAGAACAGGGAGTGATGGCTGTAATTATTTATGAACCAAGGCAAAGAACTCAGATCACCTTCAGGAAACCTTCCAAATCAAAAATTTTACAATATATGACATCTCTGGTACAAATATGCCTAACCACATGAATCTGCACTAGGCATCAAATAACACATGAGCTTGTGGCATGGTCACAACCATCTGTCTAAAGAGATCATAGAAATGGATCCGTGGTATAGACACATCCATCTGTATATATAGGATCATGTATACAATCATGAATACTCAATAACTCCATGCAGCCTGGATCAAAATCAGAGGTCACCCAAGGTCTTCACCACGATCTCAATCAATGCAATGTACGAATCTAGCCATGCAAATAAATGTGTTGGTGTTGAACATGGTAGAAACCACCTGATTAATGGTCAATGATGAAAATCATTAACATGAACGAGAGAGACCACCAATAATGACGATGGACCTCAAGGTACAAAAACACAATATACAAGTGTGAATGATTGTGTTGAAGTTGAACACTTGCAGAATCATCCGATCGAAGGCCAATGATATGAAGCTATAGTCGAACACGAAGAAATTTCCATTGAGGCATGTAAGCTCCAAGGTATTGAAAATAAGTTTCTAAATCACCTTCCCAGATAATAAGCTGAAGTTGATAGGAAGTGATTCGTCGAAGGAGGGCCATAATGATTCCCACATCATCGACACGAAACAAAAGTTATCTCAAGATGATAGGAGTGATTAAGGATTATAACATAGGAGGTTAGATAAGCAAAAGATGTTTGACAAAAGGACTTCTCTTGAACATATTGGTGACATGACTCCAGAGTGTGGTAGCATTTGACTCAAATAGGATCAGAGGTCATGTTAAGAAAATTTGGTAATCAGATGAGAGGTAAATGGATTTCCCAAACCCATGGAGGAAAATTGAAAAATGTAGGATGTACCTAACCCAACACAAACTGCATATGAGTGTCATGTTCAAGAGTGAAAAGCTGCCCAAAATACACATAAGATGTTAACTTTCAATTTCTCGCATTATTTCTAATGAGTACCTATTTATTTTTTATATCCAGCGTGAATAGGATAACATATGTTGAGCGTGTAAGTTCATTCTTTGAATGAATCCATCCTAGTAACCTTAATAAGCCCTAGGAAGGAGGAACTCGGTCTCGTCATGGTGACAAGTATTTCATCGTTTAATATTTAACAAGTCCAATGTAAAGGTAACTCAGTAAATTGTCATGTTTAAGGAGTTTGAAAATAAAAAAAAAGGAAACCCCATCATGTCCATTTTCGTAAATCGTCTCTTGAATCCAAAAAGGTAGAAAACAATATCCAAGAGAACCTCTTGACCATGTTCGATCAAGGTATTCCTTTTTCGTAAATAGTGAATCTCAACCCAAAAAATGGGTAAACGTATACTGAGACCACATCAATTCATTCACTTTAATGAGTTCAAAATGACAAGTACTCAACGATATTTTTAATTTTTCGAGAGTCAGAAAAGAGCTGAAAGTTGACTCCAGGGGGGTAACCTTTTTTTTGTAAATGTTTACCGAGCCCAAAAAAGAGATAAAATAAAACTCGTTTGCATAAAAAATAATCACCAACAGTGTGAAAGTCCTATTACTGCAAATATCACTGATATCTAGGAAAAATAATAAAACAATGGCAAAAATGTTTCAAAAATATATAAATAGAACAAAAAGTAAATTCATTTTCACCTTTCTATTTAGAGAAGTGTTTTTTACCCAATTTCCCTCTGAACTTCAGATCAATGGTGCGACCGATCCAGGACACCATTCAACGATCCGTCAGTGCCAGGTAAGAGCCCTAAGCCTCCTCTTCATTTTAATTCCATTCATTTAGCATTTGGTTTGATAAATAGAGGTATGGGGGAAGGATTTCAAACCTCAATATCGCCCATGGTCAGCGCGGTTTTGAGCTATCAAACCCACGATGGTTGCGTTTATCCCGTTAGGGCAGCATACTACCAACGTCAAATTAATTCGGATAGTCATGCTGGCCGCGGGGAAGATTTTGAAACAATAATTCCAGCCATTTCCGTCGATTATTTCCAAAACTACTCCGATGAAAGCTCCTAAAATTTCTTTTGAACATGTTTTGTAGTTTTTTTCAGCAGAGATGGTCATTGATTGAAAATAACGAGGCCACGAGGTAGAATACCACCAAGCGCTGCAAGACCAAAATTATGTAAATGCATTGCACAATTGTGGTTTATTGAAATTCTTCGAGACATCAGGGATGAGAGCTCAGCTAGATGATCTGAAAAAGGAAGTACTTGAAAGTGTGTGCAAGGTATCCATTTCCATTAAATTAAATGTGTGCAAAATTCTCCATGTCTTGTTGCATAAAACATCTACTTAGATCTAATCTAGAGATTGACTGTAGGGGAATTTACTGGATATGTCACCTTTAATAAAGGATGAGATCCAGAGGCTACCTGGCCCTTTACAGAATCTATCTTTAGAACTTGTAGAAGTTAACACTCAAAATTTCCATCAAATTATATGTGCAAACTGTTATTCATGTCTTGCAATTGAAACAAAGTGTTTATGGAATCTGTATAAGAGTTTATGTGTGAAGGAAAGTTAATTTAATTTGATTTTTAACATATTAAATCAGAAATTTTCAACAAGATAACTTCAGCATAACATGAAATAGATGTTTGGTGAGCAGTTCACCCCTCTTGGGCTACATCTGCTGGATCAAGCCTCCCAAAATGAGCTTGTCCTGTTGTATTAAAATGCTTCAAAATTATAATACAAGTTTAAAGGTGTCTCAATAGACAAATCTGAATGCAAATACTAATTCAGAAGACATGAAAAATCTAAGAACGCCTTTCCAAATTCACTAAACAGTGAAGAATTACCATAAACAGTGATTTCTTCAATAAGACCCTTACGAATCTTTGAACTCCTATGTAGATTTTCAGGCTATAGAATTCCTCAAACACATATAAAACCTCTTCTAATGGTTTCAGAAGGTCGAAATTAGCTGAAAATAGTTTTTGGATCACCTCAAACGGTGAGGTACAACTCAAAATAACTCAAACCCCAAAATGGCCCTAGTGGCCCTAAAAATCTCCTGAAGGTTTTCAGCCTTTGAAAGTCTTCAAACAGTTCTTAAACCTCTTCCATTGGTTTCAGAAGGTGGAAATTAGCTGAAAATGGTCTTTAGATCACCTCAAACAGAGAGGTACAACCCAATACAACTCTATTACCAAAATGGCCCTGATGGCTCAAAAAGCTTCCTTGAAGCTAAAATGGCTGTAGAAAACCTCTACTACCTCTGGAACCTATCCCAATGGCTCTGGAATGCTGAAGAAAGTCTAAAATGACTTTTGGTTCACTCCAAATGGTTAAGCATAGCTCAACACAGCTCCAACTCCCTCTTGGCCCTCATGGCTATCATTGCTTCCCTCAAGGAAAAGGGACTAAAGATCAACTCCAATGGCTCTGCAGCCTATTCTAATGGATCTATGAATAGCTGAAAAAAAAAAAAAAAAATTCCAAAAGGTTCAACCATAAAAAGTTATGACCAAAACTGTATTTGCCCAATATCCCCTAAACAAACTCCACTAAACTTGGCTAACTAGAGTTAGGCCCGAAAATTCTGGCAAAGATCGCCAAATTTGGAGGCGTGTTTCAAAATAGCCGGGTGGTTAGCTTGGCATTAAATGTCATAGTTGTTGGGAGGTCACATGCAAAAAAAATCCTGCCGAAACTGTGCCGAAACCGTCGGAGTTAACGATTATAAAAACCGTAACATTAATTGTCATAGGTCGTGTTCACATGCGCAAAAAATTCGGTGGTTAGGGCAGAGTTAACCGCGACTTAGCTCCCGGTCTTGGAGGCAAGGTCACATCAGGTGGGGCTAGCCCTTAAATCCTCTGCTAGTTTTAAACCAAACTTTAAATATGTATTGACTTCTATAGTGGTTAAGAACCACACGTAGCCCGCCTGGTCGGGCTGCTTGGCTGGCAGCGTCGAGACCCGGGTTCAAAACTTGTAGCATATCAAAAATTTTACCATGCCACAAATTCACCGACCAGGGGGCCATGGGGTGCCCTCCGGGCCTGCCACGTGGCAGCCCGTAATTGGTTAACATATTAAAAGTCAAACCAACCTCAAATGAACGGAAGCCACTTGTCAAACGCTCATTCGCCTGAATGGAATATTTCGAGGAATATTCTAGGGAATATTCCTTGGAACATTCCAAGGAATATTTTTTTTAATATTTTTTTAAATCAAAGTCAAACCAAGTCAAAGTGGTCTTTTACTCTGAAATTGTGAATTTTCAAACTTGAATAACTTTCACATACAGTGTCGGATTTGAGTGTCGTTCGAGGATACAGGATCGTATCACCGAGGCCTATCCAGTTGTTTAGGTTGCAAGTGATTTTGAACACTTTCAATTTTGAGCTTTTTCCATGGCTTGGACTTGAGCTCCTAATCACACCTCCCAAATGAGAAGCTTTTGGACCCCAAAAGCTCATTGAAATTCTAAAACTGAACTGTAGCACAGAAAACGAGAGAATAACAACATCCTCTTCTCTTCAGCTTCCAAAAATTTTCCTGACTTGCAATCTGTCCTCATGGCGAATTTTTGCTGAATGAGCCATGTACTTGTGTTGAATCCTGACCAAGTTTTCTTGCCATACCAATTTTCCATTCTAAAACCAGCAATGACCCTTGCTGAATTTTGTGCCCTCTTTGCCTGCATGCTTTTCCAACTCATGGAATCTTGCACTGCTTTGCACTGACACTTCATTCTCTGCACCAATCGACACCAAAGGCACCTTGTGCAACACACGACATCAACAACAAGTTTATAATGAAATGTGCTATACAATTGACACAACCATCAATATAAAAAGTGTGCACACAATCGACACAAGTCGACAATCATGTGTAACACAATCGACACAAGTCGACAATTATGTGTGACACAATCGACACAAGTCGATAAACATGTGTGACATAATCGACACAAGTCGACAAACATGTGTGACATAATCGACACAAGTCGATAAACAACAAGACACATCTTGTAAAACACATGTGTATGTATCATGTACAATGAACTATATATAGTTCGCTATTTACACATACAACCTCTATGTACATGTGCAACTTCAACTCTTCTTTTCAAATGCCAACAAGTACATCATCCCAAAAAACATGTGGGTGACTAAGAGCTGAAACTAAAAGACATTGCTGCAACATAAGTGAGTATCATACTCATCTTTTACCTCGATGGCAAAAATTTGCAACAACAAAGAAATTCCTTCAACTGAAATTGCTTTTGCATGCGATCTTGCATCAACTTTTCAACTGAAATACATGCATACCAATCTGAAATTTTCATGTACAAAATGAAGATGACTTACTGCATTAAGAAGTTAATCCACTTCCTCCCAAGACAACTCCATGGCGTCTTTTGCGATTGCAATACACCTTCACATGAATCTTCCATTTCCACATTGATAATGGACTCCATAGATCCACTTGTGCCAAACTTGTTGTCCTCTAGCTGCATGTGCTTTGGACAATTTGTTGGATGCAAAGTCCAATAATGAGAGACATCATGTCCCTTCCTTTGACAAAATGTGCAACTCTTAAGCACTTTCTGAGAAAGTTCTCTTTGCCTCTTCTGCTTCCTGTGTGATTTCTTTTTCAACCAGCATCTCTTTTGCTGCAAGGAATGTCCATCCTTTTTGTCTTCGAAAGACGATGAACTAGAAGAGGAGACAACTTTCCTTTTCAGACTTTCATCACAATTCTTGTCTTGAAAACTATTTGAACTTGAAGGTTGGCCATAAGTGACATGTTTACCCTCTACTTGCTGCAATGATGGCTTAAAACAATGGAAATCATCCTTAAAACAAATTCGACATATATGCATAGAAGAACTTGGAATAAAGGTTCTCTTTAAATTTGCATCACATGCATTCAAGGATTTGGAGTCTTCACCATCAAACTGCACATAACCAAGACCAACATTCTTGGGTCGCTCCACAATTGAAATAGGTTCAACCATGCCTTGTGCATGCTTGCCCAAACCTTTGCCTTCATGATAGCCCATCTTAAACATTAGTTTGGACTCGATTCCCCTTGTATGTTTTTCAAAAGAACCAACACACTTTTCAATAGAGAAAATTGAAGACAAGTTGGAATGGTTTACCTCTTCTTCACGCTTGTTCTTGGACAAAGCTTCTTGAGCTTGAAGGAGTTGTTTATCCATGTCATGCAACCTTTGGAGAATTTCTTCCTTCTCTTCCTACATGGCTAAAAATTGTGCATGAAGCTTAACACTTTCTCTTTGATCCTTAATTAGAATCTGCACCATGTCCTTAACCTTAATGAACTCATTCTTCATGTCATCATTGAAGAACCTTGTGAAGGAGGAAACTTCACTTGTAGAAGAAGTTGAAATTATGTAAATGGTCAAATTAACAAAATTAACTTCCAAAGAAAAGTTCTCAAAGCTCTCAAACAAATGACAAGCTTTTTAACCAAATGTCAGTAAAGACCCCTTCTTAATCAAGCAACCATAAAACACAAACTCCAATAGCTTGTAGCAAACACTTAATCAAGTGAGTTTTTTTTCCAAAGAAAATCTTGAGGTACTTTGGGGTAAGGAAATAGGCTACAAATATTTTTTCCTTTCCAAGATTTAGCTATCAACAACTATCTTTTCAACTCAAGAAAACTCATACAAGCAACCATTTTGCAACCAATAAAATAGTCAATCTTTTACAATGTTTTAACACCTTTTGCATAAAAAAAAATGCTCAAGCTGAGCATAACCAAGCTTAACCAAAGCTTTGATACCATCTGATCTGAAAATGGAAGTACTTGAAAATGTGTGCAAGATATCCATTTCCATTAAATTAAATGTGTGCAAAATTCTCCATGTCTTGTTGCATAAAACATCTACTTAGATCTAATCCAGAGATTGACTATAGGGGCATTTACTGGATATATCACATTTAATAAAGGATGAGATCCAGAGGCTACCTGGCCCTTTGCAGACTCTATCTTTAGAACTTGTAGAAGTTAACACTCAAAATTTCCATCAAATTATATGTGCAAACTATTATTCATGTCTTGCAATTGAAACAAAGTGTTTATGGAATCTGTATAAGAGTTTATGTGTGAAGGAAAGTTAATTTAATTTGATGTTTAACATATTAAATCAGAAATTTTCAACAAGATAACTTCAGCATAACATGACATAGATGTTTGGTGAGCAGTTCACCCCTCCTGGGCTACATCTGCTGGATCAAGCCTCCCAAAATGAGCTTGTCCTCTTGTATTAAAATGCTTCAAAATGATAATACAAGTTTAAAGGTATCTCAATAGACAAATATGAATGTAAATACTGATTCAGAAGACATGAAAAAGCTAATAATGCCTTTCCAAATTCACTAAACAGTGAATAATTACCATAAACAGTGATTTCTTCAATAAGGCCCTGACAGCTCTTTTAACTCCTTTGTAGATTTTCAGGATGTAGGAGTCCTAAAACAGATCTTAAACCTCTTCCAATGGTTTCATAAGGTTGAAATTATATGAAAATATTTTTTGGATCACCTCAAACAGTGAGGTACAACTCAAAACAACTCAAACCCCAAAATGGCCCTAGTGGCCCGGAAAACTCTCCTGAAATCTTTCAGCCTCTGAAAGTATTTAAAAAGTTCTAAAACCTCTTCCATTGGTTTCAAAAGGTGGAAATTAGCTGAAAATGGTCTTTATATCACCTCAAACAGACAGGTACAACCCAATATAGCTCTATTACCAAAATGGCCCTGATGGCTCAAAAAGCTTCCCTGAAGCTAAAATGGCTGTAGAACACCTCTACTACCTCTAGAACCTATCCCAATGGCTCTATAATGTCGAAGAAAGTTGAAAATGACTTTTTTTTCACTTCAAATGGTTAAGCATAACTCAACACAGCTCCAACTCCCTCTTGGCCCTCATGGCTCTCATTGCTTCCCTGAAGCAAAAGGGACTAAAGATCAACTCCAATGGCTCTGAAAAATATTCCAATGGATTCATAATGCTCTGAATACCCGAAATCAAAAAAATTTCGTTCCAAAAGGTTCGGCCCATCAAAAGTTATGACCAAAATAGTATTTGCCCAATATCCCCTAAACAAACTCCACCAAACTTGGCTAACTGGAGTTAGGCCCGAAAATTTTGGCAAAGATCACCGAATTTGGAGGCGTGCTCTAAAATAGCCGGGTGGTTAGCTTGGCATTAAATGCCATAGTTGTTGGGTGGTCACATGCAAACAAAATCCCGCCGAAACCGTCGGAGTTAACGGTTATAAAAACCGTAACATTAACTGTCATAGGTCATGTTCACATGCGCAGAAAATTTGGTGGTTAGGGCAGAGTTAGCCGTGGCTTAGCTCCTGGTCTTGGCGGTGAGGTCACATCGGGTGGGGCTAGCCCTTAAATCCTTCGCTGGTTTTTAAACCAAACTTTAAATATGTATTGACTTCTATAGTGGTTAAGAATCACACGTAGCCTGCCCAGTCAGGCCGCCTGGCTAGTAGCTCCGAGACCTGGGTTCAAAACTTGTAGCATATCAAAATTTTTACCATGCCATCAATTCACCGACCATGGGGCCACATGGCGCCCTCCACGCTTGCCACGTGGTAACCCGTAATTGGTCAACATATTAAAAAGTCAAACCAACCTCAAATGAACAAAAGCCACTTGTCAAATTCTCATTCGCCCAAATGGAATATTTCAGGGAATATTCTAGGGAATATTCCAAGGAATATTATTTTTTAAATATTTTTTTAATCAAAGTCAAACCAAGTCAAACTGGTCTTTTCCCTAAAATTGTGAAATTTCAAACTTGAATAACTTTCACATACAGTATCAGATTTGAGTGCCGTTCATGGCTACAGGATCGTATCGCCGAGGCCTATCCGGTCGTTCAGGTTGCAAGTGATTTTGAACACTTTCAATTTTGAGCTTTTTCCATGGCTTGGACTTGAGCTCCTGATCACTAAAACTGCTCCAGTATTTGATTGGACTGTGGGATGTGGACCGAAAAATATTCATCATCGAAGACCAGGAATTAGAATTAGATGTCATGGAGATATATTTCATTACTGGCTTGTCCAGGAGATGGGAGAGAATACAACTCTCCGGAGCTCGTGTAGGGGGTGAGAGTACTAGTATGCTCATCCAAAGAAATTGTCCCGGGACTTGAAAGACTGAGAGAGGGAAGATAGAGATATCCTCTATCAGAGTGCTTCCCTTTCACACAATCCTTCATTGCATAACTAGAGTGGCGAGAGCCCAGACGTTTCATGAGACAACGAAATCCCAACCTAGTATGTGGTGGACTATCTGGCCCCAACGATGTTTAATTGGTGTGAGGGATTATTGGCCAACATGAAGAGCCAATTAAACAGGTGCAAGACAGGGCGGTTGAAACAATTTGGGTACAGGTCTATTCTGGTGACATTTTTCTTAGAGAGTACCATTGCTCCAATATCAACAACTAGAGATCCATGATCCAGCCTCGAGGGACCCGAAACTGATGAGGGGGTGCGAGATCATGCCTCGCCAGGGTGGGGGCCAACAGATGCATTTCCATACCAGCCTTTTTAGCTGGTTGCGTCATCAACTCATCGTCATTAAGGAATTTGTAGATGAAGGCATCGACGTCAGGGGAGATATGGATCTGCCCATTCCACCAGGCACACAAGAAGGGTAGCCCACCTGGTAGAGGATGTCCCTTAAAAGGAGGGAGCAAACACACTATCCAAGTTAGAGTGGAACTTGGTAGGCCTTATGAGAGGCATCCAAGAGTATGCTACCTTTGATGACATTCCTCTTTGCTTTTAGAGGCATATGGTTGAGGTTCCAAGAAGATTGTGTCGTCTACTCTGGCGAGTGATTCAAGCAGTCACCTGTTACCATGAGCACCATGTGGGCGGATAACAACCTTGTTTTTACATTTTGCACTAATGTAGGCTCAAAGAGCCATTTTTGTAACAAAAAAATATTTTTTGAGATTTTGGATGTAGCAAACTTGACAGATCAGGTATATATATACACATATATGCATGTTTCTACCACTACTTTTGTATCATAATGATGTGTTTGTTTTTTACATGTTGTGTAAATTTATATCTAATACATGATTTGCTAATGTATCCATTAATGTGTTTAAACGTCTTGGAATATGTTGATATGTGATAAAATCAAATTTCTTTCCAATAATCGAACACACAAATACATATGCAAAATTTGAGGATTTCACACAGAATAATGGCCATTTAACTGTAACACAATGAGTTGTGAGTCTAATTTAACAACCAAATATATAATTATGAGATCAATAGCATCCGATAATAGCTTGATAACTGCACTATATTTGGAAATATTGTTAGTTGTTTGACCCAAACAAATACCTTGTAAATTAATCAACTCGCCATCAGGGGCAAAGAGTGCCCACGCTGCAGAAGATAGGTTCTCCGTGCTATGGCAAGCACCATAAAAAAAATTGACTTAATGATTTGATGACATATGCAAACCAAGTGGAACACAAGGTAAGCAAAGGAAACATGTCTGCAAAGCAAACAATCACACCAAAAATCCAATCAAAGCACACTCACAAATAGAACACTAATGTACGAAGTATCACACTCATGATTAAGCGTAATATTTTTTTACATAAATCCCATTTTAGGGCCCAACTAATGGATTTCCTTCGTAATCCGCTAGCTCATAGGCTCCTCATTCCAATACTTGTTGAATGATATAGGGCCCATGTCACCTTGGCTCGTGTTTTCCTACTCCCAATTCATCATGGGCTTGGTCATAAAGCAAGACCAAGTCACCTTCGGAGAAAACACAAGGGTTGACGGATTTGTCATATTGATATTTAACTTGTACCTTCTATGCCTCAATAACTAAAGCAGCAAGCCTTCGTGTCTCATCAAGATGATCAAGTTAAAGCAAGCGTTCCTCTTTTGGTGAAGTACCAGGAAGTAGTTCGACAACTAGCTTCAGAGAAGGAATCTCACACTTGATCAAGAGTGTGGCCTCTAGACAATACACCAATTGGAATGGTCTGAATCCAGTGGTAGTCTTAGTAGAGTTTCAGTATGCCCAAAGAGATGAGAAGAGCATGAGATTCTAAACTCATTTTTTGCTTCCCAATGGTGCGCTGAAGCATGGTCACCAAAACTTTGTTGACAACCTCAACCTAGACATTTCCCTGTGGATAATAAGGGGTGGAGCTATCGTGATGTAACCCTAATTGAGCAGTGAGCTTTTTCATCATATGATTGCAAAAATGAGAGCCATGATTAGTGACAATTTCTTTCGGGACACCAAACTGAAATATGACACGATTAAATAGGAATTGTGTCGTAGTTATACCTTCATTATAATATGTAGGCATTTCTTTGGTCCATTTAGTCAAATAATCGAAGACAACAATAATATAACCATGCCCCTCGACCAAGTGAGGGTTACAGATCATGAAATCTATGCCCCATTTAACAAAAGGTCTGACGGTTACAACTGGGTGCAAGGGTGAGGGTGGGGCACACCCTTTCCGAGAGTAGACTTAGTAGTCATGGAATTTTTGTACTGCAACAATACAGTCTTTGAAGATAGACAACCAAAAATACCCTGCGCGAAGGATCTTTTGGGCGGTAGCATAACCGGACATGTGACCACCATAGGCCCTAGAGTGGTAGTCATTAAGAACGTTCTTAGCTTCCTCGAGAGTCAAATGTCAACGAAGGATATATTTGATACCAGTTTGATATAGGGTGTCTCCAATGATACAGTAAGGTTGGGACTAGTAGCGAATTCGTCGTCGCTCAGAGTGCGATAAAACTGGCCAAAAAGTTTGGGTTTAGAGATAGAAAATGATGTCTCTATACCATGGGTCAAGATTAATAATGAGAAAGAGAGTCTCATCAGGAATGGACTCATCAAGAGGAGTGGTATCATCCGTGGTGAGAAGATCACAAATCAAATCAGCAAACACCAGGGATTTCTTAGACTTTGCAACAGTGAATTATAGGTTGAATTATTAAAGGATGACAATCCATTTCGAGTAATTACCCCCAATAAAATGACATGCAAGAATGTAATTCATGGGGTTACAATCATAAATCACCAAAGTTTTGCGTAGGAGAATGTAGTGATGAAAATGTTAAACAACATGGACAACAACTAGTGTGATTTTCTCTACATTAGCATAATAGGTCTCTGTATCAAAGAGATTGCTGCTCAAGTAGTACACTACATGCTCTTGACCATAATCGTCATCCTAAACCAACACCATACCAATAGTGTTGTTGGCGGTGGCCAAATATAGGCAGTAATCGCGGTGATAATTGGGAGGATGTAGTAGCGGAGCACTAATGAGGGCTTGTTTCAACACATCGAAATAGATTTGGGCAATTTCATCCCATATGAACAGGATTCCCTTTTTCAATAATTGAGTAAAGCCTTTGTAAAGCTCAACATAATTCTATACGAAGCGAAGAAGGAAATTATCTTTCCCCTGCAAACTTTGCAGTTGATGAACAAAAGAGGGAGGAGGAAAATTGGTGATTGCCTCGACTTTAAGTGGATTGATGCAGATGCCTTCTTTGGACACCATGAAACCCAATATTCGACCAGATTCAACGTTGAAGACACACTTATGAGGATCCAACCTGATATTTTAGCGCCGACAACGAAGGAAGATAGCTTTGAGGTGTTTCGGGTGATCTTGACGTTTCGCAGAATGAGAAAGAAGTTCGTTGAGATATGGCTAAATGATAAGCTTGATGTCATGAAAAACATATGAAATATCTCGCTGGAAGGTGGCCCTGGAATTATTCAAGCCAAAAGGGAGATTTTTGTAGGAAAATGTCCCCCATGGATAGATACATGTGGTTTTGTGTTAATCAGATGGAGAAATATTAATATGGTTGTAGCCAAAAAAACCGACCATAAAGGAAAACATCTCACTCCTAGCACATTCATCAATGATCTGGTCAATAAAAGGAGTGGGATAATTGTCCTTAAGACACACCCGGTTGATATCATGGGAATCAATGAAAACCCGGAGGGTCCCTTGTTTCTTATTAACAGAAATAATATTTGAGATCCAATCTATTATTTGGGATAGGAAAAATAATACTGGCTTTGAGAAGTTTTTCAAATTCACCCTTTATGGTAGCAACCTTTCTCGGGTGCACAAGACAAATTCGTTGAAGAACGAGCTTCTAATCAAGATAAGTGGGAATTTCGTGCACAACGATACTCAT
Source organism: Pinus albicaulis (assembly GCA_034641835.2). Lineage (NCBI taxonomy): Eukaryota > Viridiplantae > Streptophyta > Pinopsida > Pinales > Pinaceae > Pinus > Pinus albicaulis. Next base: position 872,222,456 of record CM076571.1, read on the forward strand.
ACCAATGCCAGGAATCTATTCATATGACCATGCGAAGAAATCGTGGAATTCCTGAAAAAATCTCAGTGTAGATATTGGTCTCATCGAGAGAACAAGATACATTGATATGAAGATTCTTGAAAATCCCTGGTTTGACAAAGATTTCGATTGTAATGGTTGGAGTAATATTTCCCATGTTCCCTTCGAAGAGCAGTTGATGAATCAAGATTGGATTCTGAAATGGGTTATTCGGTACATACGAAGCATGGGATTCTATATGTTAGGTCCCTATATTACTATTGAAGTCCCTTATTGTTGTTAGTGTAGCCCCCTTATTGTTATTTTTGTACCCTAGTAACCCCAATATTGTTATTATTGTGCCTTTACATTATTATTGTTAGGTCGGCTAGGATTATATTGTGACCCCATGGACTCCTTATATATAGAAGGAGGTTTTTCCATTTGTATCATCCAAGAATTTTCATTTATGTAATGTAAAGGAGGTTTCCCCCTTGAAGTGGCTTATTTCTAAGGCATTTATCTCTCGTTTCTTCTATTTTTGGAGCTGGTTTCACAACATTTTGTATCAGAGTTTTGGATTCTAGGGTTTCGCTGCTCCAAATAGGTCATCGTGGTATTTTCGCTATAATTTTCTTTATACGAAGGTTCAGAAGCTGAAATTTTTAGAGTGCGAAGCCGAAATCTTGAGGAACATTGTCACAAAATTTCAGAGCTTGGTTCGCAATAATTTCGGAGATATGATCTATGGAATTTAGGGCATTTTGCAGGCTCCTGAATTTCACTTAAAAAGGTCATCGCAAAATTTTCGCTATAAATTTTTTTCTATGAAGGTTCAGAAGCTGAAATGTTTAGTGCATGAAGTCGAAATCCTAAGGAACTTCATCGCAAAATTTCAGAGCTTGGTTCGTAATATGTTCGGAGATATGATATGTGGAAGTTAGGTCTTTTTTAGGCTTCCGAATTTCATCTCAAAGAGGTGATCATGGGAAAATCTTCATAACTCTCTCTCTGAGAATTGGATTGGAATTCTGTAAAAAGTGACTGGAAGTTCATGGACTGTAGTTTCTTGTCTATAAATTTTAGAGCCAAAGGAGCAAACAGTGACACGTGGCAAGTCGTACAAGCTCGCTTTACTGAACCAGTCCATAATTAGGTCATTGTGGGAGATTGGACATAATTTTGCATTGAATAATCCAAATCAGGTCACACCCATGGAATTCAAAAGAGGATTCAGAGGGCTATTGCAGGGTCGAAATTCAGATATTGAAGATTGACAATCACATAAATAATTAAATTTCAATATCGAGCTCCTCAAAAGCAAGAAAAAGGTGTGTATTTGGTTTTTAAAATTGCATAACGTTTGTTTGAAAAAGTATTTTGAAGTGATTTCAAGGGAATATTTCAGAATTTTTATCAGTATTGGGTTCTATAATGCTTCAAAAAAATAATTCCATACCCATTAAGACCTCAAAAAGCTATACTATGACGTATGAAGAGGAATAATTGCAGTATGAGATATCAAAATTACGGTACCAATTGCAACAAATTTTGATCTTACGAAGAGCAACCGAAGATGACATAGATGGTTTAAAAGCAGAAATGGAGGCTAAGTTGGATGGTTTGAAGGATCAAATAATAGCTAATATGGATGATAAATTAGTGGAAGATCACATCGCATCAACAACAAGTTCTCCAACTCTCAAAGGATAACCTAACTTTGGTGCAGAATCTAATGAAACAACAGGAAGATCAACATCACATCGAAAGAAGTTTTGAAGCAGTCACAAAAACAAGAACTCGACAAGTATGATCAATTTCAGAGTATCTCAGCAAGTGGAAGAACCTTCCTATAGAAGATTCCACATGGGAGGCTAACAATTTTATACAAAAGCATCAAGAAATAATCAAGCATTGAGGACAACACTTATGTGAAGGAGAGGGGCATGTTAAGTCCCTATATTAATAATGTAGTCCCTTATTATGTTAGTGTAGCCCCCCTTATTGTTATTGTTGTACCCTGTAACCCCCATATTGTTATTATTGTGCCCTTACATTATTATTGTTAGGTCGACTAGGATTACATTGTGGCCCCACTAGGATTACATTGTGGCCCCATGGACTCCTATATATAGAAAGGAGGTTTTGTCATTTGTATCATCCAAGAATTGTTCATTCATGTACTGTATTGGAGGTTGCCCCCTCGAAGTGGCTTAATTCTAAGGTGTTGATATCTCTTTTCTTCTATTTTTGGAGCTAGTTTCATAAATGTGTGATTCCCATAGATGCCCTAACAAATGACCATACACCCATTGCAAAATGATAAGAAAGAAAGACATATCTTATAGATTTTGTTGATTGCTTTCATAAAATACACCAACATGGACTATAATACCCCTCTTAATCAGGTTGTGTTTGTCAAGACTTGATTTTCCAAGATGCACCACTGAAAAAGGTGTGCTTTGGCCTGATATTCAATCTTCCAAAGATTCTTCCACCAGCAAGCAAGGTTCTCTGGTATTTTTTCATGAACAAGAAAAACATGACTTATTTTAGGGGTGTATTTTCCAATAGGAGCGTGAGTCCATAAAGTGAGTCTTCTGTATCCCTGAGGCGTATATGCATTGACTTAAGAGTAACAGTGTATCGTCACCGTAGACCCTTGAACTCTAGGGGAAGATTCAATTGAAATGTATCCTTCCACCATTGCGCCCATATGGATGTCCTATTGGATCAACTAGTTGAGTCAATGTAAACCTTCCATTTCTATGTAAAAACTCAATCAGTCCATGAGGCAAATAAAAGTTTACCTTGCTTCCAACCCAAGGATCGATTCTAATTCTTACATTTTCATTACCAGTCTTCCACACCAAGCCCTTTTCAATGACTTGAAGGAATACATCACAACCTTTCAAATAAACGTTAGTGCAAGTTAGACTACATTTGATCGAATATACTTGTGCTCTTGTCCTAAAATTGGCATCTAATAGAACCTCGTCATAACATAAATTTAATATAAATTCTATTTTCCCTTTCCAATTGTTATTGAAAAATTATTTTATAAATAAATAATCACATGAATGAAGTTGGAAAATATGCACAAAATCATGTTTTGTTTTGTTTTTAAATTATATATATATATATATATAGATAGATAGATTGATTCAAAGTATTTTAAAATTCACAAATGTATATTTATATTCAATGTATTTTATTCTTTATGTTTAGATTGAAATGAGTGTATTTATAAAACTTTATAAAATAAAATAGTTTAATATTTCTTCTATTAAAAAAAAGAAAAAGAAAAAGAGAGTTAGAAATGAAAAAGCTCATTTTTTTTTTCAATTTATATTTATATTAAATTTAAATTTCAAAATATTAATTAATTATCAATATTTTTAACATTTTAAATTATCAAAATAAAAAATATTAGAAATGAAAAGCTAATCCTTTTGTTCAATTTTTATTTATATTAAATTTCAAAATATTAATTAATTATGAATATTTTTAACATTTTAAATTATCAAAATTATATCTTTTTTAAATAAAAACATATTTTTATATTAAAATCTAAAATATTATTTTTATATTTAAAAAAAAAATATAAAAATAATTTTATATTTAAAAAATAATAATAATAATTTAAAATATTACAAACATTAATAATCAGTATTTTAAAATTTAAATATAATATAAATATAAATTACAGTACGAGGATGAGCTTTTCATTTCTAACTCTCTTTTGTATTGGATAAATATTAAATATTTTTATTTTATAAAATTTTATAAATAAATTCTTTCGATATAAACCTTGAAAATAAAATACATTGAATATAAACACACAAGAATGCTTTGAATCAATCTACGCCTTAAAAAAAACATGCTTCTCTCCGTATTAAAAAAAAACAAAACAAAACATGCTTCTCTGCATATTTTAAAAATTCTTCCACGTGATTACTAGTCCATCATATAATTTTTCAATGACAAATGGAAATGGAAAAAATAATTTCTATTAAATATGTGTTATTACGAGGTTCCGTCAATGCCACTTTACATGAAAAAAAGTATATTCAATCAGATGCAGTCCAACTTGCACTAACGTTTATTCCAAGCATATACTCATGCTGGTGCATTTTGGAAATTTCATCTCGAATTTTCAACGTTTGTTTTATATACTTTTATATAGGTTGGCAGAAGTGTAGATGAATTGGAGTGAAGGAGAATTGGAGAGATTGTGTTCCAAGAAACAAAGATATGAACATGGATGTGGAAACTTTTAAATAATTTTGTATGTTATATGAAATATTTATTCTTAATATAACATCATTGTTATAAAGCAATATGAAAAAACTATTTTATTTTTTTATTTCTAATTTTTTTATTTAATATAAAATTAGTAGTTTTTAGTGTGATTTTTTTGATGGATTTTTCAAGTTTAATTTTTCTAAAATTTAGTGGGAATTCATTAAAAATATAAGTTTGATGGGTAACCTTGCACAATCGAAATGCCTTGGGGTTTTTTAGGGTACGGAATCCATATATAAAGTCAAAAAAACAGTTTAAATAACAAGAATCAAGATTTAAACTCCAAACAATTTCACTAAAGACAACTCCAATATAAAATAATATGAAAAACCTAACTTTTTATAATCTAAATATTTTACAAATTAACCTACTCAAATACATAATTTTTTTTATTAAAATAATTTTAAATTTAATAAAATTATGAATATTAGTAATAAATATCTAAAAATTAAATTACAATAAAGATTTTAAAAATCAAATTACACGAAAAAGAGGTATTAAACTATATTTTCTTCCATCAAATATTACTAAAAATCTATTATTGAAATCATTTCAAATTTAATGAAATTAAGAATACCAATAATAAATATAGTAAAATTAAACTACAATCGTAAAATTCAAATTATAATAGAAAGAGGTATTAAAGTATGTTATCTTCCATCAAATGCAATGTCAAAAAAAAGAATAATACATTTTCATCAATATTCCATCCACTATTCGCCCAAACTATTATTATTAATTAAGTTGCTTGATTAATATAATCATGGATTAATGTTGCAACATATAGTCAATATGCTTGGCGGCATTTAGAACGTCAATCTGATTTTGAGGATGATTGAATCAGACCAACAATCGACGACTTATAATGATACATGCCCAGGACCAGCAAGATCTGTCAACATGAGGGAAAGCCTGCCCCACAAAAGTTTAACAAGGGGTCCCTCATTTGGACTTGTTTCAAAACTATCCAGGCTCATCAAATCATCGACTCTGATTAAATGAGAGAACCCCCTCCCTATTTTCAAAACCAGATGGGAGGTCTCTCAAAACCACTGGCAGTTTTTGCTATGAAGGCCTGAGTGAATTTATGTTCCAAGCACATGATTTTCATTGTCGGGCCCGCATATCCTTATTCCCTTGTTAGAATTCAAAATAATGATGGACATTTAAGAGAGTTTGGTGGAGTGAACCATGACAACATTTATCAAATGTGTAATAGGATATGTTCATCTATATGTTTTTTGAAAGTAAATTTGAAATGAATGAGAGACACATAAATTTTGGAATTAAATTTATTTGTTTATATATGGTTTCAAATGAATTAGTGGCATATGCATTTTGGAATTAAATTTATGTATTTATTTAAAAAAAATTGGAACCTTGGTAAGACTAAATCTTCATCATATCCAGTAAATTCACATTAAGGAGTGTCTTAACAGAGCACCTGATCACCATCTATCCAAAATCTAGTAGATGCATTTATTTAATTTTAAATTTAAATTGAATTTATGTTCTTAATATAATTTAATAGATTGGATTAAAAAAAAATCCCTAAAATATTTGAGAATATTATTTATATAGTTTATTTCAACGCCAAAGAATTTCCCGTAGCTATCCGATAGTATTCATCCTCATCTTCTCCTGGTAATAGATAAACCATATGTTCTTCTCTCGATCTCTGGGAAATCTTATAGAATGGACTTTGTAAAGAACCACAATCACCAATCTTTGCATGAATAGATAATGATGAAACAAGTCCAGCATTCATTCCTTCAGACATATCGATTGGACAAATACGCCCATAATAACTGGGTTGAATATCCCGTGTCCGAAAACTAGCAGTTCGCCCTGTTAAGCCCCCAGGGCCTAAATGGCTCAATTTTCGCCCATGAGCTATTTCCGTCAATGGATTAGTTTGATCCAAAAATTGGGATAAGGGGTGTGAACCAAAATACAGAAACAAAGACAGCAATTGGAGCAGAGAATGCAATTGCATTATAAGGTCGCAATTGTACAGATCGAGCAAGTTCAAATTGACGTAACATGAAACCTATTAGACCGAAAGCACCATGAAGAGCAACGAAGGTCCATAGACCACCTAATTGACACCAATGAGTAAAATCTCCTTGTGCTTCGGGACCCCATAATAGCAGCAAAGAATGTGCTAAACTATTAGCAGGAGTAGAAACTGCGGCAGTTAGGAAATTACAACCTTCCAGATAGGAACTGGCCAATCCGTGAGTATACCATGAAGTCACAAAGGTTGTACCCGTGAATCATCCACCTAAGGCAAAATAGGCACAAGGAAAGAGCAATAGACCGGACCAACCCACAAAAACGAAACGGTCTCTGCGTAGCCAGTCATCCACAGTATCAAATAAAGTTTGTTCTTCTTTAGAAGACTTTCCAAGGGTTATAGTCATAGCGATCCTCCTATTTCACTATTTCAACCATTTCCGAGCACCCTATGTGATCAAAAGGTATACGATGAATTGGGGACAATTTTTCATCCATCATCCTTTCAAAAAAAAATTGGGTTCCGAAGATTCGTTGTTGGAACAAATATTTGAAACTGGACCGAACCGATTCAATATAGGTAAATACATGATCGCTCGATCCCGAGTTTTCAGAGTTCCTATCTGATCCTCGAATCACCTATTTAATAACATTGATGGAACAATTTCAGGGGAGGGAAGTGCGCTTTCTGCCTTCCATTGACTAGATTCTATTCACAATATCTATTCTATTCAATATTTTTTATTCATTCTCGTCTTGAACCTTCTGTAATGCAACAAAATGAAAAGGAGTATTTCTATTCTCTCTCATACATCTCTATGTATATACTACATCGTGGTCCGATACGAATGAGTCTATGGACAGGAACGAGTCGATTTTTTCATAACTCATAGAACTAAATGAAATTACTCCAAAGTTATTCTCCTTATATAGCAAGAAGTTATATATTTAACCATTGTGGTCCAAAGGGGGAGGGGAAAACCTTCTTTTTCCCCTTTGTTTTCTCTTTTCACATCTTCATTTCGATCCGTTTCTCACCGGTGTAATCACCAAAGTAAAATGTACTAAATATTCATATAAGAATATTTAGTACATCGTAAAAGAATCACGTATTTTATTTGTATATCAATTTCGTCTAAACAGAGAAAATAGGTTGTCCATAATTCGGCTCAGAATGGACTTACTTCAGGATCTATATCTCTTTCTGTCTAGGGAAGGGAGAAGAGATTATAAAAATCGATCTGACGAAACATTCAATCAACAACCAAATAGGGAGTTCGATCAACTCAATAAGATCGATTCATTTCGGATAGGAAAGGTTCACTTTCCAAATCTCCATCAAATTTCAATACCAGAATAGCTTATATATTCATAACACGATGGGTCAGGTTCACTTACTTCTCCTCCGTTTTTTCCACTTCTTTTGAAGACTGGTAATTTGAAATTACCAGGTATCCATAATACCTCTGATATGTTCAAAATTGACAAAGATGGAGTAGACTATATACTGATCCCATAGTAGCAGGATGAAGAAGGCTATTATTGATAAAAATATAGTGGTCCTCCCCCTATATTAGTTGTGAGACTCCGTCATAACAAATGTTTTGCACGAAACCTATCATGACAGATAGTTTTCGTCCCTCGAAAAAGGGTTTTCATCTTTAAAAGATGTGGATCATACGATGAGAAATGGACACCCGAGCCTTCTTTCTTTGTGGGAAACATGAGCCCTTTATCGGACTTGAACCGATGACTTACGCCTTACCATGGCGTTACTCTACCGCTGAGTTAAAGGGACCCCTCATCATATATTAATGAGTGAGTCTACTATGGTAGATGGACAACAAATTGGATGTGGATAGATCCCTTTTTCATAAAATTTTAGTTTATATTTTAAAATATATAAAATTAAAATTAAATTATCTAAATAATTTTAAAACATTAAAATTAAATTAATAAATTGTTTTAATAAATATATTTTATTTTAATTAAATTATAATTATATTAAATTCGTTAGAAATTAAATTTAAATTATGCATTAGTATTTTATAGTTAAATTATTTTTTGGGATTCAACTGCTTTAAGAAAGTCAAGAAGTGGGACTGAAACTAGTGAAATGAATCACATAGCGTCAATCATCACTTTTGAGGTTTTCACCCGGTAACTTGGACTTTCTGAGAGGTCACCCATCCCAAAACTTCTCTGGCTCAAACACACTTAATCATGGAGTTTTCCCCACAATCAAGCCCACTTAGCTTGTACCCCATTTGCAACCTTAATGTCAAATATTGTGCCTCATAAACCATTCAGGTAGAGCTCTCTTTACTCTTTTATATTTAAGTATTGAGAGATTTTCACATTTTTTTAAGTATTTTATAATTTTTATTTACCATTATATACTTAATATTTTATAGTTTTTATTTACCATTATAAACTTTATAAATACTTTATTTGAAAAATATTTTATAAATGTTATTATTTTCTTAATAATAATATGATAATATTATTATATACAACTTTTTGTTTGTAAAATATTTCATTCCAAAAATTTTCAAAAAATTAACAATATATTTAGTTAAATTTTTTAACATTTTTTCCATCTTAATTATATAATTTTTTTTTTTCCATTGATATTATTTATTATAATTTAGTTTTAAAATGATATTATTTATTATAATTTAGTTTTAAAGTTCAATTGATGATAGTCATTTTTTATTACAATTATGAATTCAAATTTACTCATGATGTAAATTAAACATTTTGACTATATTTAATAAGAGAATGGATTTTGAATCATTTTTTTTTTAAAGATATGAACATAAATATTTTGAATTGTGATCTTCCATATATAACACATGGTCATGAATTTATCGATCATATTTGTGTACATTACATAATATCACAAGTATGAAAGATATTAGGAAGACACTAATATGGAAATTTCCTAAAATCAAAACCAAAACCAATTAGACGAAGGGCATCTTTTCATGTTGAAATATTGTTACAAAGTTTCATGCATTTTGTGTTTATATGAAAACTATTTAATTTATTCTGGAGCACTTGTCTAGAAGAGGATTTTTGGAATTTTCACGAAGGAATTTTCATGAAATTCCATAATAGTCCCAGAGACAACGTAATTGAAATTGTACTCTGAAACACAGAACATGAGATGAGCAACGAAACCTTAGCCTAGATAATAAGCAATCCATATATAATAATATTGCAAACACACAATTACATATATAAACAACATTGAAAAGGGAAAGGTGAGTTCCCTACTATTTCAATATATTTAGAGCCTGAAAGAAATAGCAGTAAGAGTACTAATATTTACATTTTGTGATCGAGAGAAGAGGAAAACAAAATACTTGGTTGGAGACTAGAAATTATTCTTTCCTTCCATTCATGTCCATGGATACTTAGCTAATAATTAACAGACTCACTTAGTGCATGAGATTTGAAAGAGAAATTTTCTTGTCTCCGTTTTTTATATAGTTTTTTGATTGCATTAAGAAAGGCGAGTACTCGCCTTGGTTTAAGGAGTATCTCCGTGGAGACTTGAGAATAATCTTATCTTCTACAATGAAATAGGTTTAACCACTAAATACCAACCAAAGTACACACAACAAAACATCAATATGTAGTTCATGACTTGATTATAATGAGAGAGATCAACAAAATTAACCAGATCAATGGGAGTGATAAAGAGAATAGCTTTCAATAAAATATGTGTCACCGTGCGTCCAAGCAAAATATTGTCAACAAACAATTTAGTAATTGTAGAATCATTGATCATAGCGTGCAGAAATGCATTGCAATTCAAGCAATTTAGTATAATAATAAAAAATTATTTTATTCTCCAAAATTTTAATGTCAAAAAATTGATGGAAATGGCAGAGAATTAAGAAACTGCAACGTAACATTTGAAATGGCATGGAGAAATATCTAATTTATATAATTAGAGACTTTCCTGTAGAGATGATGAACACCTATGCAACATGTCTTCAGTTATCCCTTGCCCAAGGAATCGCCCTTACTCCTATTAATTGTAATTAATTAATATTAATCTAACCCGAAAATTAATAGGTAGGCCCATTTTCATGAATATGAATACTAGTTGATTTGCGGACTAGAATCGATACTGATATAACAACACTCATTGTGGGGATTGTTGGGGATATGCATGCAATTGCAATTTCCTTGGTGTCTAGTTTCATTGCTTCTATATTCATATAAATTCATGAGTTTCATCATGCCCAACACAAATTATTAATTGACCTAATGGAACTTATTTAGGAATTATGTGAGTAAGTCCCTTGAAATTAATTAAAATTAATTTCGGCACATTATATCTAACCATAGCCATTCCTAAAAATAAAGATCAATGCAAATGAGCGAAGAATTACTCACCATTGGTGCACTACTTTTCTACGATAATTTTCATGTCAGCTTCTTGTTGGTCTAAAATCATCCTTTCCTCATTCACTATGCTATCAATCCCCTTGATGTGGTCCTTGAGATTAGATAAATAAAATTTACAAAAATGGATGAGGAAGAAGATAAATGTTGGATATGAGAGATTCAAATACAATGATAGTATATATAGGAAGAAAGTAAGCTCGGTTGCATCAATCAATATCCGATTTATGTTACAAAGTACACTAGAGTGGAAAAGATTGAATGAGAATACCATGGTTTAGTAGGACAACGAGATTGCAGTTTTCAGAAAAAAATTCATGTGTCATGTGCCATAGGTATTGAAGCGTAATAAATATATTATCAATAGGAAAATTCCCCCAATATTTGGATTTGGGTTTATGGTTGCAATACAACCACTACATATGCATCTCCTCTATTTCACTTTTGTGTCTACGGGGAGCAAGAATAAAGTAAGAAGGGGAAGTTCCTAAATTTGTGTGTATCATGTGGATAAAGTTAAAGGAAACATCTGTTGAGGGTGACGAATCTTCAATAGTGTTGTGAGGAAAAACCTTGTCAAAGAACACCTATCGACGTAATTATTAAATTCTCAAATCATGTGACCATTAAATAAATAAAAGTTACTTTAATATGTAAAATGACAAAAAAATAGGAAAACCTTTTCATCATTGATTTATCAAGTTTCTTCCAATTGTATAACTCATTTTTATAAACCTTATATGTTCTTGGTATTCATTAGATTCTATAATTAGATGATAGCCCTAATTGGTTTGAAAGGAAAATGATTGTTCATACATAAAGAGGTTATTCTATTTATTTTCTTTCTGAGCTTAAGTTTTCATATGGTCATATCATTTATATTATAAATCTCCCAAACATTCTCTCCCCATGTTCCTTCTAAAAAATTGGTCATGTCGTTATTCGAATCTAGTACCAAGTAAACAAGGCATAAATTTTATAGAACTAATTTTGAGTGGGGATAGAGCAGAGATAAATAACACTCAAATCCCCAAACAAATATTTCTCTTTGAAAAAAAAAGAAAATTCATTGGAATTTTATGCCTGTAAATAGGCTATATTAGATAATACTTGGGAAAAATCAATAATTGTCAACACTTGAAGTCCTAAAACCATTAATGTTTACATGGCAGGATAACATCTCTTCCATACTAGGCTAGAGAGTTCCTCTCGATGCAATAAGTCCAAATATGACATATTATTTAAACTATCCTAGATCCATCTCAAATCTAGATTTTCCAAGCATCAAAAGGGATCATCTCTCTTTTAGTCTAAAATAGGTTTGAACCTCAAGAGATTTTCTATTATGCTTTTGAAGTAATGAGAAAGAATGAGGGTCACATTCCACAAAGGTTAGTGTAGAGAAACATCATTGCACAGTCATTGCACACATGATCATCAATATAGAGAATAGTATATAGAAAATCACCCATGTCCTATTTCTCTTAGCCAACACTCATACCTACTTTGAGAATTTAAAAAGATCGCATTGGAATTGAGATATTATTGGCACATATTTTTTCAATTCTTCAATTGATTCTATTTTCAATGTAAACTCCAATGCGTCACATTAAGAGTTCAATATTTATTTCAATAAAGGAGTGGTAACAAAATGTAAGAGTACCCCTAATGAAACACTTTTTATGTTAATTAACATGTGTTCCATAGGTTCTCACATGGGGTGCTAAGGATGGGATACATAACACTGTTCATTTATGTATGTGATATAATAAACCCATGATTGTCCTTTTCAATAGGTATGTGTGCCATTCATGTAAGATAGGAGGAAACATGTGAGATGAGATTTCTCTACATCAATGAATATCTACATCCTTACTAGGGGCTGATGTATATGAGTCATATTCTTTGCATTTTTCTCTCAGCCCCTAGTAATGACCATATGAATATGACAAGAAGTCAAGGATTCATGTTATTCATACACATAATCAAGACATAATGTATAGGAGAAACAATGCACTTTTGTATTAATAATGTTGGGAAAATATTACAACCCTTGTAGGAATTGAAGTTGTTAATATATCCTAGTTATCTTATCCTTCATTTTCCATAATGGTAAGCCTTCAATCACACCCAAAGCACATGGATGTATTATGGACCTCTAGATATAAATGGGCAACATAAAGGCAGAAAGAGAGTCTCTAAAATCCAACCAAGACTCTATGGTAGAAGTTGAATTTATAGGGTAAATGATGTGGTTTTGGATTAGATCCACATTAGAGGGAGCTAAGTTCTAGGAGATAAGATATAATACCTAAATAGTATGAGTTTGAGATCTGGTCCAATAGTAAATAACTAAAACCACTCTCGAAGCTTAGACTAGAGAGAGAAAATTCGAAATTAATTTTTATTTTTCCTCATTTCCAGGTGTTTTTCACACTTTTTGTGAAAGCAACCTGTGTTGACCAATGTTGTTTCCATGTATGCAACCTATTCCATTTTGTCAAGAAAATAAGTGGGATGCGGCCATAAACTAGGTTTTTTAGCCAATGTAATACAAGATTCTTGAAACTTCTGGAAATGGAATGCTTTTGGATTTTCATGGGATGATTGCAAAGTGTAAATGGATGATGATACTTTCGGGTTTAGGTCCATTTGTTTGAATTCGTAATAGATTTCCCCCTAAATTACAATGTCAATTTGGATCAAGAATTGACTAGTTGAGATTTCCAGTTTACTGTTACAATACATTATCATCATGATATCATTACTAAGATAGGCATACCCATACTCAACATATAAGCCATTTTACATATAAAATGATCAATGTCACGTCTATTGATGACATATTGTGGACCCATGCTTGGATGACAATTTGTATGACCATAGCCATCATACTTTATAGATCTTGTATGAATCCTGAAATCACAAACTGCATGGATGAACCTAGATCTAGGGTATTCTACCTCATCACTTGATAACACGAGTCTAAACATGTGAATAAATGTGCTTGATTCGAACATGGAAGATACCATATGATTACCAACCGATGATAAAACCTTTAACATATGTGATAGGAAACACCATTAATGTTAATGTCTCTTCAGTTACTAAGTGCAATCAATGAGGTGTGAATATATGAGATGAAGTAGAACACCCCACAAAATATTATGGTTGAAGGCCAATGATGAGAACTTGGCACCGGAATTTTTGTCAAAGTAAATCCCCTCTGCGGACAGAGGAAATTTCTCTAGCCCTAGAGTGGGTCTAGCAACTTGAGATACTCTCTAATGCAAAGCTTTCTTAACTAAAATTCATAATGTGACAAGAAAAGACATAGAAGTACCTTTTTTCCAATGTTGTGTTTGAACCTGTTGATGATGACCTTGATCCACGATCCTTTCAAGCTTGCTCCTTGCTACTGGTGGCACATGAATACCTGCAGATGATCAAGAGGAAAAAACAAACGTAATCCAATACATAATAATCATAAACATTATCTATATAGCAGATCAAGGAGTACTCGAATATTTGAATAAAATATTAAACAAATATAGAAAACAAACATCGGATGTTTTATTGATAAATATGAAAGAAAGAACTTACAACCCAGGCCTTGATGTTGGAGGCCTCCCTTTGGTGAAAATCAGAGTCCTTCACTGAAGCTCTAAAGCGTTCCTTCTCCATTACACTTAGGCGTTATCATAGTGCAAGAATGTAAACGGAACGAGAGTTCAGACTAGCCGAACAATGACCAACCAGGACTAACAATAGTGGAAGGAGGGGCATGAATTTATAGGAAGGGAAAAGAGGTTGGGAGCCCATGAAAGGAGGAGGAAGATCCACTTTCTAAGGGATAAACTCCCATGGAGGATATCAAAGCTCTAAAATCAGAGAGATCGATTCTATCACCACCGTTTAACAACCAACTCGCCACCCTAGAACTTCTAGAGGTCAAAGCTTCTCCTTCATTTGAGGAAACACTGATAGAAATGGACCAGCGTAGTTTTCCAAGAAATAAGGGTGATGGCAGTGCTAAGCCAAACTATCATTATGACATCAGTCTAAGCATGAGACTAGGAAATGCACTGACCTAGGAAACTAAGATTTTGGCTAAGTTTCTTCAATAATATTCCATGGCATTTTTCTTCAAATCTTCAGGGGGTGTCTTAACATATTTATTCATGGTGGAAACATTGCATAAGGTCTATCACAGGGAATTTCAGGACCGGGGATGGGAAATGAACATGGTGACAAATTACTATGTCATAGATGCCCCCTAAAACATGAAGGTAGAACATGGAGTGATGGCTGAAAATTCTTTATGAACCAAGGAAAAGAACTCCGATCACCGCCAGGAAACCTGCCAAATCAAACATTTTACAATATATGACATATCTAGTATTAATATTCCTAACCACATGACTCTGCACTAGGCATAAAATAACACATGAACCCGTGGCATGGTCGCAACCATCCGTCTAAAGAGATCATAGAAATGGTTCCGCGGTACGGATGCATCCATCCGTATAGATAGAATCATGTATACAATCATGAATACTCAATAACTCCACGCAGCCTGCATCAAAATCAGAGGTGACCCAAGGTCTTCACCACGATCTCAATCAACCCAATGTATGAATCTAGCCATGAAAATAAATGTGTTGGTGTTGAACATGGTAGAAACCACCTGATTACCGGTCAATGATGAAAACCATTAACAGGAACGAGAGATACTACCAATAATGACGATGGACCTTAAGGTACAACAACACAATATAAAAGTGTGAATGAGCGTGTTAAAGTATAACACTTGCAGAATCATTCGATCAAAGGACAATGATGTGAACTTGTAGTCGAACACGAAGAAATTTCCATTGAGGCATGCAAGCTCCAAGGTAATAAAAATAAGTTTATAAATCACCTTCCTGGATAATGAGTTGAAGTCGATACGAAGTGATTCATCGAAGGAGGGCCATAATGATTCCCACATCATCGCCAAAAAATGAAAGATATCTCAAGATGATAGGAGTGATTCGAGATTATAACATAGGAGTTCAGATAGGCAAAGGATGTTTGACAAAAGGACTTCTCTTGAACATATCGGTGACATGACTCCGGAGTGTGGAAGAATTTGACTCAAATAGAATTAGAGGTCATGTTGAGAAAATTTGGTAATCAGATGAGAGGCAAACAGATTTCCCAAACCCATGGAGGAAAAGTGGAAAATTTAGGATGTCCCTAACCTGACACAAACTACATATGAGTGTCATGTTCAAGAGCGACAAGCTACCCAAAATACACATATGATTTTCACTTTCAATTCCCCCCGTTATTGCTAACGAGTACCTCTTTATTTTTTATATCCATCATGAAGAGGATAACATATGTTGAGTGTGTAATTTCATTCTTTGAATGAATCCATCATAGTAAGCTTAACGAGCCCTAGGAAGGAGAAATCGGTCTTGTCATGGTGACAAGTATTTCATCGTTTAATATTTAACAAGTCCAAGTAAAATGTAACTCAGTAAATTTTCATGTTTAAGGAGTTTGAAAAGAAACAAAAAAGAAGCTCCATCATGTCCCTTTTCGTAAATCGTCTCTCGAATCTGAAAAGGTAGAAAATAATATCCGATAGAACCTCTTGACCATCTTCGATCAAGGTATTCCTTTTTCGTAAATAGTGAATCTAACCCAAAAAATGGGTAAATGTATACTGATACCACGTCAATTCATTCACTTTAATGAGTTCAAAATGACAAGTACTCAACAATATTTTCATTTTTCGAGAGTCAGAAAAGAGTTGAAAGTTGATTCCAGGGGGGTTCCTTTTTCGTAAATGTTTACCGAGCCCCAAAAAGAGATAAAATAAAATTCATTTGCATCAGAAATAATCACCAACAATTTGAAAGTCTCGTTATTGCAAAAATATGCAAATATCACTGATATATAGGAAAAATAATAAAATAATGGTGAAAATATTTCAAAAATATATAAATAGACCAAAAAGTAAATTCATTTTCACCTTTCTATTTAGAGAAGTGCATTTTACCCATTTCCCCCCTGAACTTCACATCAATGATGCGACTGATCCAGGACACCATTCAGTGATCCGTTAGCTCCAGGTAAGAGCCCTAAGCCTCCTCTTCATTTTAACTCCATTCGTTTAGAATTTGGTTTTATAAATAGAGAGATGGGGGGAGGATTTCAAACCTCAATATCACCTGCGGTCAGCGCGGGTTCGAGGTATCGGACCCACGATGGTCGCTTTTATCCTGTTAGGGCAGCACGCTGCCAATGCCGAATTAATTAGAATAGTGGCACTGGCCACAGGGAATATTGTGAAATAAGAAATCCACCCATTTCCATGGATTATTTCCAAAAATACTCAGTTGAAAGCTCCTAAAATTTCTTTTGAACATGTTTTGTGGTTGTTTTCAGTAGAGATGATCATTGATTGAAAAGAACGAGGCCATGAGGCGGAATACCACCAATCACCACAAGACCAAAATTGGTTAAATGCATTGCACAATTGTGGTGTATTTAAATTATTCCAGACATCACGACTGAGAGCTCAGCTAGAGCTGCTCTAGTATTTGATTGGACTATGGGATGTGGACCGACAAATATTCATCATCAAAGACTAGGAATTAGAATTAGATGTCATGGACATCTATTTCATTACCGACTTGTCCAGGAGATGGGAGAGAATACAACTCTTCAGAGCTTGCGCAGGGGGTGAGAGTATTAGTATGCTAATCCACATAAATTGTCCCGAGGCTAGAAAGACAGAGAGCGGAGAGATAGAGATATCCTCTATCAGAGTGCTTCCATTTCACACAATCCTTCATTGCATAACTAGAGTGGCAAGAGCCCAGACGTTTCATGAGGCAACGAAATCCCAATTCCAGTACGTGGTGGAATATCTGGCCCCAACGATGTTTAACTGGTGTGAGTGATAATTGGCTAACATGAAGAGCCAATTAACCAAGTGCAAGACAGGGAGGCTGAAACAATTTGGGTACGGATCTATCCTGGTGACATTTTTCTTAGAGAGTACCATTGTTCTAGTATCAACAGCTGGAGATCCATGATCCAACCTCGAGGGACCTGAAATTGATGAGGTGGTGTGAGATCATGCCCCGCCAAGTGGGGGCCAACAAATGAATTTCCATAAAACCCTTTTCAGCTAGTTATATGTCATCAACTCATCGTGATTAAGGAATTTGCATATGCAGACATTGATTTCACGGGATATATGGATCTACCAATTCCACCAAGGCACACAATAAGGGTAGCCCACCCAGTAGAGGATGTCCCTTACAAGGAGGGAGCAAACACACTAGCCAAGTTAGAGCGGAGCTTGGTAGGCCTTATGAGAGGAATCCTAGAGTATGCTACCTTTGATGACATTCCTCTTCGCTTTCAGAGGCCTACAATTGAGGTTCCAGGAAGATTGTGTTGTCTACTCTGGCAAGTTTTTCAAGCAGTCACCTGTTATCATGAGCACCATGTGGGCAGATAACAACCCCGTTTTTACATTTTTGCATTTATGGAGGCTCAAAGAGCCATTTTGTAACAGAAAACATATTTTTTTAGATTTTAGATGTAACAAACTTGACATATCAGATATATATATACACGTATGCATGTTTCTACGACTGCTTGTGTATCATAATGATGTGTTGGTTTTTTACATGTTGCGTAAATGTCTATCTAATACATGATTTGCTAATGTATTCTTTAATGTGTTTAAGCATCTTCGAATATTTTGATATGTGATAAAATTAAAATGTCTTTCCATTAATCGAACATACAAATACATACGCAAAATTTGAGGATTTTGCCTAGAATAATGGCATAAAAAAATGAGTTGTGAGTCTAATTTAACAACCAAATATATAATTTTGAGATCAATAGCATCCGATAATAGCTCGATAGCTGCACTATATTTGGAAATATTGTTAGTTTCTTGACCCAAAAAAATAGCTTGTAAATTAATCAATTTTCCATCAGGGGCAAAGAGTGCCCACGCTGTGGAAGATAGGTTTTGTGTGCTATGGCAAGCACCATGAGAAAAATTGATGTAATGATTTGATGACATATGAAAACCAAGTGGAACACAAGGTAAGAAAAGGAAACATGTTTGCAAAGCAAACAATCACACCAAAAATCCAATCAAATCACACTAATGAATAAAACACTAATGTACGAAGTATCAAACTCACAATTAAGCGTAATATTTTTTTAGATAAAGCCCATTTCAGTGCCCAACCAATGGATTTCATTCGTAATCCGCTAGCTCATAGGCTCCTCATTCCAATACTTGTTGAATGATATAGGGCCCATGCCACATTGGCTCGTGTTTTCCTACTCCCAATTTATCATGCGCTTGGTAATAAAGCAAGACCAAGTCACCTTTGGAGAAAACACAAGGGTTGATGGATTTGTCATATTTATATTTAACTTGTCTCTTCTATGTCTCAATAACTAAAGCAACAAGTCTTTGTGTCTCATAGAGATGCTCGAGGTAAAGCAAGCATTTCTCTTCTGGTGAAGTACCAGGAAATAGTTTGACAGCTAGGTTTAGAGAAGGAATTTCACACTCGATCAAGAGTGTGGCCTCTAGACAATATACCAATTGGAATGGTCTGAATCCAGTGGTAGCCTTATTATATTTTCATTATGCCCACAGAGCAGAGAAGAGCATTAGATTCTGATATCATTTTTTCTTCCCAATGGTACTCTGAATCATGGTAACCAAAAATTTGTTGACAACCTCAACCAGGCCATTAGCCTGTGGATAATAAAGGGTGGAGCTATCGTGATGTAACCCTAATTGAGTAGTGAGCTTTGTCATCATATGATTGCAAAAATGAGAGCCATGATCAGTGACAATATCTTTCGGGACACCAAACTGAAATATGACATCATTAAACAAGAATTGCGCCATAGTTATACCTTCATTATCATATGTAGGCATTGCTTTGTCCCATTTAGTCAAATAATCGACGATAACAATAATATAACCATGCCGCCCTGACCGAGCGAGGGTTACAGATCATGAAATCTATGCCCCATTTCACAAAAGGTCCGACGGTCACAACTGGGTGCAAGGGTGAGGGTGGGGCGCGCTCTTTCTGAGAGTATATTTAGTAGTCATGGAATTTTCTTACTGCAACAATACAATCTTTGAAGATAGACAACCAAAAATACCCTGCGCGAAGGATGTTTTGGGCGGTAGCATAACCAGACATGTGACCACCACAGGCCTTAGAGTGGCAGTTATTGAGAGCTTTCTTAGCTTCCTCGAGAGTCAAACATCGACAGAGGCTAGATTCGATACCATTGTGATATAAGGTGTCTCCAACGATACAGTAAGGTTGGGATTAGTAGTGAATTTGTCTTTGCTCAGAGTGCGATAGATCTGGCAAAAAAGTTTGGGTCTGGAGATCGAAAATTATGTCTCCATACCATGGGTCAAGAGTACTAATGAGAAAGAGAGTCTCATTTGGAATGGACTCATCAAGAGGAGTGGTATCATCCGCGGTGAGAAGATCACAAATCAACTCAGCAAATACCATGGATTTCTTAGACTTAGCAGCAATGAATTCTAAGTCGTATTCTTAAAGGATGACAATTCATTTCGAGAACTTAGCCCCAAGCAACTGATGTGCAAGGATTTAAGTCATGGGGTTGCAATCATAAATCACCAAATTTTTGCGTAGGAGAATGTAGGGATGAAAACTTTGAACAACATGCACAACAACTAGCGCAATTTTCTCTACATTAGTGTAACAAGTCTTAGTATCAAAGAGATTTTGGCTTAAGTAGTACACTACATGCTCTTGATCATCGTCATCATCCTAAAACAACACCATACCAATAGTATTGTTGGCGGCGGCCAAATACAGGCAGTAATCATGGTGATAATTGTGAGGATGTAGTAGCAGAACATTGACGAGGGCTCATTTGAATGCATCGAAATAGCTTTGGAAAATTTCATCCCATATGAACAGGATTCCATTTTTCAATAATTGATTAAAGCCTTTGGAAAACTCACCATAATTATGTATGAAGCGACGAAGGAAATTAGCTTTCCCCTGCAAACTTTGCAGTTGATGAACAAAAGAGGGAGGAGGAAAATTGATGATTTCCTTGACTTTAAGTGGATTGATGCAGATGCCTTCTTTGGACACCATGAAAACCAAGATCCGACCGGATTTGATGTTGAAGACACACTTATGAGGATTCAACCTGATATTATAGCGCCGACAGTGAAGGAAGATAGCTCTGAGTTGTTTCGAGTGATCTTGATGTTTCGCAGAATGAGCAAGAATTTTGTCGAGATATGGCTAAACTATGTGCTTGATGTCATGAAAAACATACGACATAGCTCGCTGGAAGGTGGCCCTAAAATTCTTCAAGCCAAAAGGGAGATTTTTATAGGAAAATGTCCCCCATGGATAGATAAACGTGGTTTTGTGCTGATCAATTGGAGCAATATTAATTTGGTTGTAGCTAGAAAAAACGTCCATAAAGGAAAACATCTCACTCCTAGCACATTCATCAATGATCTGGTCAATAAAAGGAGTGGGATAATTTTCCTTAGGACACGCCTGGTTGATATCATGGTAATCAATGAAAACCCGGATGGTCCCTTGTTTCTTATTAACGGGAATAATATTTGAGATTCAATATGTTATTTGGGATAGGATAAATAATACCAGCTTTGAGAAGTTTTTCAAATTCACCCTTTATTGCAGCAACCTTTCTCTGCTGCACAAGACGAATCCGTTGAAGAACGAGCTTCTAATCAAGATAAGTGGGAATTTCGTGCACAATGATACTCAAATCAATGCCAGGAATCTATTCATATGACCACGCGAAGACATCGTGGAATTCCTGAAAAATCTCAGTGTAGATATTGATCTCATCGAGAGAACAAGATGCACTGATATGAAGATTCTCGAAAATCCCTGGTTTGACAGAGATTTTGATCGTAATGGTTGGAGTAATATTTCCCATGTTCCATTTGGAGAGAAGTTGATGAATCAAGATTGGATTCTGAAATGGGTCAGTAGGTATAGACGAAGCATGGGATTCTAGATGTTAGGTCACTATATTACTAGTGTAGTCCCTTGTTGTTGTTAGTGTAGCCCCCTTTTTTTAATTTTTGTACCCCTGTAAGCCCAATATTGTTATTATTGTGCCCTTAAATTATTATTGTTACGTCGGCTAGGATTATATTGTGACCCCATGGACTCCTATATATAGAAGGAGGTTTTGTCATTTGTATCATCCAAGAATTGTTCATTTATGTAATATAAAGGAGGTTGCCCCCTCAAAGTGGCTTATTTCTAAGGCGTTTATCTCTCTTTTCTTCTATTTTTGGAGTTGGTTTCATAACATTTGGTATCAGAGCTTTTGATTATAGGGTTTCGCTGCTCCAAATAGGTCATCGTGGAATTTTCGCTATAAATTTTTTTCTACAAAGGTTGAGAAGCTGAAATTTTTATCACGTGAAGCAAAAATCCCGAGGAAATTTGTGTAAACATTTCAGATGTTGGTTCATAATGGTTTCAGAGATATGATCTGTGGACGTTAGGGAAGGCCCCTAAATTTCATCTCAAAGAGGTGACTATGGGAAAATCATCATAACTCTCTCTCTCTCTCTGAGCATCGGAATGGAATTCTGTAAAAAGTGGCCACAAGTACACAGAATGTAGTTTCATGTGTATCAATTTCAGAGCCGAAGGAGGAAATGGTGACACATGGAATGTCGTACATGTTCTCTCTACTGAACCAGTCCATAATTAGGTCATTGTGGGAGATTAAGCATAACTTTGCCTTGAAGAATCCAAATCAGGTCAGACTTGTGGCATTCAAAAGAAGATTTAGAGGGATACTAGAGCACTGAATTTCAGATATTGAAGATCTAAAATCACAGAGATAATTCAGTTTCAATATCGAGCTGCTCAAAAGAAAGAAAAATAATAGATATCAGTAGTGGGTTCTAAAATCCCCCCCCCCTAAAAAGAATTCAACACCCATTAAGCCTACATAAGGCGCTACTATGACTCATGAAGACGAAGAAGTGAAACATGACATATCAAAATTACAAGAGAAAGTGCACCAAATTTCGCTCTCGCAAAGAGCAACAAAAAATGAAATGGAAGTTTTGAAGAAAGACGTGGAAGCTAAGATGGATGGTTTGAAGAAAGGCGTGGAAGCTATGATTGATGATTTGAAGAATGGCATGGAAGCTAATATGGATGGCATGGAAGCTAAGATGGATGACATGGAAGCTAAGATGAAAAATATGAAGAATGATCTAAAAGAAGACATGGAAGGTTTGACAAAGTTGATACAAGAAATGTTTCATAATGGCGAAAAGATAGTAGAGGAAACTCATGATGAGAACAAAATAAATGTTAATCATGATTTCATAAACTCTAATATTGGATGGAAAACCCACCATATTCCAAAGATCGACATGAGGAATTTTTATGGCAAGGATCCTGTAACATGGATACTATATATGGAGCAATATTTTGATCTCAATAATGTGCAAAACACACAAAAATTACACATTGCAACTTTATATGTAGAACAAAATACATTTGTATGGTATCGATGGCTTTTCTCCCATAAATTTTTTTTCACTTGGTCCATTTTTATGGAGGAAATGATAGCACATTATGAGGATACAAAGAGCAACACCTTTTTTAGCCAATTGATAAAACTCAAACAAAAAGGTTCAGTGGTGGAGCACATTGAGGACTTCCAAAAATTGAATATAAGGGTAAATGATATTCTAGAGGAACACAGGATTGATGTCTTCATAGGGACTTTAAAGGATAACATCCAACATGAGGTTCACATTTGGGAACTTGATTCATTAGAGAAGGCATTCAGGTTGGCAAGAAAAAATGAATGTAAAATTATGGCGACAAGGAAGCCTACCACTCACATCTATAAAGATGGAAGTGTTGTTACTCCTAGACTTCCACAACCTAGAAGGTTGACACCACAAAAATTGGAAGAAAAAAGAGAAAAAGGGATTTGCTATAGTTGTGATAGAAAATACACTAAATTTCATAAGTGTGCTGAGAAGAAATTATTTTACATAGATTGTGAAGAGGAGGAAGAAAATGAACAAGAAACTTCAAAAGAAGAGGATATACACGAGGAACCAAACCTAGAAGAAGAAGAAATGAATTCGACCATATCGTTTAATGCATTGGCAAGAATTACCACTCCTCAAACTCTCAAGATAGAAGGACATATCAAGAAGAAAAAGGTAATAGTGTTGATTGATTCGGGTAGTACCCATAATTTTATTCATTGTAAGGTAGCCAAGGAATTGAATTGTTTCCTATACCCAGCACCATAATTTCAATTGATGTTTCCAAATGGAGGAACTATAAATTGCTCTGGAAAATTCCATAATATCAAGCTAACCATTGGGGAATATGTACTGAATAGTCCAATGATTTCCATTCCAATGGGAGGTTCTGATGTTGTACTAGGAGTACAATGGTTACAATCTTTGGGGATGGTAGATTTTAATTTTCAATAACTTTTCTTGAATTTTTTTTCGGAAGGAAATGAAGTCGAATTACAGGGTATCGCAGGGAATCTGGGAAAGATAATAAGCTCTAATGTAATGACAAAGCTTCTGAAGAAAGAAAAATGAGGCGTAATTTCACAATTATGCTCACTAGAAGTTCCAACATCAAAATCATCTATTTCTCCAGATCTCCAAAAAGTCTTGGACAATCATTCCAAGGTGTTTGAAACTCCCAACGGACTCCCACCTATTCATGATCATGATCATGCTATTCATTTGATTCCAAGAAGTGTTCCTCCAAACATCAGGCCTTATAGATATCCTTATTTCCAAAAGAGCGAAATTGAACGTATGATTGCAGAAATGTTAGAGGCGGGTATAATTCAACCTAGTCAAAGTTCTTTCTCTGCTCCTGTAGTATTGGTACACAAGAAGGATGGATCATGGCGAATGTGTCCGGATTATAGGGAGCTCAATAAGCTCACCATTGAAGATAAATTTCCCATTCCTGTGATTGATGAATTATTGGATGAATTACATGGAGAAATTTATTTTACCAAGTTGGATCTTCGTTCAGGATATCATCAAATTAGAATGAAGACTGAAGATATTCTGAAAATAACATTTTGAACTCATGAGGGTCATTATGAATTTTTGGTCATGCCTTTTGGCCTTACCAATGCACCTTCTACATTTCAAGGGTTGATGAATTCCATTTTCAAACCCTTCCTTAGAAAATTTGTGCTAGTATTTTTTGATGATATACTAATCTACAATAGGTCTTGGAAGGATCATGTTCAACATGTTGACAGGGTGCTAAAACTATTGGAGGAGAAACAATTATATGCAAAAACATCCAAATGTTTCTTTGGAGTACAAGAGGTGGAATATCTGGGTCATATTGTATCTCATGAGGGTGTTAAGGTAGACCTTAACAAAATTAAAGCCATTAAGGAATGGAAAGTCCCCACAACCATAAAGCAGTTGCGAGGATTTCTCAGGTTAACAGGGTATTATCGCAAGTTTGTTAAGAATTATGGGAGAATAGCAGCACCTCTAACAACATTATTGAAGAAAGATTCATTTTCATGGACTCTTGAAGCAACTAAGGCCTTTGAACATCTTAAAGAGGCAATGTGCCTAGCACCAGTCTTAGCTATGCCAGACTTCACAAAAACCTTTATTGTGGAATATGATGCCTCAGGAAATGGAATTGGTGCTATTTTAATGCAAGAAGGAAGACCCATTGCTTTTGAAAGTTGTCCAATCAAAGGAAAGTATTTACAGAAAGCTATTTATGAGTAGGAAATGTTAGCAATAATACATGCATTAAAGAAATGTCGACCTTACCTAATGGGAAGACACTTCAAGGTAAAAATAGATCATGATAGTATTAAACACTTTTTTGAACAAAGACTATCTTTAGAAGAGCAGCAAAAATGGGTCACAAAGATGTTGGGCTATGACTTTGAAATCATCTACAAAAAAGTGAAGCTAAATGTTGTTGAAGATGCACTCTCAAGAAAGAATGAAGAGGTGGAAGCATTGCTTTGTGCCATATCTATTATCCAACCAGATTGGATAACCAAAGCAAGAGATGAATGGAAGAATGATGAAGAAGTGTGGACACTCATTCAAAAGTTGCAGAAGAATCCTAGTTTATTTGATACATTTAGTTGGAAAAATGGTTCCTTATGGTACAAATATCGCTTATATCTGTGTAAAAATTCCCAAATAAAACAAAATATTCTTTTGGAATTTCACACTTCTCCTTTAGGAGGACACTCAGAATTTTTAAAACTTACAAGAGGGTGAACAAAGATTTTTTTTGGATGGCCTTAATTCTGATATTCAAAAGTTTGTGGCAGAATCTTTGGTTTGCAAGCAAAATCAGGTTGAGACAATTAAGACCCCAGGCTTTCTATAGCCTTTATCCATTTTAAGTCAATGTTGGGAGGATATTTCTATGGATTTAATCACTGGTTTACCTAAGTCCGAAGGAAAGAGTGTCATCATGGTGGTAGTTGATAGACTTACCAAGTATGCACACTTTTGTGCATTATCTCATCCATTTAAAGCAAGTACAGTTGCTACTACATTTATGGAAACAATTCCCCAGCTGAAGTATGGAAACCCAAAGATTATTGTAAGCTACAGATCCTATTTATCAAATCTTTACCTAAATTGCTTTCTTGTTTTCCAGGTACTAACTATCTCCAAGCCTATCATATCATCCTCAATCTGATGGTCAAACTGAGATAGTAAATAAATGTTTGGAAGGATATCTTCGTTGTTTTGTATCTCATAAAAAAACACAATGGGTCAAGTGGTTACCTCTCGCTGAATGGTGGTATAACACTTCCTTCCATACTGCAGCAAAAATGACCCCATTTATGGCACTTTATGGATATCATCCACCATCCATCACATCAACTTTAAGGGAAAATTCGAAGGTTCAAGCAATGGAAGATCACATTGAGCATCAGAAAGAAGTTCTCCAACTCTTAAAGGATAACCTAAATTTGGCACAAAATCGTAACAGAATAATAGCATCATCATAAAGAAGAGAAGTTTTTGATCATGGAAATGAAATAATATTCACAGTATTAATTTTCCATGATTTTTCCAAAAAAAAAAATTCGCCAATTTCCATTTTTTCTAAAAATGATTCCCTCAAATTTTACAATACAAAATTATTTTACCTTAAAAATTGCCAACATTATATAGATACTACATACAAAATCATTATGAATTTGAATAAATTTACAAATATATCAATAAATATTTTATAGGTTGCATATTAGGGACTAATGAGATTAGCCAATGTTTTTAAACTTCAAGATAATTTTCCATCCTTAAAATTTTCCCTGGTTTTGATGTAGGGGACTGGGTATTTTTACGGCTACAACCATACAAACAAATTTCCCTCAAGAAAGCTAATAAGGATAATGAATTATCGCCAAGGTACTATGGTCCTTACAATGTGTTGCAAAATATTGGTACTATGGCATACAAATTGGAGCTTCCTTCTTCTTCGTGAGTGCATCCAGTTTTCCATGTTTCATGCTTAAAGAAGGTTATAGGTGAAAAACTTCTAGTTCAAACAATATTGCCATAAATTGATGAGGAGGGAAAAATAATATTGGAACCTGAAGCAGTCACGGAAACAAGAACTCAACAACTACGAAATCGATCAATTTCAGAGTATCTCATTAAGTGGAAGAACTTACCCATTGAAGATTCTACATGGGAGGATGAGAATTTTACACAGAAGCACCCAGAGATACTCAAGTGTTGAAAACAACACTTTTTTGAAGGAGAAGAGCATGTCAGGTCCCTATATTACTAGTGTAATCCCTTATTGTTGTTAGAGTAGCCCCCTTATTGTTATTGTTGTACCCTTGTAACCCCAATATGGTTATTATTGTGCCCTTACATTATTATTGTTAGGTCGGCTAGGATTATATTGTGATCCCATGGACTCCTATATAGAGAAGGAGGTTTTGTCACTTGTATCATCCAAGAATTTTTCATTTATGTAATCTAAAGAAGGTTTTCCCCTCGAATTATCTCTCATTTCTTCTATTTTTGGAGCTGGTTTCATAACACTCGACATGTAGGGATGTCACCTAGGATTGGGAGAAGCGAGGAATTATGATGTCCATCATCCCATGGATTTTATTTGAGAGACATTACCTCCGTGATAGTTTCTTTGGTGGGGAAAGTCTCATTTAGGGGATCATCAGATTCCCAAGAACCAAACCAGGGAGACTGCACATAAGTGTCAAGAGAGGAAACCAAATGATCGTTGGTTCTAGATGTAGCCTTAGAAACCATGAGAATAATTTGATACATTTGTTCAGCAAGGATCAGAGGCATAACATCACCAAAACTATTAAGCTGGTCAAGATTTGGAACAATCCATGGATCATGACCTGACGATATCATATTGACAATGACGACATTCAAAGGTGGGAGTGGAAAAATTACCATAAGGGACGAGTCTTTGAATAGACCTGGCCTGTTGTTCTCATAGGGGGTAGAGATCTTCCCAATATACAAAATGTTGCGTATTGAAGAATCAGAGGAAAAGAAAGCCAACTGATTGTTAGTCATGATTATTCCTTGATGAGGAAAAAAAAGGACATGAAAAATGGTGGAGACCACGCAAACGATGGAATGCGTCCAAGTAATTCCAAGAAGAAGATTATAATTCAAGTTGGCGTCTACCACCTCAACTTCTAAAGTTACCATTTTTTCCTCCAAAAGGATGGGAATTTTTTTGACAATACCATACGGCTGAGAACCTCTACTATTGAAAGATTCCAAGATATTTAGGGACTGACTCAACGGAGGAGAGCCAGTGGCTTTCGAAAATGCGACAGACATGATGCAAGTCAAAGTTCCTTCATAAATGATAGTCCTATGAATGTTCTTTCCCATGATGGTAACTTGGATTAGAAAAGCCACCTGAGATGGGAGGCCAGGAGAGAAATTCTCGAGATTGAAAATAATAATATTAGAATCTACGGGATCAATCCCTCCAATAACAGAAAGTAGTCCCTTTCGTTGTGATGGACATGACTAAAGGACCTCCAAAGCCAACATCGCCGAAAGTGCTTGAGCTAGATCCTCTACAATGTTGTAGTGTTGCGCTGCTCTCACATTCAGATTATGGGATTATTTCTGAAGAACACCTTTTGGGGGTGGTCAGATGATGGATTCACTACTAGGTCTCTCAATCTAGAGAGGACTAGAAATAGGAGGCATGGAAGAGGAAGGGTGATTTGTAACTTCTGGTTCCATAGGAGCCTTGGATGGATTGGGTAGTTTTTTAATCTCATGGTAATAGTGATAGGTTCCATTCCAACCATGAAAACTTGAGAGTTTCTAGATGATTGATATTGATTTACCATTTGTGTCCGCTAAGAAGGGAAAGGTTATTTCAAGAAAGTCAGAGTCCCGGGTGTGCCCTTCAGAAGACGGGAAAATTCAGCTCGTCGAGGACAATCCTTGGTGTAATGGTAATCATAACATATTAGGCAAGGATATTTAGGCTTGCACGTGGAAGAATCATTTGCAGATGAGTTTTTTGAATCCCGTTTAGGGTTGTGGGATTTGGATTTACCTTTACCATTTTTCTTACCTTTTGAGGATTTTTCTACTGTAGTATATTGGACAACATTTACCTCCAATATTTTACTAATATTCTTTTGGTTATTGGAAGGAGTGGAGGGAGAAACGATAGTAGTGGATTTAGAATTTGAAGAAGTTTTAGGCACGCTACTATCAGTATGAGCCACTATCCTGATAACACCATCCACCAGAGGCGTAGGAGGAGACTGAGATGACACGGGATCAGTTGAAGGTCATGATGCGTCACATAAGAGATCTTATAGAGTCTAAGATTGGGAATAAAATAAATCAAGGTATTGGGCTTTGGCAATGTCTTCCTCTTCCGTTACACATCCACCCATGGAAAGATATTTAGCAATCCTGGGAAGGAATTATTTCATAAACCATTCAGTCAAAAAATGATCAGGGATCTTGAATTTTATGAGGCGACGACGACATTGCTATTCGTGAATGTGATCCGAAATGTGAGTGGCAGTTGAATGCTTCAATGAAGTGAGAAGGTGGGTATCGGTTTCATACCAGACAGGTAATTGGAAATGAGTGATGAAATCCATAGCCAAAGAATTGGAATCGAAGAAAATTCCTCGAGGGAGCTCAATATACCACTTGGCCACAGTACCAGTCAAATTATGCTGGAAAAGATGAAGACAAGTAAAATCGTCGACCCAAGAATTAGAAGAGCACCATAAGTGGTACGTCATGACTTGGGTTTGGGGGTCTTCCCTAGAATTCCCTTCAAATTTAGGACAATCTCCTAGAATCTTAGTCATAATTGGCGACAAATGCAACTGATGTTGGATGGGGTCATTTTTAAGCTTCGACACATTCGAAAATTCCAACGTAGACAAAAATGGCAAGGGAGGATGATGAGGAGAAAAGTGTTGGGGGTTCCAACCTGATTGATATAGATTCTACCTCCAATAGGGTGGGTTCTATCCTGAATACACATATTGCCCCCATTGTTGGTAAGGACTTTTTTGTAGTGGTTGCTAAACATAGGGACCCTACTGGGGCTGTTGATAAAGCCCCTACTAGATTTGAGGTTGCGGGCCTTGCAGGATATAAGGTCCTTTCTGAACATGAGGTCTAGCCTGTGGTCCCTGCTAAACATGGGGTTCAACCTGTGGTCCTTGCCGAACATAAGGTCCATCCTGAAGTCTAATTTGGGTATGTTGGTACTAATTAATCTGCTTATATTGAGTACTAGACTGAGGCCCAGGCTGGGGTTTCTAGTACTGACCATGATGAAGTGGCTGGTATTGAGCACTAGGTTGACCCAAAGGGAGATTAAGACCAGTTTGGTTGAGGAACATATTGATATTGTATGTTGAGTTGTTGAACATACTGATGAGGGATGTTAGGTTGTTGAACATACGAACATGGTATGTTCGGTTGCTGAAGAGGATGCTGAACTTGAGAATACTAAGTGTGGGGTTGGTGAAAGACTAATGTGTCTGAAGTAGGTTGACCACTCGAAGGAATGGAACCTATGATAGTGTTTTTATATTGTGAAGAACATTCCCCACCTAGACTAGCATTGGGTTGTTTCGGCCCAGGAATGGGCCCAAATTTCAGTGGCCCCCCACCCGAGAGAGGAGGTACATAAAGATGATTAGAATTGCCCCCAGGCATGGATGAAACCATAGATTTTCCACTCAATGGTGGAAATTTAGTAATTTTATATAGTGAAAAGGGGGTAGAGGATCTAATCGAAACAATCATTTGACCAATACTGACCATAGGTCGAGCCACAAGTCGAGACATAACAACCACATTCGAAATGAATGGACCAGAAGATGGAGGAATACCTGTTGACCAAATGAGATTCAAAAATAAATATGTGGTGCCGGAAGCTCCATAAATAATATTTCCCAAGGAGGTATACCCTTGTGGAAGTGGAGATGCAACTTAACCAAAGGCTATTTCAGTTCCACTGCCTGAATCTTGAGGTGTGGAATCGAAAAATTCACCCTCAGAGGGAACTATGGATGAGGAGGCTTTCGGGATATAGTTGTCAGTGGTTTCCTGTAGAGTACTCTGAGGAGCACTCATGAATGGAATATCATCAACATTGGATGTCATTACGTCAGGAAATAACTGACGGACAGTAGAGTGGGGTGCTACTGGAGAAGCACAAAAGGGAATTTCAGGTTGATCAAAAGTGCTCTAAGCATGTTGAGGCGAGACCAAAATCGGATCAAAGAGAATATTTTCAGGAAAGATCGTAAACTGTGCAGACAGTTTAGGGATTTCTGGCTTAGAGTATTCTAATTTCATCCAAGGAGAATCGTTGAGTGGTAGTTGAGATGAAATGGGTTGTACACTAATGACAATCCCGAGTTTATCCCCTTTCCGTTCAACGGTTCCAACTAGAAACTTAGGGACCTCAGGAGGAGGCTCTTGAGATCCGCAAAAGGAGGGACGAAGCGAATTCGATGATTCAGACACGATGACCTTTAAAAACAAGATCAAAGAAGGAAGAGATGACAAAATCTATAATTTACGAAGCAATAATGAGGCTAAAAAATTGCACAGGTAATATGTTTTCATGGGAAGTTAATTTTAGAATTAAAAAATAAAAAATAAAAAAGGGTGTACTAGGCATAAAGGTTTACCAAGTATTCATGAACTGTAATATACACCTTGGTGATAAATGATAAAAAAAATGACCAAGGAATTAACGTACTATAGTCGATCTCCCCAAATGTTGTGTTCGGTGTATCACGTTTACAAGGTGGCTGAATCAGTTACCTATGGTAGGCTTGCAACCTAATGGTGACTCCCCAAGTATACACGATGGTACGTGGGAATCCAATCCGTATTAGTGTTGTCTAATGCGTAACCGTTCGATGATAGCGCCCCAAATATACTTATCATACATCAATATACTTCCATATGTGGGATGGGATATCACCCTTGGGCTGTAACACAGACCATTAGCAACAAATCCTACGTTTTACGACGCGAGAACACGTATCTAGCCTAGACCACTAAATGTTCTCGTTAGTTCCAAATTCTCCTTAAGGTAAATTGGGTAAATTTTGATGTTGATCTTGAGTTAAGTTTCATTTCTTGGCTCAAAAAGAAAAACTTTTCATTTCGATGAAGTCTAAAATATTTAGGGAAGAGATACAAGCAAATGTGAAAACATTGTAGCAAAAAATGATGCCCCCCAAACTAGTTCAAAAATACGAAATGTTATTATTTCCAATCGAATTCACTTTTCCCCAAAAATGCAACTTATTGAAAAAATGAAAACATTTTTCTTTTCAACTAAGATGCACAAAATGCTCTTTTTTTTTTTTTAAACTTTGAAATGAAATCAAAATTAAAATAAACAAAACAAATGAAGAAATGAAAAAACAATATTTTTCACTTTTCTTTCAATTGAACATAAATCAAAATCATTTAAAAAAAATACACGAATGAAATTATTTTCACTCCCTTTTCCAAAATGATAAAGACAAGCCAAATCAAAAACTAAAATGAAAATCACTTTCAATTTCTTTTGAATTTGGAAAAAGGACACACTCCTCTAGACTTGCGAATCAAACACTTTGTGATCCTATGTTTGACACTAAGTTTAAGGTAAGATAAAAAATGCAGTGATGGCCAGTGCATATGAAAAATCCCTTCAAACCAAGTCAGAAGCAATGCAACAAAGAGGTGTTTGAAATGGTGAAAAATATCCCAACTTACAAACAAATCAAAGAGATGAAAACATTCGCTCAAATAAATCAAGTAAGTCAAACACATAAGAAGCAGATTAATGAGTCTTTACAGACATTCTTTAGGGGCTAGGAAACACTAGAAAATGTAGGGGAAATGTAATTTTTCCTAGGTATGAAATCAACACTTCTGTGATAAGTAGAAGGGTGCTGAAAGACAAATCAATGCGACTATGCTATACAAAACATCGCTGGCAGTGCGACTGTGTATACATAAAATGCGTTAGTCTCTAAAAACAAGGAAAAACTAAAAGGAGTTTCACACAAAAACTAGACCTGACACAATGGAATAACTATCAAACCCTATGCAAACTCAGAGAGGCCTAAGAAAGTTTAGATTTTAGTGATCGGTCAAACTAATCCAAAATCAGTCTGAGAAAGGAAGGCTAAGAGGCTAAGCTCCCCAGCGGAGTCACCAATTCTGTTGTCAAGATAAATCCCCTCTACGCAAAAAGGTGATATCTCTAGCCCTAGAGTGGGTCTAGAAACTTGAGATACTCTCTAATGCAAAGCTTTCTAACTAACATTCAAAATGGGACAAGAAAATAGATAGAAGTACTTTTTTTCCAACATTGTGTTCGAAGCCATTGATGATGAACTTGATCCACGACCCTTTTAGGCTCGCTCCTCTCTATTGGTGGCACACAAATACCTGCGGATGATCAAGAGGCAACACAAAATTTAATCCAATATTTAATAATCATAAACATTAGCTATTAGCAGATCAAGGAGTACCAGAATATTTGCATAAAATATTAGACAAATATAAAAAGAAAACATCAAATTTTTTATTGATAAATATGAAAGAAAGAGCTTACAACCCAGGCCTTGATGTTGGATGCCTCCCTTTGGTGAAAATATGATTCATTCACCGAAGCTCTAAAGAATCATTTTCCTGAACACTTAGGCGTTATCACAATGCAAGGGTGTAAAGGGAATGAGAGTTCAGACTAGCCCAACAATGACCAACCAAGACTAACATTAGTGGAAGGAGGGGCATGAATTTATATGAAGGGATAAGAGGTTGGGAGCCCATGAAAGTAGGAGAAAGGTCCACTTTCTAAGGGATAAATCGCCATGGATGAGATCAAAGCTCTAAAATCAGAGAGCTCAAATCTATCACCACCGTTCAACAAACAACTCGTCGCCATGAAACTTCTAGAGGTCGAATATTCTCCTCCATTTGAAGAACCACTGCAAGAAAGGGATCAACATGGTTTTCCAAGAAATAAGGGCATAGGAAGTGCTAAGACAAAATTTTCAATATGACATTAGCACGAACAAGAGACCAGGAAATGCACCGACCCGAGAAACTAGGATTTTAACGAAGTTTCTTCAGTAATCTTCCAAGGAAATTTTATTTGAATCTTCAAGGGATGTCTTAACATATTTCTTCATGGTGGAAACATTGCATAAGGTCTGTCACAGGGAATTTCAGGATTAGGGATGGGAAATGAGCATGGTGACAAATTACTGTGTAATAGAAAGCGAGAAAATTTTCCATTGAGTTATGCAAGTTTCAAAGAACTAAAAGGAGTTTCTAAGTCAACTTCCTAGATAATGTGTTGATGTCGATAGGAAGTGACCCATCACAGGAGGGCCTTAATGTATCCCCCATCAATGACATGAAATGGGAATGTGATGACTTCGAGTTGATTCAGGGGCGGTAACATGAAAGAGGGCTAAATGTATTGTAGCAAATGTCAACTCAGGGTGGACTTCTCTTGAAAATATCAGCGACACTTTTATGGAGTTGGAAGCATCGACTCAAACACCCATCATGAAGGCTTTCAATAAGGTGTGAGCAATAGAGAGGCAAGTGGATTCCCCAACCCAAAATAGACATGGAGGTGAAAGAGTGTCATGTTCAAAAGTGACTCACTACTATAAGCAAGTTTTATATATTATTTCCCAAATTTCCCCACCATTTTTGGCAAGTACCTCTTTATTTTTTATAATATTGAGGAGGATAACATATGCTTGAACTGTAAGTTCTCCTTCAGATGAATCATTCTAAGTATTTTTAACAAACCTTGAGAAGAAGTGGTTCAGTATCATCATGCTTGACGAGTCCTACATTGTTCATATTTTTACAATTCCACCAAAGGTATAGCTTGACTCCTTTTTCATGTTTAGAGAGTTTGAAAAAGAGGCAAAAAAGAAAAATTTTAAAGGTTGATTTTCGTAAATTTAGTTCCTTGGGCCCGAAATGGCGTAAAACAATATTGAGGGGAACCTTTTAGTCATGCTTGAATACATTATTCATTTTTCGTAAATATCCCATCCAACCCGGACAAGGGTTAGACTTATATTGGGCATAAATCCTTTCATTTATTTTAACAAGTGTGAAAGAGACAAGTGCTAAACAATATTTTCATGTTTGGGAGTCTGAAAAGAGCTTAAAGAGGACTCTAGAGGGGTTCCTTTTTCATAAGTTTTAACAAGCCCAAAAAAGTGATAAAAGTATACCCGGTAACTTATTCTCATGTATTTACGAGCATGAGAAGGAACAAAGTCTAAGCTCAGAATAGGTTTATTTTTTTTTACACAAGCTTTAAAAAGAGAAAAAAAACTATGCTTGAGAGAGGTTTCATTTTTACAGAAGCTTGAAACAAAGAAAAAATATGCTTGATTGAGAGTGATATCATTTTTACACAAGCTTGAAACAAATAAAAAATATGCTTGAAAGTGGTTTCATTTTTACACAATCTTGAAAAAAAAAAAAAAAACTATGCTTTAGATAACTACATTGCCCCGAGTATAACGGTAGAGGCATGCTTTGGATAACTACATTTCCCCGAGTATAACGGTAGAGGCATGCCCCCCTTAGATTTGTTTCGTTTTTCAACTCTTCCTATGGACTCAGATGGAATATTGGTTCCTGATAGAAATATTTTCACTAGAAAGGAAGGAAGAGGATCATGTAATATGGACGGATGAAATTAAGGTGTAATAGAAATAGAACTATGTTCATGGGTATTTTCATGTTTATATGAGCTTGACACATAGAATAAACTATGCTCATGGTAACCTATTTCATTTTTTAACGAGCTTAACATAGTAAAAGAATTATTCTCATGGTCATGGAAAATTTTAGGGGCTAATATTTGTAGGTGGGCTAAGTTTCCATGATTTTTCAAAAAAAAAGATTCGCCAATTTCTATTTTTTATAAAAAATGATTCGCCCAAATTTTACAATATAAAATTATTTTACCTTAAACATTTCCAATATTATATAGAGACTATATATAAAATCATTACAAATTTGAATAATTTTATAAATATATCAATAAACATTGTATGTTTTCATATTAGGGACTACTAAGATTCACCAATATTTTTAAACTTTAAGATAATTTTTTGTCCTTAAAAGTTTCCCTGCTCATGGTGTCCTGTTTCATTTTTTAATGAGCTTGACATAGTAAAATAATTATGCTCACAGCCCCCAAAAATCCATGGATTCCAAGAGGTTTTGATCAAATGGTAGAGCAATGCTCTGACATGAAGACATATCAAAGGATCCAAAACGACCAGAATTTGAGAAAATATTGATAGTCTCTTCTTCGTTGATAGATGCAAGCATGGAACAGGTTGTCACATAATTGAACTATGGCAAGGGAGATACCACATGCATATTAAGAAATTTTAGGGAAGTTGGATGGTTGGCAGTCAAATTAGGGCCACCAAATGAAATTTGATCAATAATCACAATTTTTCCATCATGCAAGAAAGACATCACTCGAAAGAGTGTGGACATGAAAACGTTCACAACATAAACATAGTTTCACCCAAGGATTAATTTGAAATCCAAATGGCCTTGAACTACCATAACATCAATAAATAAAATTTTTTCTTCCAAGTTAATAGGGATTTGAGGAAGGATCCCTAAAGGTTCACTGGTTATTTTTTTAAAATCCAACAGATTCTGAGTAACAAACACAAGATGAGGGGAACCTAAAGCTTCCTAAATAGTTGACGATATAATGCTACCAAAATATCGTTCATATATAATAGTGTGATATATTTTCTTATCACAAGAATTTACCATGACTTAGAAAGGCATGTAAGGAGGGAGCCATGTCTCTGTCAGTCGATTCCAATCAAAGGAAACAACCTGATTACTTGGGGGGTGTTCCATGAGAATGGGAGAATTTTCCCCTTGTTCAGTAGGATATGAAGTAACAAGAAGAACTTGAGTGCTATTAAATTAACTGTCTAAGGGAAGAGTATGATCGACTGAATATGGAATTAGATTGGCGACTTTCTCAACCAATGGTTGGATGGAAAAAGACTCATGGGATTGATGCCCAGGGAGAGTGGGATTGATTGGATATGGAATCAAATAAATCACTTCATCAACTAATGGAGGATTGGATGAAGGCTTACAATAAATAGTTGGAAGTTGTTGGTAAAAAACAATAAGGTATTCCAACAATTTTGAGGCTTCATCCATATGAGGGAAAATGTGAGTTTGATGACTCCCTTCACATAACCTACAGGGAAACCTAATTTTACCCTTTTTCCTAGGAACCTTATTATCATTAGTTGATGGTTTTCCACCATCATGATCTCGAGAGGTTGATGACAAGGGTTGATGTGGGCTCGTGGACCACACTTCTAATACTCAGGGAATACCAGGGAAATCTCTAAGAAGGTGGTCACCCTTATAAATATTGCAAGGGAATTTAATTTTATGGAGCTTATTGGAATATTTATTGACATTAGCTACATTCATAGCAATGGTTTCTTCGCTTCCCCTTTGATTATTTTTCTTCCTTTTCTTCCTCTTCTTAGCCTCATGGTTACTAGCATCAAGGCCTTCACCATGCAAAGAAGAAGAAAGGGATGAAGACATGATATGAAAAGAAGGAAAGGGTGAACTTGAGATTGGTAGTTTTTAGGTGGAGGAATTGGTTGTGGAGTAGTTTGGACATTTAGAACCAAGTATTTTGAAAAAAATCATACCAATAAACGTATGGTGAATCTAGGAAGGGACAACGTAGCCATGTAAGGTGCACCAATATTTCCAAAAGAAATAAAATGACCATGATTTCTCTCAAAGGGGTTTCCTTGATTGGAAGACTCCATAATTGTTGCCATCAAACTTATCCTATGGTCTGCAATTTTAGGTTCTATAACTTCAGGTTTTATTTTCTCAAAAATTTTGGGTTGAGAGGTTTCAACTATTTCAAACTCATCAATTTCCAAATATGTAATTTCGGGTTCAGTACAAATAGGAAGTGATGATTATGGTTGAGAAATTTTGTATGCAGTTCCATATGGGGTAGGCTATGATATACTAGGTTTGGTGGTTTGTGTTTTATTATGTTTACGATGTTCAGGTGTTTCTTATGGGGGTAATGGGGGGCATATTTTAATTCTACACGAACGAAGAGGTTATTCCACATTTAATTAATTGATTTTGAAAAGTAAAAACACAAATAAAATTAAAAACACAAATAAAAGTAAAAAAGGGGTAAATAGGCATGAAAGGATTACTAAGCCACTTTGAACTAAATTATACTGCTCGGTACGTGCAAGCAATCACCCTCAATGTTGTGTTTAGTGTATCAAAATAAAAAGTTGACCGACTGAGTTACCTAGGGTCAGTTTGCATCATAATAGGGACTTAAAATATATACTCGAAGGTTCTTGGAAGCACAATCCATAGTAGTGTTGTATAATGTGTCATGTATTATGGGAAGAACCCATATATAATCCTCATACATGGATCTCCATTCCGATATACCCGAGGGTATGTGGAAGAACGATCTAATATACTCAAGAGTACACGGAATACCGACTACCCTCAAAATGTAACACAAAAAATTAATGAAAAATCCTATGTTTAGAGACGTTGGAACATGTCTTTTAGCCTAGACCAACTAGATGTTTCTTTACTATTCCAAACGTTCCTTAGGTTCATTTATCAATTTTAATTTTTATCTTAATTAGAGTTTTAGTTTCAAGGATCGAAACGAGTTCACCTAAACTCCTAAAATGAAACTATCATGATAAACAACTCTTTTCTTTTAATGAAGATTTAAATAAAGAAGGGAAGGAATTTCAAAAAATGATGCAAAAACAATAGCTTCCAAACAATATCTTCAAATTATACTATTCCAATCCAAAATTTCAAAGTATTAATGCATGAGAAAAATTTAATTTTTTTTTTTTTTTTCAATTCAATGTAAATAAAAATGAAAATATGACTAGATTAATGAATAAAAATAAATAAATTAGATTACAACTCTAATATGAAAATTTATTTTAAAAACTCAATGACCAAGCTAAATGACAAAAAACCATAATTGACAAGAAGAAGCAAACAAAAATAAAATTATTATCAAAAGGAAATCACACTCAATTACACACAAGTTATTGGCTTTACAAAGACCTTGGACATGCCAAGGACTCAGGAACATAATGGAAACAAGGAAGAATTCAGAGAAAGATGTTGAAAATGAAATTTTTGTTTTTACTTACATGACCATCGCAAGTGGTATACTCACACCATCACACTTAGAGAATGGGATAAGTGCATTGGGTTGCTTTGTCTTAGAAGGACAAG
Organism: Pinus albicaulis; assembly: GCA_034641835.2. NCBI lineage: Eukaryota > Viridiplantae > Streptophyta > Pinopsida > Pinales > Pinaceae > Pinus > Pinus albicaulis. The sequence continues at coordinate 872,262,198 of CM076571.1, forward strand.
TGTGATGGGGCAAATTTTCTTAAAACATGAAAGAAAAACCCTAACTAAGATCGAAATTAAGTTTTTCTGATTATAATGATAGTATGAAAAAGATAAGTAAGGTTAACTACAGAGGTCTTAAAGGCCATGGCAAAGAAAACCACTAAAGAAAATCCTTCTCCCCAACAGAGTCACTGAGTTGTTTTGTGGATAAATTCCTCCTATGGGGAGAAGCAATCTCCCTAGACTTAGTGGCTTAGTCTAGAAACAACCAAGAAAAAAATACAATGTTTTTATTTAGAGTTGTTTGAAATATGAAAGGTAAACCTACTTGGAATCCAATGCAATCTTCCTCCTCCTTGCTTGTTATCTCCAGCTCTAACTCCAATTTCTAAAAGTGGAACTTGAAAATCATCCAAAACAAGCAAGAGAATAAAATATACATGATAACATATAAAAAAAACTCTAAACAATAAGTTGAGGATTCATGTTCTACATATGCATAATCAAGACATAATGTGTAGGAGAAAAAATGAACTTTTGTATTAATAATGGCAGGAAAATATTACAACCCTTGTAGGCCTTGGCTTTGTGAAACTCTCCAAGTTATATTGTCCTTCCTTTACCACAATGGTAAGCCTTAAATCACACCTAAAGAAAATGGATGGATTATGGACCTCTAGACACAAATGGGAAGCATAAAGGTATAATCGAAATCTCCAAAATCCAACCCAAACTCTATGGTAGTGGCAACATTTATAGGTTAAATGAGGTGGTTTTGGATTTACCATTCTAGGGCTTAGATCCACATTAGATGGAGGTAAGATATAGAAGATAAGAGATAAGACCTCAATCGTAGGAGTCTGAGATTTGATCCAACATTAAATAGCTAAAACCACTCCTGAAGATTCTAGAGAGAAAAACTTTGAAATTATTTTTTATTCTTCCTCATTTTTAGGTGTTCATCGCACCTTTTTATGAAAGAAACCTGCACTGACAAACACAGTTTCCATGTGTGCAAATTGCGCCATCGCATTTTGTCAAGAAATTAAGTGTGATGATGCCTTAAACTAGGGATTTAAGCCAATGTAATCCAAGATTCTTGTAACTTCTAAAAAGGGAATGTTTTTGGCTTTGCAGGGATGATTTCAAAGTGTAAACAAATGATGATAGATCCAAGTTTAGGGCCATTTGTTTGAATGCAAAAAAATGACCTGTAACAATCACCACATTTCATATGATAAACCTCATTTTATATATTTGTCTTTATAGCATGCAATGGATGAAAAGGGAAACTTGGAAGATTTTCATGGAAATATTAGTTGAATAATATGATAAATTTAAGGTAAGAGTAAATATAGGGTACCTATCCCAACCTATGAAGTAGAAAACCTATAGAAGGAATGCATGGAAAGAGGAGTGGAGGTCAACAAATAAAATGAGGAGAATGAGGGGGTGGGGAGAGAGGGGGTCAATCACTATAATAAAGAGAATGAGGAGGGGGTTTAGCTTAACCTATCTAGATATAAAGACAAGGGTGGTTCCCAATACATAGAGCTCACGGGGATGGTACACACAAAATAGTCACACAAGAGGTGAGAGGTTTGAAGTAATCCACATTTCATATGGTTTTGCAAGTATTCCCAATGCCATCACGATTCAAATCTTGTAAATATTAGAGGAGAATATTTTAACACATAACACTACCACTAACAACAAGTAAATTGATAAAGAATCAGTGTTCGTCATTTTAGACACAAGGTTTTCATGCTATAGAATCATTATATATTTCCTTACCCTCAACCTATATTGCATACAAAATAATTAATATATTCCCATGTGGCCTCTGTCTTAAAGAAAATCAGCCCTCTCTCGAGCACCTTGTTGGATAATTTTCACAAACTGAATGAAAAATATTATTCCCTACTAAATGTCATCCAAGTTCTATAACAAATATTAGAGGACCACAAAGGACCAAGGTTGTAGGTGAGATGTATTGAAGATAATGATGTTGGAAATAATTGCTAGAACCACGTTTTCTTGTGGAAAATAAAACTCATTACAAAGTCTCTTTAGTTCAATCATATCTTTGAGCCTATAGTTCATATATTTTTCTCTTATAGTTATGATAACGTAGGATATGGTGGTTAAGAGAAAAATTCTCTCTATTTTTTTTCTTATGTGGTTCATGATTCTCGGAGATTGGTGCTCCTACGCCCATGAAATATTTTTACCAAACACATCTACCCAAAAATATCAATTCCTATCATCTCAACCATATAGCCTAACCTTGAGAGTGTCGAGAGAATTGAACCGATGACCTCTCAATAGAATATGTGCTTTAAAAATGGGATCTCAACCAACTGAGCTAACCTTCAAGGCCAAAGTTACCTCTATTATAATGAAAATGTCTATGTATTTTTTATTTTTGTAATAAATGCTCAAAGATTTTCTATTTTTAAATATGGTACTAGTCAAGTGACTAGGCTTAGTATAACGTTGTCTAATATTTGTTTCAAGATATTTAGCTTGAATGTTTGATTTGTAAGTAAATATTTTATGTGCATATGAATATATAAATTTCCTCTCACTTAAAAAAAATAGTCATGCCATAGATTAATCTGTAGTCAAATTTGTGAATCTTTGTTTGCACTCTTGTATAGAATATCTTTGGCATCACTTGATCTCCTTTAATTTCGTAAGACTTTTTTGCTCCAATTTTTGTTTTGACATTGTTGGATGAAATTACCGTCAATCTCATATAAAGTTCATACATAATCGTGGGATGTTTATGTTTATATTTCACCAACTCCTATAGTCCTTTACTATAAGCACAATGTAAAATTTTATGGTATGTGCAATCTGTTCAACTCATTATATTACAAAAAAGAGCCATGTGGTGGCATGCCACTGCTTATTTGTATACATGAATTGTGTTCATATATATTTTAGTTTATTTAGTTAAAACATTATTTGTGAATATAAATCCATTATAACAGAAGTCTTTAACAAATAATATATAACTCAAACTCATATACTTTTGATGTCAATTCGAGAACACAGATTGAAAAACAATTAAATGCTTAAAGAAAAACATATAACTAAATTTAATAAGAAATCAATTAAAATATATGGAAATTTTAGGCCTAACTAATTCCAAAAAACAATTATAAAATAGGCCTAAATATTTTGAAACTAATTCCAAACTATTCAATTTTAATTTCTAATTTCAAAATATTGAATTTTAATTTCTAAGTGTAAATTTATAGTTATTCTTAATTCAAAAAAACATCATTTTTTAGGTAATATCATTTTTTTCCAGCTAAACCTATTTTTATTGGTATTTATTTACATGGGATGGAAAAACAAGTTTTTTTGTAAAAATGAATTTTACCTAGATTTTTCCAAAAATAAATTTGTGTCTTTTTTTTTTAATAGGAAAAAAAATTACTCTACTTTTCTTGGTTGTTTACTGATATTTCTAGTTATTATTTTAATAGAAAATTTATTTATTATAAAAAATAGGAAAATAATTGGATCACTTTAAAATTTGCTCCACTTTACATCATATCAGGGAACAAGAATAAAAAACATAAAAGGGGTTGTGGTGATTATTAGTTTCAGGATTTGAATAAAATTCTATTATCTATGTGACAGTCCCACCCAAGGTTTTGGTATGAGCGCCATTGTAAAAAGGATGTACATATGTTGCAATATTTAAAAAAAAAGGGACTGAGTCTTGGGACATGGATTCTAGAGCTAGGGATGGAGAATTCCTGCTAGAGATGATACAATTTATTGTGAAAATAAGAGACCTCAACTTGACGACAAACATTAAAGGCTGATTGGTGCATGAAGTAAATGGGGTGGTTCCTGAAATTAAATGGTATGAGGAAAGTATGTAGACCCATGCTTGCTTGAGATAATACAAGAAGCAAAAGAGGACATAATTTATGGAGGGACTGCAACAATAAGGATGCAGCAGTAATGGAGGGACATGAAGCTTGCCCCAAAAGAAAGGGAGGAATTTGGAAAAGAGGACATGGATAGAGGGCTAGACTCAACTGTGACTACAGAAAAAAGATAAATATTGTATGATTATTATTTGCAATTAATGGGTTATGATGCATTGCCATTGTAATAGATATGGATAAATAATGATTGCAATACATGTTGTTGTGCATATATCTGTGATCCAATTGTGAAGTGATATTTTCCTTATTTGTATATTGATTTTGGCTATGATTATGCATGGGTACATGTTTCCTATTCTTACATGAAAAAATAAATAAGTTAATATAGTAAACAATAGTAATCACCGAGTGTCTATAATTCAGAGTGGAGAAGAGTCTCATAAAAGTGTTGCCTACATTCTTAATGGTATCATATATAATTCAATAACTAAAGTTAATGACCTCAATGATCTATTCCAATTGAAAATCACGATGAGTTAGAAGAATTGGGCTATGATACCCTTTATATTAATGTACAAATTTATAAGAGAGACCTTTTGTTCACTAGAGTCGGCCAATGTGTACATCAGGGTATTCATTTACAAAGTGTTGTGTCAACAAGAGAACAATATGTGAAATATCAAGAGATTGTCCCCAGGTCGATCATGTCATGTTGTAATACTTTCATAGGATCTAGCCTTTTTTGTTCACAATACTCCATTCTTGCCTCGGGAATTTGGTAATGAGGGTCACGAGCCCTTGCCAATAGCCAAATTCTTTGGCTAGACATGAACATACTCGAGGAGATGGTGAGAAAGTTCATGAGGATTCTGGATTAGTTGGTGTGTGGTAGGTGAGATGGAAGCCTCATGTAACCTGGCGCCAGGCTTATGTCAGGTAAGAGATGTAGTAGTTCCTACACCACCATTCGATAAATTCCCTACCTAAAGGTAGGAAATCATCATGGGATAGTAATCCCTCAATGTAGCTATCCCCCAAGTTCAGAAGGGGTAACACCGTGGAACGTCTTAGTATGACTTTGATAGAGTGGTGAACTCTTGATTTAGATCTAGAAGCCAAATGGGTCCTTGAGAGTAGGCTGCAGTCGAGAGGATTAGCTTAAGGTAGCTCATCCAGCAGTAGAACCAATATTTCGGGAGATTGCAGAAATATCCAGTGAAGCATTTTTGTGGTGCAAAGCCAAAGAGCCATGATGCAGGCAAAGCTGAAGAGCCATGATGCAACCATTCTTGAATAATAAGGAAGGGTGTTTAAGTTGGAGCAAAGGTATCTGTTGTAGTCAGGATTGCAAGTGGGAAATAATTTGATTGGAACAATATGATTCTCCTCTCATGTGATTAGACATTGGACAGGGATTATCTGCGGAAACCACGTAGCTAGGCAGATAACAGATTGATCGGAGGACACAGTAATACTGGGATAGTAGCATAAGAAAAGCACTATTGATCATGAATTATTTGAAGGTTGGGATTTTAGGTCGTATATGCAGTGGAACGACGTGCGAGTGATATGCGAACTGACTGAGTTGAAGGTCAGGGGTCGGGTGGTCGAAGGGAGCACAAATTACAAGCTTCAGGATGAGCCAATTGTGACTAGGTTGGGAAGTAGGGAGTTGAGAGAAACATGATGTTGTGAATTAATAGATGTGTATGCCCTGATCATTTTCCTATCTGTTGAATTGGAAGGCTTGTGGTGCACCACCACGTGGCAACATACAATTGGTGATCGCCATTATCTAAGAGTGAGAAAGGTAAGGATCGAAATGAATTTTATGTATCAGAGAAGCTATTGAATGTGTTTTCCTGTAAGGAAAATATAGACCAGGATCCCCCTCGTCCAACGCTTTAGGTTTTTTCCCAGAGTGTAAGCTATTTGTTTTTAATTGATTTGGCGAAAAGTTCAATATTTGTTTTCCATATAATGTAAGTTAATTTTTTTTATTGGTTTGGAAAATAGCTGAAGAATAAGATAACTTAATTGCTTGTTTCCATTATTGTTACATATTTAACCTATTTGAAACAAAGAGGTCTTGTTTAAGAATATGAAGAAACTTGATATTGATCTGACTCAATATCAAAAAACAAATAAAGAAGACTAGATTTAGCTTTGTCCAAGAGGCTATCAAAATATTATGCAGTGTGCACAGTCGAAATTATTTTCTTGAGTCTCTGGTCAATTATTGATATCATGAGTGTATATGTTATGTGACACTATAAAATATTTCTATAATTTCAATAATTGATTCTCAAAGCCTACATTTCCTGTTTGATTTTTTGTACATCCATACCTAGCAATACATTTCTACAATTTTTTCCTTCGGTATCTATGTGTTGGGAAAAATACTGAGGAGGGGGGGTGAATCAGTATTTAGGACTTACTCAAAACTTTTTACTTTTTCTTACTTCAAAACACATACGCGCCTTTCCTGAATCCAACTCACGTATACACACGGATATACTTAATAAAACATGCGTATGTCCAGCAATCTTATTATGCAGATAATTCTTCACTTATATCATTCCATCATTCATTCAATAGATGTTCAATAAACAGTAAGCATGTGCAGTGATAACAGAATAAACCATCACACATAAGCAACACACATGAACACCAGGATTTTAGGTGGAAACCCAAGTCGGGAGAAAACCACCGCTGCCGTTGTCTCAGCCTTAAATATTTTATTATAAAGAAAACATCTTACAATCATGTACTGTCGTAGACTCATACCAGCACACAGGAACCCACCTGCAGAAGGCTAAAACCTTCTCTCGTTTACCAGCCTCTCCTGGAAGGGAGCTACAACCCCCTACTCTTGTTTACCAGCCTCTCCTGGAAGGGAGCTACGACCCCCTGCTCTCGTTTACTAGCCTCACCTGGAAGGGAGCTATGACCCCATGATTGAAGGCTACGACCCTCAGCTCTACCATGGACCACGTTTCATCAATTTTCATACTGGATCCAATAGCTTCCATAGAACACAACTTGCATGCCACTTTTCATCATATTTTCAGACTGGACCCACTCCACACATTTAAGCTCAATCACACATCAAACTGAAACTTATACCCTTATCAATTCATTCAATGAATCATCAACCAATCAATCAACAACTTGATATTTTCTCAACATAGTCAGCAACATAATCAATATCCAGAAAACCCAGATCCGTATGAATACATCATAGACAGATAGTAGTAATACAGCAGAACAGATCAGACATTTCATACCACATACTTCAGCAAACCCTAGTTTTCATACGCGCTTTCCTTTCACTGATCTTATGTATATACGCGCTTTCATGCATATCAACCTGCATATACATCTGCACATATTACAGATCTAATTTCACAACCCATACGCGCTTTTTCTGAAGACGACCCGCGTATATACGCGCTTCCTCTGTTACAAACTAGCGTATAGATCTTCAGAAATTTTAGGGCAATGCAGCTCTCCAGAATAGATAAACAGCTCAGATATTCATTCTTTACTTCAGCACAGATTCGCCATATCACAGATCTAATCATTCCATAAACAGATCCAGAAGATACATATACATTTCAGATCTATAGATCCCTCTTCATTATTTTCTTCATAGGTGCATTATAGATTCAGATCTATCATAAAACTGTTACCATTTCCATTCAGACATACTTCAGAGTGAAGTATACATTCAAACCCAGACTCATGCACCCACATTACATAATGAATTTCTTCTCCTTAAATAGATCTAGCCTTTGACAATACCATGAGCCAAAACCACACAACTTCCGATGGTATTCCTGGACGGGATCATGAACGTCGGCGCTCAATGCAATGGGTCAATGCTTGGTAATGGCTTACTTGGTTTTATGGATTTGGCGCAATTAAGTATAGGGACTTAGCACGTACTTTTCCGTGTGCATACGCTACTTCTCCTAAACAAATCTGCGTATGCTTTGTGTCACACACTTTTCATCATTGTTCTGGCCCTTACTGATATTTCTTTCTCTGGTACTTCTGAGCTACTTGTAGAACACCAGATTTACATCATTAATAAACTCATCAAGTATCAAGAACAACTTCATTAAGTAGGATGCCATCATCTTCATCAAGTGGGTTGCCATCAAGGACAACAATCTGCATCATATTACCAACAATCTCCCCCTTTGGACTTGATGGCAACCACGATGGTGTTTGATCACCACAACAGATAGATACATTAAGCATAATGATATTCTCCCCTATTCAAACACCATGTCACTCCCCATTTTTAGGCATCAAGAGCAGAGGCCGGATCAAAACCAACACAAGGTTGTTTCTCTCATGTAGATAGAGAAAACATTTGTAGATCGATGTGCATTGAAGTTATCATGCTCCCACAGGTTCTGCTGAATCTTCAACCTCCTTTTTAATAATTCTGAAGGTATGACTGGCCTACTCATAAGGAATCATACTTACATCAGATCCAACCAAGTGGATTTACATAGAATAATCACAACCAAGTGGGTTTACACAATTTGACTCAACTACCCAACCAAGGGGTTTACACAATTTGACTCAACTACCTTAAGTGGGTTTACATTTTTGATCAAGTCCTTACATGACTGAATATTACAATTTTACATCATAGGTCTCAACATGACCTTTTCATCAAATTATAAATGACTTTTTATGACCAGTACCAGAAAGACCTCAAGAGAGAGAGATCTTATTTCAGAATCATCATAATGCCAACAATGCATTACGCTCAGCAAGGCTAATGCTCCCCCTAAAAAATGTGCATCCAAGCATCCTTTCCATATGACCAAGGCTCCTCCTAAGCTTGTGTACCTAAAACTCTTTCAACAGCAAGTTATCAGCAACAATCTCTGCACGATCTGTCCTTATCTCTAAATCATAAGACTTCCATCTCATCCATGTGTGAAAACAAAGAATACTCTTCAGCAAAAAGAAAACAGGGCTCATCCATAATATCATCATAAGAAACCATGTATCATATCATCATCATGAGTATAACCAGATACAATTTCAACAGTACAATCATTAGCAGTTGGACTGATGCTCCCCCTGAACTTGTGCTCCTGAACTTCAACTGTCATACTAATTTTCCTTGTCATAAATGCATACATGACTGTATCCACTGTAACTCACGTGTATACGTGGATTTAGTTCACAGAACCCACGTATGGAAAGTGAAACATTGAAAAATTCACATTCCTTCATCTCCCCCTGAGTTTGTACCACCTGTACCTGTCTTCTTCACATCAAATGCTCTGTTAGAAATAAACATAACCAGAATAACCAAAACCATCATGGGAATCACAATACATCGCTCCCCCTGTGACAATACATTACTAATCCCTATAATGTATCTCACATCACTCCTGCAGTTATTAAGAGAAGTAAGCTTTAGAAGCGGATGACTGCAGTAGGGTCAATATTCCCTACGTTTCTGACCGGTCCTCCTTCTTTTTCTAGCTTTGCTTGAACTTTCTTATCGTGTGCTGGAAATTGTCCAATTTCTCAGATCTGTTCATCCTGCATTCTTTTTCCACATGTCCATACTTATTACAATCATAGCATCTTATGTGACCAGAAAAGTAAGCATAAGGATCATACCGTGTTCTTCTATTCCTTCTTCTATTGCAATCAACTGCTTTATGACCATACTTGCCACATGAAAAACAATATCCCTTGAAGAAACCAGAGTACCTTTCTGTGTAGAATCTGTTTGTTTGTGACTGAAACAATCTTCTTCTGCAATTTGCTGCAGCATGCCCATAATTATGACATTTAAAGCATTCAACATTATTGAATGATTTCCTTTGAGAATTCATGACTTTAGGTTGACCTTTAGTTTCTTTCAACACTTCAGGTTTTGCTTCCTTGCGAACTAGATTCTCCTTTGACAGTTTCATGAAAACCAAGACCAAGTTTAATAGCAGGAGACCTTTGATTACTAAGAATATTGTCCAGAATCTTAGTACTATCTTGAAACCTCAAGAGTTTATCCTTTTCTTCTAATTTACCTTTGAGAATGTTTACCTCAACCTTCAATTTTTGGCATTGCTTCATCATGCTTTCTTCAACCCTTTTTCCTTCTTCTACTTGATCATTCAAATTTAAGATCTCTTCTTTCAACCCATTTTCTTGCTCTTCAAAGATTTGTAAAAGTTCTTCATTCTTCTTATTTGATTTTTCCAGATCTTCTTTGAGCGAGATGATTTCTGCTTCAAGTCCTTCCTTTTCAAATGATTGTAGAGGTTCTTTATTCTTCTTATTTGATGCTTCAAGATCTATTCTCAGAGAGATGATTTCTGCTTCAAGTCCTTCATTCTTCTTATTTGATTTTTCCAGATCTTCATTTAGATCATTGATTTCTACTTCAAGTCTTTTATTTCGATTGCTTCCATAATTGTACAACTTTTGATACTTGTCTACCTATTCATTCAGAATTTCTATCTGTCCTTTCAGTTGAGAGATCATCTCATTGTAGATACCGTCTCTTTCTTTAAATGATCTTTGTTGATCTTCAACTTTAATCTTGAGAGCTTCTTCTAGATCCATAACATTACTTTCACTATCTTTACCATTGCATGCACAAGAAAGTGAATCACAAGAACCACATTCAATACCTGTTTTATTTTCCTCATTTTCTGCTACACATGTTTTCTAAGAAATCTCCTTTTGAGTAGCCTTCTTCTTTTGCTTCCTTGCCATGAGCACTAGTAGATCTTGGTCAGAATCTTCTTCATCTTCACTTGACATTTCATTATTATCTTCATTTGCATAATAACTCTTTCCCTTTACAAATTGTTTCCCTTTATCATGATTTTCTCTATAAGGACATTTAGCAGCACAATGACCAATTATTCCACAATCAAAACATTTGAAGGGAAGCTTACCTTTGAATCTTCCAGTACTTGGTTGGAGTCTTCTCACAAAATTTGCTTCTTCTTCTTCTGATATGTAACTTGATTCCTTGACAACTTCCTTTTCTTTTCCTTTTGCATATGCCTTAAAAGCAGCTTCTTTGATTTGAGAGGGACCTCCTTGTCTCGTTTCATAAGCAGTCAAAATACCATGTAGTTGAAAAATATTAAGAGTTTGCAGATCTTGCCTTTCTTCAATAGCTGATACTTTTGACTCAAATTTTGAATTCAAAGATCTTAAGACTTTTTCCACCAGATTAGTATCGGTTATGGTTTCACCCAAACTTCTCATACGATTTACAATATCATCTATACGTAAAAATAAACTGGCAATACTCTCATCACTATGCATCCTTAAATTTTCATATTCAATTCTGAGAGTTTGGAGTTTTGCACTTTTTACCTTTGTATCTCCTTCATAGCTTAGAATGATTTTGTCCCATATTTCTTTTGCTGAATTTAGCTGCATCACTTTAGCAAATTCTGGTTCATACATGCTTCCTAATAAGACATTGACTGCTTTGGCATTGATTTCATATTTCTTCCTTTCTGCTACATTAGTAGGAATACTTGCCGGATACTGATAACCTCCTTCCACGATTTCCCATACTTATGCACCAAGACTTTGCAGATATGCTTTTGTTCGTATCTTCCAGAATAATAAGTTATTTCCATTGAATAGAGGTGGCCTTATAGACATTATCCCTTCATGACTTCCCATTGTGACGGATCTCCTTCAAGCGATCAAGCTTCTGCAGAAGGACCTGCTCTGATACCAATTGTTGGGAAAAATACTGAGAGGGGGGGGGGGTGAATCAGTATTTAGGACTTACTCAAAATTTTTTACTTTTTCTTACTTCAAAACACATACGCGACTTTCCTGAAGCCAACTCGCGTATACACGTGGATATACTTAATAAAACATGCGTATGTCTAGCAATCTTATTATGCAGATAATTCTTCACTTATATCATTCCATCATTCATTCATTAGATGTTCAATAAACAGTAAGCATGTGCAGTAATAACAGAATAAACCATCACACATAAGCAACACACATGAACACCAGGATTTTAGGTGGAAACCCAAGTCGGGAGAAAACCACCGCTGCCGTTGTCTTAGCCTTCAATATTTTATTATAGAGAAAACATCTTACAACCATGTACTGGCGTAGACTCATACCAGCACGCAGGCACCCACCTGCAGAAGGCTACAACCTTCTCTCGTTTACCAGCCTCTCCTGGAAGGGAGCTACAACCCCCTGCTCTTGTTTACCAGCCTCTCCTGGAAGGGATCTACGACCCCCTGCTCTCGTTTACCAGCCTCATCTGGAAGGGAGCTACCACCCCCTGACTGAAGGCTACGACCCTCAGCTCTACCATGGACCACGTTTCATCAATTTTCATACTAGATCCAATAGCTTCCATAGAACACAACTTGCAGGCCACTTTTCATCATATTTTTTCAGACTGGACCCACTCCACACATTTAAGCTCAATCACACATCAAACTGAAACTTATACCCTTATCAATTCATTCAATGAATCATCAACCAATCAATCAACAACTTGATATTTTCTCAACATAGTCAGCAACATAATCAATATCCAGAAAACCCAGATCCATATGAATACATCATAGACAGATAGCAGTAATACAGCAAAACAGATCAGACATTTCATACCACATACTTCAGCAAACCCTAGTTTTCATACGCGCTTTCCTTTCACTGATCCTGCGTATATACGCGCTTTCATGCATATCAACCTATGTATACATCTGCACATATTACAGATCTAATTTCACAACCCATACGCGCTTTTTCTGAAGACGACCCGCGTATATACGCGCTTCCTCTGTTACAAACTAGCGTATAGATCTTCAGACATTTTAGGGCAATGCAGCTCTCCAGAATAGATAAACAGCTCAGATCTTCATTCTTTACTTCAGCACAAATTCGCCAGATCATAGATCTAATCATTCCATAAACAGATCCAAAAGATACATATACATTTCAGATCTAGAGATCCCTCTTCATTATTTTCTTCATAGGTGCATTATAGATTCAGATCTATCATAAAATTGTTACCCTTTCCATTCAGACATACTTCAGAGTGAAGTATACATTCAAACCTAGACTCATGCACCCACATTGCACAATGAATTTCTTCTCCTTAAATAGATCTAGCCTTTGACAATACCATGAGCCAAAACCACACAACTTCCGATGGTATTCCTGGACGGGATCACATAGACAATCCAGCGCTCAATACAATGGGTCAATACCATGGTAGTAACCCTTGGTTTTACATATTTAGAGCGCAATTAGGCATACGTGACTTCGCACGTACTTTTCCGTGTGCATACGCTACTTCCCTTAAACAAACTCGCGTATGCCTTGTGACATACCTTGTTTAACATTATTCTGGCACTTTCTGATATTTCTTTCTTCTATTACTTCTGAGCTACTTGTATAACATCAGATTTACATCATTAATAAACTCATCAAGCATCAAGAACAACTTCATTAAGTAGGTTGCCATCATCTTCATCAAGTGGGTTGCCATCAAGGACAACACTCTGCATCATATTGCCAACACTATGTAGCTAAATAAGAATATTTCTCTAGTTGCAGCTGCATTCAGATCTAAATACTTGAAACAATGAATACAAGAACATAGTGAGTAGCAGATAATTTTTTGACGAAATGTGCAAATATTTCCCCAACTCCTTGTGCTAGTCCTAGGTATAAGAACTCCTCTTCTGGAAATTTGGGCAGACCCAGTGTCGAACCCAGGTTCAACATGAAATTAGGTGTCATGTTCTGATTCATGTCATAGTCATAATTGTTTTCATGGAAATAATGACGCACATACATTACAAGAAACAATATTGCAACAGAAACTAATGGAATGTACCCTCGTGGAGAAACTTGTAGAACAATGTTGAAAATAACAGTGACTCCATTACGCCATATAGAATGATAAAAATTATAACAAGAAATACATTAGTCTTCTATATTATAAGCATTACCAATGTAAAAAAGGATCAAGGGACAATTATTACAACAACAATTGTTATGCTTGCATCCAATTTACATAAGGAATTTTTGACAGGTGGAAAAAATTCTCTTGCAACAAATGATTATTTGGCCATTCAAAGTTCCAATTATATATTTTTTTTGTTTGGTATGGCCGTATACCCCCTGTAACAAAGGATCAGTTACCTATCTAAAACTAAAATTAAATTAAGAAAAACTATAATTCATTTAAGAAAACATATGTAATATATTCTAATAATTTACAGAATATGAACACGATCTGCTAAAATGATTTAACCAAAATAAATAACATAATTAAATGATTTAAATGAGCATAACACCATGCTAAATATCATGATATTTAAGATCCTAATTGGAATTGAATTCAGAGAACCGAACAGATAAGTTTTGGATGAAGATTTAAATAGAAACTTCAAAAATATTTTCAGTTCATTCTATTCAAACATAACTTTTGGTATTTTCTGAAATATGTACGCATTCACAACTTAAAGTAAATAAATAAAAAATTATATCTTGTAGACGAGAGAAAATGTTCCTATATTTGAATACTAGATTGCAATGATCAACGAGTAATAAATAAATTGAATTTTTTTTAATTATTAATCATAAAAAGATGTAGATTGAAATATTGTCATAAGGAATCTTAAACAAAATTATCAAATATTCATTCATAATCAAATAGCATAAGTCATAGAGTAGTATCCAAGTAATTTATTAAGTAATTAAAATGACATACTAACATAAATCTCATAATTCATCACACATTAACATTGAAAATGGTTTTAAAAAATGTTGGTACTTCAAAATTGATTAAAAACATCCAATTTTGTAGTCTTTACAGATTCTTGACCCTTTACACCAATGCATAAAGGTCCATAAATACTAAAAAATAATAAAGTAAGTTTTGAAGCAAGGAAATCAACAGATTTTCTAAAATTAAATACTCAATTCTAAAAATATGTTTGTTCAATTGAAATCTGGTAGACAAGTAAGCATCCTTTCCTCATCTTGAAAATCTTTGTAATTGAGAATAAGTAGTAGGTGAGGTGCATGTACTTGGATATAAGTTTCCCATAGTGAATATATTTGGTACACTATAGAGAAATAAATGGAAGGAAACTAATTCATGTTGATATGGTAGTTGGAAATTAATCCTTGTACCTTTTCCTTCTTCTTCTGATATTTTACCTTAAAGTTGGAAATAAGATTGATTTGTTCAAAAGGAAGTATTGCATAATGTAACTCATTTTAGGTGTTTCCTCTCATTCAAAATTCTATGGATTATTGGGATCCATTTAATTTTTTTAATGCTCAGGATATTTCCCCCCATACAATTTGGTTAACATTTTAATAAAAAATCTAACAGGCTTCTTAAAAATAGCTATGGGATATTCCTTTTTTTCTTTGAGCTTGAAACCTTTATCTTCTTCTCTTAACCAATATTCAATTACTACATCATTATTCTCTTGAAAATTCTTCAAGGAAATACCTCAAAATTTATAAATGAAGTCAAAATTAAGGTAGATTTCTGGGGGATTGAGCTTGTATATGGTCGATAAGACTTCAACTTTCCAGGAAGATATGACATTTTCTTGATGGTCTGATATTGTTCGAGTTTTAATATCAGCGTGAGAGAGAACCCATGAAACTATGTTATAATAGGGAAAATTTTTGGTCATAGATGCTACTTTATGTAACTTCATTGCTTTTATTGCTTCAAACTGATTGTTCTTTGTTTTAGTAGTTTTTGTGTTTTTTAACCATTCTCTTTGCTCAAAGAATTCAAATATCTCCTCCTAGCTCATCGTACCTACTTTTTGTACTTTTTAAGTTGAATATGAGATGAGGAATTCATTGAAGTTGAGTTTCTTTGGTAGTGGATCATCCATCCCCTTAATATTTTCCCTAACTTGCTCCATTTGTTGCTTTACCACTGGAGATTTTCCCTTTTTCCCTTTTTATGAACTGCAAACAATGACATAGCATATACAAGTTTTCTTATTTCAAATTTGAAATTGAATTTAGGAATTTCTAAAAATATAAAATTATGCTTACACAATTTATTTTTGAAACTGGTGTTATGTTTCCTTAATTCAGTTCTTCTTCGAACAAGACTTAATAAAAGCAAATGCAGACATAACACCCTAAAACCTTAAATTTGTCGTTGGAAATTTTCCCTTTTTTGCCATTTTATGAGTTTTAAACACTAAGATAGCATATATATGTTTTCTTATGGGTAAACCCACGAAGGTGTGTTACACTTTTGTGAGAATCGGGGGTCGAAAATTCATTTTCCCAACAGTTCGGCCGAACATTTTTAAAAGTTTGGCCGAAATGTTCTAGAGTTTGACCGAACTTTCGAAATTATTTCGGCCGAACTAATTCTACCGTTTACATTGACATCGTATTGACGACATGGGAAAATAGATTTTTGGCCGGAGATGGGAAAACCGGCAACAAAATTTTGGCCGAACTTGTTCTTATAAATATATCGGCCCGCAAAATCCTAACAGGCTTTAGGCATATTACCGTTGTCTATTTTTTGTCTCGTGTCTGCCCATCTCGTGTTTGTTTGTCTTGCGTCTGTGTGTTTGCACAGGCAACAAGGTGAGGTGAGGTGTTGCTCTATTGCACCGCGACGGCGAGATGAGGTGTTGCTCTATTTTTTTTTTCATTTTTTTTATTTGATTTTAATTTTAATTTTTTTGTTCGTAGGGAATTTGGCCTACACCCTCCACGACGCCCTCCCGGCTCATCTTCTCATTGCAGCTTTGTCCTCTTGTCATTTGTGAATTTCCAGGTATGCTATCCTTCTCCTCTGTCATTGAATTTCAATTTTATGAAGGTTGTGTTTCGGGACCCAGCCTCTGTAGTTCCTCTATCTCTATCTCCGTGTCTAGTTCCTCTATCTCTGTGTCTGTGTCTAGCTTCTCTATCATTGTGTATGTATCCATCTCCATATCTATTTTCATTTCTTCCACTGAAAAACATACTTTTGCAAGCAGAGAAAAAATATCTTCCTGTCAAATACAAATTGAGAAATGACTATTTAGAGTCATAAGTGTAATAAAAGCCAAAACCCAAATGGTTTTATTATACGAAAGGAAAGTGAAGAAAAAATTATTGTACCACTTGTTTGTCTGTGGCTTTGACTTCATCAACATTGGCACAATCCATCATGTATTCATTCTCGTACTCTACTGCATGCAATATTGAAAATTTCCCCTCACCTGCAAATTTTATATGACTCGTTATATGTTTTCTCTGATTTTTGCCGAGGGGACGATGCTCCAATATATGTATTTCATGCTAGATTGCTTTAGTACTCATCTTGTATTTAGGTTTTGGTCTGTAGGGATCTACTGTTGATTTGGATCTGGCATGGTTCCGGATTAGCAGCTTTATGTTAGATGTGTATGGGTTTTCATTTTTTTTTTCAGCATGAAAAACGTCTGGTTTATAATTATGTATGAGTAAAATATTCAAAATTATAACTTAAAGATCATACATTTTCAGAAAAAACCATCGTATACAAAAAATTGTTTCCTTTGAGTCAAGGTTCGATTTTCTAAGTTCTAGATAAACATTCTGATATTACTAAGTTTTTCTACCCTTTTCCTTTTTTACCCTTTTCTTTCCTTGTAATACGACTTTTACATTTCTGCAAAAAACCTGCCGATCCTTCTTTTCTCTCTATATTTTCCATGGCCAATTGTGCCTCCATATGGTTCCTTTTCATTACCTATTGAATACTTTGCCTTATAATCTGTACCTGTTCTCTCCTCCACATATCATCTGTCCGCCTCCATTTGAGTAGATTTTTCTTGAGTTAACTTATTTCAATTACAAAATACCAACAACCTGTTCATTGGCATTTTATTATTATTATTATTATTATTTTGATTTAGAAATTTTCCATGGCCAGTTGCGCCTCCATATGGTTCCTTTTCATTACCTATTGAATACTATGCCTTATAATCTATACATGTTCTCTCCTCCACATACCATTGGTCCTCCTCCATCTGAGTATATTTTTCTTGAGTTAACTTATTTCAATTACAAAATACCAACAACCTGTTCATTGGCCTTATTATTATTATTATTATTATTTTTTAATTTAGAAAATTTTGACCGTGCCCCTGGCCCCAGTACCTGTTGCCTCATATGGGTTTTCATACTTTATAGTCATATGAAATTTGATCATCCACTCATAGCTCTATCCTATTAAAGGATGATGGTTTTGATTTTCTTTATTTCCTTCTTGCTATCATTTGATAGACAAGATGAATGTATTTCTCTTGTACTGAATTTGATAGACAGGATGAATGTATTTCTCTTGTACTGATCTAATAGAATCGACGTTTTTTTATTTCTGGAAAAAACCTGATATTTCTTAATCTAGTACCCTCGTTCTGATCGTTAATGGAAATTATGATATTCTGTATGAAATTTTGAATTCTAATAATAATAATACCATAGAAGACTTACTTTACCTCATTATTAATGAAATTCGATTTCAATTTCACTCTTATGTATTTCCGATTTGGTTATTTTTAATTTCTTTATTTTTTTCGTTGATTTTATGTTTCCCTTGTTTCGATCCTTCATGTCACTCTTGGAAAGTATAACAAAGATCTAGAATTTCTTTCTTTTTAATCTTCTGTTGTAGAAATCGATAATTTATATCCAACTCAAGATTTGATAACAAAGTTATATAATTTTGTTTATTTCATTCCATTTGCCTTTGATTCTTATATATATTTACATCCTAAAATTCCAGCCTTTTTAGAATCACTACTTTGACTTTCTTAACTCAGATAAAAGTACAATTAGATTTATATTTTCTTACACAATTCTGTTCTTTTATAATTCAGGAAAAACCCTCTTGTACAAATATCCTTAGTCTCTTATACTCTGTGTTTTTCCTCCACACATGTAATGTACATATTTATTTTCTTATGATTACGTTAGAAATATTTCTATGTACATCTCAATTATGATACTGAAATTAATTTAGGTATTTTGTGCAATGTATTTCCAGAACACATTTTATTTGAGTTAATTGCAACATAATGAAGACTTAATTTACCTCATTATTAATGAAATTCGATTTTTGGAAAAAACCTGCTATTTCTCAATCCAGTACCCTCGCACCAGTCGTTAATGACAATTATGATATTCTATATGAAATTTTGAATTCTAATAATAATACCAGAGAAGACTTAATTTACCTCATTATTAATGAAATTCGATTTCAATTTCACTCTTATGTATTTCCGATTTTGTTATTTTTAATTTCTTTATTTTTTTCGTTGATTTTCTATTTCCCTTATTACGATCCTTCATGTCACTCTTGGAAACTATAACAAAGATCCAAAATTTATTTCTTTTCAAGTTTCTATTGCAGAAATCGATAATTTATATCCAACTCCAGATTTGATAACGAAGGTATATAATTTTGTTTATTTCATTCCATTTTCCTTTGATTCTTATATATATTTACATCCTAAAATTCCAAGCTTTTTAGAATCACTACTTTGACTTTCTTAACTCAGTTCAAAATATAATTAGATTTATATTTTCTTACACAAATCTATTCTTTTATAATTCAGGAAAAACCCTATTGTACAAATATCCTTAGTCTCTTATACTCTGTGTTTGCTCTCCACACATGTACTGTACATATTTAATTTTTTATAATTACATTAGAAATCTTTCTATGTACATCTCAATTATGATACTTAAATTAATTCAGGTATTTTGTGTAATGTATTTCCAGAACACATTTTATTTGAGTTAATTGCAATAGAATGAACATAATTAAGAAACTCACACAATATTCAGCAACATAATGAACAAAAATTCACACATAATTCATCAACATAATGAACAGAAATTCCCACAGAATGAACAGAATTAAATACCACAAAGAAATTCACAGAGAGAATTCAACAACTTAGAATTCTTGTAATATTTAAATCAGCCCAATGTATTTCATTAATGTACCTAGATTTACACCTTCCACGATGCTTGTAATCTTGTAAAATGTTAAAAGTGGAGTGTTTTATGATGTAATGGATATTAATAATCTAGATTATGTATAGTGATATTATGATAGTGTAGGTTTATGTTCAAGTTGTAAAATTCTTGTACATATCAAGGATGAATGATAGTACAAGCCAAAAATGACATTATTATAAATTATTAAACAATCTGTTAGGTGCTAAATCATACTTCTTATTAAGGACATAACTAATGCAAGTTGAAATTTATTTTTTAATGTTCTTAGCCTATTTATAGATGTCAAAGTAAAGGTTTCTAGATGTGATTTCTCTCATAAAATTCAAGGAAAACTAAACTTTAAGGCAAACCATGTACATGTCATTTCTCCCACAAACTCATCAAGGTGTGACTTTTGACATAACTTCATCAACCACTACCACTAGTTGTTTTAGTAAGTGCATAAAATAATTTTGCAAACCATGTACATGTCATTTCTCCCACAAACCCATCAAGATGTGATTTTTGACATAACTTAATCAACCACTACCACTAGTTGTTTAAGTAAGTGCAAACCACTACCACTTTAAGGCAAACGTTTAAGTAAGTGCAAACCACTACCACTTTAAGGCAAACCGTGTACATGTGTCATTTCTCCTATACACGTGTCATTTCTCCCATAAAATTTTAGGAAAACTTTAAGGCATGCGTCATTTCTATCTTGAACTCTAGGCACCTTGGAAAACTTTAAGGCATGTCATTTCTAGATGTGATTTCTCTTTCTATGTCATTTCTATCTTAAAATCTACGCACTTGGGAAAAATTTAAGGCATATCATTTTTCGATGTGATTTATCCCATAAAATTTAAGGCAAACCATGCACATGACATTTCTCCCACAAAAGAAAGGATTTCTCCCATTAATTCAAGGAAAACTTTAAGGCCTAAAAATTGAACCTAAAGTGGATGAACTCTCATAGGATTTTGAACTTCCATAGGATTTTAGTTTGTCTGTTGAGTGTTAACTTCTACAAGTTCTAAAGGAATAGTTTGTAAAGGGCCAGGTAGCCTCTAGATCTCATCTTTTCTCAAAGGTGACATATCCAGTAAATTCCCTTATAGTCAATCTCTGGAACTAAAATATAAGTTCTTCATTTTAATGTCCATAAACCACTACCACTTTAAGGCAAACCTTCTACATGTGTCATTTCTCACTTCTCCCATAAAATTTTAGGAAAACTTTAAGGCATGTGTCATTTCTATTTAATTTCTCCCATAAACTATAAGGCAATTTGTCATTTCTCCAAAAAACTCATAAAGGTGTGACTTCTGACGTAACTTCATCAAACACTTGTTGGGTGATAATTTTGAACATTTTTCCTACGCTTATCTTCCATATTTTGCCTCATAACCATAACCAATGGGAGTATCTTTACCCCTTTTTCCTACCTTTTTACCCTAACTTGTGCTGTTTCACTTTGCTTTTGTTACTTTGCCAATTCACCAATTATTATAATCTATTATACCTTTTTATGACTAATTGATTGTGAATGTTTGGAGAAGATCGATGGTCTTTGCGTTGTCTTTTCACATGTCATTTGTAGCACCAAATATCTTGAACATGAAGTTCGCAGGAGCAGTTAAGATAGTGCTGTTACAACAAAGCAATGTTGTTACACCTTGTTGTTACAGACCCACCGAAAAATTGTTTTTACACTCTGCTGTTACAGACTCATTGGCGAACTGCTGATACAGTTGTACCGTTGACTGATCTCATCAATATTGTTGTTGATCTATCCTCTGGCCATTTCATTGCAAATGTGTTTCCATTATGATAATTGTAGGAGTTGTTAGTGTTGTATTTTTTGGATAAAAGACTAAGGGAAGTTTTGATTGCAATGTTTTATTTTATAGTTAGAAATTTATTAGGAAGTGGTTATAACTGTATGTGTTCTATTTCGATCAGCATGAGAATCGTAATATTCTCATAACTAATCTATCCCTAGACTTTCTGATGTAACCATTATATAGTTCTCGGCCCTAAAGGTCGAGAGGGTAGCAGAGAACAATGTTGTTTTGGCTCTGTAATTGTGTTTAGATTAATATATATTATCCTGTTATTGTTGTTACATGCATGATTTTATTTAGTTTCCATTAAATTTCCTTCTCTACCTGCGCCCTACTAGGGAGGAAGGGCCCTCCTTCTTAGCAGGGATTGTAGTGATTAAAGTAGCTGTGTGTATGTAATTGTATTTCAGTTTATGTATCAATAGAGTGTTGTTGCTGCTGTTTAGTTGAGAATATATATGCTTCAATTTCAATACTTTATATGTTGTTACACATGTGATAATAGAGACACCAGCTGGGTACTTATTGTGTGGCGAGCTAGACAGATCAATTGACGTGTGATTTCAATCTTGTAGATTCTTCTATTTCTGCATGAGTGATTTATTTACAGCATTTACTTTAGCAACGATTTCTTTTCTCTGAAATTACTTCTGGTTGGTGTATCAGCACAGATAGTGCAACTATCATTGGAATAAACAGACGTCCCTGGATTGATAATTAAATGTGTGTTGTTTAGTCATTTAATAAGTGATTTATATAGTCCAACATTTTGGCGCCGTTTCCGGGGATGACAGTGACGATCCAATCAATCAGAGTTGTTTCTAAGAAGTTCAATTTCTGTGTGTTTTCATAGAGTGTCTCCAGCAACACGATTTCTAGGCAGTAAGACGAGAGGTAAGAATCTGTTCAGTGCTCTAACAGGCTTGAGAGGGCTTGCCAATGTCTTGCTGGGACACTTAGGAATTGAATTTGGGGTGTTTTTTTAGGGTTCCTTCAGCTATACAGTCGTTAGGCGGTATGACGAGAGGTAAGAACCTGTGCATCGCTGTAACAAGCTTGGGCGGGCTCACTGCTATAGAAACTGAATCACTTATAGGATGAATTGATACGCATAGGGCTCATGTGTGCCGGTAGAACAAAATCAACATCTACAAACACCCCCCACTCTATTGAATACAGGAAAGAGGGGTCGTAAGAAGGAAAAGAAGAGCACAGATTTGGGAAGGAAAACATTCTTTGGAGATATGATTTCAAGGGAAGAAAAGGAACAATCCACGTCATTAAGAGATAATAGGAAGACATGACCACATAAAGTAGCTACCATATCAAGGCCTGGACCATCAGTATCTTCCATGTCTGGACCTCACCATCTTTCGAAGAACATATCCACTCCTGATATCAAAACTCCAGATTCAAAAGAGTAGTGGAGAATTATTGATCAGGATCTGAGAATTGAAGGACACAGAGAGACCAGTGGGGATCATCAGGGACCTGAGGAACAATGGTCAGTTGATCATCAATTGGACGTTGGTAGTGCTGTTAAAAAATTGATCCTGGAGCAGCCTGATCCTTCTATTTTTCAATCTCCAGTGCACTCCGAGGCTAGTTCATCCCATCAGGAAGAATCAACCATGGGGGATGAGAATGTAAAAATAGATAGCTTTGTTACTTTTGAATTCCCAATAGTAGTAACATGGGACGAGGTTCCTATTAATAACATCCCTTTATTGTCCCTACCATCCTTTCAAGGGATGGCTATTGAAGATCTTGATACCTTTCTATTCGAATTCGATGTGCTGTGTAGACGTTATGACTACACTTTAGATGCCCAGAAGCTGAAATTATCCCTGCTACTCTGAAAGGAGAAACATTAAGATGGTTCATGAGATTGGGTGCTGGCACAATTCGAACATGGAATGAAATGAGAGAGGCCTTCCTTTTTAAGTATTAGGACTACTATCGAACCAGGGATTTGAAGGATAAAATTTTCAAAATTGCACAAAAGGAGGAGGAAAGCCTGGAAGACTATCTAGAATGATTCCACTACAATTTACAAAGGTCTAAGTTTAGTAACTTAGATCCAGAGATTCTAAAGCCAATATTTTTAAGAGGTTTAAGAGATGATTGTGTGGAACATCTGAACATAATAGGAAAATGAGACATATCGCAAGAAACGTTTGATGAGATAATGAAGCTTTTCCTACGTAGCTCAAGAGGATCAGTCAAGGGGAGAGTTTCAGTTTGGGACCCTTCACCTCAAATACAGAAGTCCACAAGTGGAGGAGTAACCAGAGTAGAGATCGGGAACTTATTTGAGGATTTTAAAACCGATCTCCTTAGCACTCTCTCTACCCAGATCACTATGGTACAAGTCAAGAAGGCACAAGCGGAAGCTAAAGCAGCCTTAGCAATATTCTGTCCCCGATGTAAAAAGAAACATTGGGAAAGAGAATCCGGACTGAATAGTGTCAGGTTGTGCAACATTTGTGAGTTTGCGCACTCTACAAATCAGTGTCCTAAGTTGCCCAGACTTAAGGAGATACTTCAAGAATCAAGCGAGGATGTTAAATCTTCTTATTTTATCAGATCAAAGAGACCATGTTAGCCGCGACCTATAGGTATGCCTTCAGATTTTTATTCTTTGTATCCTTGGAATAATATTTATAATATTCAGCAATATCCATGGCAGTATCCTACTCCTTCCTCAACACAATTTCCTTCACCATGGAACTGGTTGTCATCTCCCCTACCAACGCAATATCCTCCGTCATAACGCAATCCTTGGGGTCAAAATGGAGAGGAAATTTCCAAGGTCCAGTACCCCCTCCAATACCAATGCATTAACAGAAGTTAAAACTTCCTTCTATTCAGAATCCTACACCTTTTGTCCGACCCAAATTACTTGTACAACCTAACCTCAATCCAAATAATAAGGCAGCCTAGAGCATGGATGCTCCGGTTACCCTCCAGACTTATCTTATTACTCCTATTAGAATTAATGAGGTTTAGCTTCATTCAGGGAAAGTAATCAGATCTGAGCACACTCCCATTATTATCGAAGAAAGTGAATCGCCCAGGAAGGATACAGACGATTCTGAGGTAGTTGTTACACATGTAACAACTGATAAAAAACTTGTTGTTACATCTGTAACAACCGGCTCAGGAAGGTCTATTGTTCCTACAACAACCAATTCGAGTAAGGTTGGTACATCTGTGGTAGTTGAATCAACTATTAGCATTCAGAATCCCCCATACCCTCAACGATTAACTGAAACTGGGCTGGTATTACAACCTGAATCCGAATTCCTCAAGGAGCTACAAAATTTGTATGTACGGATTCTGCTGTTACAAGCTCTTAAAGAAAAGTCTATCTATGCTAAAATAGTGAGGGATCTATGTGTCAAAAGACCTGGGAGTAAACCTAAATACCCTACTACTATCCATGTCATGGGAAAATTGTCCGATCTTATGATTTATCATCCTTTGTTGACCAAATATAATGACCTAGGGAACCCCACAGTGACTGTCCACATTGAAAATCACCCTATAACCAATACCTTGATTGATCTAGGGGAATTTATTAACACCATGAATAAAGACCTCTTCATCTCCCTAAGACTTCATGGACTTAGACCTACACCTACAGTGCTTGAACTAGCAGATAGGTCTCGTGTTAAGCCCGAAGGAATGATTGAAGATGTGGTTATCACTGTGGCCTCCTGGAACTATCTGGCTGAATTTCTCATTTTACAAACCAAATCCAATTTGGGGGGTCATCCTTTAATCTAAGGAAGACCGTGGCTAGCCACTGCAGATGCATATATCGGATGTAGGTCTAGATCTATGGTGATCTCATATGGACATACAGCTCAGAACTTGAATATTTATCCCCCAGAAAAACCTCATATGGATTCGAATAGTCCCTGGTGGGATGAATTTGCACTTGAAACTGATCTTTCCCTACCTCTTCTCACGCTTAGAAAAGAACAATACTTTAAGGATGAAATAGAGGATGATATAATTAATGGTTTTATTAGTAATTCAATCTCTATTGCCTCCATTAGAGATTTGGGAGAAGAAGATGAGGAAGATGATGTAATTATTGAACATTTGAAAACAAATCCACTTACTATTAGCAGTCTCATTGAAATCAAACTTGGAAAATTTTTAAACATCAATCCTAACCTGACTGCTGAACAAAACAAATTGCTGATACAACTGTTACAGAAATACAAAAAAGGCATTTGCGTGGGACTATACCGATATGAAAGGAATCCATCCTACCCTATGCACTCACCACATTTACCTTAAAGAAGATTGCAAA
This sequence comes from Pinus albicaulis, assembly GCA_034641835.2. Taxonomy (NCBI): domain Eukaryota; kingdom Viridiplantae; phylum Streptophyta; class Pinopsida; order Pinales; family Pinaceae; genus Pinus; species Pinus albicaulis. The sequence goes on from CM076571.1 coordinate 872,288,294, forward strand.
CCTATTAGATAACCTCAGCACCGAATGAACCTCGCACTTAATGAGATAGTAAAAGAAGAAATGCAGAAACTCCTTAATGTTAATTTCATCTACCCCATTTCTGACAGTCAGTGGGTGTCTCTGCTTGTCATAGTTCCAAAGAAGAATGGAAAATGGAGGGTCTGTGTCAACTATAGAGAACTTAACAAGGCCACTCAAAAAGATCATTTTCCCTTACCATTTATTGATCAGGTCTTGGACACTCTTTCTGGAATTTTTTTTTTGTTCATTTCTAGATGGGTTTATTGGCTATAATCAAACACATATTGCTCCAGAAGATCAAGACAAGAAAACCTTTACTTGTCCATGGGGTACTTTTTCATACAGGATCCTCCCCTTTGGTCTCTGCAATGTACCAACAACCTTTCAAAGGGAAAAATAGGTTTTTTTTTTTTTGATATTTTGAATGATTGTCTTGAAATATTTATGGATGATTTTACACCCTACGGGGATGCCTTTGAGACAACATTAGCTAACTTAGAGAAAGTGTTGGAGCGTTGTGAACAAACTAATGTTTCTCTTAGCACAGAAAAATGCCACATGATGATGACCAAGGGAATTGTGATGGGACATTTCATTTCAGTAGATGGAATCAAGGTAGATCCTGCAAAAATTGAGGTAATATCGAAAATTTCGACCCCTAAGACTTTGAAAGAGGTATGTAGTTTTTTGGGACATGCAGGATACTATAGGAGGTTTATAGATAATTTTTCAAATATTGCATCTCCTCTATTTTCATTACTAATGAAAGATGCAAAATTTGTGTGGACAGAGAAGTGTGACCAGGCCCTTTTAAATTTGAAGAACTGTGTAATAACAACACCTGTTTTACGAGGACCAAATTGGGAATTTCCATTTCATATTGCTACAAACACATTTGACATGGTTGTGGGTGCTGTTTTAGGGCAGCTGGAGGATAAGAAGCCTTATGCCATTTATTACATTAGCAAGAACTTAACTCCAACAAAACTTAACTACACTGTTACTAAGAAATAATTCCCAGTAGTAGTGCATGTTATCAACAAATTTCGACACTACATCACTGGGTACCAAGTATTTGTACACATTGACAATGCTGCAATTTGATTTTTAATGAACAAGCCTGTTACTAATGGTAGAGTTACACGATGGTTATTTCTTTTACAAGAATCTGATATTACTACTTTAGATAAACCTGGAAAAGATAATGTAGTTGCTGATTTATTTTCTAGATTAACTATAAGTGATGACTGCACTGCTACTGAGGATTCTTTTCCAGATGAGTATCCTTTTGCCATCTCTACTCACTCACCATGGTATGCAGATATAGCCAATTACCTTGCTGCAGGAAAATTCCCACACCAATTATCTTCTAAGGATAGAAGGAGGATTATACAACAAAGTGCTACCTACTCCCAGATAGAAGGCAATCTCTATCACACCGGACCAGATTTTCAGATTAGGCGATGTGTTAGAGAAGATGAGGTATTTGAGATCCTAAAGGATTGTCATGAGGAACCTTGTGGAGGACACTTCATTGACAAGAGGATAGGACATAAAGTACTCTCAACAGGGTACTACTAGCCGACTATATTCTAGGATGCCAAGAAGTTTGTGAAAGGATGTGTTAGTTGCCAAAGGATGTGCCAACCTCTAAAATCAGATGAGATGTTGTTACAGCCTTATATAGTAATAGAACCATTCAAGAAATGGGCCCTAGAATTTGTGGGGCCATTTAATCCTTCATCATAGAATAAATCATACATATTGGTCTGCACCGATTATGTCACAAAATGGGTCGAAGCAAGGGCACTAACTAGAGAAACAGAGCAGGCTATTTCAGACTTCCTGTTTCAAGATATTTTTGTTCACTTCAAGATACCCAGAAATATAGTGACAGATGGGGGTCCTCAGTTCACATCTCATTTGATCAAGAAATTGGTTGAAAAGTATGGAATCCATCACAGAATCACCACACCATATCATCCACAAGAAAATGGTCAAGTAGAAAGCACCAATAAAGTCATTGAGGGAATCTTAACGAAGAAAGTAGCCAACCACCCAAGAAGCTGGGCTGAGAAACGTCTAGAGGTACTGTGGGCTTACAGGAAAACATGGAGGAATACTATAGGCTTATCACTATATGAACTGGTGTATGGTAAGAATCCCTTATTCCCCATAGAATTTGAAATAAAGACATTAAGAAAAACATTGTAGGTTGATCTGGATTTGAGTGCAACACATACTTAAAGATTGAACCAGCTCAATGAGTTGGAAGAGAAATGGTTGGCTACCATTCATTAGACATAAAAAATTCAGCAGCAAAGAGCCAGATGGCATGATGGGTTTATTAAGAAGAAAAATTTCCAGAAAGGAGATTGGGCTCTTTTGTATGATTCAAGGTTCAAATGTTTCAAAGGCAAGCTCTGCACCAGATGGCTAGGTCCTTATGAAGTGGATAGGGTCTTTGAAAAAGGGACTGTATAATTGGTCACCATTGACATTGCTAAGACGCCATTACTGGTTAATGGGCACCATCTAAGGTTATATCATCAACATTGTCGCAGACTCTGATCTTCATGTTACAAAAACAGAGGAACATTCTCCTTTGCAGCCTTAAAAGTTGAAATTCCAATAAGTGTAGCAGTTGAAAACCACCTTTGTGGCAGCTATTACATTATTTTAAAAAAAAGAAAAAAAAAGAAAAAAAGAAGAAGAATAAATAAATAAATAAATAAAAATAAAATAACAAAATAAAAGAAAAATAAAAATAAATCTAACTGTGAAAACCCCTTTCCGGGACGCAGTCATACAACCAGTAACAGCTGAAAACCACTCTTGTGGAGGCTGTTACACCCATGTTTTTCTTCCTGTAATATCATTGTCCCTTTCTGATCTATTTCATAGGATTATGGTATTCATGTAATTTCCTTTTCTGTACCAATTTATTCTAATTATTATGTTTTTTTTTAGAATAATTTAAAAGCTGTCTTGGTTGTTACACATGTAACAACTGACAACCACAAATACTGTTCTTTATGATTCATTCCACAAACAACAATAACCGTGATGGCTAAACACAACAACACGTGCACTGCAAGTAGGACGCCATCAATTTAAGTCTTCCTCCATGTCATCTCAGGTATGACATTAAAAAGGTAAATAATTGTCATTGATGATTGAGTGATTAATTGGAAAAGTAATGATGCTCTTGTGATGGCCACAGGCGACCATCACCATTAAAGTGGGGGAGGGTATATGACTTGAAATCATTGCAAAAAGGTTGTAATCATAAATATCTATTAAATTTGCATGCACCTAATCAATAATAGAATTTTTAATGATGACTGAATCTAGTTGGAAAAGAGTGTGTGTACAAAATCCCATTACTTTCCATGATAAGCCATTTATGAATATTAGTGTTGGGTACAATGCAATAAATATGTGAAATTCGTCACCTTCCATCAACATCCTCGACTGAAACCTTGCATTCTCATTGTAAACTCGTCGATTGGGATAAGCAGAGGTGCCGAGTAGCAACTAGTTTAGAGACACAGTGATGTTACGGCAGGACTGAACATCAAAGAAGTGAACTCAGAAACTCAATGATATTACAATGTGGCCGAACATTAAGAAGAAAATTTAGAAACAAACAATAGAGATGGGTGGAGCAATGGTCAGGCATGAGCTTGATTCCATGGATGCCCTACAAAATTGCCCAGAAGCTTACCATATATGCATAAATTTTGGATGGGTTGAGTTTTTCCAGAAGCTTAAAGGCTCAGACGAGGTAGTGGTAATTTATTTTGCTCAAAACTTGAACAGTAATCAAACCCGACTAAGGGGCATGCAAGTGGAGGTGACTAAAGAGGTAATTTCCTGGGTAACTTCATTACCAGTAGAGGGGCGGAGGTGGTTTAACAGAAAAATAAATGACCCCTCCTTGAAAGAGGATTTCCTAGTAGGGGAAGAAAAACTGGAGAAGAAAGGAAGAGGAATTGACATATCATCACTTCCTCATCCCTGGGAAGATGTTGCCCTGGGCTTGATCAAATATATCACTTGCGAGGGAAGATCCACGATAGTGTTCAACTATCACTTTCCTCTACTTAACCACCTTTGACACCAACAAATAATCGATCTTCCATTCTATTTTCTAGGGAACATCAAGCATATGGTGGGAACAGTGAAAATAGTAGCACACCCAGAGGCATGTGTGACTAATCACAGACTCATTAAGCTAATCATGCTGGATGCCCTAGGTCAGCAAGGAAAAAATTGGGAAGAGTTCAAGAGAAAAATACCAAGGACAAGCTGAGGGAAACAGACCATGAATTCAGGAGGAAGTCAGGCAGAGGTGGAGACCCAGACTCGGCCTACTGGAGCTAGGATTGGGAAGAAGCCTATTGACGAACCAATTGGGGACAAAAGACTGAAATAGAGAGTGAAGGTCAACATACCTGTAGAACCTTTTCCTGTGTCTGAGAAGCAGACAGAAGTAGAAGTTTTAGAAGAAGAAAGGCAACCTTCCTCATCAGGTAAGGAAGAAGCCAATGCCTTGTTTTTAGAAATTGAAAATCTAAGAAAGGAAAACGAGGAATTGAAGCGGAAATTATCTGAGGGGAAGGAAATACTGGTGTCCGTATGCATGACATGTTTTCAAGACTTAATAGCAGCGGGATATAAGGCCCATAGAGAAACTATCAGCCCAATGGAAGTAGAAACAAAACAATAGGAGGATGTTACACAAGAACCTGCTAATGATACTGCTGTTACACAAGAACTAGCAGTTAAAGCAGATCCTCCTGTAATAATCGACCTAGAAGCCGAACCATAAGAACCTGTGAAGGCCACTCCTATTGTAGAAGAAACAACAATGGACACAGAGGTGACTCTAGGTCAAAACAAAGGGGCTGACACACAAGAACCCACCGAAGAGGCTATTGTTACACAAGAACCAACAATAGAGGTAGAACAACCCCATGCAGCAGAGGTTGGTACACCCATTTTTGATGAAGGTATTTAATGTAGGAGAATGTCGAGTCCCATCTTAGGATGGAATTCTGAGAAATTCCTATTAATTTTTGAGTTACAAAAATGGAAATAAGAAGCAATCTCCCTTCGAGATGGGATGATTTCGCTAAGGAACATCAGAGAGAAATAGACACTTTACATGAAAGATGGATGGAAGTAGAGTTGAAGAAAGTGTGGGAGTATTACAAGAATAAGGAAGCTCTTAAGAAACAATAAGAACAGCTGCTGCTGTTACAGGAGCAGTTTCAAGACCTCACCATAGATAAGAAAAAAATTCATGACCTCGCCCTCAACTTGCTAGGTTGTAGACAACCTTCTCCATCATATCCTATTTTTCTATGGGAACGTTACTTCTTGTTTCAATTGAAAGCCATTATGGAGGAAAGACCTTATTTATGTTCTTCCACTCGTACATTTCTAGATGTTTTCCATGCCTCCGATTTTGATGAGCAAAGTTTGTTGTGTGAATTATTTTTACACAACATTATTTGTGAACATGTGAGTATGTAGATGGTTGTGACAATATTCTCTTATATGGGAGATCTTCAATTAAGGGCTTTGGTGGCCTTCATGAAGAATCATATTGAATGGTATCTGGCCATTAAATCTATGAAGACTAATGAGGAGAAGACAACATTGTGGGTTCAGGCAGAACTAGGACGGGCTGCTGAGTTGAGACGAGAATTCAGGAGAATGCTGAGTACCCCTAGGATTAAAGAACCAGTTGCCACAATAGAATAAGAATTGTGAATTTTTGCCTTAATCAGTTTGCATTGATGAAGAGCCAAGCTTTGACAGGGTGCTTCAAACGCACGGAAGCCAGCAGTGCTAAGATATTGAAGAGATCCATTCTCGTTCCAGAATTTCGTGGTGGATATTACACATGTACCAACCTATGCATAGATTGTAAAATCCCTTGGTTCTTTGTGGCTAGGATTGAAGTTCAAGTTTCCTTTGATCTGGTTGCCCATTGAGGAATACCAGATCAATTACAAATTGAGTAAATATGAGTCAGGATCCTAGGTATGGCAGTTGATGGCCAATCAGGGATACACGTTTACAGATGAAGACACAGCTGGTGCTTATGATCTCACCGACCTGCACCAAAGATATTCACATGAGAGATGAGTTTGCATGAGGAAATGTAAGTCTTTCAGTTGGGGGAATATGTTGGGTGCCAGTTTTGTACATTTTTCCTACACTTATCTTCCTTATTTTGCCTCATAACCATAACCAATGGGAGTATCTTTACCCCTTTTTCCTACCTCTTTACCCTAACTTGTGTTGTTTCACCTTGCTTTCATTACTTTTCCAATTCACCAATTATTATGATCTATTATACCTTTTTATGACTAATTGATGGTGAATGTTTGGAGAATATCGATGGTCTTTGTGTTTTCTTTTCAGATGTCATTTGTAGCACCAAAGACCCCGAACACGAAGTTCACAGGAGCAATTCAGATAGTGTTGTTACAGCAAAGCGATGTTGTTACACCTTGTTGTTAAAAACCCGCCAACAAATTTTTGCTACACTCTACTATTACAGACTCGTTGGCGAACTGCTAATACAGTTGTATTGTTGACTGATCTCATCAATATTGTTGCTGATCTGTCCTCTGGCTGTTGCACTACAACTGTGTTTCCATTATGATAACTCTAGGAGTTGTTAGCATTGTATTTTTGGGATAATAGCCTAAGGGAAGTTTCGATTGTAATGTTTTATTTTATTAGTCAGAACTTTATTAGGAAGTGGTTATAACTGTATGTGTTCTATTTCGATCAGCATGAGAATCAAAAGATTCTCATAACTGATCTATCCCTGGATTTTCTGATGTAACCATTATATAGTTCTCGGCCCTAGAGGTCGAGATGTTAGCGGAGAACAACGTTGTTTTGGCTTTGTAATTGTGTTTAGATTAATACATATTATCTTGTTATTGCTGTTGCATGCGTGATTCTATTTAGTTTCCGTTAAAGTTCCTTCTCTACCTGCACCCTGCTAGGGAGGAAGGGCCCTCCTTCTTAGCAAGGATTGTAATGTTTAAAGTAGTTATGTGTATGTAATTGTATTTCAGTTTATGTATCATAGTGTTGTTGTTGCTATTTAGCTGAGAATATATTTTCTTTGATTTCAATACTTTATATGATGTTACATATGTGATAATAGAGACACCAACTGGGTAATTATTTTGTGGCGAGCTAGAAAGATCAATTGAAGTGTGATTTCAATCTTGTAGATTCTTTTATTTCTGCAGGAGTGATTTATTTCCAGCATTTACTTCAGCAACGATTTCTTTTCTCTAATATTACTTCTGGTTGGTGTATCGGCACAGACAGTGCAACTGTCATTGGAATAAACAAACGTCCCTGGATTGATAATTAAATGTGTGTTGTTCAGTAATTTAATAAGTGATTTATATAGTCCAACACCACTACCACTAGTTGTTTTAGTAAGTGCATAAAATAATTTTGCAAATCATGTAAATTTCATTTCTCCCATAAACTAAAGGCTTTCTCCCATTAATTCCAGGTAAACTTTAAGGCCTAAAAATTGAACCTAAAGTGGTTGAAATCTCATAGGAATTTGAACTTCCATAGGATTTTAGTCTGTCTGTTGAGTGTTAACTTCTACAAGTTCTAAAGGTAGAGTCTGGAAAGGGCAAGGTAGCCTCTGGATCATATCTTTTCTCGAAGGTGACATATCAAGTAAATTCCCCTACAGTCAATCTCTAGAACATAAATAGAAGTTCTTCTTTTTTAATATAAACCACTACCACTTTAAGGAAAACCTTGTACATGTGTCATTTCTCCCTTCTCCCATAAAATTTTAGGCAAACTTTAATGCATGTTTCATTTCTATTTCATTTCTCCCATAAACTATAAGGAAATTTGTCATTTCTCCCACAAACTCATAAAGGTGTGACTTTTGACATAACTTCATCAACCACTACCACTAGTTGTTTTAGTAAGTGCATAAAGTAATTTTTCAAACCATGTAAATGTAATTTCTCCCAAAAACTAAAGGATTTCTCTCATTAATTCAAGGCAAAATTTAAGGCCTAAAAATTGAACCTAAAGTTGCTGAACTCTCATAGGATTTTGAACTTCCATAGGATTTTAGTTTGTCTATTGAGTGTTAACTTCTACAAGTTCTAAAGGCAGAGTTTGTAAAGGTCCAGGTAGCCTCTGGATCTCATATTTTCTCAAAGGTGACATATCCAGTAAATTCCCCTACAGTCAATCTCTAGAATATAAATAGAAGTTTTTCATTTTAATATCCATAAACCACTACCACTTTAAGGCAAACCTTGTACATGTGTCATTTCTCCCTTCTCCCATAAAATTTTAGGCAAACTTTAAGGCATGTGTCATTTCTATTTAATTTCTCCCATATGTAGAAATTATATAACTTATGTGTTATATGTCCAAGATTCTCCTGATATCACACTATTTTAACTTCATGCAAAATACATAATCTATTCCACCATTGATCATTTGCGGAAATTAAATCAAGATTTCAATGAACACATGAAACAATAAAAATTCACACACATTAGCACTGTTGTTTAATTGGAAATCCTGAAGCTGAAAACCCCAACTATCTGTATATAATATATTTCATATAGATCATGTAAAAATCCTCATACAAAGTTGATCATATCAAGCTCTCAGTAAAATACAATCGCTACACACTAATCAAGAAGAATCAGCAAAAATATTCACTGATTTTTGCCCTCCTGATAGCCTGCCTCTACTGCGCAATCCCTACTGAAGAATGGCTCTGGATGAGTTCGAATTTCTCCAGCCTTGCTCACGCAATCCTCTTTGGCATCTCTAATGAATGTGTGGTGCATACAATGCAACACTATAGTCACAACTGATAGTCACACTTGCTCTTTCACCAATCTCTCCACTGAGTCTCCACTAATATGTTCTGCACTGTAGTTAACTATTGTCTTTGTCCAGTTAAATAATGATTTATTATTTAGTGAATTAATTTAACTAATTAATTCACTCAACTCCACTGAAAGTATCAATTAGTTAGAAATAGACATAATCAGTTCAACTGAGTTTAACTCCACAAGTGTATTTAAACTAGAAACTAACTCCACCAACTACTTCTCCAACTCCACCAAACTCTGCCACTTGAGTTCTAAATGAAGTCCTCCATGCATGAACCACCAGTAGCTCTAGGAATTGTGTGATTCCTTCAGCTAGCTGATCTGAACAATTTGTTAAATGAATGTCAGTGCTCCAAGAGAATAAGATAATGTTTAGAGTCCAAATATTATTAAGAGCTAATAACATCCGACATGTCTATTTTTATACTAGCAGTCTAAAAATAGACTTCGCCCAAAATTTCTAAGAATAGAAGTCCATCTATTTTTCCAACTTGACCAACCATCCACAAATAGCATCCTGCAACTCAGAATATGATCGACATGTCTAAAAATAGACATAGTCCAAAAATAGACTTTGCACCAAAAATAGCCTGTGGGGCCTTCTTAGTGAAGGCGACTCTTTTCACTAAGCTCATCATCTTGTTGAATCTCAACACTCCCTCTCAACAATATAGGGATTATCTGCCACCTCGATCCTATCTCTATGGTATTCGAATTTGCTCCTAGTGAGCACCTTTGTTAGAATATCTGCATCTTGATATTCCGTAAGAATGTAAGAAAGCAACATGATCCTCCGCTGCACACAATCTCTGATATGATGGTACTGAATGTCAATATGTTTAGATATATCATGAAATAATGGATTAACCGAGAGTTTAATGCAACTCTGATTATCACAATATATCATAGTAGGATCTAAATGAGAACTGAACAAACCGACCAGGATATTCCTCATCCATATAGCCTCGCATGCAGCCAAACTTGCTGGAATATATTCGGCCTCCGCTGAACTGAGTGCCATGGATCTTTGTTTCCTGCTATACCAAGAAACTGTTGTAGATCTGATACTGAAAATCCCTCCAAATGTGCTCTTTTTTCCTGTTGGGCTTCCTGCCCAATTTGCATGCAGTGAAGCCATGCAGCTTCACTTCATCCGACTGTCTGTACCACAATCCATACTCAGATGTGCCCCTGAGATACCTCAGGACATGCTTTCCTACCTTCCAAAAGAGCTTGGTAGGCTTAACCATCGCTTGTGAAAGCTGGTTCACCGCATAGCATATGTTTGGTCGTGTATTGACTAAATACATGAGCGAACCAACCAACTGTCAATAAACAGTGGCATCCACTACCTCTACCGATGTAGCATCCTCCTTCCTCCAACCACCAGGAAGAGGAGTGTCGATAGGCTTGTAGCCTTGCATGTGAAACTTCTCCAGTATCTCCCGGGCATACTTGCCTTGAGACAAAAACAGTTCACCTTTCCGCTACCAAATTTCCAATCCCAGGAAATAATGAAGGAGGCCCAAGTCCTTCATCTTGAATTCCTTTACAAGATCTGCCTTGCATGAGTGTATCAACAGTTCATCACCCGTTAGTATTAAATCATCTACATAAATCACAAAGATCAAAATCTTACCCTCCACCACAATCTGGTATAGGTTTGGATTTGCATCACTCTTGGCGAAACCAAGTCCAGTGAAATAACTATATATCCATGTGTACCAAGCACGAGGTGCTTGTTTCAGCCCATAAAACGCTCTTTTGAGCCTACACACATGTGACTCACTGCTGAAGATTTCAAATCCTTCAGGATGCTCAATGTACACCTCCTGCTCAATGATTCGATTGAGGAACACAGTCTTCACATCCATCTGATGAATGTGCCAACCCATCTATGCTGAGAGAGCAAGGATGGTCCATATGGAAGAATACCTTGTGACAGGTGCAAAGATTTCTTCATAGTCGATCCCCTTGATCTGTGAGAAGCCCCGGGCAACAAATCTTTCCTTATACTTCTCAACGCTCCCATCAGCAGCTTGCTTCACTTTGTAGATCCATCTCAAACCTACCACTGATTTCCCTTCCGGCCTTGGGACAATCTCCCATGCACTATTTTTGAAAATCAAATCATACTCTTCCACCATTACATCTACCCATGCAGGATCCTCCACAGCTTCCTCGAAAGAGGATGGCTTCGTCACGATACACTTGCTCATCAGAGCCATGTATCTAGTAAATCGGTCAGGTGACTGTCTCTGTCTACGTTGTGATGTAGGAACTCCTAAATTCTGTGCTGCATCAAGATTCAGTCACTCAGCTTCTGTAGTGCGCTTCCGCCCTCTGATGTTTGGCATTGCATGAGTGGTTTCTTCCACTCCATGAACCTCCTCTTGTGGCTGATCCACATCTTGAGGCTCCTCTTTAGGAACAAGTAGCTCCTCCTTTGCATGTAAGTGTAGCTCACTCTCAAGCGACAACTTCATGGCTTTCTCCTCATGAAATTTGATATCCCATCGCATGACAGTCATCCGACTGTCTGGAAAATACACACGATAATTGTGGGGCGTTTCTGTGTACCCAAAAAATATCCCAACCTCTACGATCGGCTCCAGCTTCTTCCTGGCATCCTTCGTCACATGAATGTAAACAGGTGAGCCAAAAATCTTCAAATGAGAAATATCAGTCTTCTTACCAGAAAATGCATCTTCGGGTGTACTCATGCCAAGTACTCTATGAGGAAAACTATTTTTCACATAAACCGTAGTGTTGCATGCCTCATCTCACAAGTGTATGGGAAGGCCCTGATCATGCAACATCGCCCGTGTAGCACCCATGATTGTTCTATTCTTCCTCTCAGCGACCCCATTTTGTTGTGGGTTATGAGGCACTATGAGTTCTCTTCAAATTCCTTCTTTGCTACAGAAGTCTTTGAATTTACCAGAGATGTATTCACCACCATTATTGCTCCGGAGAGCTTTCACTTGCTTCCCCGACTCTTTCTCAACCAGCGCCTTGAACTCACAGAACTTTGAGTATGTATCGCTCTTCTTCTGCATGAAGAAGATCTAGCACTTACGAGAAAAGTCATCAACAAATATCACATAATAACTGTGCTTTTCTGTTGAAGAAATCGAGAAAGGTCCACACACGTCTGTGTGAATTTTCTCAAGGATTGTCGAAGCATGACTATCCTTCTTATGAAAATTGATCCTCACAAATTTTCCCAAATTACATCCCTTGCACTGATCTGATTGCGCAATTGTACCTTTGGGAAGCTCGGTAGAAATATGCTGCAAAAATTTCAAAGCGCCATGGTGAAGATGGCCCAATATCCTGTGCCATAATTCGCCCTTATCTCAGCTCACCACTCCTTCTGCTTTGCCTGCCATTGCAATGTAACCATATGCCTGCAATTGATAATGATTCTTAACTTGAATCCCTATCCTCCTGGTTTGACCAGTTGTTTTATGGCACAGGAAAGATTTTCCCTTGCTAAAAACAACATCATAACCCTTGTCTTCTAGCATCGCCACGGAGATCAGATTCTTCTTCAATCCTAGAACATGCATGACATCCTTCAAGATGAAAGGTTTACCAGATTCCCTCTCAAAGGAAATGGTCCTGATACCAGTCGCACTGTATCTACCATCATCGCCCATCTTGATGTGCACTCCAAGATCCTTTTCCTCTAGATCACTAAACAAATCTTTGTCTCCGGTCATATGGAAAGATGCACCACTATCAAGAAACCACACCGATCCCATCACACTTGAAACCAAGCATGCGATCAAAGAAAATTTGAGCTCAAACTGCGAGGCTAAGGCCTCTCCTGCTGCAAAACCAGTAGCGCTCTTTTTCTTCTTCTTCTGTGGGAAATTAGTGGCGAAATTCCTATGCTGGTGACAGCGAAAACACTTCACCTTGGACAAATCATGCTTCTTGCTTTTAGCTTTAGATTTGGAAGATTTATTCCCTTTTCCTTTCTGAGCTTTGGCAGCCAAAGCACAATTTTCTTCATCTTCATTCTTCGATGAAGATCCATCCCTGATACCCTGCCTTGTCTCCTCCTACACAAGATCTGACCAAAGTCGCTCCCATCCAGGCAGTTTCTCCCGTCCATTGACAGAGTCTTCGTAGATATGCCAACTCTTTGGAAGCACAAGGAGATCCAAGCTCACCAAGTCTTCTTCATCAACAGTAACCCCCACACTTCGCAGCTCATCCTTGTAGTGGACAAACTTCGTGAAGTATTTTGGAATACTGTCGCCTTTCTCCATTTTTATTTTTTTGAGCTTGTCTTTAAGCGCCAACTTCCTTTGGTTACTTCTGCTTTGGAACAAGTTTGTCAAAGAATTCCACATTATGAATGGAGTGGATTTCCCATGGAGGTTGGACACAATGTGGTCCTTCAAAACTTCCAACAGAATCCTTCGACACTTTGCTACCTTCTTTTTCCATGCGTCAAGTGCGGCTGCATCACTAGAAGCAGGCTTTGGAATATCAACATCTATGAACTCCTTCAATCCATTATCATCCAGCACCGCCTCCATCCTATCCTTCCATGATATGTAATTAGAGCACCCTCAGGGGCATACTCCAATCGCAATCCGTTGAAAGACATTTCAATGAATGCTCAACTTCGACACCAAGAAAACATTGAAGCAAATTCGAATTCCACTAGCACAAAACTCAACCGCTTCAATAATTGCAATCTCCTCCAATGATCAAAATTTCTCTGATACCATGTAGAAATTATATAAATTATGTGTTATATTTCCATGATTCTCCTGATCTCACACTATTTTAACTTCATGCAAAATACATAATCTATTCCACCATTGATCATTTGCAGAAATTAAATCAATATTGCAATGCACACATGAAACAATAAAAATTCACATACATTAACACAATTGTTTAAGGGGAAAGCCTGAAGCTGAAAACCCCAAATATCTGTGTACAATATATGTCATAGAGATCATGTAACAATCCTGATACAAAGCTGATCATATCAAGCTCTCAGTACAATACAATCGCTACACACTAATCAAGAACAATCAGCAAAAATCTGCACTGATTTTTTCCCTCCTGATAGCCTGCCTCTACTGTGCAATCCCTGCTGAAGAATGGCTTTGGATGAGTTCGAATTGCTCCAGAATTGCTCATGCAATCCTCATTGGCATCTCAAATTAATGTGTGGTGCATACAATGCAACACTATAGTCACAACTGATAGTCACACTTGCTCTTTCACCAATCTCTCCACTGAGTCTCCACTGATCTATTTTGCACTGTAGTTAACTATTGTCTCTGTCCAGTTAAATAATGAGTTATTATTTAGTGAATTAATTTAACTAATTAATTCACTCAACTCCACTGAAAGTATCAATTAGTTAGAAATAGACACAATCAGTTAAACTGAGTTTAACTCCACAAGTGTAGTTAAACTAGAAACCAACTCCACCAACTACTTCTCCAACTCCACCAAACTCTGCCACTTGAGTTCTAACTGAAGTCCTCCATGCATGAACCACCAGTAGCTCTAGGAATTGCGTAATTCCTTCAGCTAGCTGATCTGAACAATCTATTAACTGAATGTCAGTGCTCCAAGAGAATAAGATAATGTTTAGAGTCCAAATATTATTAAGAGCTAATAATATCCGACATGTCTATTTTTAGACTGGCAGTCTAAAAATAGACTTCACCCAAAATGTCTAAAAATAGAAGTCCATCCGTTTTTCCAACTTGACCAACCATCCAAAAATAGCATCCTGCAAGTCATAGAATATGATCGACATGTCTAAAAATAGACTTTGCGCCAAAAATAGCCTGCGGGGCCCACTTAGTGAAGGCGGCTCTTTTCACTAAGTGCATCATCTTGTTGAATCTCAACACCATAAACTATAAGGCAATTTGTCATTTCTCCCACAAACTCATAAGGTGTGAATTTTGACATAACTTCATCAACCACTACCACTAGTTGTTTTAGTAAGTGCATAAAATAGTTTTGCAAACCATGTAAATGTCATTTTTCCCACAAACTAAAGTCTTTCTCTCATTAATTCAAGGCAAACATTAAGGCCTAAAAATTGAACCTAAAGTGGCCGAACTCTCATAGGATTTTGAACTTCCATAGGATTTTAGTCTTTCTTTTGAGTGTTAACTTCTACAAGTTCTAAAGGCAGAGTTTGTAAAGGGCGAGGTAGCCTCCGGATCTCATATTTTCTCAAAAGTGACATATCATATCCAGTAAATGCCCCTATAGTTAATATCTGGAACAAAAATAGAAGTTCTTCATTTTAATATCCATAAACCACTACCACTTTAAGGTAAACCTTGTACATGTGTCATTTCTCCTTTCTCCAATAAATTTTTAGGCAAACTTTAAGGCATGTGTCATTTCTATTTCATTTCTCCCATAAACTATAAGGCAATTTGTCATTTCTCCCACAAACTCATAAAGGTGTGACTTTTGACATAACTTCATCAACCACTACCACTAGTTGTTTTAGTAAGTGCATAAAATAATTTTGCAAACCATGTAAATGTCATTTCTCCCACAAACGAAAGGCTTTCTCTCATTAATTCAAGGAAAACTTTAAGGCCTAAAAATTGAACCTAAAGTGGCTGAACTCTCATAGGAGTTTGAACTTCCATACAAATTTAGTCTGTCTATTGAGTGTTAAATTCTACAAGTTCTAAAGGCAGAGTCTGTAAAGGGCAAGGTAGCCTCTGGGTCTCATCTTTTCTCAAAGGTGACATATCCAGTAAATACCCCTACAGTCATTCTCTGAAACAAAAATAGAAGTTATTCATTTTAATATCCATAAACCACTACCACTTTAAGGAAAACCTTGTACATGTGTCATTTCTCCCTTCTCCCATAAAATTTTAGGCAAACTTTAAGGCATGTGTCATTTATATTTTATTTCTCCCATAAAATATAAGGCAATTTGACATTTCTCCCACAAACTCATAAAGGTGTGACTTTTGACATAAATTCATCAACCACTACCACTAGTTGTTTTAGTAAGTGCATAAAATAATTTTGCAAACCATGTAAATTTCATTTCTCTCACAAACTAAAGGCTTTCTCTCATTAATTCAAGGTAAACTTTAAGGCCTAAAAATTGAACCTAAAGTGGTTGAACTCTCATAGGATTTTTATCTTCCATAGGATTTTAGTCTGTCTATTGAGTGTTAACTTCTACAAGCTATAAAGGCAGAGTATGTAAAGGGCTAGGTAGCCTATGGATCTTATATTTTCTCAAAGGTGACATATCCAGTAATTGCCCCTATAGTCAATCTCTGGAACATAAATAGAAGTTATTCATTTTAATATCCATAAACCACTACCACTTTAAGGCAAACCTTGTACATGTGTAATTTCTCCCTTCTCCCATAAAATTTTAGGCAAACTTTAAGGCATGTGTCATTTCTATTTCATTTCTCCCATAAACTATAAGGAAATTTGTCATTTCTCCCACAAACTCATAAAGGTGTGACTTTTGAAATAAATTCGTCAACCACTACCATTAGTTGTTTTAGTAAGTGCATAAAACAATTTTGCAAACCATGTAAATGTCATTTCTCCCACAAATTAAAGGTTTTCTCTCATTAATTCAAGGCAAACTTTAAGGCCTAAAAATTGAACCTAAAGTGGTTGAACTCTCATAGGATTTTGAATTTCCATAGGATTTTAGTCTGTCTATTGAGTTTTAACTTGTACAAGTTCTAAAGGTAGAGTCTGTAAAGGGCCGTGTAGCCTATGGATCTCATCTTTTCTCAAAGGTGACATATCTAGTAAATGCCCCTAAAGTCAATCTCTAGAACAGAAATAGAAGTTCTTCATTTTAATATCCATAAACCACTACCACTTTAAGGAAAACCTTGTACATGTGTCATTTCTCCCTTCTCCCATAAAATTTTAAGCAAAATTTAAGGCATGTGTCATTTCTATTTCATTTTTCCCATAAACTATAAGGCAATTTGTCATTTATCCCAAAAACTCATAAAGGTGTGACTTTTGACATAACTTCATCAACCACTACCACTAGTTGTTTTAGTAAGTGAATAAATAATTTTGCAAACCATGTAAATGTCATTTCTCCCACAAACTAAAGGATTTATCTCATTAATTAAAGGAAAACTTTAAGGACTAAAAATTGAACCTAAAGTGGCTGAACTCTAATAGGATTTTGAACTTCCATAGGATTTTAGTCTGTTTGTTGAGTGTTAACTTCTAAAAGTTCTAAAGGCAGAGTCTGTAAAGGGCCAGGTAGCCTTTGGATCTCATATTTTCTTAAAGGTGACATATCCAATAAATTCCCCTACTAGGGAAAATTTTAAGGATGGAAAATTATTTTGAAGTTTAAAAAATTGGCGAGTCTCACCAGTACCTAATATGAAAACTATAGAATGTATATTGATGTATTTGTAAAATTACTGAAATTTATAATGATTTTATATATACTCTCTATATAATGTTGGCGATTTTTGACGTAAAATAAATTTATATTGTAAAATTTGGGCGAATCATTTTTATAAAAAAATGAATTTGGAGAATCTTTTTTTTTGGAAAAATCATGGAAAATTAGCCCACCTACGATTATTAGCCCCTAAAATTTTCCATGTCCCCTACAGTCAATCTCTAGAATAGAAATAGAAGTTCTTCATTGTAATATCCATAAACCACTACCACTTTTTGTCAAACCTTGTACATGTGTCATTTCTCCCTTCTCCCATAAAAATTTAGGAAAACTTTAAGGCATGTGTTATTTCTATTTCATTTCTTCCAGAAACTCATAAGGTGTGACTTTTGACATAACTTCATCAACCACCACCACTAGTTATTTTATTAAGTGCATAAAATAATTTTGCAAACCATTAATTCAAGGAAACATTTAAGGCCTAAAAACTGAACCTAAAGTGACTAAAATTCCATAGGATAGGATCCCCCAAACTCAAGGCTTTCCCCCATTAATTCAAGGAAAACTTTAAGGCCTAAAAAATGAACCTAAAGTGGCTAAACTTCCATAGGATTTTAGTTTCTTTGTTGAGTCTTAACTTCTACAAGTTCTAAAGGAGTCTGTAAAGGGCCAGGTAGCCTTTGGATCTCATCCTTTCTTAAGGAATGTAAAGGGCTGGGTAGCCTCTGGATCTCATCCTTTCTTAAGGCATGTAATTTCTAGATGTGATTTCTGCCATAAATTTTAAGGCAAAATTTCATGCAAACCATGCATGAAACATGTATATGTGTCATAAATCTCCCTTAAACTCTAAGCAATGCAATATTTAACGCATCTCATATATAGATGTGAATTCTACCTTAAAATTTAAGTCAAACTTTAAGATAAACCATGCACATGTGTCATTTCTCCCATGCATTTGCAATAAATGTTAATTTAATATATTTTATTGATTTTTTTTTTTTTTTTTTTTTTTTCAGGGATAAAAAAACCCACTAAATATGGTTGAAAAATGGACATTATGCGTAGATGTTTATTGCTATCCCAATCTAGGGAAAGCATTGATTACATATGTGCTTTCCAATATTGCGACTAGAAAGGTCACCCAAAGGAAAATGAATATACTAGGAAGAACAACAAAAAAAGAAGCATATTATATTACATTGATAGAAGGCTTGGGAACAGCTAGGAAGTATAGATCAAATGGAATTGTAGTTTTCACCAATTCCGAACCTGTGTGCAACTAAATGAAAGGCGTGTACCAAATTAAGAAGGAGAGGCTAAAACAACTGCATGGAAAAGAAAATAATAATGTTAGCCAATTTCAAATTTTTAGTATAAGACATTGTACAAATATTAATAAGATGTCTGCTGATCTATTGCATGGGGAAATTCCATTTCAAGATTCATCTATCAAAGATGAAATAATAGATGAATTAGAATTATATGGGGCAATTCCAATGCAAGATTTATCTCTCAAATATGAATTATTTTTGTGACGCTCTTCTTCAAAAATTCAAGATTTATCTCTCAAAGATGAATTAGTGTTGAGACGCTCTCCTTCAAAATTTATTGATGGACATTGTAACATATCTTGGATATGTGTGTGTTTTGTACTCATAAATGCGTATTTTTTAATGACCATGTGTTTTTTTCCATTATATACCAAGTGTGATCCCACCACACCATATAAAGTGCAACTTGGTGAACTTCACATTTGCAATGAGTGGTGAACTTCACATTTTTATAAAATTAAAATGTGAGGACTTCAACAAGTTTTTGTTTAAATGGAGTTTCACGCTTCGTTTTTAATGACCATGTGTTTTTTTCAATTTTATACCAAGTGTTCTCCCACCATGTTTTCAATTATATACCAAGGGTGCTCCCACCATGTAAAGCACAATTTGGTGAACTTAACATTTTTATAAAATTTTTGCTTAAATTGAGTTTCACACATCAATTAGTGCTTTGAAAGTTGTCTTTTACATAATTTATGTACACTAAATTACAATAATTTTTTGAAATTTATTTTAAATAGTAATTTAAAAAATAATTGTAAATATCCATTGTAGATATATATATCATGGAGGATGAACGGAAAAGATCAACTGAATCCCATATCTCTATGAGAGAGGGGGATCATGGATCGAGGGATGTTCATGGTATTTAAATATAATTTTAAATCTCCATACATATACATACATGTGTGTACATATGGAAGTGATTTTTTTATCAATTTTGTGAGTTAAATTAGTTGCTGATAAGTTTCATTGTTTATTTTTTAGGAGCTAGGAGGACAAGGGTGTCTACTCCATCAATGGAGCATGCCCATGGTTCACGCAATCGTGGTATGGTTCACACAATTTAATCAATGAATATGTACATGTATTTATATGTATAAATTGATTATAAATTCATATTTTTTAATGAAGCTTTTCTCTCGTCTCGTGAGGTTGGTGGTGGTTCACATTCCCTTGGAGGGCCATTAATAAGTGCTGGTGGATTGCATGAAGGTGGTGATATGTATTCCCCCAGAGGCCAATCAATGGATGGTTGTGGTAGTTCTCAACCAATTGAAGGTCATTCTGGTTCTCAGCAGGGTCGTTCTCGTTCTCAATAGTCTTAGGGTGGGCAAGATGTTAGCCAACCACATCGAGGTGGCCATCAATTTGAATATCATTTTCATTCAATTTGTACAAATTTGTTTACATGTGTTTTTTTAATATAATTTTATATATATATTGATGCAGAGGCTGAAAATGCTGCTCCAAATGTTGCTAAAAAAAGACTTAGGGCAAAATGCGTAATTCAAGAAAAAGGTTGTACACCAACCACGACTTATCCGTCCGACATTTCTGATATACGTTGGGAAAAAAACATGTAGAAATGCACCTTAAAAAGGTGTCAAAATCTTCATGAAAAATTGAAGAGAGATCTCGTGGCTTTGACTCTACCTGCTGAGAGTCGACAAAGCTTGGAAATAGTTACACACTCTTTAAGCGAACTAGTAGATGTGTACCTAAAGCTTGGGCCAACCACTAATACTTTTTTAGAAGTGATGAGAAAAAGAAAGGAAATAGTGATGGGTCCCACTACATGGGAGGTTGTTAAATAAAGGGTTACATTAGAAATGGCCAAGTCTATGTTTAATTTAAAAAAAGGGCCGAAAAAAAAGATGCTGAAGGTGAAATATTTCAAGAACCCTCATATAGCTCATTATTTATATGATAGACACCTTTCGGCCTATGGAATACTCCCATGGAATGACGAAGTTCCACTTTACTTTGCAAAATTATTTTATGCAAAATTATTCTTGCAAATGAAACCCAATTACAATGACCTTCCCTCTGAATTTTTTGGTCTTGGGAAAGGTTGATTGTGTGATAGTAGGGGAACTAGGCATGATGTTGAGTTGCCTCGCCTTGAGCCACCATTGGTTAGTCGACCTCTTCGTGTCAAAACTTTGCGGTCAATAATGGATGCCAATTATCATATTAGTCGAGAAGCAAGGGATGCCATCATTGACAATGTTCACAATGGATTGGGTGGAGTCGATGTTTGTCTGAATCGACAAAGAGCACATGAGAAGGCACACACTTATTTTTTGTATTATACAGAAGAAGAGATTGACAACATGAGTGCTGAAGATCTCAAAACATATGCAAAGAATTGTCGCAATGGTTCGCATAACCTAATTTTTCATGAGTAAGAGAGCATAGGAACGATATGTGTTAATGGTTAGGGTGATTATTTTAACACATGTACAATTTGTAATAAATACATATATATACATACATTTATTTGTATACATTAATCTAACATAAATGTATCATTATATGTTAACACCATTTGTAGTTGTCACGCTTAAGATGAGTGAAGAAAATGTTAATATCACAGTCGGAGCCTTCGGTTCAAACAATCAAGATGGTTCTCACCATCAAGATATGTTGGAAAATGTTAGTGTTTTTTAAGTGAACACATGATGATGTACAATTATTTTTTGTCTATTATTATATATATCGAAACATGATGAGATATTTTTAAAATAAATAATTGTGCACACATGTACATGTATATATATAATAAAATGTTTTAGTAGATTTTGATTCTGTTCAATGTTTTTGGGATGCCAATACCTTTTTCTTCCTTGGGAGATGTGCCAAATCCACCATCACAAGTATAAACAAAATTTCAATTTTAAATATGTTTTTAAGTTATATATTCCACCTCAAAATGTTCCATTAAAAAATGAGATATATCTAGATCTTGAGTTATTTTATTTTTTTTTGAATTTTAGGTTTTTGGAGATTTTCTTTCCGAGCCACTCTTACGAGATGTGCCAAATCCACCAGCACAAGTATTCAATTTTTCACTTAAATATATATGTTTTTAAGTTACAAGTTATAAATTGAAGTTTAAAAATTTTATTATAAATTGAGATCTAGAGATCTTGAGTTATTTTAAATATTTTGAATTTTAGGTTTTTGGAGATTTTCTTTTAGAGCCTCTCTTAGGAGATGTGCCAAATTCACCAACACAAGTATTCAATTTTTCAGTTAAATATATGTTTTTAATTTATGAGTTATAAATTTAAGTTCAAAAGTTTTATTAGAAATTGAGATCTAGACCTTGAGTTATTTTATAGAATTTTATACTTTTAAAAGCAATGAAAGTGTAAAGGTGGAAGGGTAAGTTAAATGATTTTGATTTTTGGATTGTGTGGATTTTTTTTTTTGAATGTATGGGATTATATGAATGGGGAAGGAGTCCGAAAGGGAAAAACAACAAATAGTGATGACACAGTGAAAGGAGAAGCAAATGAAAAAATCTGAAAAGGCTTTTGATAATCAAGATTTACTAGCACTAGAGCCTTTGAAAAAGCTTATTTAATTCTTGTAAAATATTATCAAGCATTTGGATTCCATTTTACTTCTGCATCCTTTTTCAACATATCAGTGATTTCTTTGAAAATCTCTAGATAATTTTGGATAAACCTTCTAAGAAAGTTTATTCTTCCCAGAAAACTTTGAATTTATTTTTTCCTTCTAGGCAGAGAAATGTTCTCGATTGCTTCTAGTCATTTTGGATCAATTTTCACTCCCTCCATTGATACAATGTGCCCGAGTAGTTTTCCTTGTCTCAAAGAAAAATGGAATTTTTTTGGATTTAGTGATAAACCATACTTTTTGCACTTTTATAAAGTATGTTGAAGTTGTTTCAAATGCTCCTCATCAGATCTGGAAAAAACTATGATGTCATCTAGATAAATAACCACAAATTTATCTTTCTCCCCCAAAAAGGCTATATCCATAACACTCCGAAAATTTGCACTGACATTCATTAATCTACTTGACATTTTTTCATAAATGAAAGTTCCCCATGGGGTTGTGAACGTTATCTTATTTTGGTATCCTGGCTGCACTGCAATTTGATTATAACCAGAAAATCCATCAATTATAGATAGTCTGGAAGATCATGTTACTCTATAAAAAATATGATCCATCTTCGGAAGGGGATAATTATCTTTCAATGAGGCTCTATTCATATTTCTGAAGTCTATACATAATCTGATTTATGTTGGACATTGGGTTCAACTCTCCCCGTGTGTTTCACGACATGGACTAACTGCCTCTCATGGATCCTAACTCTGGCGATTGTAGTGGAGACTAATGCTTGCGGGTTTTGGTTTAACGACAATTTTGATTCAAACAATTGGTATCAGAGCAATAGGTCTCAAGTTTGAAACTCACCCAGCTCACGTTGGGGGGGGGGGGGGGGGAGATTGTTGGACATTGGGTTCAATTCTCCCCCTGTGTTTCGCAACATGGACTAACCGCCTCTCGTGGATCCTAATTCTGGCAATTGTAGCGGAGACTAACACCTGCGGGTTTTGGTCTAACGACAATAATGATTCCAACTATTTATCCATTTTTCTTCCTCACAAGAACCATTTTAGCTACCCAATCTGAATATCTGAGGGGAACAATTATCTTTGCTTGTAATAATTTCTTGACTTCCTTTTCTATAGATGGTAAAAATAGAGGGTTAATTTGTCTCATTTTTTTCTTATATGGATTTACTCCTGGCTTCAAAGTAATCGTGTGCTGAATAATATTGAAATCATAAGTTCTAATATCTTCATAATACCATGAAAACACATTAACATACTTTTTAAAAAGATCAACATACCCCTGTTTATAATCTGTTGAGATACCTTTTGCCAGTTTGACCAATTTCAGTTGTTGTTCTACCCAGAGGTTGCAATCTCAAATATCCTCTTCCTAGTTCTACTTATTTACATTTACATCAACATCATTTTCATCAAAAAAAATTTCTAAGGGGACTAAACCTTCAGGGATCACATTAATTTTCAACTGCAAAATTTTCTAGCCTCGCACATAATTCTTCCAAGGTGATTTAGTGTTGGTTTCTTCTTCCTAAATATTGTTAGTTTCACATTCTTGATAAATATCTAAATTTGAAACTTCCCCTAACATTTCAAAAAAAATATATATATTTTTTTCATCCTAAACAAACTACCAATATTTTATATTATCGATAATGGAAGGTATACTTCTAATCTCAACTTCTTATCTCAGTTTGGGATTTAATGGAGATTTGAAAGTGTTAGTTGCCACTGCTAGTGAGTCAGCTAGCATGTCCCCATCCCTTGGTAGGAACTGAATATTAGAGGATGAAAATAAATTTTCAACTACATCCCAAATTTCATTTCAATAGGCCCTAAGCCTTGGATGTTTAGTCAGACATTGATTCTTGATCTATTTTACAATTAACTCAGAATATCCAAAAATAGAAATGCATTCAATTCCCATATTTTAGCAGCTTGTAAACCAAGAATCAAAGCCTCATATTTTGTTATATTATTTTGTGGAATTAAATTATAACTTATAAGAAAAGGGAAAAACATGATATTTAGGGGAAAGCAGAACAACCATGGCACCAGTCCCTTCCTTTGAGTATGCTCCATGAAAATATAATTTCCAAGCTCCACTTTCAAATATTGTTTTCTTGCCTTGAATTGCCGAAGGAACTTTCACTTTTGTGTCTTCAGCAATTTCTTGAGATACTTGCAACATGAAATAGGAAAAATCATATTTTTCCTTACTATAAACTAGATAATTACTTAAACCCTCCTTTGTAATAACTTTTACTAGTATGGTTTCCCTATACAATATTCTTTCTTCTCCACCAAAAATTGGAATGATTGCATAGGTGAAATCCAGTTTCATCACTCCTCCCAACTTAGCTCTACAAGACCTAGAGGGAAAAATTCCAAAACAAGATGGAATATCTTCAACAATAACATTTATCACAATACTTCTAGATGGAATTTTAGCCAGTGATACTACCAAATATTTAATAAGTCTTGCACATTTAAACTTATTTGAGTAAAAAGATTACAAATCCTTGTAAGGTTTTGTAATTTGAAGATTAAGTTGCTTCATCACTAAAAGAAGCATTAAATTATGAGAAGCTCCTGAATATAGCATACAATTATGAAGAATAAAAGTATGTTGTAATATTCAAAAATTAGCATGCAGCTAATTGGAATATTAATTTTTGCTTTTGTCATTTAGATAGGTGAATAAGTGGGTAGGGAGACCCATAAATCTCTTTAGTAGGAATAAAATCCCTCTTAATGTGAAAAGGGATCATCTTAATAGCTCGATAAAGCACCCTCATGTGCGAATAGGTGCCAATGCATGTGGACAAGGTTAAGTTTGACCAAATCAATAGCGCTGGTATGGAGGGAGTGGATCATCAATGAGAGACAACACAGTGTTAAGGGGAGAAAGTCTCCATGATTGTAGTGGCTTTAATGAGTGGGACCCAAGGTGAGAAGGCTCACATTGCATATAAGTAGGGTAAGCCAGCCATAGATGAGATGTTGATTGATTATTGATTTTGATATTTTTAGATCTGGATTTGTCAGGTGACATATCTATGCATACTTTTTCTGTTTAGTAGAGTCTGTTGTACTATTTAGTACAAGGGTGTTCCCGAGAGGGAATCCCACACTCATCCTCAGGGGAATTTGAGTGCCTACTCAGGAGAGGTATTATTGAGTTTCATAGTCTACATTCCGGCATCAAGCCAAGCTTTATCTTTCTTCTACAATGTAGTTTATGTTCAGAGTTGTGTTGTGTTGTAGGGTAGAAGTAGTGGAGGGTTTGTAGGGCCATTTTCTGAGTTTGTTTTTAGTGGAAGAAGAATTATTTCAATTGGGAGGCCAGCAAGGAAGGTCCTTGGGATTTATTTCATATTTTTTCACCAGGCCAACCTATTTTCATCTCCTACAATGCAGATCCCCTCATAGACTGCATTATTTTATTAAGTATTTGCAGTGGAGGTTTCAGTGCTTCAGTTGGAGGGTTAAATCTTCAGTGTTGGGATCAACCTTTCACTTGGAGGATCTATTGGAGTAGATATATAAATTTTTTTATCAGTTTCATCCACCTCCTTCTAGTTATTTAGTTGCAGATACTATTCAGCCCTAGGGCTGTATTCCAGCATTTTTGTATTTTGGGTATTTCCGGAAACCCTTTTTGGGTTGTCTTGGAAATGTGCTTGGGAGCTTAGATATCTATCCCCACCACCTTTTGAGCTATATAATAGAATATAAATATCATTTTAAACATCTAGTAGCCGTTTACCCACTAAAACTGCACTGTCTTAGCCTTCGGAATTATAATGTAGCAGTGTTCTTCATATTTTATGTACTTGTTCTCTTGAGGCTTGTTTTGCCTAACTTGAGTGACTTTTCCCTCAAGATCTTGTACACATTTTTCTGCTATGATATCAATATAATGGCTATATGATCTGCTTACATGTTATGTGTTGATTTATCACTGCTATTTCCATTATTTTGTTCTATATTCCTGTCTTTTCCATTTTGGAATATTACAGTGGTATTAGAGCATAATTTTGGCTCAGCCTATGAGTTTCATCCAATATGCTATCAAGAGAATAAGAAGAATAAGAGATATATAATGATGGAAGGAATGAGATTTGCCTCATATATTTTTAGATCTATGAAGAACCTCTCCAAGGAGTGCAAGTAGATGAGAGAGGAGAGATGCAATGAGACCTCAAGATGGTTTCAAGAAGAGGAAGGTCCATGCACTTCCTATCAGCAGCTAAAGAAACCAGTACTGCACAGACCTCCAAAGAAATACACTATGTCATTTTATTTTGAAGAAGAAGATGAAAGGCATGGAGATGGAGGAAACGTATATCATGAAATTCTAAGTGAGTATCTTGCATAATATAACTCTCAATCAAGGGATTTCAAGGATAATATAACTCTCCAATAGTTCATTCAACTCAAAGAAGAGAGGAGACCTTCTAGCAAAAATAAAATAAAAAGACACAATAGATTTATATTGTATACATTTTATGGGTCATCCACATGCACAGCAAGGGCTTGGATAAGGAAGTTAGATGTATTCTTCCTACTACATCTAGTATTAGAAAGAGAAGTTGTTGAGATTGCAGCACTGCACCTTGAGGGTGAAGCAAAAATTTGGTGGTTCAACCATTTGAAACATCCAAGAGTGACCACTTATGCAGATTTTACTCAAAGGCTGATTAGGAAGTTTGATAGAAGGAAACCGGAGGAGAAGAAGCTTCCACCACCACTTGCTACAGGAGTACCAATTGCTGCAGGAGTACTTGCATCAGGAGAAGGAACATTTGCACCTTTGCAAAGTGGTCTTGATTTCTTATCATTTAGAGTCCCATGCATGATTTAAGAGATGCATGAGGAGGAGGAGACTTATACCAGTGTTGGTGTAGTAGTAGAGGAGCATTCATCACCATCACCAGCTCTTGGAGGAGTCATTACACCAGTAGGAGGAACCCTTGTAGTTGTAAAAGATGTTACCAAAGATCAGATTAACCAAGGTATGCAAAAATTTCCACTTCCTATTATTTCAATACATCATATGGAGAGTTGTGGAGACATGCCATCAGGGAAATTGCATGACCTAGGGTCAAATTGGAGCAAAAAACTATCACTACGTAGACGACCCTTGACTGGTTCAAGGAGGAGATATATAGTCATCCCGGTGTCTCATTGATGAGCTGCACACAACACTTTGGGTTTGAATGTAGAGTTTTGGAGGATAGGATGAGTAGAATCCTAATCAATCCAATGCAGAACTGTGCATGATCATGAGACAACATATGCACCATTATGGAGATCAGCAACTTTGTCATTGAGTAGTAGCGATGAGTTGGGGGCCCAAATATTATTGGGACATTGTGATGACCATTACACTTGTGTAACATTTGATATGCAGATGGTTGATGAGATAAATCTTATGATGGATAACATCTCCCATTATTATGATGGATCCTTCTTGATGAGCACTTCACAGCTCGGTGAGAATCTTTTTCCTATAACTTATTTGGAACCTTACGGGTTTAGCTTGGTCATTGATGAGTGGTATTCATGTGGAGATCTCCAGAAGGTTGCACTTCAACATCCCATGAAGTGAAAGGGTAGTGATTATATTTGGGAAGATGGTATTCTCCATTGGAGGGATACCAAATGGGAGCATGATAGGAAACACCCATAGTTGGTTGGATGGGTGATGATGATAGGAGCGAGAGGTTGGTGAGCCACTTGCAGATCTATGACACAGGGCATCAAGAGGCATGGCTGCACTGGCTACTCTTGAAAGAGTTTTTCCATCATATGACATATCCTATTTTCAAGGGTGTGTTATGGTTTGGGGCATTGCATGGAACCCATATGATATGTAAGTAGAAGATTTGGTTGTATGGGGCATTCTACAAGTCAACTATCATGATGTTATTTCATGAATTGTATGATGGTGAGATGAGGAGGCAATAAGAGTTAGTGTTTCTTTCGTTACTCTTGGGAGTGTATGGATTGATTTTCTCCCATACCTTGCATGTTGATTCAGGAGTAGAGGATGGCATGATCATAATGAAAAGGGGCTACTCTTTAGCATTGGAGGATCACAAGGCACTTCGACATAGGAAGGAGCCTTCCATATGTAGTAGCATTATGGTATTTGACTTTGGCATTTGGCATGTCCAAGAGGGAAGTTATGATATGGCATGAGCCTTTCCACAAAGGCCAAAAACATTGTCACTTGGGAGTTTGGATTTGTTGATGGAGTGGTCCCAGGATCACTTCAAATATGATGCACTTGATGGGAAATTAGGAGATGAGAGTTATGGAGTGGTATATGGAGACATCTATTACCATGATATGATCTTCTTGACTTGGATCTCAAAGCATAAGAAGAAGGCCTTACATGCAACACTTGGTTCATTCATTTCCACTCACCAAGACCTCATGGAGATATATCATACCACTATGGAGAGACCACCAGTGGACCTCATTATCATCTCACATGGTGAGAGTTGTATGCTTGTGCTTATTGATCATCTAACAATGTATTCACATTCTCTTGCCATTTATATATAGTGCATTGCTCCACAAGAGGGCAAGCTTCTATTTGGGCTTCATGGTCTATCTAAGACCAACATCATTGATGGAGATATACATTTCTTGTATGGCTTTGGGCAAGTGGTGTGCTATTCTTTGTATGCTCAGTTGATACACAATGCCATTTACTATTTTCTAGTAGATGTGATAACATGCACAACTAGCCAATTATTGGGAGACAAATTTCCACGTGATGTTATGAAACAGTAGTTAGAAAAAATACATTGTAACACTTGGGAAATAGTTGGTACCTTCCAACATTACACAAAACCTCTATTATTTTTCTCATTTGTATTCCATATTGTGATGATGTTCCATTCACTTTATATGGGATGGTTTGGGCAAGAACTAAAGAGGGGGTCTTTGAAGGTCCAGTTTCCTTTTTTCCTCTTGAAGGAAACATTATTACAGCCCAAAATCAACAACCAATATACACCTATCATAATTGGAGAGAGAGACAACGTGGGGTAGACAATTTGGTTTATCATGTTCAGTTATGTAGCCCACCTACATTGCCGGAGCCAAAGGTGGAAGATTTTTTCTATGAATTACCATTTGGAGGGTGATTCATTTTGTTTGGATGATAGCTTGGGGATTGGAGCTTCACATGGGGATGAAGGTTCCCAACATTTTTCAAATTCCATGCCTCAAGAAGGCCTCTAGAAAACATATAGTTGCCTCCATGGATATCCCACTTATTCATGATGAGAGACATTTGGATTTGTCACCAAAAGCTAACTTGTACACTTGGGAAGAGCAACTAGGGGACATATTGATGAGAGAGAATCTTGTTCAGTTGAGAAGCTTATCATATGAGGATGCTACAGGAGGAGGAGAGGAGGCTCTTCAGTTCTAGCCTTGTAGTTGCTTGAGGACAAACAACATTTGGGAGGGGAGGACTGTAATATTCCAAAATTAGCATGTAGCTAATTGGAATATTAATTTTTGCTTTTGTCATTTAGATAGATGAATAAGTGGGTAAGGAGATCCATAAATTTCTTTAGTAGGAATAAAATCCCTCTTAATGTGAAAATGGATCATATTAATAGCTGGATAAAGCACCCTTGTGTGAATAGGGGTTAATGCATGTGGACAAGGTCAAGTTTGACCAAATCAACAGTGCTGGTATGGAGGGAGTGGATCGTCAATGAGAGACAATGCAGTGTTAATGGGAGAACGTCTCCATGATTATAGTGCATTTAATGAGTGGGACCCAAGGTGATAAGGCTCACATTGCATATAAGGAGGGCAAGGCAACCATAGATGAGATGTTTATTGATTATTTATTTTGATCTTTTAAGATCTGGATTTGCCAAGTGACACATCTATGTATATTTTTATTGTTTAGTAGAGTCCATTGTAGTATTTATTACAACGGTGATATTGAGCGGGAATCCCACACTAATCCTTAGGGGAATTCGAGTGCCTATTTAGGAGAGGTATTATTGAGCTGCATAGTTCACATTCTGGCATCATTCCAAGCTTTAACTTTCTTCTAAAGTGCAGTTTCTGTTCAGAGTTGTGTTGTGTTGCAGGGTAGAAGTAGTGGAGAGTTTGAAGGGCCATTTTCTGAGTTTGTTTTCAGTGGAGGAAGCATTATTTCCATTGGGAGGCCAGCAAGGAATGTCCTTGGGATTTATTTCATATTTTGGCACCAGGCCAACCTATTTTCATATCCTACAACGCAGATCCCCTCATAGAATACGTTATTTTTTTGAGTATTTGCAGTGGAAGTTTCAGTGCTTCAGTTGGAGGGTTAGATCTTCAGTGCTGGGATCAAAATTTCACTTGGAGGATCTATAGGAGGATATCTATAAATTTCTTTATCAGTTCCAGCCACCTCCTTCCAGTTATTTAGTTGCAGTTGCTATTAAGCCCTAAGGTTGTATTCTGACATTTTTGTATTTTGGGTATTTCCGGAAACCCTTTCTGGGTTGTCTTGGAAATGTGCTTGGGAGCTTGGATATATATCCCCAACACCTTTTGAGCTATATAAAAATAGATACATATCATTGTACACATCTAGTAGCAGTAATCCACTAAAAATACACTGTCTTAGCCTTGGGAATTATTATCTAGCAGTGTTCTTCATATTTTATGTACTTGTTCTCTTGAGGCTTGTTTTGCCTAACTTGAGTGAATTTTCCCTCAAGATATTGTACACATTTTGCTGCTATGATATCAATATAATGGTTGTATGATCTTCTTTCATGTTATGTGTTTATTTATCGTTTTTATTTCCATTATTTTGTTCTATATTCCCGTCTTTTCCATTTTGGAATATTACATATGTATCAAAAGGGAAATATAAAATGGAGGAGTTAAAGAATATTGTTCCTCAACATGAGGGCTAGACGTCACCACTGGCCTCTCTTTTTGTAAATTAACTGTATTAGCTGCATCATTGCTTTGAGATAAATTTATAAAATCTGAAATCTATTTTTTATAATTATACTTCTTCACCAATTCAGTTAAAGGAATAGGAATTTAAACCTTTTCCAATTCTTTTTTAAGATTAAAAGAACATAACTCCTTTACAATGTTAGGTAAACATGACTCGGGGTAGAGTTAATGTTGACTAGGGTAAATAGTAGTGGTTTTGGGGCACATTGTTTTGTGCACCCATGGTTTTGGCCCATGGTATTGCATATAATGGATCCTATAAAAGGCTGGGAATACTTCATTGTAATGAAACGCCTAGAGGTGAGCGGTGAAGGCTCACTTGGCCAGATTGGCTAGGGTTTTGGCCAATGGTTAATGAAATTTCATTGGTTGGTTTTTTCCCCGGATTTGGGGTTTTCCCGAATAAACATCTATGTTTATGTTAATTTTTTGTTGCTGGCTCTTTTATGGTTTATTATTCCTCTCGGTAAATAATTTATTTCTGTAGTAATTTCTAACATTTGGTATTAGAGTTGTTTTGGGTTCAAGGGGACGCCTTTGCTGCTGAGGGTTTTTTTGCTCGGGCCTGAGGTAGACCCTGTTTAGTGGGAGATCCGTGGGATCGATTCTTGCGGTGAAAGAATGATAGTGGTAAAAATTAAATGTGCAACAATAGTGAGCAGGGTTTTGGTAGATTGAAAAGAACTCCTAGAGGACTGGCGGTTACAGAGGCTGGTGACCCATGTAATCCGGTAGATGGGTTCTTTTTATATGGACATTGATTTCATATGTACAAAGACAGCAACAATGAAAAAAAATTATTATTATAATGGAGTTAATTTTTTGCATGTAAATGGGCATACTGCTGTAAGACCTGGTATGGCATGCGTACCCCTGGGTAATCACTGGTAAAGTCTGGGTTAGACCTAGGTGATAGAGGGGATGTCAAGTTTACAATTACCCTGGGTAAAAATTTGAGGGGGAGGGAAGAGCTAGAGTGAGCGGGGTTGTCTCACTTAGCAGGTTTGGCTGGATTTAGTCAATAATCCCCAATTCAAGTTTAAGGGGGGAATTGTTAGGTAAACATGACTCGGGGTAGAGTCAATGTTGACTAGGGTAAATAGTAGTGGTTTTGGGGCACATGGTTTTGTGCACCCATGGTTTTGGCCCATGGTATTGCATGTAATGGAGCCTATAAAAGGCTGGGAATACTTCATTGTAATGAAATGCCAGAGGTGAGCGGTGAAGGCTCACTTGGCCAGATTGGCCAGGGTTTTGGCAAATGGTTAATGAAATTTCATTGGTTGGGTTTTTCCCCAGATTTGGGGTTTTCCCGAATAAACATCTGTGTTTATGTTAATGTTTTGTTGCTGGCTCTTTTATGGTTTATTATTCCTCTTGATAAATAATTTATTTCTGCAGTAATTTCTAACATGCAATTTTTACTTGTTCTTCTTCTTGTGGCTTCTCATTTTTTTCATTGTGCTAACTAGTAATAGTTTGTTGGGATTATCTTTGCAAAATTCTTCCATCCTACTAACTTTTTGAACTGTCTCCCTGATATATTGGGATTCTCTTCACTGACTGCTTACCCTTTTGATCTTGTTTTGGTGTTGGCTGCTAAATTGTCTGCTTTAACTAGTCCTCCACATGGTCTTACGTCCTTGACCTTTCCCTCGACCTCAGATCATATTTCTTGTGTAATTATGACTGCAAAAATTCCATGAATTTTCTGCAATATTCATCATACAATGCAATTTGAGATTCCATACTTGCATCCCCATTATTCACCATCTCTTCCTCTTCTTCAAACATAGTAGAGTATTAACTATCCTGCAATCTGATGGTCTCCTCCACTGATTCTTTCGGTTCTTCTTCAATATATAAAGGTGGTTGGACCTGATCTTGGTCCTTTTTCTCCCTTTGCATAATTTGCAGTGGTTTCCTTCTACACTGAGGATTGAAATTTCTATTTTGAGCCTGTTGAATATGTCTGGGAGGAATTTTGTTATCAAGATATAATTTTAACAATTTGTTAGAAATATTTCTAATTACTTACGTCATCTCATATAATTTATGTTCATGAGAATATTTAAGCTAATTTGAATATTTTCCTCTTCCTTCCCCTTCTTCTTAACCGCTTCATCTTTCTGCTTAATCTTTCCTGGTGCATACAAACTTTCCTCAATCTCCAATGCATTGGTATGAATATGATATAGAGTAGGAGATTTCCTTTCCCTTAGAGTAAAACAGAAATAAAACTCAAAATCTCCTGCAAACAACACCTTTTCATCAACAGGAGGTGGTTTTATTTATGGAGGGAGATTGTTATCCAATTTGTTAAATATTTTAATAAATTCTACCACCTCTTCCTTTGGTTTCCTCTTTATTGCATTAAACTCAATTAATAAGTATCCATGATAATTATTTTCTCCCCATTTCTGTATAAATTAATTTTCTAATTCCTCCCATGTGTTAATTCAATTAGCAGGGAGGGATTTGAACCATTTCCTTGCTTCTCCATCTAATTATTGTACAAAAAGCTTCGTTAGTAAATCCAAGTACACTACATTTAGAATTTCTGCAAAAGCACAGAAAGTGGCTATATGTTTCTCTGTAGTTAATTCATCTTCTCCTATAAATCTTGGTAGTAAATTCAAATAGTCTTGAGGCATGGCATTCATAGGTTGGGGAAGATTTAAATGAGCATATTTGTTTAAGTGAAACCTCAGGATCACCATCTTTTGATTTTGAGAGGGAATAGAAGAAATTCCCGCCTGAAATACAAAAGGACAAGGCGGGATCATAGATATAGGAATGTGTTGAGAAGCTATAGGGATTGTAGGATATGAAACTGATAAATCATCTTTCTTAATTTCTTCAACCTCTGGGAAAGAAAAAGAAATAGATTCAAATGATATTTCTTCTAGAGTAGGTTCTAGAAAACTATTTTAAGGGCAAAACAAGATTTCTTGAGAAAAATCGACACTTTGTGCAACTTCTTCTGAATGATGGACCTTTGGATACTGTGAAACAAAACTAGAACCAGGAGTCGATAAGGTAGGACTAGGAGTTATTGGATATTTTTCTCTCCTCTTCAAGACATTAACTTTTTAGCATTAGAAATAACATGAGCCTTTTGTTTCAAGGTATCAAACGTCGTGTGAGGCATTCTAGGAGCTAGGACTGTTGTTTTATTCTCTTCTCGCGAGAAATATCAGCTGTTGTAGTGCATTTGGCACATGGGTGGACGAAATGCACTGTGCTTGGTAGGGGAGGTTAATTTCCTACAAGAATGTAACAGGTCAAAATGATTTTTTATATGGTTAGTGAAACATCATAGCTTGTAGAAACCAAGTACAAAACATAACATGCTACAATAGAGGAGAAACAAGAAACAACAAATACAAATACAATACAAGCTCTTATCGAGTTAAACAAACTAATAATACCAATGGAGAACTCTTCCCATTTTATTAGTTGTTGGTGGTAAAAAGAGGTAGGACGCTAAAACACTTTCAATGAATCCTTAGAGTTATGGAGCTCTAATATTCAAGGCAAGGAGGGCTCTTCCCTTAAGCTTATTGCAAGCCTCTTTCTCTCCTTGATGGGTGGTAGAATAACAGACAACTGATGAAATTATTCTCTTGGATCAAGGTGTTGGATGGCCAACAAT
This sequence comes from Pinus albicaulis, assembly GCA_034641835.2. NCBI lineage: Eukaryota > Viridiplantae > Streptophyta > Pinopsida > Pinales > Pinaceae > Pinus > Pinus albicaulis. The sequence continues at coordinate 872,323,279 of CM076571.1, forward strand.
TGAATCCTTCCTCTCCTTGTTGCTTAGACAATACACTACTGGTTTACTCTCAAGCAATTTGGCCAGCATAACAATGTGTTCTATGTTATTCTTCCCATGTTGGTCTTTTATAGGAAAAATTCAAATTTCCCTCCCTCTCTTGGTACAATTGTGGATGTTGACGCAAGAGTGGGAGATTGATTCCATTGCGTGCTACACTTGAGGTCTCAAGGTGGCTCCAAGGTGATTTTAGTTGGCTACCTTGAGTGGAGAATATTCTTCCTTAAGTGTGCCAAGTGGTCTCGGATGGTGACCTTCCACCTTACCTAGGATTGTGCGGCTATTTGAGGGATAATTGTGAAGATATTCACTACTATTGAATAAAATTTCACGCGGATCACTTAGGGTCAATGTTTTCTATGTATTATTTGATAAATTTTCCTACTTGACCTTAGGAAAAGTTAAATTTCTAGATTCTGTAATGTCTTTCTTCCTTTTAAATCCTTCTGCTTGACATTTCCTGATGTCTTTTTCCTGTACGATATTATAGTGATAACAATTTCCCCCTAATGTATGAGGTCTAGGAAGAATTGTATAGTCAAAATAAATTATAGTTTATGTTCTATATAATCCATTTTGAGAGATAGAGAGAGAGTAAGTTGCATGAAACCTAAAGTTGGGGACCCCTTTCCATGAGTAAAATAGGGACCATGTTTCGTTGGAAATCTGCAAGAGATAAAATAAATACAATGTTTCTACGAGGCGGGCATGTCCCATGCTCATGATGCTTTGGTAAGTTAAAGCATATCTGATAGATACAGGTTTTTTCTGTGTCACTTGTGTGGTAGTGACATGTTGTTTTGGTTTATGATGACAATTGCTGACACCCTTAGGGGCGTTTTTTCTTTGACGATATGTTGAATATGGTTCCCACATGCATAATCTTGGTATGGCATGTTTTTAGAATAAATTATCATTTTATGCATGGGTTTATGACTCAGAATTTCCCGTGTAAGCATTGCTGAAAGAGATGCTTATGATGGCACAGGTCTTCGACGAATTCTGAAAAAGTGCAATGGTTGTGAAGTAAAATACCATATTGACATGATCGGTGACATCAATGGTCAATGATGACTCCCATAGTGCCATTTGAGAATGCTTCTATTGAGGTGAGAATCCATCCAATGTACTGTGTCCTTCTTGGAAAATGGTTGTTGAAGTCAACAAGAAGGAAACCTCAACTGACCGAGAGAATTACTGATGCATGGGAACAAGGTATCTGATATAGAAGGTGGGGTATGATAGGATAACATAGGCACGATGGTGGGAAATGGTTGAACCAGATGATGGGAGTTCATCAGCCCAAGGTCGGAGCTTGTAAATGTAAGTAGCGACAGTCATAAAAATTTATGGTGAGGAAAGCCCTAGGGTCGGTATGACTTCCGGGGTGAGTAAATGTTTGTTATGAATGTCATGGTGGGGTTGGGTAGATAATGTGAAGCTACAACCAAGGGTGATTAGGGACTGTTTCCAGGGGAGAAAAGTGGATGGATGGGTGGGGCGGTTCTCCTAAAAAATATTTTTACACTTTCCAAAATAATATACAATGGTTTTGGATGTACAAACATGGAGATGGGTGACCCAAAAACATGAAAATGATAACTCATTGATGATGTGAGGAAGGTATTTTTGCTGAGGGTGGGGGCCCCATTGGTTAGTCTAAGTGCAAGGGTGGTGAAACGGATGGAAAGTGTTGCAGATGGCCTATGCTGATGGAGGTATGGTAGGCCAAATGCAAGACGCAGTGGCGCGTATTCGATCTGATTATGAGAGTGGCAGCCTAGGAAAAGGGGTATTTTCATGATATGGTAAGACTTGAATTGATGTGTGATGGATGAATGAACATGAAGTGCTTCCTAGACTTGGATGTTATGGCCATGACATCATATTCTTGATACGCGGTCTACTTGAGTGATGGACGCCATGGAGGGTGAGGCTCTACCGACTAACGAGAATGTTTATCATGTGCAAGGTGGGATGATGATAAACATGGTCGGGTGATCAGACCCTATGGTTGATTCTTGTGGAGAAATGATGTCAGGATATGCAAAGCTTCTTTGGGGAGCCTATCATGCTGGGGGTAGAATGATACCTACTCTTGAACCTTCAGTGGTTGGGGAAATAGGTGTTTTGTCGTGCTATGTAACACCTGCAACCAATACCTCCAGTGAAAGAATTTTTTCTATTCAAATATATTGAAAAATGTGCTGAATGAAAAAACAATAAGAGAGGGAGTACCTGTCGCAACTGAAAAATGAAATTTTCTGAGGTGTGAATGTGTGAAGCCTCCTTTGGATGTGATGAGATGTTGATCATTGTGTTGCTTTTGGTTTTGTAATTGGGCATTTTGAGCTTTCGTTATGCTCTACCGAATAATTTATAAAGGGAAATATATGGACCAATATGGATTATTTCAGTTCATTTGTGTTGTTTGAGAGCTGTGAGGTTAGAGATAAGCCCTTGCTGTTGTGGTTTGCCTGTGTACCCAAGATTCGCGCCATCAATGTGAGGTAGGACCCTGAACGTCCAACATATTTAATTTTTTTCAGTTTTATTTGGGGGGTCCTTACAAATTAGGTATGTATGGATACTTACCTCTTTATAGCATTGATCACACAGATGATCAAGGTACAAGTGCGCAAGTCCTACGGGAAAATAAAATTTCCTGTGAAGTTTCAGTAGGTGGCATAGCCTTTGCGAGAAGACTCGTGCGCCTGTTCCTGATACAGATATGTGAACATTGTGCCTATGTAGAAAATAGGCACGATGATGATCCGAGAAAGAGTTTCTTGGTTAAAATTTTGATTTTTTGGTTTTTAAGTCATTGATGTGGTTGTTTTTTGTGACAGGATGTAGTGGCGTGAGTGAAATTGGCTTGAACTTCACACACCTGTGGCATAGGATGCCAATAAAAGAGGGCTTCTAGCACACTGGGGCCTTTTGAAGTTCCTAGAGAATGACATATTGAGGTCTTAGGATAGTCTACTTTGCTTCCTGTTCCGTTGCAGGAACATGAGGTGAAAGGTGATGGTGTTACGGGGTCGCGATGTAGCCATCCATTTGGAGGCGAATGTTTATTTTGTGACCAACTTATTGCCTCAGGGCAAGGTGCTTCCACTCCCACTCCCGCTTGGGAGGGTGAGTATTCGTCAGTGGGCAGAGCAACATTGTGACATTGCACCTCTTTCTTAGGGGTGTTTCCTTATTGCATAAGTGACCAAATTAGCTGAGCGGTGTGCCTTGGATATGATAGTTTGGTTGAAAGGGTCCTCATCACCTAATAGGGTGTCAGGACTGACGGTTGGTGTACTGCACTGATTCAAGGCTAAGCATTTTTATGACTGGGCGCGCCATGTATATGATGACATGGTGACACGGCTGGGGAAGGCCCGGGGTGGGTCCAAAGTATTCACTTATGCCAAAATCCTTTGTAGTATTATGTTTTAAAGGGTGTTGATGTTGCGCCCCACTGTGCCTATCCCCATTGGCCCACGTCGGGATCCTAGGATGCGGCGATGGGCACCAGTTATGCCTCATGGTGGAGGTAGGGAGGTGGGTTGTTATTGGGATGCGACGACTACCCATATGTTGGGATGGAATTTTGGGGTGATTCAAATATGGGTCTTCTTGTTGGTTACGTGTGGGGGCCTGCAGGTATGATTTTTTTTTATGTTTTTCTAGATGTTTGAGCTTTTATGATGTGTATATTTATATGTCTATCGTGGTGATATTGACACTATTTTTGTTTCTCATGCAGATGTGGGAGAAGTTGGGTGTCTGACCTCCTGCTTGGTGGGGCATCAACCACCAAGGCGGGTTCCAGGTGGAGCTTCTCAACTCTAGGTTGGGGGGTGAGGTTATGGCGCTAGGCCCTAAGGGGAGGGTAGCAGTGCGGCTAATGCATAGTATGTCATTTTCCTTTCTTGTGCTGAGACTTTTGTAGAAATTTTAATATAATTATGTATTGCCAGATTCTCCTGATCTAACACTTATATCCACTATTAAATACATAATACTTATACTTAAATCTTTGCGGAAATTTAATCGCCAATTGCAAACACATGAAGAAAAATAAATCACACATAACACATATGTTTTTACCGGGAAAGCATAAAATTAAAAACCCCACTATCATATATTATGTATATCATGGATCATGAAACAATCTCATACAAAACTCTACTCCAAGAGATCTTAGTACAATATACAATTGTCTCACATTGTCATACAAAATTGGCATAAACATGCACCAATTTACTGCCTCTTGACAGCCTGCCTCCACTGTGCAATCCTTGTTGATGAAGATCCCGGAATGAATTCAATATTTCCTTGCCTTGACTGCGCAATCCTCATTGGTATCTCCAATGTGTGTGTAGTTTCATTGAATGCACCACTATAGTCACAACTGATAGTCAAACAGGCCCTTTCACCTATCTCTCAATTGGGTCTCCACTGGATCTGACATGCATGTAGTTAACAATAGTATTTCTTCAGTTGCATGTGAGAGCACTGCTTGTGAATTAATTAAATAATTAAGTCAATGATCTCTCACTAGTCTATCTTTAGATACAACTAGTTACAACTAGCACAACTGAGTTAAACTAAATAACAACTCACATAACTACAAATACAACTCTGTTACAACTTTGTATCACTTAGTTACAATGAAGTCCACTCTGCATGTCCCACCAACCAACCTTAGAACTCGTAATTTCTTCAGTCAACTGGCTTTCCATATCAATTAATTGAAATCAAGTGCTTCAAGAGAATAGATTATTATTTATTATCTAATTATTAATAAGGGCTAATAATAATTGACATGCGATCTATTTTTAGACATGCGATCTATAAATAGACTTCGCCTATGCATCTAAAAATAGAATCTCATCTATAAATATAAATTGCGCAACCATCTATAAATAGACTCCCGCTATAAACACAATATGCTCACCATTATAAAAATAGGCATACACCTAAAAATAGCTTGTGGGCCCCACCTAGTGTAGGTGCTTAATTTTCACTAGGATCATCATCTTGTTGAAACTCAACAACTGCAGAGGTGCGGGTAGCAGAGATTGCGGGACAACTAGCTGCTTCAGAGGCTCGGTCCACCAAATTAGTGGATGCTTGGGGTCAGGTGGAGAGATTGACCCGAGGTATGCCGACTCGGCGTTTTGTTGATGACCTCGATGATGCATGTCTTCAGGTGTTGATGGCCTGAGAGAGGACATATCGTTCGACACTGCACCAAGTGGCACTTTCAGTTTTGGCCGCTGCACTGGCACCGGGTGCAACGGTGGGTCTAGAGGACCACCTGGTGGGGCTCAGCCCTAGAGATGTTTTGTATTCAGGGAAAGCGCCAATTATGAGGATTTTTCCCTTATTTTCGACGACATGTATATATATATATATATAGATATTGGCTGACACATGAATTGTATATTTTGACTCACACGTATTTTTTGATATATATATGCGAGACATGTATTTTTGCGGCTCTTGATCATGTGTCAATGGTGATTTTTTTAATGTATTTCGTGTATCTTTGATGGATATATATTTGTTATGTTTTTTTATTTTCTATGGATGATGGTTTATACGGGATGCATTCCAGTCTAGAATGTGATTAGCTATGCGACCAGTTGTTTGGTTTTGATTTCTTGCATATGTCTGAATGTAATATGATCAAAATGACGACTTAATATTCATGTATGCAAATATTTTCTAATCAGTTTAGAATCTCGTACCTCAAATTATTGGTTTAACTGCGAAACCCCTAGCTGGGAATCAAGGTAGATATGCAGGTGGAAAATGCCTTGGTTGAAGGCATCGCTCATGAGCCTGATGATGGCATCATATTCTCCCTGATTATTGGTGGCTAATCTGATGCATAATCTGTTCGTGAAGAATGGCGATCAGTCAGGATAGTAGATAACCCAAGCATCTGCTGCTATATTTTTAGACCACCGCGATGCTCCATCAGCAAATCCAAAATAGTGGAGGGAGGAGCGGTCCATCTGTTGACACCAGAGCATTTTTTAGTGCAAGTCTTGTGATAATTGTGATAAAAAAACAAAGTATGTTACATGCATATTATCTCTAGGGTTGAGGCTTCCTGACCCTTATGGGTAAATATTCTTGAGGTAGAGCCCATTGATGAGGTTGGATAAGCATGTACCCTCAGGCTTTGACAGGATATATGCCCCCTTGAGGAGGCATTTTTTTATGACGTAGGGACCTTTCCACAATGTTTCAAACTTCTTGGGCCCTAGGGCCTCTTTCGCGATATCATAGCAGAGGACTAACTCTCCTCGTTACCCGTTTTTTTCGGGCCTCGTTATGTTGGAGTGAATGTCATCGATTTTTGTCAACGAGTTCTAGTTGCATCAATTGTTGTTCTAAAGGCTAGGTATCATCAAGGAGTTTGATGGAAGCGTGTAAGTTGGGGATTTCATGTTCGATGGGAATCATGGCTTCGACCCCATAAAAAAGTTGGAAGGGTGTGGATACTATTGAGTTTTTCACTGTCGTGTGGTATGCTCATAGGACCAAAAAAACCATGTGGTGCCAGTTTGTCTTATGGTTATTCACCATATGTTGTAACATTATTTTGAGAAATTTGTTGACATCTTCTACCTGTCCATTGGACTGAGGATAGTATGGTGAAGCGAATTCGTGTGTGAATCCTAGGTGGTGAGACAACTCCTGGAAAATTTTATTTTCGAAATGTTTTCAGTGATCATAAACTAGCTCTTTTGGCACACTGAATTGGTCGATGACATGGTTGAACATGAATCACACAATGGTTTCTGTCGTGTTGTCGTATGTGGGCATGGTTTCTGCCCATTTGGTGAAATATTTGACGACGATAATAATTTACTTGTGGTTTACAGATGACGCAGCGTTGAAAGTCATGAATTTGATCCCCCATTTGCAGAAGGGACCAGCTACAATGACTAGGTGAAGGGGAGTGGGAGGTGCTCTTGCCATGTGGGCTAAGTGTTGACATTGCTCGCATCTTTTGACTGATGCGATGAAGTCATGGAATAATGTGGGCCAAAAATATCCTGCCCATATAACCTTCTGGGAAATATCCATTCCAGATAGGTAGCCAATGAAAGCTCCACTATGATAGTCATTAAGGGCTTTCTCAGCTTGGTTGTGAGTGAGGCATCGACTTAGGATTGTGTTGATGCCTTGCCGATAAATGAAATCTCCCATGAGGAGCTATCAGGGGGCTTGGTGGCATATGCGCCTATGGTCATCATGTGTGAGCTTTGGTTTTAACTTTTGGGTTTGTAGGAATAAGAGAATATCTTCGTACCAAGGATCATCTGTCATCACTAGGAAGAGATGTTTTTCTGGTAGTGAGTCATTGACTGGTGATCCTTTGGTCTAACTTGGGAGGTTAGTGATGAACTCAACTAAGATCAAAGCTTTATTTCTCTTGGGGGAGCTAAAATGTAAGTCAAAATCTTGCATTATAACTATCCAGCGATCGTATTTGTGGTTCATCAAATGGCGGGTCAACAGGTATCTCATGGGGTTGATAGCTGCGATGATTGTTTTAGTCTGTAAGATAACGTAGTGCCAAAGCTTTTGGACTGTGTCTATTGAGGCTAGGGAAGTTTTCTCTTCAGGCTCATACCTTAATGAAGGGCCTGGTAAGTTTTTACTGACATAATAAATTACGTGTTCTTTACCATTGGGGCCATCCTGGATTAATACACCGACCAAAGCGGTTTCAGATGCTGACAGATATAAGGTGTAACCTTTGTCGTATTTTGGTGGGACGATCAATGGGGTTGAAGATAGCGTGTCCTTCAGTACCTCTAACAATTGTTGGGCTTGATCTCCCCATTTGAATGAGATATCCTGATAGAGAAGGCATAGGAATCCCTGAGCGCATGTGGCGTAATCTAGGACAAAACCTCACAGGAAATTGGATTTCCCTTGCAAGATTTGGAGTTTCCTGAGGGTTCGAGGTGGTGGCACCTCTTTGATGTCTTGGAATTTGAGGGGGTCCACTTTAATTCCTTATTGGGACACTATAAAACGTAGGAGTCAACCTGCATTGACGTAGAAGATGCACTTGAGAGGATTCAAGCATATGTTGTATTGTTAGCATCTTTGGAATACCAGTCATAGATCTTCAAGATGACCGCTTCACTTCTTGGATCAAACGGTGAGGTTTTCCATGAAGGCGAGGATAAGGTGGGCTAGATCATGGAAGATATAGTTCATGGCCCATCGGAAAGTGGCTCCAAAATTTTTAAGACTGAATGGCATAACCTGGTATGTGAAAGTGCCCCACGGTGTGGTGAATGCAGTCTTGTATCGATCGGTATGCCGAATTTTAATTTGGTTATACCCTGAGAATTCATCCATGAAGGAGAGGGCCTTGTGTCCCGCACAAGCGTCGATGACTTGGTCGATGAATGGGGTAGGGTAGTTGTCTTTTGGAGAAGCTTTGTTCAAATCTTGGAAGTTCGTACAGATGTGAATGGTGCCTATTTTTTCATGATGGGAACAAGGTTGGAAACCCATGATGTGTAAGATATGGGGTAGATAAACCTGACTTTGTGAATCTTATTGATTTCTTGTTTAATTTCTTCTTCCTTAGATGGGCGTAATTGACGTTGTTTCTGGCGTACCTATGGTATGTCAGGCCAGGTGTCAATATGGTGTTCTACGATAGTGGGACTGAGCCCTAGAATTTCTGAATAGTCCCATGCTAATATGTCCCTATATTCTTGCAAAAAATTTGTGTAAGAGGTTACTTCATCTGGGGAACATGTTGCCCCAGTGTGATTTCTTTGATTTTCTCATGATTTCTAGATATATTTACCTTGATGGTTGGTGAAATGTTGGACATGTTCCCTTCTTTGAACGTGTCAGGTGCCGGAATGGATTTTTTGAACCAATCGAATTTCCCATATGGAACGAAATATTTTGATTCAATCACGTATATCTCTTAGTTTCCTGGGTTGTTAGGTCCAAACATCTTTTCGAGAAGAAAAATGAGCGGTGATTCATTGCATCCCACAGATAATTTGGTTCCATCACGGCCTCCAGAATATCCTCATCTGAATGGAACAAGGAATCTAAGGGGGAGTGAGTTTGCGTGAGGCCATGAGGAGGTGGTTCGGTCCTAACAGAGTTGGTCAAAAGACATAAATAGGATTCCATATTCAATGTGGTGGAACCAAATGCGATCGACAGGGTGCAGATAGATTGATTTTGCATCGTTGTTAGTACAACTACTCTTGTAGTTGGAGCGGTCTCGATACCAATGATGGATGAGAAGACATCACGAGTTATGGTTCCTATGCACGATGAGATGAATCGTATGTGATGTTGCATGTCGTCAATGTTGGGTGGGGGAGGAATTTCCATCATGGCGGCTTGCATGAGGGCAAGTCTATGTTCCTCACGAGGCATACAAAGAGTACTTGCACTTTCCTGGATTTGGAAATTTTGCTTGGTGTAGAGGCGCCTAAATGTTTCCATTAAGGGGCATGACTCTATTTCGTGGTTATGACCAGTGAAAATGGTGCATGGTATCATGATGCTTACCGAGTAGATGGTATGAGAACCAACGCTACTCTTTTTCCTTGAAGTGGACGCTTGGAAAGGATCAGGTGTAGGGGTATGATTCGTCTTTTTCCATCTCCGATTTTTTGGTTTTGGAAGGTATAACTCCTTTGGGAGGTTTAGAATTAACGCTACTATTGCCACTCGTAGCCTTGGGAGGTACTCACAACTAATCGTATGGTGGAATTGTGATAAAATCATGCAATAGAAGTGAGTGATATTCTATTGATTAGAGAGATTAATATACTAGATGGGGGTGGAAATGCGAAAGTTGTTTGTAAGGTTCTTGAGTTCCTTACATTGATTGATTTGGTGGTCAATTTTATCACATAGCCCCCATGTCGTCCTTGGCTGGACATGGGCCCTGCTAGGACGGTGTGTTGATTTGTCTCGTCTAATGCTTTGGTATTAATAGGGGGCAAGCTTCCTGGGGGTAGTATGCCTTTCATTATATTCTCTTGGCTCTAGACTGATTATATCTCGGTAGTGCGTTTCAAACAAGCGTATGATGTCTATTAGCGGGTGCACTTGGGGGAAGTAAGTACAATGTCGAGTCTGATGGTTGCCTTGACAGACTAGATAAGAATGTCTTTGTTAGGTATTCCCTTCCCTCTGGGCTGGTGAAGTGTTTGGATACCATCTGCAGAGCAATTCTAATTCCAGGATTTTTGTGACAAACCAGGTTACATGCGTTGCATAACACATAGGGTGGTCTTATCGGTGGAGGGCGATTGGGGTGACGATGTGCCCCTTGACTGGATGCTTTTCCACTGACATGAAGAGAATGAATCTGCTTGTCACATCCTCTTGCGTTGTCGAGCTATATTCCATGGATTTTGTATCTGAGTCATCTCCTAGGGAGAGGCATAATATGGCCATGTTTAAACTGGTTAACGCCGAATGAAATGATTGGGGGGATATAATGGCAATGACGTAATGGGTGATCTCCAAAACATACACAACACTAATACTGAGCTACTTATACGCTGGCATAGTATACAGGGTTAAGAGGATACCATCTCTGAAATAGCTCTAGGGCTGCGCAGTCGATGATGAAATGATCACATTTGTCACAGAGTGGACATCGTTGGAAGGGAGGTGGAGGGATAAATTGAGGTCTCTTAGGTGAGTGCCTCGCCTCTTGTAGGTATAATATGACTCAAGGTTCTTCCTCATTCGTCTACATGGGGGGATGTGATGGATCCTCTTGGTATGATTGTTCTAGGGCATGTAACGCATCCCTATATCATGGTATTTCTGGGCAATGATGAGTGCAATGCCCATAATTATGGAAGATAGTGCACATGTGGTTGGTGCGTAAATATTTTCCTTGATTTTTTGGTGGTTGGTTCCTTTTTATGGGAACTTGGGGTCATGGCATTTCTTTCAGAGCTTAGAAAAGTGTTTAGTTCATCTAATTCTGGGAAAATATTGGTAGAATGGCCTACAATATTGCATAATGCACAAGGTTGTAGTGCCCTTGTTATGCTGGGGTTTTATATCTTTTTCCCTTTTTTGTGGGTTTTATTGGTCACTTTAACCGACGTTGCTATGGGAATATCCTTAACCAGTGTCACCTTATGAGGAGTAATAGGGGTTATTCATGTAGATGTAATTCCAGTGCCTCCCAGCATGGATGGTAGGACCAAATACTAGATAAGTATTTCAAAAGACATGTTTGGAAATGTCACCGTTGCCAAGACTTATTGTGACACTAAACTAGGTGGAGGATATAAGAATGGAGTTTAAGATATGGTGTACTGTAGAAAATCTGTTCTAGTGGCCTCGGTTTCGTTACTACTAGTCTCTGTCTCTTGGCTGGTTTTGGTGTTTGATGATAAAATCATGCATGTGTTGTAGGTGGAACCAGAGGGAGAATTCCATCTAGAACCACAAGGCATATTGTAGCAGAAACAAATCATGCTTCGGAATAGAGAAATCGAGAAGGTTAAAGTGCAGTCGAAGCACTTTGGGCTTGATGAAGCTACATGAGAGATGGATGATTAGATGCGGGCTTTATATTTGTTATCACTCCAATAATTCCTAGGGTTGTTATGCTTTTTTTTTAAAGAAATATTAGAGGTAACTATCAACCTACTTTTAAGCTTAAGATCTAGCCTTCCTAATGCTCAGAGAGGGCTCTCTCTTTATGATTTAACTTTGTTGTTTTTAATATGATTTTAGGCTAGTTATGTGAGGTTGATTGGTTTTGATTTTGGTTTGGTTTGGTGGTGGAATTACAGATTCAGATGGATAGGTGTAGGCTTGTTTTCCATTGGTCTATGGAGTCAATATATCAAGAAACAGGGCAGAATCAAGTTCTAAAGGAAGTGTTCACAGGGCAAGGTATTTGAGTAAATTTAGATCTTTTAGGCTGGATGGTGAAATGGTTTCAATTGGGATCAAGGAGCAGTTAAGGATTCCTCAAACCAGACAATGAAGGAAATGACAAAGGTCAATCGAGATGGGAGAGAAATTAAGGATTCTCAGATCTGGAAATTAGAAGAAAAAATTAAAATGAATAACAGTTCAAGATAGAGTGTATTCAAACAAATTCTGAAATAAAACTCCCATTATAACATTTAGATTAAAAAAAAATGAAAGTTTATGAAATATTTCATAAAATAACAATAAATGAGAGAAATTACTTCACTATAGTGGCTCAACACATGAATACTGTAATGCAATGCCTTTATTACTCAGTCTCGTCTTCTAGCTTGAAAATGGTACAATAAACCCTTAGGTATTTGGATCAATTACAACTATAGAAATGTTTAGCAATCCACCTTCACTACTTAAAATTATGAATTATTTATACAAAAACTACTACAAAATATCCTAAAACTGATTTAGGAATTATTCAAGGAAAAGTTAATATCTTCATGCAAGAAGATAGAGACACCTAGGAGACTAATTGCTAGTTGTTCCTCTTTTATTTGGATTTGTTGTTTGTCCTTTGATATTTTGTTTCTTTCTCTCTTTTGTTGTTGCTCCACACTAGCTGTCTTCTTCATGTAGAGTGTTTTTTACGTTGGCTACATCTTTACTCTTAACTCTTCTTTTTACTTTCAACTCTATCTTTCACCTGATACTCTTTAAACTCTGTCTTTTACTTTAATCCTTTGACTGCTCTATTTTGTTTTTAACCTGGATTACTCTTTTTTTCACCTTTATCCTGATTGATCTGTTTTACCTGTTTTACTTTTCACTTTCAAAGTAAATCACATAACTTTTCCCAAGCCTCTGCATCTAGTAATTTAATTTTTACCATTCTTCTGAAAATTTCATCAGCTTCTCTGTACTTTGAAAATGTAGGCTTGTTGATAAATAGATGATTTACCTCATGCTGGAGGTAAAAGAGTTTCTCAAAAGTCTGATAGAGAACTTTTCCTGTAGGAATTATTTTCATGGAGGAATTGTTGGCATGTTCCTTTGCCACTTCTTTGATTTTCTTATCATAATCCTCATGTTTCATCAATCTGTCATTGATAACCAAAGGGTTAGGAAGACCTTTCTCCCTCAAAACATCAAAATTAACCATGAATCTGGTTATTTCTAGCTCCATGTTTTGACACTTGTCTTCAAGTTGTGTCATTAAGTTCCTTTTGGAAATTACATTTCTCACTTCTAGAATTGTCTCAGTTATGTCACTAATGGCAATTTCCTCTAATTCCTGCTTGTTCTTAGAATTGAATTCTGTCAGTAATGGCAATTTCCTCTAATTTTGGCATTTTACCAAGTTCTTCCTTGAATTTCTGAATGGCTTCACTTTCTACCTTGATCAAATCCTTTTGCTCGTAGATAACTTGGATATATGGCCAAATATCATTAAAAGAGTTAATGATATTGGCCCATAGCTGCTGCTTTTCTTGGGAAAGTGGTTATTTTAGTGTCAATTATTTCTCCAAATTCTACACTTTTTCAATCAATCTGTTTGACTTCTGTTTTTCATTATTATGGATGACTTGAACTAGTTTCTTCTCATCCTCTAGAATTTTTATTTTTTCTTTAAGTCTATTTATTTAATTTGTTTGGATGGACATATCCTGCATGGCTTTAACTAGTTTAATTGCTTCATCACTATGATGAGCTGCTGTTGTAGATGATTCTGTAGCTGATTTAGTTATTGATGTAGTGGGAAGTGTTGTAGCTACTAGAGCTATTGTGGCCACTGAAGCTACTAAAGTAGAAGGAACTTCTGTAGTAACTGTAGGAATAGCAGTGACAGTGATTGCTTCCATGTTGGCCTTTTTCTCCTGCACTAAATTATCCATCTCATTCTCCATCTCTTTTAGTTGAGCTGTTAACTGAATGATGAGATTCATCATTTCATCTTTTTGGCCTTCATTCTCAAGAACTTCTTTTGCTTGTGGATGTTCAGTAGGAGGCAATTTTAGTTGCTTCTTCAATGCAACAATGTCTGCATTATTTTTCTTGATGACTTCTTCTGCAAATTTGATGTTCTTGGGATCATATCCTACCTCTATGACCAATTCTTCCAGTGATTTGATTATGTTGTCTTTATATTGTGAGGAATCCTTCTCTAACTTTAACCGTCCTCTGATGTTTTCTAGAGTATTTTGTAGTTTGTGTAGACTCATGGCTTTATTGGTCATGGTAGAATATAGCATTTCTCAAGCTTGCTTATGAAATTCAATTTGGTCTATAGGATGAATATCTTTGGCTTGAACTTCAAATGTTTTCTTCCTATAATCTTCTGATGACTTTGGATGATGTACTGTGGACTGCAACAAGGTCATATTCATCTTCCTAGTCTTGTAATAAAATGCAAAAAGTAACCTATTCTAGTCACTAGGTGTCTGTTTCCAATATTGTGCATAGGTCACTGCTTTCAATGCCTCATTCCTGAGTTTGATATCCTTGCACTTCTCCATGACATCGTGTTCTTTATCTGTTGGTTTACTTGATGAAGACACTTCAACACTATGCTGCTTTTGAATGATTTGAGTATTAGATGTTGAAGGCTGGTGAGTTTCCTCTGAAACTAATGGAGGTGAATTTTCTTTAACCATTGTATTTGTATCAAAAATTTCAATAATTTCAACTTGTTCATTTATAGGGTTTAGCTTGGGCTTCTTCCTGTACATTAATTTGAATTGTGTTTCTGTAGTGGTTTGAGCTAAATATTATCCTTCTTCTCTTTCTCTCTTGGAGTTCCTATCTTGTAGGGTTGGAGTTTGTAGGACAGAGCTAGTATCAACTTGTTTTTCCACTTCTTTCAAAGTATTCTCCAACCACTATGACTGGTTGGAGTAATTTTCAATATCAGGTTTAGACTCATGGAAAAAAGGAGTTAATTAAAATTTGATTCTTGACTTGTTGATAACTCCTAAAGGATCATAATTCCATTTTAAACTTTCACTGAACTTGAATTCCTGAAGATACTTTTCTGCTTTTTGACCAACACCTCTACTATTGCAAATAAAAGGACCAATATGGTTTTTGATCTTAAACTATGTTTTCTTCTTTGCTGATAGAAAGTTAACCTCATCAGAGTTAAGGATTTTCCTGATATATTCAAGTGCAAATAACCTCATTGGGAGGTATTTGGGCAGATTATGTTGAGTGATTTGACATCCATATACCCTAATCTCATTGTGGTTCTGGTATAAATACCATTCTCCTCTTCTACCATGTTCTGATAACTGCAATACTTTCTTGATTTCTTCATTTATCCTGGGTTCATTGCTACTTCTTATCATATTTACAATTGGATGAATACATGAATCAATGAAGTTGTTGTAGGTAAAATTTGTGGAATCTTTCCTGATTAAGGAAGTTCAAAAGACAACTGATTATGGATTACCCTCAGTGTCATTTTGGAGGCTTACTGCAAACTTTTCAGATTGGAAATATAGGAACATATGAAACAAAACTAATGAATACTTAAATACACCTTCTTCAGGTAATTTAAATAATTGATCATGAATGGCATCTGAAAGGTACTGAGCAAAGTTAAATGTGAAAGCTGGAGGTTGTCCTGGGTAAAAAATAGACAGAAAACCTAAGATTGAAGAATCTACATACTCATCTGTAAAATAACCTAGAATGTAAGACAACATTGTGATAATCTGTCTTGTTATTTATGAGAAAATTGAGGCAAAATAGGGAGGGTTTCTCTTTGGGGTTTCAACTGATGAAGGCAAGAAGGTTTGGAAGATCTTAAACCTCTTTGGAAAGTCAAGTTTCAGATATAAATCAGTGAGGATTTCAATTGACAGAGGGGCTTCATCAGGCTTGGGTTGAATCTGAAGCATTTGGTTTATGGATTCTGTAGTAATGGTGAAAAAAATTTCCTTGTTGTGGGTTACTAGGGCTCTTTCATTGGGCAGGTAATTAATTTGACACAATCTAATTATCTCTGGGAAAAGTATGTGGGAAGACATATTTCAGAAAATTTGATTCCCAAAGGTGGATATCATCAGCCTGGTCCATGAATTTATCATGGCTCCAGCAGTGGAGCTCAAGGAGGTTGGGATTAGTGATTTTGAAGTCTTTGTGTACAAGGGGGGTATGTTCAACATCAATAATAGGAGGTTGCAGGGGATTGATTGTCACAATGCCTTGAGAAGCAATAGATTTATTTATTTTATTTAATTAATTACTCTCTTGCTTAAGAAATAGTCTCAGGCTCTTAGGAATACAGTAAAAAGATGATTACAGTTTGCAGAAAGGGTTTTGGGATGCAACAGTGACTTTCCTTTGGTCTGTAAAGCCTTTAAACTAGTTCATTTTATTATTAATTTCTTTTAGCTTAATTACATGCTTCAGGAGCTTTAAAAATACCTATAAAAATGAAGCTTTTGGTATGTAGAAGGGGTTCTGGAAGCAAATGAGGCTTTATGGTAGTGAAATAGGCTTCAATGGTCTTTATAAGGCTTCAAACTAGATTTGGTAGTGTTTTTGGTAGAAAAAAGGCCTGAATTCTGGTCGAATTTGATCTTAAAATAGTCAACAGAGATTTTTGGCTTGAGAATAGGTCGGTAGAGGCTATTATCCACAAATTTCAACAAAAAAATGGTGAAAATAGTGTAAAGGGCAGTCTTTATGTTTGTAAGCAATAGTGGTTAAACTTTATTGCACGAGGTTAAATTCAAACAGAGGACTGGTATCTTTGCAATGGGCGGAAAAACTGCTTGGAGGTTTTTGCATCGCGAGAAGCTGGTTGGTGGTATTCTGTTGAGGAGTGCGATAAAATGTAGTGATGTCACATAGCAGGGGAGTGGGGTTGATAAACCACTCATTTCGCAACCCCTCAGTGGTGTTAACGATTGGGTAGTCGGGGATGTGAAAGCTTTCATTGATTGTCGGATCTGATGGAAGGAAATCTAACGGATGATGGGTGTTGAGGGATGACTTGGGGATTTGATAGGCGGGGCCCAGGATAATTTATGCGATGGGTGTTGTGATATATGTGAAAAGGTTAGGAATATACAATAGTTGTGTTAACATAACATGGTATGTATGTGGGTTCGGGAACTATAATATAAAGAGGTTTGATGTATAATCAATGGGGCTAGAGGAAAGTGGGACCCGGGATTATTATAATGGGAAGCAGGTTAATAAAACAAACTATATATTAAATTATCATAAGGGGTCTCGGGAAATATAATTTAAGCAAGATTTAATGTAATACGGGGTAAATGTGTTTATATGTGGTAGTTAATCTAATAAAGTTAAACATAGGATTAACACATGTATGGGATTTTAAAATACACTAGGGATATGCATTTTAAAAAGATATTGGGGAGGGATTTTAGAGTAGGGCCCGATTCTTTTAAACTTTTAAACTATACAAAAATGGGTTTTTTCATGTTTTTATTGGAAAATGGGGTTAGTAAAGGGGATTTTACTTTTATACTGAAAATATGCTTTTTAACTAGGGAACGGGGTTTTAGGAAGGGAAAAATGGGTGAAATAAGGAGAAAAAGTTATTATGAAGGGAAAGCGATATTTTTACAAAGGAAAATGCCTTTTTAAGAATGGAATTAGTGTTTTAAACAAGGGGAAGGGGTTTATGGGGAATATTAGTGAAATTAAATGACCAATTTGATGCTCTCCATGCCTTTGTGAAATAATATACCTACCCATCATTTACCCTAACATTTTTTCTTCATCTATTGGGTGCATTTGAGCTTTCTAACCCTTTTTATTTTTCTTTGATAAGAAAACTATCTAATTCTAACCTTATGACTTCCAATGGCTTAGATTAAACTGTTGAGCTCATTATTATTCTCTACCTAAATACTGATATGCCAAGATTAAATAGTTTGGCTAGACCTTTATTCTCTAACTATCAACATGAAATTTAAAGCATGAATGAGTCAAGATTAAGCTATTTGACCATCATGGATTGTGGAATTTTTGACAAGCTACATACAATTTTATTTGCAAAGTAAAGTAAAAGTAGTGGCATTTGAATTTGCATCACTTTTAGGATCTATTTTTATCTATTTTTTGGTGGGGTTCATATTTTATATTCTTTTTTGATCTTTTTATTTTACTCCTTTGACTTTTCTTTTAGGACTTATCCTCAAATTTTTTAATATGGGAAAATTTTTTGCAGAAAGCAAAGTATGTACAATATTACAAGACTAAAACATAATCAATTCAAAATTATGAATCCTATTATTATAGGACCCTAATTGTGGTTCCACTTGTGGATGGCATTTCCTGGTGAAATGTCAAGAACTTTAAGATCAGTGGCCTTGGAACTTTGACTGTGCTTTCCTTGAAAATATTTTTTGAGCTCTTCTTTAGTCATACATATGATATTACCTCTTTCAAAGCTTAGGGCCTTCTCTTCGGGCTTCAACTTTGAAAGAAAAGCATCCAATCCAATATAAACTTTGCAATGTTATGTACAATGAGAAAAGTAAACAAATGAACTAATGTCAATCTGGAGAAAATTTATGCTTCAACATCCTACTATTGATTGGTCCACCTGGTAGATCTGCTCCGTCTAATTCCTTTAAGAAAAATGCATTATTACCTCTATAACCATAATTGATGAATGGGCCTTTCCAAAGAAAATAAATTTTACCATGTTTCCCTTTATCTTCTCTTCTAGAATCCGATTTAAGCACTTTATCACCTATGTAAAAATCATCTTCTTTTGCTTTCTTGTCAAAAATATTTATGATTTTATCTTGGATCACTTGTGATTTGACATAGACTTCTTCCCTGGTTTGGTGCAAATGTATTGTTTGATTTATCCTCCTTTGGATATCATTTGGTTCAACTTACAGTTCTTATATCATCTTCATCATTAGCACTCCTAAAGTGGATGGAAAAACAACATCCATCCCATATACTAGTTGATAGGGAGAAGTACCAATGGATTTATTTGTAGTTAGTCTGTTTGCCCATAAAGCGTTAACCAACTTCTTGTTCCAGGTCTTTTTGTTGTCTTCTAACAATTTTTTGATGATATTAACTAGGATTTTGTTTGAGGATTTTGCAAGTCACCTTGAGAGTAATAGGCAGTGGAATGACCAAGGTTGATGTGATATTTGTTACAGAATTAAATCATCTTTTTAGATTTGAAGGCAACTGCATTATCAGTAATGAGCTTTCGTGGGCATCAAAATATAGAAAGGATATTATTTTCAAGGAATGAGATAATGACAAAATCAGTGGCTTGTCTAGAAGGGATGGCTTCTATCCACTTGGTGAAATAATCAGTGGCTATCAAAATCCATTTATGCTGGGCTGAGGAGGGTGGGTGAATTTCACCAATGAAGTCTAGACCCGATTGTTGAAATGGATTTTTTGTGGAGATGGGTTTGAGGGGTAAAGGTAATATTTTTTTCTTCCCTTCAAAGATCTGGCATTTGTGACAGGAGGTAACATATTTTATTACATCTGCAAAGAGAGTGGGCTAGTAAAACCTGGCCCTCAAGATTTTATCAGCAGTTGTCTTCCAGTAAAGGTGTCCTCCATAGTCACCTGCATGAAATTCTTCCATAACTTTATCAGCTTCATCTTTTAGTAAACAATTTAATAGAGTTCCACCATGATCTTTCCAAAATAAAGCATTATCTATGATACAAATTTTCATTGCTTTTAATTTTAAAAATCCACCTTGAGTTCTAGACAAACCAGGAAGAGCTTGTAAATTAAGTAAAAAAAATATGATATTTGCATACCAGGGTGAATCTAAAAAAGCTTCACTGATCTATGAAGTCTCCATCTCTTCCCAATCATCTATTGTTGCAATGAAATTTATATCTAAGGCTCTACAGTTAAGTTCAACCATGAGTTTGGCTAGATCTTGGCCTTTTATCAATTTAGTGGGATTTATTTCAATATCATATTCCAATATAGTGGCAATCCATTTTCCTCTCTTTCCATCAGGCCCATTCTGAGTCAGAATGTCCTTTACTATTAAATTTGGAACATATGCAATTATGTGTGAGTATAAAATATACACTCTAAAATATTTAATAGCTTTCACTAAAGCAAGTGCTTGTTTTTCCATTATATTTTAATTTAGTGTTGCATCTCTTAATTATTTGCTAAAAAATGAAATGGGTTGTTCATAACCCTGGTCATTCTTTTGCAACAAAATTGCTGCAATGGTATGTTCTAAAGCAAAAGAAAAAAAATATAATTTTCTTTTTGAATTCAGGAATTATTAGGACAGGTGTTTTAGTGAGTGCTTCTTTAATTGATTCAAAAGACTATTTAACCTCTACTGTCCATTTAAGTGCTGAATCTTTCTTTAACATGTTATTTAATTCTCTGATTAGTTCTACTAAATTAGAAATTAATTTTCTGAGAAATTTTATTTTACCTATGAATGCATGTAATTCTTTGATATTTCTAGGATGGATGATGTTTAAAATTCCCTCTATTCTAGCTGGATCTATCCTAATTCCTTCTTTTGAGATTATGTGTCCTAAGAGTTTACCTTCTTCAAGTCCAAAGAGTGTCTTTTTAGGATTGAAATAAATACCAAATTTTCTGCATTTAATGAAAACTCTTCTCAAATGATCTAGATGCTCATTATCTGTTTTTGAAAACACTATTATATCATATAGATAAATGACAAGAAAATCATGAATTTATTTTGAAAAATCTATGTCCATAGCTCTTTGGAATGTAGCTCTTACATTCATCAATCCAAATGGAATTTTCACATACATGAAAGTACCCCATGGAGTGGTAAATTTTGTCTTTGCGTGATCCTCTAGTTGGACTAGAATCTGATTATACTATGGAGAATCCATCTAGTAAAGAAATTCTAGATGAACTAACTACCCTCTGTAAAATATGATCCATTTTGGGGAGAGGATAGTTGTATTTTAAGGACACTTTGTTTAAATTTTGGAAATCAACAAAGAGTCTCATTTCCCCTGTTTTCTTCCTAGTGGGAACTAAGTTTGAGACCCAATTAGAATATCTAATTGGTGCTATAATTTGTGCTTCATACATCGTTTTTACTTCTTTTTCAATCAAAGGCATAAGAACTGGATTAATTCTCCTAAGATTTTGTTTAAATTGTTTCTGATCTTCTTTGATGGGTATTTTGTGTTGTATGATGCTGGTGTCATAAGACTTAAGGTCTTCATAACTCCATGCAAAAACATCTTGAAATTATTTAAACAAATTTATGTATTTCACCTTTTCTTTTGGAGGTAGTGCTTTGGATAATTTTATGAGCTTAGTTTTTTGTTCTGTTCCTATATTAAATTCTTTTATGTCTAATATTAATGGTTCCATTTTTTGTTTTCTTGCTAAATAATTCGAATCAAAAAGATCTTCTAATGGGGCTAATCCCTTAGGTAAAAAGTTATTTTTAAGGTTTAAAATCTCAGAATCATCATTTGCTATTTCTATTATTTCTATAGTTTCTAATTTATCTATTTCTACCTTAGTAAATTTAGTGGGTTCAGTTCTATCTAAATCATTTACATTTAATTCACTATTTATTGTGTAATATACTTTAAAATGTAGAAATTAGTATACAATAAGCATGCATACATCCAGATTCCCTTTATCTCATAATATTTAACTTCTTGCAAAATACAGAATCATTCCACTATTAATCTTTTGCGGAAAATTAATTGCAAACACATGTGAAGCATAAATAAAAACAATCGCACATAACAAGTTGTTTAATGGGAAATCCTGAAGCTGAAAACCCCAACTATCATATATTATGTATCATGGAGATCATGTAACAATCTCATACAAAGCTTAGTACGTCAAGCTCTCAGTACAATCAATCGTCACACACTAACATAGAAGAAATATGTAAAGCCATGCACCGATATTTGTCCTCTTGCTAGCCTACCTCCACTGTGAAATCCCTACTGAAGAATAGCTCTGAATGACTTCGAATTACCCTTGCCTTGACTGCGCAATCCTCATTGGAAACTCCAATGTGTGTGTGGTGTAATCAATGCATCACTATAGTCACAACAGATAGTCCATCTTGCCCTTTCACCTATCTCTCCACTGGGTCTCCACTGGAACTGACATGCACTATAGTTAATTGTTGTATTGTTCAGTTGATTAATGAGTTATTATTTGTGAATTAATTAACTAATTAATTCACGCCACTCCAACTAGTGTATCATTCATTTAGACTAGATACAACCTGCTCAACTGAGTCTAACTGAATACAACTCCATGAACTACTCTTCCAACTCTGTCATAACTTTTCCACTTCAGTTCTAACTGAGTCCTCCATGCATAAACCACCAGTAAACCCTAGGAATTGCATAATTCCTTCAGACCACTGATTTTCCAAATCTGTGCACTGAAACTAAGTGCTCCAAGAGAATAAGTTGATGTTTATTGTCGGATTATTATTAAGAGCTAATAATAATCGACACTTCTATTTTTAGATCGACGATCTATAAATAGACTTCGCCCATTATTCTAAAAATAGAATTTCATTTATTTTTCCAACTTGATCAACTACCTGCAACTTCTGAAATATGATCACCATGTCTAAAAATAGACATAGTCTAAAAATAGACTTGCGCCAAAAATAGCTTGCGGGCCCACTTAGTGAAGGCGACTCTTTTCACTAACCTCATCATATTGTTGAATCTCAAAACTCCCTCTCAACAAGATAGGGATTATCTTTCACCCTGATCCTGCCTCTATGGTATTCGAATTTTCTCCTGGTGAGCGCCTTCGTCAGAATATCTGCATCCTGATCCTCCGTAGGAATGTACTAAAGAAACATGATCTTCTGCTGCACACAATCTCTGATATGATGATACCGGATATCAATATGTTTAGATCTACCATGAAACACATGATTAACTGAGAGTTTAGTGAAACTCTGATTATCACAATGTATCACTGTAGGATCTAAATGTGAACTGAACAAACTAGCCAAGATCTTCCTCATCCAGATAGCTTCACATGCAGCTTGAATTGCTTCCATGTATTCTGCTTCTGCTGAACTGAGTGCCATAGATCTTTGTTTCCTACTATACCAAGAAACTGCCGTAGATCTGATATTGAAAACCCCTCCAGATGTGCTCTTTCTTTCTGTTGGGCTACCTACCCATTCTACATCTATGAAGCCATGCAAATTCACCTCATCCGTCTGTCTGTACCATAAACCATACTTAGATGTGCGCCTGAGATATCTCAGGACATGCTTGCCTGCCTTCCAAAAGAGCTTGGTAGGCTTAACCATCACTTGTGAAATATGGTTCACTGCATAGCATATGTCCAGTCTTGTATTAACTAAATACATGAGCAAACCCACCAACTGTTGATAAACAGTGGCATCCACTACCTCTGCCAATGTAGCATCTTCTTTCCTCCAATTTCCTGGAAGAGGAGCGTCGATAGGCTTGCAGCCTTGCATGTCAAACTTCTCCAGTATCTCCCGGGCATATTTTCCTTGAGACACAAATAGTTCACCTTCCCGCTGCCATATTTCCAATCCAAGGAAATAATGAAGGAGGCCCAAATCCTTCATCTCAAACTCCTTTACAAGATCTGCCTTGCATGAGTGTATCAACTTCTCATCACATGTTAGTATTAAATCATCAACATAAAGAACAATGATTAAAAGCTTACCCTCCACCACAATTTGGTACAGGTTTGCATCTACCTCACTCTTGGTGAAACCAAGTCTAGTGAAATAGCTGTCAATCCGAGTGTACCAAGCACATGGTGCTTGCTTCAGCCCATACAATGCTCTTTTGAGCCTGAACACATGTGACTCGCTGCTGAAGATCTCAAATCCTTCAGGCTGCTCAATGTACACCTCTTCCTAAATGATCCCATTAAGGAACGCAGTCTCCACATCCATCTGATGAATGTTCCAAACCATCTGCGCTGAGAGAGAAAGGATGGTTTGTATGGAAGAATACTGTGTGACAGGTGCAACAATTTCTTCATAGTCAATCCCCTCGATCTGTGAGAATCCCTGGGCAACAAATCTTGCCTTATACTTCTCAACACTCCCATTAGCAACTTTCTTTACCTTGTAGATCCATCTTGATCCTACAACTGATTTACCCACTGGCCTTGGAACAATCTCCCAAGCACTGTTTCTGACAATAGAGTCATACTCCTCCACCATGGCATCTATGTGGGCTCCTGCACTGCTTCTTCAAAATAATATGGCTCTGTCATGATACACTTTCTCATAAGAGCCATGTATCCAGTATAACGGTCAGGTGACTGTCTCTGTCTGCAATGTGATGTAGGAACTCCTACATTCTGTGCTGCATCAACCTTCAGTCTCTTAGCTTTTGTGGTATGCTTTCTGCCTTATCTGATGTTTGGTTCTGCATGAGTGGACTCCTCCACTCCATGAATCTCCTCCTGTGGCTGATCCACATCTAGAGGCTCATCTTTGGGAACAAGAAGTTCCTCCTCTGCATGCAAGTGTAGCTCCCTCTCAAGCGAAAAATTCATGGCTTTCACCTCATTGAATTTTATATCCCGTCGCACTATAGTCATTCGATTGTTTGGAAAATACACACGATGACTATGGGGTGTTTCTGTGTACCCCACAAATATCCCAACTTTTGCAGTTAGCTCTAGCTTCTTCCTCGTGTCCTTTGTCACATGAATGTAAACAGATGAGCCAAAAATATTCAAATGAGAAATATCAGGCTTCTTACCAGTAAAAGCTTCTTCAGGTGTAATCATGCAAAGTACTCTATGAGGACAACGGTTTTGCACATAAACTGCAGCGTTGCATGCTTCCGCCCACAAGTGCATCGGTAGGCCCTAGTCATGCAACATCGTTCGTGTAGCACCCACGATCGTTCTATTCTTTCTCTCTGTGACCCCATTCTGCTATGGGTTATGAGGCGCTATGAGTTCTCTTCGAAATCCTTATTTGCTATAGAAGTCTTTGAATTCACCTGAGATGTATTCACCACCATTATCGCTCCGTAGAGCTTTCACTTACTTCCCTGACTCCTTCTCCACCAATGATTTGAACTCACAGAACTTTGAGAACATTTCTCTCTTATTTTGCATGAATAAGATCCAGCATCTACGAGAATAGTCATCAACAAATATAACATAATACCTGTGTTTTGCTGTTGAAGCAACTGAGAAAGTTCCACACACGTCTGTGTGAATTCTCTCCAGGATCACCAAATCATGGTTCTCCTTCTCATGAAAGGTGGTCTTCACAAACTTACCCATAGTACATCCTTTTCACTGATCTGACTGCGCAAGAGTACCCTTAGGAAGTCTAATAGAAATTTGCTGCAAAATATTCAAAGCGCCATGGTGAAGATGGCCCAATCTCTTGTGCCATAATTCGCCCTCATCCCAGCTCACCACTTCTTCTGCTTTGCCCACCATTGCAGCGCAACCATCTACCTCTATCTTGTAGAGATTCTTAAATTGAATCCCTATCTTCTTGGTTTGACCCATTGTTTTATGTCGAAGGAAGGCTTTTCCCTCATTGAAAACAACATCATAACCTTTGTCTTCCAACATTGCGACCGAGACCAAGTTCTTCTTCAAACTTGGAACATGCATAATATCCTTCAACAAGAATGGATCACTGGACTCCCTCTCAAAGGTAATGGTCCCAATGCCAGTTGCACTGTACCGACCATCATCGCTCATCTCTATATGCATCTGGAGGTCCTTCTCCTCCAAGTCACTAAACAACTCCTTGTCTCTCGTCATATGGAAAGACGCACCACTATCAAGATACCACACCGATCCCATACAGCTTGAAACCAAGCATGCTATCAAAGAGAAATCAAGTTCAAATTGAGAGGTTAAGGGCTCTCCAGCTGCAACTCCAGCAACCTTCTTTTTCTTCTTATTCTATGGGCAGTTAGTGGTGAAATGCCTATGTTCATGATAGTGAAAAAACTTCACTTTGGACAAATACTGCTTCTTGCCTTTGGCTTCAGATTTTGAAGGAAATTTCTTCCCTTTCCCCTTCCTTGCTTTGGTGGCCAAAGCGCAATTCTCTTCATCTTCACTCTTCGATGAAGAGCCATCCCTGGCACTGCGCCTTATCTCCTCCTGCACAAGATCTTACCAAAGTCGCTCCCATCCCCGCAGTTTCTCCCATCCATTGACAGAGTCTTCGTAGCTATTCCAACTCTTCGAAAGCCTAAAGAGAGCCAATCTCACCAAGTCTTCATCATCAAAAATAACCCCCACACTTCCCAGTTCATCCTTGTAGTGGACAAACTTCGTGAGATATTTTGCAATATTATCGCCCTTCTCCATTTTTATGTTTATGAGCTTGCCTTTAAGTGCCAACTTCCTCTGGTCGCGTTTTCTTTGGAACAAATCTGTCAAAGCCTTCCAAATTAAGAATGGAGTGGATTTCTCGTGAAGGCTAGACACAATATGGTCCTTCACACCTTCCAACATAATTCTTTTTTTCTTTGTTGTCTTCTTTTTCCATGCGTCAAGTAATGCAGCATCACTAGATCCCAGCTTAGGAACATTGCTATCGATGAACTCCTTCAGTCCATTATCCTCTACCACCGCCTCCATCCGATCCTTCTAGGCTATGTAATTTGAGCTCCCATCAAGGGCATACTCCAATCTCAACACATTTAAAGACATTTCAATGTATACTCAACTTCTGCACCAAGAATCTTCTGTAGCAAATTCGAATTGTCCACCAGCACAAACTCAACAATTCTTCACAATTGCAATCTTCAAGAATTAAAAATGCTCTGATACCATGTAGAAATTAGTATACAATAAGCATGCATAGATCCAGATTCCCCTGATCTCACAATATTTAACTTCTTGCAAAATACAAAATCATTCCACTGTTAATCTTTTGCGGAAAATTAATTGCAAACACATGTGAAGCATAAATGAAAACAATCGCAAATAACACAGTTGTTTAACGATAAAGCCTGAAGCTGGAAACCCAAAATATCATATATTATGTATCATGGAGATCATGTAACAATCTCATAAAAAGCTTAGTACATCAAGCTCTCAGTACAATCAATCGTCACACACTAACATAGAAGAAATCTGAAAATCCATGCACCGATCTCTGCCCTCCTGCTAGCCTGCCTCCACTGCGCAATCCCTGCTGAAGAATAGCTCTGAATGAATTTGAATTACCCTTGCCTTGACTGCGCAATCCTCATTGGAAACTCCAATGTGTGTGTGGTGAAATCAATGCATCACTATAGTCACAACAGATAGTCCATCTTGCCCTTTCACCTATCTCTCCACTGGGTCTCCACTGGAACTGACATGAACTATAGTTATTTGTTGTATTGTTCAGTTGATTAATGAGTTATTATTTGTGAATTAATTAAATAATTAATTCACTCCACTCTCACTAGTGTATCATTCAGTTAGACTAGATACAACTAGCTCAAATGAGTCTAACTGAGTTAAGCTGAATACAACTCCATGAACTACTCTTCCAACTCTGTCATAACTTTGCCACTTCAGTTCTAACTGAGTCCTCCATGCATCAACCACCAGTAAACCCTAGGAATTGTGTAATTCCTTTAGCCCACTGATTTTCCAAATCGGGGCACTGAAACTAAGTGCTCCAAGAGAATAAGTTGTTGTTTATTGTCGGATTATTATTAAGAGCTAATAATAATCGACACTTCTATTTTTAGATCGACAATCTATAAATAGACTTCGCCCAATATTCTAAAAATAGAATTTCATCTATTTTTCCAACTTGATCAACCATCCACAAATAGCATCCTACAACTTCTGAAATATGATCACCATGTCTAAAAATAGATAGTCTAAAAATATACTTGCGCCAAAAATAGCCTGCGGGCCCACTTAGTGAAGGAGACTCTTTTCACTAAGCTCATCATCTTGTTGAATCTCAACATACAATCGGTATCTATGTTACATTTTTGGAATTCTACCTCAGTATTCATAAAATTATAGATTTGAGAATCTTGTGAAAAAATCTGCCAATATTTCAAATTGTCTGTATAGTAGGCTTGTGTCTTACCTCTGTAGTGAATTGATGTTTTGGCCGAAAAGGAAATCTGCAGGTGCTAGAAAAAGTATCCAAAATGTGTTCTTGCATGTTATGTTTCCTTCGAATAACAGCAAAGTTCATTTCAAGCATATCTTTAACCAAATCTAGAATATTTTCTCTGTATTGGCTCAATCTAGGATTATTCATAGTATACTCTCCTTTGATTTAATTTATGATTAATTCTGAGTCTCCCAAATAGAAACTCTCTTGGCTCCTAGTTTTCTAACAATATGTAGTCCTAAGATTAAAGCTTCATACTTTGCCATGTTATTTGTACATTTAAAGTTTAACCTAAAGGCATGACCTTCATAATGATTATTCTCCATGTTATGAGTCCAAACTCCTTCTCCTGCTCCTAATCTGTTGACAGAACCATCAAAATCTAAGTGCCACATAGATTCATGAAATATATTGTCACTGTCAATTTATTTATGTTTATGTTTTAATGTAATGCTTTTATCTATGCCAATATCTGAATTACATAAGATGAAAGAATCCATATCAGAATGTACAGAATAAATAGGATAATTCTGTGGTTTTTCTGTACTACTGACCATGTATTTCATTAAAGTTTTCCTGTAAATATTTTTGGGCTGAACAAATACTGAAATTGTGGCATAATACATGTCTAAATGTAGTGATCCCTGCGGTTTTTCTCCCTATGAGTGAGATAATAAAATTCCATACTTTGGAGGGATATCAAAAACTGCAATATCCATGAAAATACTCTTAGCTGGGTATTGGACTAAAGTGACACACACATATTTTATCAAGCCAAGAAATTTTAATTTACTAGAATCAAAAGAGAAAATATCTTTTAATGGTCTGGTGATATCAAGATTCAATGTTTCCATGATAGATTTTGGCATTAAGTTGTGGGATGCTTCAGAATCTAGCATAGCATACCATTTTTACCATTAATAGAATCTTCTCCTTCACTTATGTTCAGTGTTTCAGTGATTTGGTCTTTGTATAAATCATGTTTTACCAACTCTGTTAAAGGAATTGGTATTTTCAATTTGGATATCTCAGTTTGGATATTGAATGGTGCTTGAGTTTTTCCTAACTGAGTGATTTCTTCTTTACCAATTGTAGTTTGAGTGTTTTCTTCTTCTTTATCTATAGTTGGTTTTTCAGTTTGTGTTTCCACTGTTTTGCAATTTTCAATATTCTTATCTGGGAAAATTTGAGTAGTAGTGGCAGTTTTGGCAGCAGTTGTTTTGGCAGTAGCTGAAGTTTTGGCATCAGCTAAAGTTTTAGCAGCAATAATTGTTTGAGTATCTGCTGAAGTTTTAACAACAGCAGCTAAAGTTTTAGCAACAACAGATGATTGAGGATTAGCAGGTGTGATATCTACAATTTTTGGATTGGGTGTAATCTTTGGAGTGGAGCTTTTCTGAGTTGAACTAGAATTTTTCTTATTTGAACTAGAGTTTTGCTGAGTTTCTCTAGGGAGAATTTGTAGCACTTTTGTTGCAAGAACTTCTACTATTTTCTTGGTCTGAGTTTGGGCAGTTTTCTTAGTAGGAGCTTGTACATTTTTCTTACTCCTAAGGTTATATTGCTTGTGAACTTCATTAATGGAAAATTCATAACCTTGTTTATAATCAAAAGACTCTCCAGATTCTAACTGTATTTGTTGTAGCATGTGTAATTCATGTTCTTCTTGGGTAAGAAAAATAGTATTATCGTCATTTATTCCCATTAAGTTAATATGAATGTATTCTTCTTCTTCATTTTGGTGAGAACTTTCAGCATAGTTCTCTTGGAAAGGTGGTCTTATTTGTTGATCAAGTGTTTATTCTCTAGATTTACTAGTGTTGGGATTCTTTCTAAAGTTTGGATTTCTTATTTGAGGACCTTGTTGTTGATTATCCCATTGTGGTTTTCTTTCCATATTTTCTAATCTATCCATCATTATTTCCATATTTTTTACTAAACTATATATTTTACCTGCTGATGTGGATCGTTCATCCTTTATGGTAACTCTTCTTTCATTTCTCATTTTGGCTCTTTTAGCTAACATGTTTGCTTCTACACTAACTGCATTTCTTTGCATTTTTTCTAATGTTTCTGGGTTTATTTCTCTCAATTGGTATGACATATCAGTATCAAAACCCTCAGGAAATTTGATTAAAGCTAGAAATGGTGGGGGTTTGATGTTTGCTGGAATAACATTGTAGATGTTGTTGAAACTAGTACAATTGTCTTGAACTGGTTCATTAGGAGCTCTTCTAATGTTTTCATATTTAGATAATATTTGTAAAGAATTGTTGTTTTTCTCCCATCTGTTGATAAATAATCTATGGAAAGCTTCCAAATCAGCAATATGATTGAAAGGTAAAGCTTTAAACCATTTCTTTATTTCTCTAGCTAAAGTTTGGGCAAACAGTCTCATTTGAACATCAGCTTCATCAATTTCATGCAATTCAAAGTAATCAATCATTTTGTTAACATGTTGTTGTGCAGTGTATTGACCAGTACCATCAAATTGAAATATTTTACTTTGGTAGTCTTGGGGCATGGCAGGTAATTGAGCTGGTAGGACCAAAGGAGCATATCTGGCTGCCATGGCTAAGATTCTAGCCTTGCTAGGAGGTAAATTTGTGGTGCTTGGTGATGAGGTTGAATTACGTGTGTATGAGGTTGGGATACTAGAAGATGTACTTGGAAATGAGGTTGAAATACTAGAAAATGTAGCAAAAGTGCTAGAATATGAACTTGAAGTGTTTGGAGATAGAAATAAAACTCTAGGTTGAAGAGGAAGCTTGGGAATGAATGATCCAGTGGAATGAAGTGTAGTGGAAATAATAGATGAAGTGGTACTAAATAAAGATGAATTTATAGATTTTGAAGGAATAATAGAAGGCTTAGGGGTAAAAGCAGATAAAGTAGCTAATTCAACATAATGTTGTAAAAAGGCTTCATCAATATCCTTAATCAAAGTTGAAATCAAAGAATCAAGTATATCAAAACTTTTTAGAGCTTGTTGATTTGAATCAAGTGAAATAGTTTCCTTCTTTTCTTCAATAAACTGAATGAAAGTAGGATCTATCACACTATCATAGATGGAATTTTCAGATCTAGTTCTAAACAAAGAGTGTTGGAATGATAAATCAAACTATATTTCTTGTAAGATTGACAAATTTTTGGGAAGTGAATTTGATTTGACTAATTGACTGTTACTTCCTAGACTTTATACTTTTTTACGTTTTCTTAAAATTTAGTCAAGATCATTAATAATTATAGCAGGTTGTGGATCTAGATGAGCCTTGGTGTAGTATATTCTTTTAGGAGCCAGAATTTTAATTTTTAATGCAAAATGTTTTAACAACCTTAAGGTGAAAAGATGATAAATGTATTTGATTTAAGGTTTATTTTAAACTGAGGACTAATATTCCCTAGTATGGTCACCAGTATGTTATCGTTCCAATAATTCCTAGGGATGTTATGCTTTTTGTTTAAGGAAATATTAGAGGTAACTATCAACTTACTTTTAAGCTTAATATCTAGCCTTCCTAATGCTCAGAGAGGGCTCTCTCTTCATGATTTAACTTTGTTGATTTTAAAATTATTTTAGGATAGTTATGTGAGATTGATTGGTTTTGATTTTGGTTTGGTTTGGTGGTGGAATTACTGATTCAGATGGATAGGTGCAGGCTTGTTTTCCATTGAGCTATGGATTAAATGTATCAAGCAACAGGGTAGAATCAAGTTCTAAAGGAAGTGTTCATAGGGCAAGGTAGTTGAGTAAATTCAGATCTTTTAGGCTGGATGGTGAAATGGTTTCAATCGGGATCAAGGAGCAGTTAAGGATTCCTCAAACTAGATAATGAAGGAAATGACAAAGGTCAATTGGGATGGGAGAGCAATTAAGGATTCTCAGATCCAGATATCAGAAGAAAACATTAAAATGAATAACAGTTCAAGACAGAGTGTATTCAAACAAACTCTAAAATAAAACTCCTGTTATAAAATTTAGATTCAGAAAACATGAAAGTTTATGAAAACTTTAAGAAAATAACATTAAACAAAAGAAATTACTTCATTGTAGTGGCTCAACACATGAATCTTGTAATGCAATGCCTTTATTATTCAGTTTTGTCTACCGGCTTGAAAATGGTACAATAAACCCTCAGGTATTTGGATAATTTACAACTATAGAAATGTTCAGAAATCCACCTTCACTACTTCGAATTATGATGTATTTATACAAAAAATATTACAAAATATCTTAAAACTAATTTAGGAATTATTCAAGGAAAAGTAAATATCTTCATGCAAGAAGATAGAGACACCTAGGAGACTAATTGCTAGTTTTCCCTCTTTTATTTGGTTTTTCTGTTTGTGCTTTGATATTTTGCTGCTTTCTCTCTTTTGTTGTTTCTCTACACTGGCTGTCTTCTTCATGTAGAGTGTTTTTTACGCTGGCTGCATCTTTACTCTTAACTCTGCTTTTTAATTTAAACTCTATCTTTCACCTGATACTCTTTAAACTCTGCACTTTATTTTAATCCTTTGACTGCTATGTTTATGTTTTAACCTGGACTGCTCTTTTTTTCACCTTTATCATGACTGATTTGTTTTACATGTTTACCTTTCACTTTCAAAGTAAATCACATAAATTTTCCCAAGCATCTACATCTGGTAATTTAATTTTTACCATTCTTTTAAGAATTTCATCAACTTCTGTGAACTTTGCAAATGTAGGCTTGTTTATAAATAGATGATTTACCTTATGCTGGAGGTAAAAGAGATTCTCAAAATTCTGATAGAGCACTTTTTTTGTAGGAATTCCATTCATGAAGGAATTTTTGGCATGTTCCTTCGCCACTTCTTTGATTTTCTTATCATAATCCTCATGTTTCATCAATCTATCATTGATAACCAAAGGGTCAGGTAGACCTTTCTACCTCAAAACATCAATTTTAACCATGAATCTAGTTATTGCTTGCTCCATGTTTTGAAACTTGTCTTCAAGTTGTGTCATTAAGTTCCTTTTGGAAATTTCCTTTCTCACTTCTAGAATTGTCTCAGTTCTTTCACTAATGCCAATTTCCTCTAATTCTTGCTTGTTCTTAGAATTGAGAAACTTAATGATCTCAGTGGCCTATTTTGGATTTTTACCAAGTTCTTCCTTGACTTTCTGAATGGCTTCACTTGTTTCCTTGATAAAATCCTTCTTCTCATAGATAACTTGGATAGATGGCCAAATATCATTAACAGAGTTAATGGCATTGGCCCACAGCTGCTGCTTTGCTTGGGAAAGTGGTTCTTTTAGTGTCAATTATTTCTCCAACTTTTGCACTTTTTCAGTCAATCTGTTTGACTTCTGTGTTTCATTCTTATGCATGATCTGAACTAGTTTCTTCTCATCCTATAGAATTTTTATTTGTTCTTTAAGTATATTTGTTTCATTTGTTTGGATGGACATATCCTTCATGGCTTTAACTAGTTTACCTGCTTCATCACTAGAATGAGCTGCTACTGTAGATCATTTTGTAGTTGATGTAGTTGCTGATGTAGTGGGAAGTGTTGTAGCCACTGGAACTACTGTGACCACCGAAGCTGCTAAAGTATAAGGAATTTTTGTAGTAACTGTAGGAATAATAGTGACAGGGATTACCTCCATGCTAGCCTTTTTATCCTGCAATAACTTATCCATCTCATTCTCCATCTCTTTCATTTGAGCTATCAACTGAATGATGAGATTCATCATTTCATATTTTTGGTGTTCATTCTCTAGAACTTATTTTGCTTGTGGATGTTCAGTAGGAGGAAATTTTAGCTTCTTCTTCAATGCATCAGTGTTTGCATTCTTTTTCTTGATGTGTTCTTCTGCAACTTTGATGTTCTTGGGCTCATATCCTACATCTATGACCAGTTCTTCCAGTGATTTGATTATGTTATCTTTGGCTTGTGATGAAGCCTTCTCTAACTTTAACTGTCCTCTGATGTTTTCTAGAGTATTTTGCAGTTTTTGTACACTCATGTCTTTATTGGTCATGGTAGAATATAGCATTCCTCCAGCTCGCTTATGAAATTCAATTTGGTCTATAGGATGAGCATCTTTGGATTGAACTTAAAATGCTATCTTCTTGTGATCTGCTGATGACTTTGGATGCTGTACTGTGGGCTGCAATAAGGTCATTTGCATCTTCCTGGTCTTGTAATCAAATGCAAAAGTAACCTATTCTGGTCACTAGGTGTCTGTTTCCAATATTGTGCATAGGTAACTACTTTCAATCCCTCATTCCTGAGTTTGATTTCCTTGTACTTCTCCATGAAATCATGTTCTTTATCTATTGGTTTACTTGATAAAGACACTTCAACACTATGCTTCTTTTGAATGATTTGAGTATTAGATGTTTAAGGCTGGTGAGTTTCCTTTGAAACTGCTAGAGGTGCACTTTCTTTAACCACTGTATCTGTATCAATAATTTCAATAGTTTCAACTTGTTCATTTACAGGGTTTAGCTTGGGCTTCTTCTTGTACATTAATTTGAATTTTGTTTTTGTAGCGGTTTGAGCTGAATATGATCCTTATTCTCTTGCTCTCTTGGATTTCCTATCTTGTAGGGTTGAAGTTTGTAGGACAGAGCTAGTGTCAACTGGTTTTTCCACTTCTTTCAAAGTATTCTCCAACCACTCTGACTAGTTGGAGTACTTTCCAATCTCAGGTTTAGAATCATGGACAAAAGGAGTTAATTTAAATTTTATTCTTAACTTGCTAATAACTCCTAAAGGATCATAATTCCATTTGAAACTTTCACTGAACTCACTACAAGGAAAATACCCTCTAGCGGATGTTTTGGAGGAAACCCACAGAAAAATACCCTAGACGTCTATTTCTAGCGGAGGATCCTAGAGGAGGTTGGCGGGCGAAGGTTTTTGTAGATGTATTTATTCCCATGCTCTTATCAACCTAAAACGCATCGGTGCGTTCAACATGACAAAGCATTGGTGCATTACAAAAATTGGCACACCGGACACCATGTGTTCTGTACACACACGCCCAATGCGTTTTATTTCTGTAGAGCACCGGTGCTTTACATGTCGACCGCACAGATACCGCCTGGTGTGGAATAAATGAAACGCACTGGGGCACCCACAAAACACGTGCACCAGTGGATGGTTAAATAAAAAAAATAACGACAAAAAAACTGCATAAAATATTGGCACATTGGAAACAGTGCGCTCTGTACACACCCTCTCGGTGCTTTTAATTCAGCAACCACGTTGGTGCATGTCATATCGTTAGCCTCGGTGCCTCATAAAAAGCACACGGAACATAAACGTCCCGATGTAGAATGATTGAAATGCACCAGGATCCCTGTAAATGCCGCACACCAGAAAAGGGTTTAAAACAAACAAAATTATGGCCAAAAAATCGCAGAAATCATTGGTTCACCGCGCACTGTTACCAGTGCATCAGATTAATGTAAAGCCCTGGTGCATCACATCAGCACACCCCATTGTGTCATAAAATCGAGCGGAACATAAACTTCATGGGGCGAAATGATGGAAATGCACCGGGGTCTCCATAAATGCCGCGCATCGGAATAGGGTTAAATAAAAAAAAAATACGGCCAAAAAACTGCAGAAATCATTAGTTCACCAGACACTGTTACTGGTGCGTCATGATAATGTAGAGCACCGGTGCTTTAAAACTACGCCGCCACGGTGCCTCCTAAAAGCGCGTGAAAATAGAAAGAGCCCAGTGCAGCATACAAGAAACGCATCGGTACTCTAAAAACCCTGCGCACCGGAATAGGGTTAAATAAAAAAATTTATTGCCAAAAAACCACAGAAATCTTTGGTTCACCAGACACCATTACCGGTGCATGATGTTACTGTAGAGCACCGGTGCGATAAATTTACGCTGCCCCGGTGCCTCCTAAAAGCGCGCAAAAACAGAAAGAGCCCAACGCGGCATACAGGAAATGCACTAGTGTTGCAGTAAAAATCCCGCGCACATGAATAAGGTTAAATAAAAAAATTACGCCCAAAAAACCGCAAAAACCATTGGTTCACCGGACATTGTTACTGGTGCATCGAGTTACTATAGCGCACCGGTGCGTTACAGTTTGCCGTGCCAGTGCCTCCTAAAAGCGCGTGAAAATAGAAAGCGCCCGGTGCGGCATTAGGAAAACACACCGGTACTCTAGTAAAAACCCCGCGAACTGGAACAGGGTTAAATAAAAAAAAATTACGAACAAAAAACCGCATTTTTCACTTTTTTCAATGCTACAGAGCTCTCAAGCACCGGTGCAAGTTATACTTGCTTGAGCCGCACTGACATCCCTGCTCCCATTACACTTATTGCACGCACTGCTGCTATACATTTCCACCAATCTCTAGCTTGAATTTTATAAAACAGTGGAGAAATTTTCTTTTTTAAATTGTACAGCCAATATGCCTCCTCGATGGGTAAATGTATAGGTATTTTTCTTGTTTTTCCATAATTAAACCTTTTAGCAGATTAGAATTTGAAAAAACCTTAAAATTAACCATTAAAAAAAAGAAAAATTGTCGCGTAGTTCGCTCGAGCCCTTCAGCTCGCATCGATTGCGGTGCTTCCTGTAAATTTACAGGCGGCACCACACCCGATGCTGAAGAAGACTACACCGGTTCTGGGGTGATACCCCGAGGCGCACGATGTTATTTTAAATTTTTTTAAAAGTGCAGTGTGGTCATTTACCAGGCCACACCATTGACAATGTTGAATCGCAGCCACCCAGTGCATTGATCAAATTATCTGCTCCGGGGCACGTAAGTTTTTCGGCGCACTAGAACCGCAAATCGACATTGTCAATGGTTCGAGTTGGTAAACCGATGCTAAGTGTATCCGCACCGGTTCCGAGGCAGATTCCAAAGGTGCACCGTTTAATTTTAAATTTTACGATAAAGAGCGGTGCTCTCAGATACCTGGCCACACTATACGACTATGTACGATGGTAGGAGGGTAGTGTGCTGAGTTAGCTATAAGCCCCGGACATCTAGTGAATTCAGCGCACTGGCCTCCTGACACCGCACTTAGTGAACGGTGCACTAAAAATATTTTCTAGAGCACCACTCTCGGTGCTTTTTATATCATTATGTGCACTGTCGCCGGTGCGTCTCTGTGGAGGGATGCACTGTTAATGGTGCGTGATTGTGTTTGTGGCGCACCAACTATTGTTTTATTTATTTTTCAAAAAATATTTATATACATATATTTGTAAATACATGTGTCATTTAATTAAAAAATTGTGTTTAATATGTCAATCATTTAGAGACGTGAAAGGAGAGAAGAGGAGCAACAAAAATATCAACAGGTGGAACAATATAACATGGTTCGCTTGTGGGAGGCAAGAGAGAGGGAGAGAGATGTGTACCCTCGCCCTATTACAGCAACGACGCAGGGGCTCATAAGGCAGGTAGGCCTCCTCAATTTCTATGAGGAGGCTACTTCCCTAAAGTCCCATAGTGGTTTTTTGAGACATCTTATCCAAAGGTGGGATGCCTAGCAACAGGCTTTCCGGGTTGGTATCGACTAGTGGTACATGCCCATCGAGGAGGATGTATATTTCATTACAGGGCTTTCCAAGAGAGGGGTGGATTTTCCCTCGTTCCCCAAGGTTCCAGCTGGTTGTGTGGCAGGGAGTCAGTTAGTTTACTCCCATAAATACATTAGACCATATATATTGTCTCCTTCAGGTTTTTAGGTCTCCAAAGGACAGTTACGTATTGGTGTGTGTGGTCGTGAGTAGGTCCAATTTCTCTCACTTATCATTTTGACTATTTCGTACAACACCAGTGATGGGCAACGCATTAGTTGCCAACTTTTATATTATGTTGATTCTTTACTATAGCAGCCACGACTTGTCAGGTGGTCTACCATTTTTTTACGGCAGTTCTGTACAACATTAGATAGATGTCGTGCTCGTGCACAAGGGAGGGTCAACTTCCCTTTTGCTTCAGAGCTTTTTTGTTTATTTTTTGAGAGGTTTCCAGAGACGAGACATTCTTTTCTTCGACATCCTCATAGGTTGATTACTAAGGCACGTATGCATATGTGGGGGTAGATGACTCCCAAGAGGGAGGAGACTCTGTTTCCAGTAAGGATATCAGATGATGCACTGGGGTTGCTAGCCAGTGTTTTTGAGCATCCCTTCATTATGGTCCCCTGTCCTTATGCGAGGTTGGATTGGAAAGGGTGTGCCAACATCCTCTTTATAGATGATGAGCTGCCAGATGATAGAGGTAATATTACTGTTTTATTTAAATTTATTCTAACATTTTCTTTAACTTGTTTTTATTAAATTGTGTAATGAAATTGTCTAATTATTGTTTTGTACTTTTATATATTTTGCAGACATTGGCTCTTATGATGGCGAGGAGATGCCGCCACCACCACTTGATCCAGGTGTGGATCTTGATGAGGATGCAGAGGGCATGATGCCTGATATTGTCGAGGATTAGCAGGAGGCTGGTGCAGATGATCAGAGACCTGCTCCTGCTGGTGCACCGGCCCGCGGTCGATGTCTGAGTGATGCTAGATACAGGACGAAGTTGGGCGACCAACTCATTGCATTGTTTGTTGAGGCGGGCATCCGCCCCGTTCATTTCAAAGATATAGAGGCCGATGATAGGCTCTTATAGATGTGGAGAGGCATGCCGCGTGACATGTACAGCCTGATGCGGCATGTCATAGGAGTTACGACAGCTTTTATGCGACTAATGAGGACTGTCGCACGTTACGAGCGAGCCGCAGCACATGATCATGGAAATTCTGTGAGGCGCTGTGATGTACCATTGACGTCTCATGATCGTTCACAGCCTTGCGTCGCGCCAGATTTGCATGAGCCTCCAGTAGCATCTACCAACAGTCATCATGGAGATGAGGCTCGATCATCGGTTGATCCATGACATTTATATTACAGTTGTATATTTTTAACATTATATATATATATTATATGGTCCATGTATTTTATGTTCATTTTGCAGTTGTACTTAATTTACATGTTGGTGATCATCATTATGTGTATGTTGTTAGGTCATGTTAGATATGTTAATTTAATGTGCAGCTTGCAAATAGATGTGTATGTGATGGCATGAGATGTATATTTGATGTTTGTGTTGTACTGATGATGTTAATATATAATGTTAATTGTGTTTTGTTAGATGATCATGATCACGATGATGCAGTTAGTGATTTTGAATGTGTTTTTTAGTCAAAAATGATGTTAGTACGATGCTTATCATGAACGTGATGTTTATTAATTAATCTATAAATACCAAATGATCATGATGTTGTAAATTTGTAATATTTATATTTCTAATTGTATTTACAATTCTAAAATTGCAATTTTAATGATATATATATATATATATATATATATATATATATATATATATATGTAAATTTCTAAAATTGTAATTGTAATTGTAATTTTTTAATTTGTCAAATTGTAATTATATATATGTAAAATTCTAAAATTGTTATTGTACGTGAAATTGTAAAATTGTAATTGTATTAATGTGAAATTAATTTATTAAAATTTTTAAATTTGTAAATTTGTAAATTTTAAATAATTGTAAAATAATATGATTTATTGTAACATAAGGAAATTTAGAAAATAATGCAAATAAATTCCTGTACTTAATTAGAATTATCATTATTTTATTATGATCTTAGATACAAAAAAATAATTAATTTGTATAGTACGCCATTTTTTTTTAGATCAAGTACATAATACCAAATTATAAAGTGAATTATTGATTTTAACATTAACACAATTCAAATTACCAATTAATTCAAAATACATATTACATTAATATTTCGAAAAAATCATCTTAAAAAGTAAAAATATTGATGAAATAACACATATTGTAACATATCACTGTTGGTTCTCATGATCACCCTCATTTTCTTCTAGCTCGCATGGCATGATAACACTATTATTCTCAAAAATATGTTTTGATCTAGGGTCATGTGTCAATACGAACCAGCAATCCCTATCCAACACATCTGGGTAGAAAAACACCTGGTTGCAGTGTTTAGGGAAAACATTGGGCTCCTTAGCTTCATCCCACATCTTTCTAGAGTTGATACATATCAGCCTACTATCGCGATCTTCCTTTACATTATTCCGATCAAAGGTGTCCCACCACTTGCACCTAAAATAACACATTGGAAAGAAGAAAAATCCACTTCAATGATCTTTTGTATCTTTCCAACGTAACCTAACGTCCCTCTTACTTGTTGTTGATCACGGTGGCTAGATCGACTAGATTGATCGAACTCGACTTCCACTCCACAGTCTTGTGTGATGTTTCAAGCATCAACATTTTCTGTGCGAAAATGGTGTCCATATGCCCACATAGATGGGAAAAAATGCACCTATTATAAAAAAGTTTAAAAAATCGTATACGGACATGTGTCTTATAAATAATAATCCAACAGTTAAAATATGAAATGTAGATGTCTTAATATAAGTTTCAAATTTACATTTAAATTATTATCGAGTTGCTGCACCCAATCTCTATGTTTAGCGCATCCTCTTCAGCACACGGGTAACGACCGGTAGCACCATATTTCTCTCTAACTTGGTCAGCAACCCAATTGTTGGGGCATATTTTTGGCATATTTTATTTTAAATGATCGGGATAAGGCACACTTCTACCATTCAACCATTTGAATTCTTTCCTGTCACTATCCCATTTCATTAATTTTTGTTTTTACAATGCGACCCACGGTTGTGTCGCTTCAAAATTGTAAAGAATGAATTTATTGATTGCTTCAATTTCTGCATTCGCTGATGAAATAAAAATAAAATTATATAGTACTTAGAGATAAAAATATACATTATATCGAAGTTCAACATGAATATTAATTACTTTTTGTAAATTTGAAAAATTATAAGTCGCTTACTCTTTATAAAGCACTTTTTTCCACTTGTTTGTAGCAACTCTCCTTCTCTTTTGTCTTCATCCAATTCATTGCCCCAAATCATCGCACCTGGTCTATTGTCGATATGCTTCATGTACTCACTATAATAGTAGATAGACACATAAGATATGTACCCCTCTGCCACAGACCCCTCGGGTTTTGCCCTTTTTCGAACAAAACCTTTCAATTTCTTCATGTACCTCTCTAAGAAGAACATCCAAAGACAAGAAACAACCCAAAATAATTCAACCTCATCTACCAGGTGGATTAGAAGATGAACTTGTAAGTCCATGAAACTCGTTGGCAGTTGCTTCTCAAACATACAAACAATCTCAACTATCTCTTGACGCCACCGTGGAATGCTAGCCACATGAATCTCCTATGACATGATCCAATGTACAAATGTAGATAATTTAGATATGGCGCATCCTAGGTCTTGAGGGAATTCATGTTTCACACACCCACACAAAAACAAAGGATAATGACACTGCAAAATTATAAAAATGTGTAGTAATATACAAAATTAGTTATTTTTTATGATCACCGCATGGGATAAATTTATTAATATAAAAAATAATAAAATCATGCTTTTGACATTATACGTATTCTTAGAAGATTCAAATGGTCATGCGATTTCAACCCCGAAAACTGGTCATCCACGGAGAAGCAGTGCCGTAGTGAAGACCCATATGAAGTTGGCACCCTCACATCCATTATAACTTCCTTTGCTAAAGATATATCATATTTTTTTTAAATCCATGGGACATCACCTTCTTTGAAAAACCATGAATTAGAGGGACCAACGGCTGCCTCTGATCCCGTACTTTCTAATCATCTTGGCCAATATTTCTTTTTAGTTTTTGAAGTAATAAGATCTTTCCTAACTGCCAATGTGTTACTTTGTTTCGATGATATGTGCCTCCATAAAGAAGATGATTTTTTTTTAAATATATGCATGGGATCTAATAAGTGGGAAATCTTAAGATGCTCCCAATATGGGAGGTCATAAAAGATAGATTTCCTTTTCATCCCAATGGGAAATTT
The DNA here is from genome assembly GCA_034641835.2 of Pinus albicaulis. NCBI lineage: Eukaryota > Viridiplantae > Streptophyta > Pinopsida > Pinales > Pinaceae > Pinus > Pinus albicaulis. The sequence continues at coordinate 872,365,368 of CM076571.1, forward strand.
CTCAACATAGGTGTTGAAGAAATCTGGATCATCGAACTTCGGCTCCCATTTGAATCGAACATTTCTGTGAACTCCTTCTCCTTTTCTCTCTCATATGCTCTAAGCCATTCAACTGGTGTCATTATTGGAGGCCTTTAGGTTCTTTCTAATTTACCATTGAAAGCGGATGCTGCTCTTTTGTAAGGGTGTTGTTCTGGTAGGAATATCCTGGAGCAATCATACATTGGATTTTGTAGGTCCTTGGACCATCTAGCTTTCAGAGAAGGTCCACAACATTTACATCCAAAATACCCTTTTGTTACAAGACCTGCGAGATTATATTTGTATACATTTATTAATATGCATGACATGTTAAAGAATATCATGAAGATCAGAACAAATAATATTACAATGAATTAAATAACTACTATGTGAAAGAATATTGTTACATTATACATAAACAAATCAATAAATTAAACATGTAATTTACCAGAGCAAACTCCTAAGCCTAGATAATCATGTGTCATGTAAGCACATATGCCATACAACGTAAACCTCCTCTCTACTGTGATGGGTCTTGATACATTGTATACATTTATTCCATCCCATAATTCCTTCAATTCATCTACCAGTGGTTGTAAGTAGACATCCATATTCTTCACTTGTCTTCTACCAGGGACTATGAGAGCCAACATAAGATGTTCATTCTTCATAGACAACCATGGGGGGATATTGTTATCAATCACTAATACAGGCCAAACAGAAAATTTGGTGTTCTGGAGGGAATATGGGTTGACGCCATCCATGGCTATGCTGAGTCGTAGACTTCGTACTTCATTCTTGAATTTTTTGGGCCATCTATCCTCTATATGCTTCATGGCTATTGAATCAGTTGGTATTCGCATAACTCCCAACTCACTTCTGTGTGAGGCATGCCATGCCTGTAACATAGCTAATTCTTTGCAAAAAAAGAGCCTTTGAATCCTTGGGATTATAGGCATGTGCATCAATATCTTAAAAGGAGGACCAGTACGTGATTTACCCTTCTTTTTAGATTTATCATACTTGTCATGCCCAAATTTTGGACACATATCTTTGTCTGCATATTCTCCTCTATATAGAATACAATCATTTGGACATGCATGATATGATATGTACTCAACACCCAACATTTTCAACAATTTTTTTGCCTCTTCGAAGCTACTGGGCAAGACATTATCACTCGGAAGAACTTTATCTTTGAATAACCTATAGTTGGTGGTCATGGAAAAATATATTAATAAATGTACATTAATGTCGATATAATTATTAAAGTTCATAAAATTTAACATTTGTAATGTTCATTGTAGTGTACTAATTATATTTCAAATTTATATATAAGGGAAGTACTTTATGGTAAATTACCTCAAAAGTTCCAAGAAACATGCATTCGACAAGCCAAACTTTGCTTTCAAGTTGTACAGTAACATCTTTGTCCCCAACTGGGTAGACTTTGACTGACCGTCGGGTCCAAAGAGAGGGGTGGTGGAAGAAAATTTAAGGCTTTCGAAAAAGGTGTCAGTGATATGAGCATCATCCCCTAGCTGATTATCATTTTGGAATGCATCTAATAACATTGTCTCCATGGCAGTCGGATCCCTTAAGTAATCATCCATACCAACCTATATTTGATTGTCACCATTGCCAGCTTGTGAAGAACTACTATTGCTGTAGTCATTACTAATTGGTGAATCTGGACGTAGCGGGAATTGAATCGGTGGCTGATTCAACCATTCTTGGTATCGTTCCTCTCCGATTTTTTCTCTTAATTCAATATTCTCTCGATTTGACATTGTCGTGGGGTGCAACAAAAGATGGTAGGTAGGTCGTTCATCATCACTAGAATCCTAATAATTAAAAAAAAAATTGAACATGATTAGTAAAAAATATTATGATATCAATTTGTAACCATGTTGACAATATTGCATGATTATAAATTGGTTTGACGTTGAAATAATTACGTACATATTATTCAATATATATACCAAAAAATTGTAATTATAATTACGATCATTGTCCCAGGATTGTGGCTAGAAGATGAAATATTGTTACAATTGGCAAGGTGAAGCGGTTGTCCATTTTCATCTACCAAATGCGTCTTGCGGTATGCAGCCCTTGATAAGAACTTGTGATGTTTTGGAGCAGTACTTTGAATATAATTTTGTGCATCTGAACTCGATGATGAATCTGCATGAACCTGCAAATTTGTATACATTATAAATTTAATTAATATGTTCATGATTGACTACATGGATAAAAAACATACATAAATTCAATTAGATAGTGAAAAAATAAAACAAAACTGAAGTAAATATTACGTCTCCACATGGATAGGGAGAACTCTCCAATGGACTTTGAGAAATATTATGGAACGAGTTGGATTTTGAAGAATTATCCATTTCATATAATATATGATATTTTCTCCCTGCATTTGAGCAAAACAACAATAAAATTTGGTGCACAAACCTAAATATAATTCTGGTGCGTACTGTTCAGATAACCGCACCAGTAAGTTCTTTATTTTGTGCACTGGTGCGGTTTAATTAAACGACGCACCGGTAAAGGAATAACCACATTAAAAAAAAGGTGCAACCCTATTTTCTTTAAGTGAAAAAAAATTGGTAAATTTAAAATTGGGCGGCAAAATATTTTCTAAAATCTAATTTTATAAAACATTTGTTTAAATACTAAACACTTTTCATTATTTCACTATTTTTGCAAAAAAATTCAGCCAGAGATTTGTAGGATACATACCTGGAGAAAACAGAGCACGAGAGCACTGTGGAGAAGGGAAATACTGTTGAACAGAAGTATTCAGACAATCTGAATTCCAAACCTCTGGTAATTCAAACCCTGTACCATAGAATTTTAAACAATGTGAGTAAAGTTTATTGTTTTTTTGTACTTTTTTCTGTAGTTTTTTTTAATGCAGTGAAATAAGAAATCAAATTCTATTGTTTTATTTTATTTTTTCTCTAGTTTTTTATGAAGTAAAATACAAAATAAAATCTTATTGTTTTTTTAACTTTTTGTTTCTGCAGTTTTCAGAAACAAAAATAAAAAAAGAAATAAATTTTTAGAAACAAAACCCTAGATTCTTTTTGTTTCTGCCATTATTTCTCCCTCTTTATTTTCAATTTAGATTTATAGGGTTTCTGTACTTATAAGAAATCCAACCCATGGGATGAATTGCATAGTCGGATCCCAATCCATGTTGGCCCTTGCATCAATCTTAAAAAATATAGATTTTTTTTCACTGGTGTGCCCTGCGTAATGTTGCGCACTAGTGCGCTTGGTTATACCAGCGCATCGCGCAAGTACAGTGATAAAAAATTAAAAAAACAAATTTTTTTTTTATCAGTGCACCATATGTAACATATGGCACCGGTGCACTATTACATTATGGCGCACTGTACAACATGCTGTTTTGAAAAAAAACCATTTTACAAACATACCCTACATTATTTTTGTTTTTGCCCTGTCTTCTCCCACTTGCTATGATTTCAGAATTAGGGCTTTTCAATTTATATTTATAAGGTTTATATTGCTAAATATAAACCTAAGACATCCAACGAACGGGTTGAACTACATGTAGAAATTTGAATAAATGATATATTATTCACCGAGATTCTCCTAATCACACACTATTTTAGCTTCATGCATAATACAAAATCTCTTCTACCATTGATCATCACATGCGGAAATAAAATCAATTGCATGTGCACATTAAAACCACAAATAATCACACATATGAACACAGTATTTAATGGGAAAGCTTAAAGCTGAAAACCCCAACTATCTGCATATTATATGTCATGGAGATCATATAACAATCATAGTACAAAAGCTCCTCACAAGCTCTCATGCACTACCCTCAATTGCTACACACTATCAAGCTAGATCTAGCAAAACACATGCTCCAATCTTTTGCCACTTGATAGCCAGCCTCTATTGCATTTTTAATGCTATGGGATGGCTTCATTAAATAGATAAACCACCTGGCTTGTACTGCGCAATCCTCATGGGCTTTTCCACCTATCTGTGTGTTGCAAATAGCAACAGTATAGTCACAACTGATAGTTAACCTGCTCTTTCACCTATTTCTGCACTGGTCTCCACTGAAACTGTCCATGCACTGAAGTTAACTGATGCATTATTTAGTTGATTAATGAGTTGATAATTAGTGAATTAATTAATAATTAATTCACACCACTCTCACTAATTGTATCAATTAGTTAAACTGAATACAAATAGCTCAACTATGTTTAGATTAGTTAAACTGAACACAACTCCACTAACTTCTCAATCAACTCCACCAAACTCTGTCACATGAGTTCTAACTGAAGTATCCATGCAATAGCTCCACTTAACCCTCAGGAATAGCGTAATTCCTTCTGTCAGCTCCTGTGCCACATCTGTGCACTTAACTGAAGTGCTCCAAGAGAATAAGATAATGTTTAGAGTCTAAATATTATTAAGAGTTAATAATATTTGACATATCTATTTTTAGACTGGCAATCTAAAAATAGATTCCGCCCAATATGTCTAAAAATAGAAGTCCATCTATTTTTTCCGACTTGACCAACCATCCACAAATAGCATCCTGAAACTCATAGAACATGATCCATATGTCTAAAAATAGACATAGTCTAAAAATAGACTTTGCGCCAAAAATAGCCTGCGGGCCCACTTAGTGAAGGCGACACCTTTCCACTAAGCTCATCATCTTGTTGCAATCTCAACACCACATAGTTTGATCCCAATCCATGTCGGCCCTTTGTGTAAATAAATAAATAAAATCAGCGCTGGCTCGAAAGAGGTGACCAAGGGCTCGTTATCACAAAATCTTAGCACCTTCCTAAAAACAGAAAATATAAACGCTGCAGCACATTTCACAGATGTACCGCAAACGTTCAGTTTTGAAAAAAAAAAAAAATTTAAAAATACAAACCTTACTTTCTTTTTGTTTCTCCCCTTTCTTCTTCTTCTTTCTGTGATTCAGAATTAGGACTTTTCAATTTAGATTTATAGGGTTTGTATTGCTAAATATATACCTAAGACATGCAACCGACGGGACGATTAGCATAGTCATATCCTAACCCATGTCGGCCTTGGAATGATTTAAAAAAAAACAGATTTTTTACCGATGCGCCCTATGTAAGATAGCGCACCGGTGATCTATTGTTTACAAGAGCACCGGATAAGTAATGTGAAAAAATAATATTTTTTTAACGGTGTGCGATATGTAAAGTATAGCATCAATTTATGCTAAAAAAACTAACACTGGACGATTTTTATTATTTTTATGATGGTTAACCGGTGCGGTAATTGACATGTAATGCACTGGGGCTTCTTGTTGACATAGAGAACCGTACGGTGTACTATACTGTTTTTGCGGTGTGTGGTAAAGACATACACGCACCGAACATACACACACCGACGTCGGTGCGTTTACCATGAATGGTGCACTAGTTTTTTTAGATTTTTTTTTTTTTAATTGAGAAGTTGACAGTTTATTTAAAAATATATTATTGACTGATATGATACAGGTTTGATATTTTTAACTAAATGACTGACAAGAGATCAAGTAGCAAAAATACTGATAACACATCAAGATCAAAAGCAAAAAATGCAAGTTCTTTGTAAATTTTTTACAAAAAAATTATTTTTGAACTATATGTAAGTTTAAATAATATGTATTGTTTAATGTGTATCATGCAGAGCAACAAAATGATGAATCTCGATAAGATTATTTCTGATCTAGGACCAGAAGAACGTATAAGCTTGATGGAAAAATTGCAAAAGGATGAAGCAGGTGAATGAAAAAATACTATCGATCCAAAATGAGTTTATTTTTTTAGTTTTCATTAATAATATAATTAAAATTATTAGATAACATGTGTGAAAAAATATATTAATTCACCTCTGTTTAATGTTCTACAGGGACCAACAACTCAGAAAAGGAATGTTTTTCTAAGAAAATAAAAACAATAGAACATGCAAATGAAAATGAATTGCTCCTTAGCTCATCTGGAGTGGTGTTGGAGGTTAACGAAAGGGGGAAAAACTTTTACAAATGTTTGAGGGATCTAGTGGAACGAATGTATAGATGTTCTTTCCACTTACAATACAAAAACCAATCCAATGATTCCAAGAACCAGATTTTATGTAAACTACAGGAATAGTTTCTAGAGAATTGGTCAATGAGACATGTCAGACTTTTAATAGCAAAAACGTACAACAAAAAAAAGAAGGAATGAAAAATTAATATTCCTTTAGATGTTTGTCTATAATTATTTATAAATATCGCTTTTTTTATACTTACTTTTCATATATCAATATAAAAATTAAATAGTTTATTGTCATGTTACATTTTCAGGAAGATTATGAAAATCTCAAAAGATGAACGAGCTGATATCAGAAATATGCCAGTAGGAATGTCCAAAAAGGTGTACAAGGAGATGGTCAAAGAAATAGACAAAATTGCATCGCGGGAGGAGCCATCTCAACAACAACGTGCTTCAAATGTAATATGTAGTCATTGAATTTTTTGATCATTAGGTACAATAAATAAATAATTTAGCATTAAATATTAATTTTCAAGTATTTTCTTGCAAGAAAGAAAAGAAAATGGAACCCATTCAGCACATAAAACAGGAAAACAAGGAAGAAAAGGATTGATATCTAAGTTTGTGAGTAATTTTTACTTCCTTATAACAACTTAACTAGATTTCATTTTTGTATTTTTAAGTTGTTTTACAAAAATCATCATTGAATGTCTCCAAATAGGTGCTAACATACAAAGAAGAACCATCAGAGGAATTGATTGAAATTGGTTTAAATATGGGTTGTGCGTATATGTTGGCATATCAAAACTTAATTGTGGAATTTGTAAGCATCTATCGATCTTGTTTTACTTAGCTCCGTCTATAATTAATAGAAAAAATAAATCTTTTATATTAAATATATGATTTGTTATGGGGTATAAAACTTGCAAGAAACAAAGTATGGCACTGCGCCAACAGATCAAATCTTGAAAGATGGCATGTTACATGGTTTTTAAAGAATGTGTATAGTTTATGAGTCAATTGTTGCATTGGTACGTCATTTCTTTTCGATTTACATTGATGTATATTATTTAATATTGCAATTTTCATTATTCTCACCAATGTATATACACTCATTACAGTTTATTTTTATGTTTGTAGATGGAAGAAGGTGAAGAAGAAGAAAACAATCAACGTCGTGAACAAAACATTTTTGAAAATAACCCAAGTCATGGAAGTAGCTCTAGAAGTGATGGCAGTTCAAGCAAAGAATGATGATCACTATGTTTGGATATAAAAGCAAGGCGTTGTACTATTTTTGGAAAAATTTCTGTGAAATCAAAAATTTTCTTTAATGTAATGGACATAGTGTCCCAATTAAAAGATAAAGGGATACCAATAACTGTCCCATTTTGTATGACAAAGAATGCCTTATTCACACACACACACACACACACACACACATATATATAATAAAAAATGTTTTAATTTATTTTATTGCATTCTTTATTGTCGCTATTGTGTTCTCCATTGTCGTTCTTAAATGCAGTAATAAAAATTTAATTCATATGAGTATTGTTATAACATATATATGTGTCGACTTTTGATGAATAATGAATTTAAAACAATCACAATAATTGCACTGCCACAGGTCGATGTTTCTAAAAAATACAAAATGGAAACCAGTGCGCTTGTATTATTAAGCGTACTGGTGCGTTTTTACTACCTATCAAGACAGCAAAAATACCAAAACCAGTTAAAAATATCAAGGCGTTTGTGTTGTACGGTGCTCCGGTGCGTTTATGTATCTATACGCATTGGTGTCATTTCACCGCCTATGAGCACCGCATGAATACCGATACCAATTATAAATTGCGGTGCGTCTATGTGATACTATGCACTGGGGCGTTTTTCCTGTGTATATGCACCGGTGCATTTGGATGACCAATAGGCACCGCACAAATACCGATACCAATTACAAATATCGGTGCATTTGTGTGATAGTACGCACCAGGGCATTTATGTGTCGATGAGCGTCGGTGCATTTGTATGACATATTTGCACCGCACGAATACCGATACCAATTGTAAACATCGGTGCACTTGTGTGATACGATGCACCAAGGCGTTTATATAAGCATACGCACCGGCGCGTTGATGCGACCTATGGGAACCGTTCAAATCCCAAGACCAATTAGAATGGTCCCGTACATTGTATCACCAACACCAAGCCTAGTGCTATTATTTTCCTTGACAGCCCGGTGCATTCTCCTTCGACCACCCCAGTGCGTTGCCTACCGATGCACACCGGTGTGTTAAAATATGATAAGAGCACCGATGAAAAAACATCTGTAATAACCTCTGGCCACCCATTGTTTTTTAGTTGTGTTGAATTTCAATTAAAAGCTCCGCCAAAACCTCCATTACCAGAAACGGATGTGGTAGCATATGTTTTTTTGACAATTTTGGCCAATTTTATAACACTAAAACCCTCCTTTATAACCTCCGCTAGAGGGTCTTTTCCTTGTAGTGACTTGAATTCCTGAAGAAACTTTTCTGCTTTTTAGCCAACACCTCTATTGTTGCAAATAAAAGGACCAATCTGGTTTTTTATCTTAAACTGTGTTTTCTTCTTTGCTAATAGAAAGTTAACCTCATCAGAGTTAAGGATTTACCTGATATATTCAAGTGAAAATAACCTCATTGAGAGGCATTTTGGCAGCTTATATGGAGTGAGTTGATATCCATATACCCTAATCTCAGTGTGGTTCTAGTATAAATACCAGTCTCTTGTTCTACTGTGTTCTGATAACTGCAATACTCTTGATTTCTTCATTTATCCTAGGTTCACTGCTACTGCTTAGAATATTGACAACTGGATGAATAAATGAATCAATGAAATTTTTGTAGGTAAAATCTGTGGAATATTTCTTGATTAAGGAATTCTGGGAAACAACTTATTGTGGATTACCCTGAGTGTCCAGTTTTTGAAGGCTTACTGCAAACCTTTCAGATTTGAAATACAGGAACATATGAAACAAAACTGCTGAATACTTAAATACACCTTCTTTACGTAATTTAATGAATTTCTCATAAATGGCATCTGAAAGGTACTGAGAAAAGTTAAATTTGAATGCTGGAGGCTGTCTTGGGCAAAAAATAGACAGAAAACCTAAGATTGGAGCATCTACATACTCATATGTAAAATAGCCTACAATGCAAGACAACATTGAGATAATCTGTCATGTTCTTTCTGAGAAAATTGAGGCTAAATAGGGAGGGTTTCTCTTTTGGGTTTCAAATGATGAAGGAAAGAAGTTTTGGAAGATCTGAAACCTCTTTGGAAAGTCAAGTTTCAGATATAACTCAGTGAGGATTTCAATTGATAGAGGGGCTTCATCAAGCTTGGGTTGAATTTGAATCATTTGGCTTATGGATTCTACAGTAATGGTGAAAAAAAATCCCTTGCTTTGGGTTACTAGGGCTCTTTCATTGGGAAGGTAATTGATTTGACATAATCTGATGATCTTTGGGAACTGGAAAGTCTGTGGGAAAACATATTTGGGCAAATTTGATTCCCAAAGGTGGATATCATCAGCCTGGTCCATGAATTTATCATGGCTCCAGTAGTGGAGCTCAAGGAGGTTGGAATCAGTGACAAGGCCACTAATTTGAAGTCTTTGTCTACAAGGGGGGTATGTTCAACATCAATAACAGGAGGTTGTAGGGGGTTGATTGTCACAATGCCTTGAGAAGCCATAGATTTTTTTATTTTATTTAATTAATTACTCTCTTGCTTAAGAAATAGTCTGAGGCTCTTAGGAATACTGTGAAAAGATGATTACAGTCTACAGAAAGGGTTTTGGGTGCAACAATGACTTTCCTTTGGTCTGAAAAGCCTTTAAACTATTTCAATTGATTATAAATTTCTTTTAGCTTAAGCACAGGCTTCGGGAGCTTTAAAAATACCTGTAAAAATGAATATTTGGTATGTAGAAGAGGTTCTGGAAGCAAATGAGGCTTTCTGGCAGTGAAATAGGCTTCAATGGTCTTTATAAGGCTACAAAATAGAGTTGGCAGCATTTCTGGTAGAAAAAAGGCTTGAATTCTGGTCTAATTTGATCTTAAAATAGTCGGCAGAGCTTTCTGGCTTGAGAATAGCTCGGTAGAGGCTATTATCCACAAATTTCAACAAACAAATGGTGAAAAGACTACAAAGGGTGGTATTTATGTTTGTAACCAATAGTTGTTAAAATTTATTGCGTGGGGTTAAATTCAAACGGAGGAGTGGTATCTTTGCAACTGGCTGAAAAACTACTTGGAGGTTTTTGCATCGTGAGAAGCTAGTTGGTGGTATTCTGCTGAGGAGTGCGATAAAATGTAGCATTGCCACATAACAGGGGAGTGGGGTTGTGAAACCAATCATTTCACAACCCCTCAGTGGTGTTAAAGATTGGGCAATCAGGGATGCGAAATCTTTCATTTGTCGTCAGATTTTATGGAAGGAAATCTAACGGATGACGGGTGTCGAGGGATGACTCAGGGATTTGATAAGTGGGGCCCTAGATAAGTTATGCGATGGGTGCTGTAATATATGTGAAAAGGTTAGGAATATACAATAGGCAGGTTAACATAACATGGTATGAATGTGGGGTCAGGAACTATAATATAAAGGGGTTTGATGTATAATCAATGGGGTTAGAGGAAAGTGGAATCCAGGATTATTATATTGGGAAGAAGGTTAATAAAACAAAACTATATATTAAATTATCATAAGGGGTCTGGGGAAATATAAGTTAAGCGAGAGTTAATGTAATAAGGGGTAAATGTGTATAAATGTGGGAGTTAATCTAATAAAGTTAAACACAGGATTTTTCACAAGATTAATACATGTGCGCGATTTTAAAATACACTAGGGATATGCATTTTTAAAGTATATCAGGGAGGGATTTTAGAGTGGGGCCCGATTCTTTTAAACTTTTAAACTATACAAAAATGGGTTTTTTGCATGTTTTTATTGGAAAAGGGGGTTAGTGAAGGGGGTTTTAATTTTATACTAAAAATATGCTTTTTAACTAGGGAAAGGGGTTTTAGGAAGGGAAAAATGGGTGAAATAAGGAGAAAAAGTTATTATGAAGGGAAAGGGATATTTTTACAAAGGAAAATGCCTTTTTAAGAATGGAATTAGTGTTTTAAACAAGGGGAAGGGGTTTATGGGGAATATTAGTGATATGAAATGAAAAATTTGATGCTCTCCATGCCTTTGTGAAATAATCTACCTACCCATCATTTATCCTAACATTTTTTCTTCATTTATTGGGTGCATTTAAGCTTGCTGACCCTCTTTTTTTTTTGATAGCTAAACTATCTAATTCTAACCTTATGACTTCCAATGGCTCAGATTAAACTGTTGATCTCATTATTATTCTCTACCTAACTACGGATCTGCCAAGATTAAATAGTTTGGCAAGATCTTTATTCTCTAACTATCAGCATGAAATTTAAAGCATGAATGAGTCAATATTAAGCTATTTGACCATCATGGATTGTGGCATTTTTGACAAGCTGCACACAATTTTATTTGAAAAGTAAAGTAAAATTAGTGGCATTTGAATTTGCATCACTTTCAGGATCTATTTTTATCTCTTTTTTGGTGGGGTTCATATTTTATATTCTTTTTTTATCTTTTTATTTTAGTCCTTTGATTTTTGTTTTAGGACTTACCCTCTTTACATTTTTTAAAATGGGAAAACAATTTACAGAACGAAAAGTATGTACAATATTACAAGACTAAAACATAGTCAATTCAAAATTATGAATCATATTATTATAGGACCCTAACAATACCCTTCATTATTTGATAGTGCAAGTAAATGTGTTTTTTGTATATGTATATGTATATGTATATGGATGTTTTTGTAAATAACGCAACGATTGTTTTTATAAAGCTCCAATAAGAAGTATGTTTGTTTTGTTTTTGAGCAGGATGTCATTGTAAATATTGCATCGATATATGTTATAAATCTCCATAGGAAGTATGTTTTGTTTTCAATGGTTTGTTAGTCATAGGTGTCATAGAACACCGATGATGATGTTCCTCCAAGTGGGGGGGCGGGGGGGTGGGGGGGGGCGGGGGGTTTTAACAATCCTTGGTTGGTTTTCCATCTAAATAAAATAAAACCAAGATCACGGGACACGCATTCTAAGCCGAATGTTGGGAAGAACACTTTAGTGGGCATCATTTGTGGATTAATTAATGGAAATGGAAATTGGAAAAGGAAAAGAGGCAATAATTGGTGTTTAATTATGAAAATAAAGGAAAATAGGAGAAAAGGAAGGTGAAGAGACACATATTTTTATGCAAGGGAAATTAGAGGGAAAATGAAGAAAATAGAGGCTTCAATGATAAAACGTCTTTAGAGAATTAGTTCACAATTTTTTTTCAGTTTAACTTTGATATCTCATATTCTTGAACACTTAGAGTATTGTTAAAGAATTCTTAGAGCACTCTAGTATTCACTTGGATTGGAGAAAGAAGGAAAAGGAAAGTAGGGGAGCGCAAAGAGACAATTGGATCAACAACTACAACTAGATTACTTTACAGATAATATGTTGTATGTGTTATTGCCTTATTTATTTCTGGATGGACGGTATATGCATGTGGTTCTCTGGTTATGTGTTGTCATTGGCATGGAGATTTTCCTGGAATGATAGTGGTTTCAACCTTGCCTTTCCATTTCCTGGATATCCATGGTGTTGGGGATTTCCTACTTGTTTTTCTGATTGGTGCTTAGGTTCCTTATGGTTGTGTGTTGGAAAAATACTTTGGAAGCCCTTGAACAACTTGGGTTGAGTTACTAATTCCTAGAGCCATTGGTTGGGACAAACAGTCTGGAGCCCTTGGTGGGTTTAATTGCTAGTGCTTGGAGCCATGGTTGTAACAAATGCTATGGAGACCTGTAAGGTTGTCGGTTGAATTAATAGTTCTTGGAGCCCTAAAAATCTTGGGTAGAGACATATCTAGTTAATTTTAGTGAGTCCAGACTGTAGAGGTCGAATCACTATGGTTGAGGGTTGAGGTGGTTTTTCCTCTGGAAGCCTTGGTTGGTTTTGTTTTAGTTTATTCCATGAGATCCAAAATTTATGATTGGATTATGGCGTGGAGGTGATTGGATGAAAAATATATTTGGTTCAGCCCAATATATGGTTGGGTGGTACGTGGAAGTCCTTGAATTGGTTGGAATGTTCATATGTTAATAATGGTTATTATCCTATTGTGATTTATGATCACTTGTGTTGGTTAACGTGTTGAAATTATGGCTTATTTTCCATGGTTTTTATGTGTGTTTAATGTTATTTCTATTATGTGTTTTATCTATCTCTCTTGTCCTGATTTAATAATTTATTTAATGGTTGATGAATGTATGGAATAAAAAGTGCTATTACAACTATCTAGAGAGGGTTTCGAACCTTCTTAGTGATTTTCAGATAAATATTATTATTTTATGATAAGATATGCATTCATGACCTATAGCTTACATATTTTCCATATGTTTAACAAAATGTATATTATGAATTAGGAATATTTTTCTCAAGTTCTTGCTTGATTTTTTATTGGATGGATTTTTCATTACCTTTGATTTCATTCTAGGAAGTTTCAGGAAATTATGGACAGTGGTCTGGAAGTTGGCCTAAAAAGGTGACACAAATCTCATAACCGCATGATCATAACTAGAGGATTTAGGTCATAATCATATGGAAGAAAGCATGTGAGTGTGGTTATAGGTTTCCAACCACATGGATGCAATATCAAGGGTGAATTTATAGTGCTAGGTCAAATAAAAAGAGCTCCATCTGAGGGACTGATCACCTGCGGTGGTTTTGTAGCTCCTGAGTGATATGTATTCACTATGGGATGTCAGTAAGTGTTCAGTTGGTAGGCCCCACTTCCTTAACTAGAACCTATAGGTCAAGTCATATCGTAATGGAATTCATCTCATGTTTACCCTGGAAAGCTTTTGAATTTGGGTAAATGTGGGATGAGGTGTTAAAAAGTAGGCCTAAAGGAGGGAATTCGACCCCTTGGAATGGTTATATAAAGAAGAAATTCCACCTCATTTGGAACTCAATCACTCAAGAAGTTTGATATCTCAAGAAACACTTCAATCTGTATTTGAGAAGGAGGAATAAGAAGATCGAAGGTCTAGGGGAAGAAACAAGGATGAAAATATATTGTTTTTGGGCTCTATCTGTCTCACACGTGCAAAGTTATAATGTTTATGGTGGGGCAAAAAGAGGTCAAAGTTGCAGGTCCAAGTTGAAGGAGGATAAAGTGTAGTATCTTATAGCTAGAATGAAGAATACCCTACCTTGATCTCGTTGACCTTGGGAAGAGTTGTATTTCTATAGGAAGGTCTTAGGAGGAGGTTGGATTAGGATTTCCATAGAAGTTGCAAAGCTGAAATTGCAGGGTCAAAGTTTCAAAACAAGTTGCAGTATAGAAGCTAGCATGTTGAAGTTGCACGTTGAAGTTGATTGGTGTAGAATCAGAAAAATACTTTTCGGGGATTAATTGGTACTGTGAAAAGGGATTGGTCTATGGTTTGGGTCTATGTGTCTCATTTTGAAGCATATTCTATAAGAAGAGTAGAGTTTTCATGGTTTTCTACTTGGAGAGGTTTTTCCCTTGCTAATAGCCTAATTTTTGTGTCCTCTATTTTTCTTGTTTCATTCTTGATATTATTTTGATGAAAATATATAACTAAAGAACAGAAGAATAATGACTAAGTTCACATGAAAGTATTAAGGTAAAGGAAAATTGAATTAATAAGTTTCCACTTTGAATTTTCCAACATGGGAATAAACATACCATGAAGTTAGAAGGGATCCATAGGTTCATGGGCTATAGCTAAGGTTATACATTTCAATCATAATATATCAATTAGCCACGGAATTCAATATGCTTTGTGGTCGAAAAATATGATGGTACGAGTAATATTTAAGGTACTTCGGTCATCACAATTAGTTATGGGAAAGGAAACAATCCATCTAGGGATGGCTTTTCCATAAATTGTGGGTATTTTCTATGTCAACATGATCTATTCAGTATGTGGGAGGAGTTCAAGGGATGGATTTGGATTTATTTCTATTTTTGTAGGAATAAATCTTACTTGTGACTTATAATTGATGTCCAAATTATATGATGAAAATGTAATGAAGTAGACCATCCATAAAAGTATAAAGAAGAAAGAGAGATTAGGAGAATTATGTTAGGGATAAAAATTTCCTAAGATATTTATGGAGATATTCATGGAGATATTATGGAGGAATTAAGGAAATTGTTTGAACTAAAAACTTAATTTTTAAATAAATGTTTTTCTCACCTATCATTATAGATAGTGACTGTCAAGTCATGAAGGTGACTGTTTTAAAGGTAACCTTAATGCTTTTCATTAATTATCAACCATGCACAAGTCTTGTTATTTCAAGAGTGTAAGCAAAATATATGCAAGTGACATTGGAGGTTAACTACTCTAAATTTCTAAAGGAAGATTGTTTAATTCTCGAAGTTCAATCAAACCAACTTAAGAGTGAATTATGAAATACTTCAGACTATTCAAAGGATCTAATTCTGTTCCAAGATTATGCAGAAATAATTACTCAAGACTAAATATAATAGATTTCAATTTAAAAACACGCTTTGATGAATTGAACATCTACCTTAATGAATTGAACAACAATCCTAATAAATTGAACATCAATCAGTTATTATTGATTTTGCAATGGAATTATATTTGAATCAACTAATAGTATTCTTCAGAATTAATTATCAACCAAACACTCATAATTATGATGAAAATATCCAAACGTTAACTGCACACAAGATTGAACAACAACCGTTGAAACTAGTCTAACAAATTGTAAAAATATTGACTCCAGATAAGAGGACATGAATGATAAATCTAGTCTAGTGAAAAGGAAACTATGACATCTCACGCTTGCAATTAACCAATTAAATGATAATGTTATGGAACACAATGAATAGCTATAAATGAAATTTTTTTAAATAAATGTATAGCAAAGAAGTAGCAGGATAACCCCTAAGGCTGGGCCCAAAGCCACTAGAAGCCTACTACTAAGGAATAATCAAACGCTGTTTATTCCAAAGACGCCAAATTCTTCATTAATCCACAGAGCGATACATTAGTACAAACTTGATGATTTTTTCTGAATACGTTTATTACAGGAAGATTATATTAGAGTCTCGCCCTCATGTTGTTCATCTTCGGCCTTTTATAGCTTAAAGGGGAATTCAAAAATAGTAACGGATCCTTCTCATTATGAGGCCTTGCTGCTTTGTGGCTATCGACTGAGCACTCCAAGAGTGGGCGTGCCTCTACATCTTTTGTAGATTCATAAGAGTCGATATGATTCCATTCGTCTTCCTTGTCTGCTGGCTTTAGGTCATCCGGTCAACAGTTGGCTATTTTGCTCCCCTATCAATAAAGACAGTGACAAACCAGTTTTTATGTTATTAAACACTCCTTTTATTGTTAGTCCACTCTGCCTTATTTTTTCATTATTTTCCTTTACTTTATTGCAAATATGAAGGGAAAATGTATAGAAGTACATGAAAAATCATGGTAAAGATGGGGGTGAAACGTACCTTCTTCTTGGCCCAACATACTCCCCTGCTTATATTTTTGCAGGTCCTTGTGCAAAAAAATGGTTGAGGTGTAGACGGGTTAAAGAATATACATGGTATACCTCTTCTTTGAAAACTTTAAAGCCATGTCTATGTTTAATCTTTTCAAATGCTGTGTTTTGTGTGCTCCTCTAGTAACTCATAATCTTGATGATAGTCTTCAGGGGGGTACTAGATGATGGGCCATTTGTGTTTGTACCCTATCCAGGTAGGACCCATGTTCAAAATTAGGTTTTTGTACAGAAGGAATCTGGAAGTAGAAACTTTGAAGTTCCTATACCCAAATGGTTCTCTTTTATTTACATTATTTGCAGAGGCTAGCCATATTTGTTTGGATGTTGCTAATGCTTCTTCCTTAATGTCCTGGAAGTATACCTGCCCATTCTGCACAATATCCCTGTGAATTGGTCCCAATTTGGATATTAATCCTTTCCATTGCATTAATTTCTTATGTTGGGTAAACAAGTACAGGGGTTTAGTAGGTTATCCCCTGATCCATAGATCTAGGCCATGCTCTCTTTTCTGAAAGGTGTTGTAGCCCTTAGCCCATCTATTATGGTTTTTGGCAAAGGACAGAAAAACCTGAAACTGAAAATCCCCTATGAAGGGGCTAGGGTTACTGTCCCTATCATCCTCTAGAAAGAAACTGTGTAAATACAATTCACACAAAAGATGTTGGACCTTCTCATCCTGCTCATTGCAACACTGGAGAAAATCCTCTATTGTTTTAAAATTAGTGGGCTTTCGTGCCCTAACAACCTTGATTTTCAATAATAAATACCGTTACACAAAGAATAAAGCATAGTTAGTGGATGGCGCCCTGCAAGTCAATACATCTAAGTAAAGAGAGAAAAACATATTGGTTTTATCTTTAGCTTGTTCCACTTGCTTATGTGCTTTCTTCACTTTTGTCCTTTCTTCCTTGATTTGGGCAAAGGTTTCGCCATTAGTTGCAGAAAGGTCTTTGAATGGCTTTAGTAGTGTCTGATGTTCCTGTAAGAGTACTACTTCCTTTTTGCAGTGGGCCAATTCATGCTGGACTTGAATTAATTTGTTACGAAGTTTATTATTGGCAGCTTTTTCTACTAGGGGAGTGTAGGCAGGTGTTACCTTTGTTTGAGTCCCCTTATCTTCTGTAAGTTTCATATTAGTCTACACAGAGACTTCAGCAGTTTGTATCAAATCATTTTGTACAGAGGATTCAACTTTATCCATTGACTTAGTCTAAACATAAACTTCAGTGGTATTTATTAAATTGATCTATACAGAGGCTTCAACATTGTCCCTTAGATCTGTCTGTACAGGGGCTTCAACATTGTATATTAAATCATCCTGTACATAAATTTCATCAGTATCTACCATTTGGGTAAATGAATAAATGAATAAAGGAGGACATGTAAAACTCCTAAAAAGTCTGAATAAATCAATGCCCATGTGAACAAAGATAAATCAGGGCCATGTAAATAATCACTTGCAGGTGTGAAAGAGGTTTGAGATAAAGACTGGTTCATGAATAAATGAACCAGGAGGACATGTAAAACTCCTAAAAATTCTGAATAAATCAATGCCCATGTGAACAAAGATAAATCAGGGCCATGTAAATAATCACTTGCAGGTGTGAAAGAGGTTTGAGCTAAAGACTGGTTCAACCTTGACCAAATCAACAGCGCTGTCTAGGTTCATTGCATCTCCAAAAAGGACAGTGCAGTTCTAGAAGGAGGCCTCTCATGTAAAAAGGGCTAACTCATCAAGGTGGTTTAGGGTTTGTAAAGGCTTTCTCATCTTATAAAAGGAAAGGGAGGGCAGCAAGAGAAGGTTTTTGATTGATCATATTTCTAAGTATCTGTCAGCTTAGACAAATACCATTCTTTGTTGTTTAGTGGAGGATTGTACTTGGAAATCCTATGTAGGGATTTCACCTCTTCCTTTGAGGATTCTTGGAGGAGTATTTTGCTAAATTGATCCACTATCAGGCTTGAGGCCAAGCTCTACTTACATTGGCAGCGCTGATCCATTGAGGGTTTTGCTATCTCTGCAAGCTGCAGCAAGTGGGAGTCTAGATCTGCAGAGATCTAGTATATTTTGGGAGCCTCTTCTCATGGAGTGTGTCTTTTAACCTCTTGGAAGAGTGTCTATTCTCTTTGTACTTCAGATATGCAATTTTTCAGTGGTTATCTATGTCATTTGAGCTACAACATTGTTCATCTAGATAGACTGTGTTATTTTGGTGTGAGGCTCTTCATGGTGTTTTGCTCATAGTTTAGATCAGAGATCACTAGTGCTGGGCTTGCCTTCCACTTAGTGATCCATGGATTAGCTTGCTGATCCATGTTCTATTTAGATCTAATCCATTGTAATGAAATGCTATATTCAGAAATTTACTACAACAATTTCCAGATCTGTAACTTGTTTCTCAAATCTACTCTTATTTATGCATGCTTTTGTCAAAATTCCAAGGGGATCTTGAAGAGAAAAATATCTAGTTTCCATATCTAAAATAGATCTGATGTTTTGTCCACAGATCTGACCTAGATCTGAGTTGTAACCTCCAGTTGCTGAAGCTCCTTAAAAATAACGTTGTTGAGCCATTTCTGCAAATGTACATGTGTTCTAGCTCTCTTTTCTGAAGATTTCTTTCTATATTGTCTTCCTCATTCTACTGTATATTGAAAGGGCTTCATTATAATGCTGATTTGCTACTGTATTACTAAAATATGAGCCTCCTTGCTGATCTCCTCTGAATATCTGATAAAACTGCGCAATTCCTGAAGTAGTGTTTGCATTTTGTTGTAGCCTTCCTCTTTGGGTGCTTTTTAACTAGTCTATTTTGTGGGAGATCTATTTAGTGTATCTAAAATGATTTTTTTTTATGAAATTCCATAGATAAGCCCCATACAACATAAATAAGAGGAACCAAGTCCTGATCTGCATTTCTGTTACACATTTTCTCTTATACAACGTTTCACTTGAGCACATTGTTGATATTCCTGAAAAAGGAATATTATAGTGGTATCAGTGCTCCTTTCTTGCCACAGCCTGTGCTTGCCTTGGAGCACCAGTCATGCTACATTCTGAAGAAGATGATACTCTTACTGAGAGGGAGAGGAGGTACTAGAATAGAAGTCATAAAAACTATGACTACACTACTAATGACCTTAACAAGGGTCAAGACAAGGGGAAAGCCCCTGAAACTGTGAATGATAAGGAAGCAGAGGAGTTTGAAAAAACTCTTTTGGATACCATGCAAGATATTTCCAAGGAGATCAAAGAGATGAGGGTGGACAGAATGAGGGAATCTCTTGGGAGATTTCATCAAGGAGAAAGTTCTGATATGTCTCATTATGGAACTGGTAAACCTGTGAGCTTGCCACAAGCTCCACAAGCCTCACAATGCTCTAATATGCCTACCTTATTGGCTGTGGAGAATGAAGGACCACAAGATCAAACCTCCCTTGAAGGTTACTTTGTGGAGTATGACTCTCAGAGTCAGAGATTCAAGGATAACTTGAGTTTCCAAGACTTTTTCCATCTCAAGGACCGGAGAAGACCATGGCAGCAGTATAGAGATGGTGGTTTCTTTCATGGGAGACACCACACTATGGGAAGATTATTTTTTCCCAAGTTTGATGGATCATATTGTAGTTCTGCCAAAGCAAGGGTGGAAAAGCTGGAAATCTATTTCCAGTTGAACAAAGTCCTTGAGGTTGAAGCCATCAAGATTGCAGCGCTGCACTTTGAGGGTGAAACACACAATTGGTGGTTCCATGGATTGTCTACATTGGGACACATAAATGTGACTACCTATGCTGAGTTCACTAGAATACTGGTGGAGAGGTTTGACAGGAAGGATCTTGAAGCACCCTTCATAAGCCTTGAAAAGTGAATCAAGCAGGATATTCAAAGACTTATATCTCTGAGTTTCTGAGATTATCAGTCATGGTTCTTGATCTATCTATAGCAAGGAGAGTCTACATGTTCATTGATGGCCTGGAGGAACCTTTGCATGGGTTGGTTAATTCTACCAAGCCCATAACTTTGCATGATTCCATTAAGAGAGCTAGAGATCTCCAAGATGCCTTGCCAAAAGCAAAGGAAACTTTCCAAAGCAAGGCCCCTCACTCTTCTAAGGGGAAAGAAGTGAAAGATTCTCCTCCCAAGGAGAGCTCACTGAAGAAACCTCTTTTTATTGATCTCAGGAGGGAATTGAGGAAGAATAAGCTATGCTTCACTTACCAAGAGTCATGGGTGCCCGGACATAGGTGTGCTGCTGGAAGAGCACACTACATAGAAGTCTTCTTTGATTTGGAGGGGGAAGATGATGATGAGGAACCCAGGAAGGGTCACAACACTGATGATGAGGAGGAAGAACAAACACCCACCAAAGATGGGAAGGGAGCCTTTACTCTAACCAGTGGGACTCTTGCCTCTTTGAGAGGAGTGCCTAAGTACTTGACCCTAAGAGTATAAGGTTTAGTTATGAATCAGAGAGTATCTGTACTGATTGAAAGTGGGGCAACGCACAAATTTATTGATTCTCGCCTTGTGAAAAGAAGAGGGATCCCTATTGATACTTTTGAGGGATTTTCTGTCTTGGTTCCGAGAGATAGGACCATGCAGTGCATGCAATATGTTCCGTCACTCTCTGTCACTATGGGATACTACACATTGGTGGATCACTTCTTTGTAGTTGACATACTAGACACCAATATCATATTGGGTGTCCAATGGTTGATTACCTTGGGGAAGGTTACCACTGATTGGAAAGCCTTACAGATGAAGTGGGTGGACTTGAAGAGTGGGAAACCACAAATAATTCAAGGCATGCACAGTTATACTTCAACCAATGTTTCCACACAAACAAAAGAGATGGATTTGCGCAGTGGAAGCAAGGATATTACATTTCCTTCTCTCATGTGCATGAGGATGTTGCAAGGGACATTATTATCTCATGGAAAGTCACCTGAAATGCCATCAGATTCAGATCTTGTGGGGAAAGCCTCACAAAGTGTTGCTCCAAATCCAGATCCAGGAAGGATTGGGGCAATGGAAGACCAAGCTATAGCGCTGTGGGAGGAAAAGAAGGGGAGGATCAACCTTCCAACGAGTAGTTTTGGCATGTGTAATGTCAAAGAAGAAATCAACAACAAGACAAGAAGTCCCATAGATGTATCAATAGTGCTGTCATTGTTGAGTTGTGTGGATCCATATTGGAGATCTCAACTCCTTGTGGAGTACTCCAAAGATCTTCACACCGAGATGATACTAGATGGCATGAAGCAAGAGGGGGGCTATTTGGTCCATGAAGGAGTCATCTATCATCTTGGTAGAGTATTCTTGTCTAAAGCCTCCAAGCTTAAGAAAGAGATACTAAAAAGGGCACATAAAGAGTTCCTTTCTAGCTATATGCAGTCAACAAATATCTACACCATAATCATGAGGAGTTTTGATTGGGAGGGTATGAAGGAGGAACTACATAAACACAATGATTGGGAGGAACTACATCAGCACTTTCAAGAGTGCATGAGTTATGAGGAGTTGGGATAGCCAAGGGACTCTATGCAGGAGTCATTTCAACCATCTCTTCCTTCTCTTGAAAGAGGAGAAATGTCCATGCCCAACTCCATATGTGTGGGAGATTTGAATGGTAAAGAATCTGATCTTATGGAGCATGTTAATTTTTCTGATTTGACATATTCTCTTACCATATGTATGTGGGCCATGGCTCCTACAGGGAATGATATTACATGTAGATCTCATGGCATTGGTAAGGCCAATAAAAATTCTGAATCTGGTCACTCCCTTGAGGTGCAAAGGGAGATTATTTTTCATGATGGGTGCTTCCCAAAGGCACCCAACTTGTGTATCACTTTCAGCCATGTCAAAGTGACTCATGCAGCAAAGGTGTGGTGGGAGTACCACTTACCACACTCAGATCTACTAAATACAAGGAGTGCATTGCACTGGCATTTTATGTGGGACTGTGACCCACCTCCTCAAGTGCAAATTTCAATTTGCGTATATGTAATTTTGCTTCCATACATAGATGATATATTGGTATTGTTTATGGGTTTGTATGGTCAAAGGATGGGCAGTGTATATGTACCATATGGGATGGAACTTCAACCTGTGCTTCATGATACATGTTTATTTCTGTTCAATTTTACACTCCTGAAGGGATGGAATATGCCCCTATTATGCTAGCATTGGAGGAGAAATTTTTGATGTATTGGCTTAATGAGCACTTGGCTCATGACGAAAACTTGATCCTGGATGGTGCCATCAATGGGGAAGGAGAATAACTACAACTCTTACCCTATCATTTTCTTGAGGACAAGCAACATTTTGGAGGGGAGGACTGTAATGTTTCCACTTAGCCTTAACTAAGAGGAACATTCAATTTTGTTTCAATTCATGTTGCATGAATAAATGAATAAAGGAGGACATGTAAAACTCCTGAAAAGTCTGAATAAATCAATGCCCATGTGAAAAAAGATAAATCAGGGCCATGTAAATAACCACTTGCAGGTGTGAAAGAGGTTTGAGCTAAAGATTGGGTCAACCTTGACCAAATCAATAACACTGTCTAGGTTCATTGCATCTCCAAAAGGGACAGCGCAGTTCTAAAAGGAGGCCTCTCATGTAAAAAGGGCTAACTCATCAAGGTGGTTTAGGGTTTGTAAAGGCTTTCTCATCTTATAAAAGGAAAGGGAGGGAAGCAAGAGAAGGTTGTTGATTGATCATATTTTTGAGTATTTGTCTACTTAGAAAAATATCATTCTTTGCTATTTAGTGGAGGATTGTACTTGGAATTCATATCCAGGGATTTCATCTCTTCTTTTGAGGATTCTTGGAGGATTATTTTTCTGAATTGATCCACTATCAGGCTTGAGGCCAAGCTTTACTTACATTGGAAGCGCTGATCCATTGAGGGTTTTGCTGTCTCTGCAAGCTGTAGCAAGTGGGAGTCTAGATCTGCAGAGATCTAGTGTATTTTGGGAGCCTCTTCTCATGTAGTGTCTTTTAACCTCCTAGAAGAGTGTCTCTTCTCTTTGTAATTCAGATCTGCAATTTTTCAGTGGTTATCTATGTCATTTGAGCTACAGTGTTGTTCATCTAGATAGACTGCGTTATTTTGGTGTGAGGCTCTTCATGGTGTTTTGCTCATAGTTTAGATCAGAGATCTCTAGTGTTGGGCTTGCCTTCCACTTGTTGATCCATGGATTAGCTTGCCGATCCATGTTCTATTTATATCTGACCCATTGTAATGAAATTTTATATTCATAAATTTACTGCAGCAATTTCCAGATCTGCAACTTGTTTCTCAGATCTACTCTTATTTATGCATGATTTTGCCAAAATTCCAAGGGGATCTTGAAGAGAAAAATATCTAGGGTCCAGATCTGAAATAGATCTGATGTTTTGTCCACAGATCTGCCCTAGATCTGATTTGTAACCTCTAGCTACTGAATCTCCTTAAAAATAACGCTGTTGAGCCATTTCTGCAAATGTACATGTGTTCTAGCACTCTTTTCCGAAGATTTCTTGCTATATTGTCTTCCTCATTCTACTGTATATTGAAATGGCTTCATTATAATGTTTATTTTATGCTGTATTACTGAAATATGAGCCTCCTAGCTGATCTCCTCTGAATATCTGATAAAACTGCACAATTCCTGAAGTAGTGTTTGCATTTTGCTGTAGCCTTCCTCTTTGGGTGCTTTTTAACTAGTCTAGTTTGTGGGAGATCTGTTTAGTGTATCTAAACTGATTTTTTTAATGAAATTCCATACATAAGCCCCATACAGTATAAATAAGAGGAAACAAGTTCTGATCTGCATTTTTGTTACACATTTTTTCTTATACAACGTTTCACTTGAGCACATTGTTAATATTCCTAAAAAAGGAATATTACACTTCCAAGCCTTGTTTGCTTCTTCCAACTTTTTCCTTATTTGTTTTATAATTTTTCTCAATTTCTTGCACTTCCTACTCATTTTCTTTAACTTAATCTTAGCTTATTTTTCTTTTAGCAAAATTTTGGCAGGAGAAGGAGGAATAGTGGTTTCGGTTTCAAAAATGGTTGTGCTAGTTCTAAGGTTATCAGCAATGGTGTTTTATTCAGGTGTCCAAGAGGTTATTTCAACATTAACGTCCTGACTGGGTGAAATAATATTTCCTTCAAGCATCAGGGTAACTGTCTCAATGCTTGTGTTTTGTTCTAATAGATCAATGTCCCCTAACTAGTTTCTATCTTCAGATATTTTCTCTGTCCAGTCTTCCATACTCACCCATTCATTTTCAAAGGGAGATAAAACCCTCAAAGCCTAGAATTCATTATGGTGAGGTAGGATTTCAGTATGGCCATAGCTGCTAGCAGCGATAGACTAGTTCAACAGGGCTCTCTGTTCCTCGGAATGTTCAAATGGGCTCCCAATTTCACGAGATTCTCTCATTTTCTCAAGTAATTTAGCCATTTCTTCTTCGTAGTCTTGTAAGGACATATTTTGAGGGCTTGAAAGTGGTATAATGGATGTTCCTACCTCATATGGAAATTCAGAGGTGTTTTCCTATAGTTGCAACCTTTCAAATCGTCTCCATTTTCCTGGTTTTGTGGTCGCAACATGCGTTCTCTTCCCTCTTTCTCTCCTGGGTATGGTTATTCTAGGGAGTTAAATATCTGCTCTATCAGGGTTTCCTTTAGGGGTAGGCAACGCAGGATTAACAAAGTTGTCCCAAGTTATCTAATGTTTTCTTAACTCATGAATGATGATCAATTTAATCAAGACATGGTGACTGACAACTGCTTGGGGGTTTTTGGCTTTTCTAATTCGAACAGCAGTATTGTCCAATACAAAATTTATGAAAAGGGAAAATTAACTGAAATTTTTCGCTTGAGAACAACTAATAGTTTAAGTTTCCAAGACTTTACCACATCCCGGCGTCCATCGCATGTGATATATATTTGAATAAAGATTGCCAATTATTTCCATGGCTGCTGTAAGGACGCAGGGTTAATGCATTTCCATTTTCATTCCAGTGGTTCCCCTGGGTCCTGGTAAGATTTATTCTTGTAGAAGGACATGTTTTTCAGTCCATATTTCTCCTTCTATTGGTAATCTGGAGACCTCAGTGATGATTTCCTCGGTGACTGGTATGATTCTTCCCTTGACTATGGTATGTCCTTCCCATAGGTTTTGCAAGATTTTGACTAATATCTTTGTATTAAAACCTTGTAGTCTATGTAGATATGGAATCCATCTAGCTTGCTAGAGAATGGTGCGAGTTGATTTGAAGACTTCGAAGGTTGTGGGTTTGTCGTGGAGAGAGTTTCCACCCATGGTTACTGTGTTATCGGAATTGTTTTTCTTCTTCTGTATACGTTTATTTTGGCCCTGTTAGTTAAAACGTTATAAACACTTCATGAGCTTATTTTTAAAATGTATATGCAACTTCATGTTGTAAATGCAATGATATTTTAGTCCCATCAGTGTATCCAAAGGAATTTGCATGGGTAATTCACATGCTTATTCATTATGGATATTTGTACCCCCTCCATCGAGAAAAGGGCGTTCACGGCCTTAAGCTCAAGAGAAGCAGAAAAATTGTAATAATCATGAATGTGCACGAAGGAGTGGTCAAAAGTTGATAATAATTATAAATGTATGAGAGGAGAACATCCATGGCCTTGAAGCTCAAGAAAAGAGGAAATATTGTGTCAATCATTAATGCACATGAAGCAAAGGTTAGAGGTTGATAATCATCACAACTGTACATCATGTGGAAATGACTGAAGAAGGGGAGAAAATCAGAGTAGCAATTATTATGGAAGGATGTCATATTTTGATGATAGAAGCATGACAAGTGACAGATTATGATTGGTGATGTCATCCCTCAATTCAACATGTAAGGATAATTCACTCATATTTAATTATACGGGTAGGTAGTGATAACAATTATTCAATTAGTGCATTTATTTCAGGAATGTATCAATGGGAAATAGGGTATATAAAAGTAATTGGCTATTATTAGAAAAATACTTCAATACCACAAGTAGAGCCACTGCTGCCAGCAGGCGTTCATAGCCTCGACAGGGTTGCTATTTTAACCCAGAAATGAGCCAGAATCCTCTATTTAAAGGTATACATTTTTCTTATTCTATGGAGACACCACTGTGCTGGTGTGGTGGCCATATAGTCATAGTGCCATTCACGGGTATTGTAACAGAGTGATCGGGTTGGCTGGTGATGAGACCTCTTGTCTTTCAAGTAGTTTTAGCTATCAAGAAGATCACTACCCTGGTGTTTTGGCCATTGTGGGAATGTCACCTATTAAATCCTTATGATCATGGTAGGTTGGCTCATGATGAGACCCCCTATTCTCTCTTAGAAATTTTCACATAGACATACTATTTTTCTTTTTGAAAATTAGGCATTTTTATTGTTTTATGGAGAGAACACTCTGCTGGTGTGGTGGCTACATAGTCATAGTGCCATTAACAAGGATTTTAACAGAGTGCTCTGGCCAGCTCGGGATGAGACCTCCAATCCTTCAAGGAGTTTTAGTTGTTGAGAAGGTCACTAACCTGGTGTGTTAGCCATTGTGGGAATGTCACCTGTTAAACCCTTATGATCATGGTAGGTTGGTTCGTGATAAGACCCCCTATTCTCTCTTAGAAATTTTCATATAGACATAATATTTTCTTTTCTTTTTTTATACACGGAGGGAGGCTCATTAAATCCTTAAGAGTTAGGCATGGTGTGAGAAGTAAAAAGAATGCCGATATAATTTATCGTCTTTATTACTATATCCTCATGTCAAGAAGAATTACTACTTGAGAGTGTAGAAAGATATACCACCATAAGACTATGGAAATGAATTATGTAATAATATGTCTAAATAGGAGATATCCAGCCCTTCATTACGTAGATAAACCATGTCAGCTTCCGGAGTAGATATTTCCATCAAAATTTCAAAGGATCACAATATTAGTAATATCAATACTTTTCTCCTCTTTAGGTGTCAATTCCTTTCAATAAAAAATGGCTTTTATGGCGAGGATGCATCAAGGGAGAGTGGATATTTGAAAATAAATCATCGAAATACCAAAAACAAAAACATGCCTAGAAAACAAATCAGTTGTTCAATTCGATTGAACAACAGTTGTTCAATTGAATTGAACAGCAGTTGTTCCAAGGTTTGAACAACAAAAATAAACAAACTAAAAAAACACAGTCGTTCAATTGAATTGGAAAACAGTTGTTCAATTTGATTGAAAAACAACTGTTCAATTAGATTGAACAACATCTATTCAAAGATTTGAAAAAAAAAATTATGCAAAAACACATACGTTCAATTGAATTGAACAACAACTGTTCAATTCGATTGAACAATAGTTGTTCAATTGGATTGAAGAGCGGTTGTTCAAAGTTTTGAACAACAAAACTAAACACACTAAAAACACAACCGTTCAATTGAATTGAACAACATTTGTTAAAATCGATTGATCAGAAACTGTTCAATTGGATTGAAAAACAGTCGTTCAAAGGTTTGAACAAAAAAAATAAACATACTAAAAATGCAGCCATTCAATTGAATTGAACAATAGCTGTTGAATTGGATTGAACAACAGTTGTTCAATTGGATTGAACAACAGTTGTTCAAAGGTTTGAACAGAAAAAATAAAAACACTAAAAAAACACGGCTATTCAATAAAATTGAACAACAATTGTTCAATTCGATTGAACAGTAGAAATATACAAAAGAAAAGAAGGGGAAAAAATTCAGCTACGATCATGAAAAAGGGATGGAATGTGAAATAATGAAAAAAAAACTATAAATTGCAAAAAAAATATATACAATATTTACAAGAGGAAATAACAATTTTTTATGAACTTAAAGTTGCGGGGCCATCACCCCTTGCAGCTAAAATTTAGATGGTGGGGTCGTCATGCACCTGTTGGCAGAAAGACTCTTTTGTAAGTGGTTTATGATAGAGGTGCACCTGGTGTCCATTGACTCGAAAGGAGAAGCTAGATCCATCTATGGTGGTCCAAGTAATGGTACCATTGTTGTGTACTTCCTGAATTTCATATGGACCGAGCCACCATGTTTGTAAGTTACCCGGGAAGTCTTGGAATCTGGAGTCGTAAAGGAGTGCCCAATCCCCTTTCTGGAATGTTTTCCTTTTGATGAGGTTGTCATGCCACTTAGCTCATTTTTGTTGAATAATTATAGTGCGCTGTAGAGAAAGTAGTCCTGCTTCATCTAATTAAGTTATTTGTTGGAGTCTTCTAATTTGGGCCTCTGTCAAACCCAACCCCACTTCCTAGGCTGTTCTCGGAGTCTTTATCTCAAAATCAATAGGAAAAATTGGTTCCTTCCCAAATACTAGATGGTATGGAGAATATCCAGTGGTGTTCCGCCATGTTGTGCGATAAGCCCACAAGGCCTCTGGTAGTCTAGTAGCCCAATCTCGGCAATGTGTTGAGACTTTTTTGGTGAGAATTGCTTCAAGGACTTTGCTGGTGCTTTTGACCTACCCATTTGCATGTGGGTGGTAAGGAGAGGTGACCCTATGGGTGACATGGTGGTTCTTTAGAGTGGCTGTGATTTTATTTCCATAAAATTGTGCCCCCCATCAGTTATCACTTCCTGGGGCAAGCCATACAACACAAATAGTTCAAAAATAAAATTGATCACAGATTCTTTTGTAGCTCTCAATAAAGCCACTGTTTCTACCCACTTCACCACATAATCTATGGCAACCAGTATGTAGGTCTTTTGATTTGATGGTGGGTTGAATGGTCCGACAAAGTCCAGTGCCCATCGCTCGAAAGGTTCCACTACTAACTATGGCTGCAATGGCATTTCGTCAGATTGGCTGGGGTGGCCCATTCTTTGGAAACTATCGCAGGCTTGGACATATTTCTTGGCATTTTTAAAAATTGTAGGCCAATAATAGCCCATTTGCAATACTTTGTGCCCCGTCTTGTGATCTGCAAAATGGCCATCACATGGTTCATCATGGCAGGCCCTTAGAATGTCATAAATCTCATTTTCTCGGATGCATCTATGTATATGCATATCAGCTCCTGTATGGAAAATATATCCATCGATCCAGGAGAATCTAGTACTGCGTTGAACAATCAGCTTTTGTTCCTTTGATGTCAAGTGTCTCGACAACTTTCCTACTTCCAGATAATTCACTATATCTGCGTACCATGGCATTTTTACTGCTACAACGAACAAATGCTCATCAGGGGACTGATCATCCACTGCTAATGGGTCATTCGACTTTGGCACTCTAGGCAGGAATCTGCAACTACGTTCTCTCCCCCTGGGTGATCCTTGATAGTTATGTCAAACTCCTGTAAAAGAAACAACCAACGAGTCACTCTTCCATTTGTAATAGGTTTATTATCTAGGTATCTAATGGTGGAGTGATCGGTATATAGGAATACTTGATATCTGGTTATATAATGTCTAATTTTATTGATAGCATAAATGACAACCAAGAATTCCTTTTCGGTCACTGTATAGTTTAATTTAGCCAGAGTGAGATTCTTGTTGATATAGTAAATAGAGTAGGGATTTTTGTCTTCTTCTTGACCGAGAACTGCCCCTATTTCTATGTCGGATGCATATGAGGAAATGTGAAAAGGAAACTCCCAATTGGGACCACGTAATATTGGTGCAGTCGAGACTAGTTTCTTTAAATCTTAAAAAGCAGTGTCACATTTGTCAGACCAATGGAATTCAACATTTCCAGTTAATGCATACAAGAGTGCAACAATTTGTGAGAAATTATTTATAAACCTATGGTAGTACCCTACGTACCCAAGGAAAATATGTACCTCTATCTGAGTACAAGGTGTGGCTAATAAGAGAATTGCCTCTACTTTTTCTGGATCTACTTGTATTCCAGCTGCAGAGATGTAGTGTCTGAGGATTACTCCTTCGGTCATCATCATGTGACATTTTTCATTTCTCAAACACAATCTAGTAGCAATACATCATTCCAATACTTTCTCTAGTGTTTGCAGTGCTTGATCAAAGTCATCTCCATATGGAGTAAATTCATCCATGTAAATCTCGAGCCCTTCATTTATTAAATCAGAAAAAATGTTGAGTATGACCCTTTGAAATGTTTTTGGGGCATTTCATAATCCGAACGGAAATACCCTGTAGGAAAATGTACCCCAGGGTCAGGTAAAAGTTGTTTTATCCTGGTTTTCAGGGGCTATTTGGATTTGATTGTAACCACTGAAACCATCAAGGAAAGAGAATAACTTCTTTCCTGTTAACGGATCAAGGCCCTGATCAATAAAAGGGAGGGGGAAGTGGTCTTTCTGTGTTGCTTTATTCAGTTCTCTATAATCCACACAGATTCGCCACTTACCATTCTTCTTAGGAATGACCACTAGAGGAGAGACCCATTTTTTGTCTGAAATATGATAAATGAAGTTTACATCTAGCAGTTTTTGCAATTCATCCTTTACAATGTCTTTCAGATGCAGGTTTAACCTCCGTTGAGGCTGTCGAATAGGCCGAGCATATTTGTCAGTATAAATGTGATGTGTGCATAGTTGAGGATCTATACCCTTCATGTCTGGGTAGTCCCAAGAAAATGCTCTCTTATTTTTCAATAAAACCTTAACAAGATTTTGTTGTTGGTTACTATTCATACTACCATTGATATTTAAAACCTTTCCTGGCTCAATTTCAATTTTCATGTTGTTACGAACAACAGTCGTGGATATGTGTTGGTTATCAATATTTTCTAAGGGGTCCTCATGTGATGCATTATCAAGGAATTATTTTAACATTTGGCACTTTAAATTTTATGAAGTAGATGGCTGACTTATGAAGCTATTGATTACATCGTCTTTGGTTTGATCTTTGAATCTGAAGGCTTCAACTATTGTCAGTGGTGAATGAATTTTTTGTTCCCAGTATGTATGTGGTTGTTTGTGAACATTTACAGTGGGAAGAATTGGTTTGGCAGGGGGGTATATGACAATGTTCTTTATGGCATCACCTCTAGCAATGTTCATGATGCCTGTTCGACAGCCTATGTAAGCATCGACTATTTCTAACCAAGGTCGTCCCAGTATCAGGGGGTGTCCATCTAACCTACTCTTTGGGTTAATAACTAAAAAGTTTGCCAGGTACTCCCATGATTCCAAAGAAACCAAGATGTCTTGTAATATACCCTCTGGTTTGATAACAGATCTGTCAACAAGTTTCATCCAGGTAGATGTGGGTTCCAACGTTGTTACACCTAACTTCTCACATGTTTTTGTAGTTAAGATGTTGATGGTTGCCCCCAAATCAACTAATGTGTTTGAAAAAGAGTGGTCAGAGATTTGTACTGTAACTATGGGGTTTCCTGGATCCTCATATTTTACCAGTGGTTCTTTACCCAAGATTAAGTCTGATAGCGCTTCCACTACATGAATAGTTGGTACATTTTTTTCTTTCCTCACCTAATTTTTCCTGCATAACACTTTAATTGTCTTGGCATAGATAGGAAAGTATTGTGTAGCCTGCAGAAGAGGAAGTTTAATGCAAATATTTTTTGATTCCCCTAGGAGATCAAAATCTGAAGAGACTATTGGTTTAGGCAGTGTTAATATCTCAGGAAATGGAGGGGAGGAAGTAATAAGGTTTTCAGGGTATTTTTGGTCAATTGTGTCCCTCCCTTGCTCTATCTATGTTTCTGTCATAGTTGATTGTTTAGGTACTATTGGAATGTCAGACTCAAGTTGTGGTAGGGCTGTATCTTATTCAGGTGAAATAACATGCCCTTATCTCAGCCTAAGTCCATTGCAATTTTTCTGTTCAGTTTCAAGGTTTGGGTTTTCAACGATCTCGATTAGCTGAACTGGCCTGTTATTAGGATTAGGATTGGGTTGAGCTGGAATTTAATGACGCATAATAGGCTGAGGATTGTGTTGGACTAGGTATGGAGCTGGTAATGTGGATTGATTCTGAGCCCCTGTTCCCATTGGTAAATTCGTCATTCCCAGGGGTCGCTACCAGTTTTCAAACTGATTTGTATTCTGTGAAGTGGAGGCAGGCCACTGGGACTGATATGGATTGTTTTGCCGGTAAAAATGAAAACTTGACCAATTATTACCTAAATAGGGTTGTGTTGGCCAAGGAGGGATGGAAAATGATTGGGATGGCTAGGTAGAAAAAGGTGATTGGCTTTTCCATGCTATTGCAGGGTTCTGTTGATTAAATTGTGGAGGAGAAAATAACTGAGGTGGGTCTTGTGGCATACCTGGTCGTGCTTTCCACTGTCGACATTAATTCATTAGATACACTGGCTCTATTTCTTCTTCTACCTCTTTAAAAAATTCTTTCAACCTTGGAAGTGAAGGGAAATGGTCAATGGCGTGGTCCTTGGTACAAATAGCACAGGTGTGAACCATGTCTAATGGACATTCCCATTGGCTGTGCCTCTTCCGACAGCGTGGGAAAAAGATATCCAAGTTCTGTTCTGCTATGGCTTGCTTTTTCTTGGCTTGTAAGACATCTAGCTGCGTTGTGAGGGTGCCCAAGATATCGGTTTTAAAATCTTCTAAAATATTACCGAATTTTTCTCTAGTCACATTGCCACCGGACTATTTATAATTCCTTGTAGCTAAATCCCGTCCGATTGGCCTACCTCATGTACTACCTCAAGAACACCTGATGCACAATGCAATAATGTCATCACATTCTTCTTGATAGATGTCCTCTTTTCCCATTGTATTAAGTGTTTCAACCCATTCTTCTTTCATTCCTTTAATTATTGTTGCTTTTAAAATATATTTAGACATGGTAGTATATGGATACCTTTGCAAATTATACTGAAATATTTCAACATATTCTTTTAATGTCTCATTGTCTGTTGCAAATATATTGGAGATTTCATCTTTTAGTTCTCGAGTCTGGAAGTAGTCTTAATATTTGTTAAGAAAATAGTTTTTAATCTGATCCAAACTATTAATGGTTCCTCCACCAAGCCCCATAAACTAATGTAATGTTGTCCCCTTAAAAGTAGAGGGAAATAAATTCATTTTCTGAGGGTCAGTGTTGTAGTCATATCCCCTACATAAGACATCAAATTCAAATAAGAATGCATTCGGATATTTTGTGGTCAGCCCATGGAAGGTGGCGATGTTTTGTAGCAGGATATCTTTCATAGGGGAATTTGTGGCCGGATCAACAATGAGATACTCTATTGTTGATGTTTTCCTCTGGTTTTGGTTGTTTGCCATTTGATCAAAGATATGCCAATAATCTTCAGGGATTTCTTATTTTGGGGGGATAATTTTAAGTGGGATTTGGAGGAGGCTTTATGACACTTCCACGATCTCAGATACTGAGAGTCTCTGTCTCAATCACTCTCTCAAGGGATCTAGGCTTTAGAGTTTTTACTTGTACCGCATTGCTGGTTTCTCCCTCTCCTTCCTGTAAGTTGCAAGAATTTCCCTCTCTTGAAGGGTCAGGATTTATGTGCTCAATAGTCTGAAGGCTTCGTTCAGACCCTTTTGTTTCATTGTGAATCTCGACGTAGGCTGCATATGGTGAGGCTGCGGCCTGAGGGACTAGAGTAGGAGTCTGAGTAGGAATGGTTCTGGGTCATACGGATGCCTGAGATTCAACCTTCTTAATGATTTCGTCTATATATGTTGTTCTGACAAGGACCACCGATCCTTTGGGTTTTGTGGTTTTAAATGGGGGATTTTGATCTAATTCTAACTTTTTCTTCCTAGTCATAAAAAAATAAGAACACTTATCCTATTAACTTCTGTACGATTGCTGGGAAGCGGGCTAGAGAGCAAGCGTTTTGCTTGCTAGTGTTTAAGAGTGATGTCGAGTCATGAAGATGACTGTTTTAAAGGTAACCTTAATCATTTTCATTAATTATCAACCTAGGGCAAGTCTTGTTATTTCAAGAGTGTAAGAAAAATATATGCAAGTGACATTGGAGGTTAACTACTATAAATCTATAAAGAAATATTGTTTAATTTTCGAAGTTCAATCAAACCAAATTGAGAGTGAATTATGAAATACTTTAGACTATTCAAAGGAGCTAATTCTGTTCTAAGCTTATGTAAAAATAATTACTCAAGACTGAAAAGAATACATTGCAATTGAAAAACACGCTTTGATGAATTGAATAGCTACGTTAATGAATTGAACGACAATCCTAATAAATTGAACAACAATTAGTTATTCTAGATTTTGCAATGGAATTCTCTTTTAATCAATTAATAGTATTCTTTAGAATTGATTATCAGCCAAACACTCATAATTATGATGAAAATATCCAAACATTAAATGCACACAAGATTGAACAGCAACCGTGTTGAAACTAGTCTAACAATTTGTAAAAGAATTGATTCCAGATAAGAGGACATGAATGATAAATCTAGTCTAGTGAAAAGGAAACTATGACATCTCATGCTTGCAATTAAAAATTTAAATGATAATGTTATGGAACGCAATGAATAGTTGGAAATGAAAATTCTATAAATAAATGTATAGCATAGGTTTGAACCATGTCTAATGGACATTCCCGTTGGTTGTGCTTCTTCCGATAGTGGAAAAAAGACAACCAAGTTTTTTTCTACTATGGCTTGCTTCTTCTTGGCTTAGGACATCTAGCTACGTTGTGAGGGTGCCCAAGATATCGGTTTTAAAACCTTCTAAAATATTACCGAATTATATTGTAGTCACATTGCCACTGGACTGTTTATAATTCCTTGTAGCTAAATATCGTCCAGTTGGCCTACTTCGCGTACTACCTTGAGAGCACCTGATGCACAATGCAATAATGCCATCATATTCTTCTTGATAGATGTCCACTTTTCCCATTATATTAAGTGTTTCGACCCATTCTTCTTTCATTCCTTTAATCATTGTTGCTTTTAAAATATTCTTTAGACATGGTAGTATATGGAGACCTTTGCAAATTATACTAAAATATTTCAACATATTCTTCTAATGTCTCATTGTCTCTTGCAGACATATTGAAGTTTTCATCTTTTAGTTCTCGAGGCCGGCATTATTCTTGATATTTGTTAAGAAAATAGTTTTTCATCTAATCCCAACTATTAATTTTCCTCCACAGAGCCCCATAAACCAACGTAATGTTGTCCCCTTCAAAGTAGAGGGAAATAATTTCAGTTTCTGAGGGTTAGTGGTGTAGTCATATCCCCTACATAAGACATCAAGTTCAAATAAGAATGCGTATGGATCTTCCGAGGTCATCCCATGGAAGGTGGGGATGTTTTGTAGTGGGATATCTTTCATAGGGGAATTTGCAGCCATATCAACAATGGGATACTCTAGTGTTGATGTTTGCCTCTAGTTTGGTTGTTTGCCATTTGATCAAAGATATGTCAATAATCTTCAGGGATTTCTTGATCCGGGGGGATAATTTGAGTGGGATTTGGAGAAGGCTTTATGAAACTTCCCCAATATGGGATACTGGGAGTCTCTGTCTCAATCACTCTCTCAAAAGATCCAGGCTTTGGATTTTTTACTTGTACTGCACTACTAGTTTCTCCCTCTCCTTCCTACAAATCGCAAGAATTTCCCTCTCTCGAAGGGTCAGGATTTACGTGCTCAACAGTCTGAAGGCTTCGTTCAAAACCTTCTGTTTTAGTGTGAATCTTGGCATGGGCTTCAGATGGTGAGGCTTCTGCCTGAGGGACTAGAGTAGGACTCTGAGTAGGAATGGTTATGGGTCCTATGGATGCTTGGGATTTAGCCTTCTTAATGATTTCGTTTATATATGTTGTTTTGCCAAGGACCATTGATCCTTTGGGTTTTGTGGGTTTAAGTGGGGGATTTTGATCTAATTCTATCTTTTTCTTCCTAGTCATAAAAAAAAAGAACACTTATCTTATTAACCTCTGCACGATTTCTGGGAAGCGGGTCGGAGAGCAAACATTTTGCTTGCTAGTACGCAGGTTCTTACCTCTCATTTTCAATACCGAATTATTTCACAGCAAAAGGAAAAAGAGATAAAGGACATCACTCTTAAACACTCTTAACCAAGGAAAATTCTTACCAAAAACCCCCACATCCCCACACAGTCACCCTTCACTCTTCTTCAGTGAGTGTGAGGTTGAACACACCATAGGTGAACCACTTGAAAACTTTGAAGAACCTATTAGAGAAGAAGAGGGAATTTCTTCACCTGAGGAACTTGCTTCACTAGTTCAATCCATGGCTGAAAGTAGGACCCAAGGAGTCTTTCCCATTAGATAAATAGATGGAGAAACTAGAATGAAGAACATCAGTACCTCAACCCTTCCACATTCCATGGCCTTACTTATGAGGATCTTGACACATTCACGTTAGCATTTGTTGTTGTTTGGAGGACTTATGACTATGCCTTAGATGACCAAAAGCTAAAATAGTTCCCATCCACCCTCAAGGATGCATCCCTGCGCTAGTTCATGTGTTATCCTAGGAACAAATTCACCACCTAGGCACAGATGAAAGAATCCTTCAAAAAATAAAATAAAGACTAATTCATATCTAAAGAGACAAAAGAGGATATATTTAGGATGACCCTAGGACCCGATGAATCCCTGGAGGATTATGAAGAAAGATTCCAGTTGAAATATAAAAGAGACAACTACACCCTTGATCCTGGATCACTAAAATTGGTACTTCTTCGAGGGATCAGGGAAGAGGTGATAGAAACCCTTAACATGTTTTCTAGAGGAGAAATCAACCATCTACCTTATGAGTACATCAAAAATATCTTTAGAAACCACTATAGGGAAGCTAGGAAGAAAGGTAGAGCTAGCCAAAGCATGAACAACACCCCTTCCTATTCCACCTTTGCTTTTAAAGTGGACACAATGCAGATCAAGAGGAAGCATAGAGGTCCTTAGCTATCTTTGTCCCTATATGTACCAGAAAACACCCTCAAAATGAATGTACACTAAATTCCATAAAGGTTTTCTTAGTCTGTGAAGAGAATCATGCCACAGATAAGTGTCCCTCCTTGGTCTCAAAGTTTTATATCAAGGTGGGTAAGGAGGACTCGAGAAACTTTGTCTCATAAATCAAAGAAGGCCTCAAGGGCCTCGGTCATATCTTCAGGGCATGCAATATGCACCTTACTCCTACTACCATACAAACCAAAATGCACCTATTTAGTCTTGGTACGCATCCACTCCTCCATCATTTCATATACCTCCTACTTGGCCTTATACCCCCCCATGTGCCCCTCAACCTCTAAACCAACCCTTCCAACACTATGTTCCTCAACCACCTAAGTGGAGCAACCCATCACAATGGTGGAGGCCCCAACACAACCAGCCACCTTCTTTATTTCCTCCACCCAACTTCAACCTGATCTCACTCGCTCTGATCTAGCTAAGTTTCCTCATATTCCTTCCTAACTCAATCCGAACCAGAACAAAAATCAGGATTAACAGGTCTACAGTGGGGAAACATCCTATCCAACTTATTTTGTGGAGATACATGAAATCAACCTCAGATCTAGAAGAGTACTTCCAGAAAATCATCCTCCATCTCCACCTTCAAATGTTGAGGAGGAAAAGTAAGAGAGAAACCCTCAGACCAATCAACCTCCTTTTCCTGAGTGACTAATCCACTCTAGTCAGCACACCCTAGAAGGGATTAAACTCCCAAGAGAATTGAAAATCCTGTGTGTGAAAATACTCCTTCTCTAGGCCATTAAGGATGACCCTATTTATAATAGGTTCATCAAAGGCTTTAAAAATCCTAGGAGAAAGAAGAAAGACACCCCCACCATCAATGTTGTGGGACAACTGTCCAACTTAATGTTGGGGAGGGTGAACTTCTTGAAGTACCGAAACCCTGGAAGTCCAGTAGTAGATGTACACATCCATGGTGTCATAGTCCCCCTCACTCTGACCGATCTTGGGGTTGTCATCAATGTGATGACTAGGGAAAATATGCTTAAACTCAACATCCAAGGAGCCTTGAGAAAGACTACCACTGTTCTGAAACTTGCAGACAGATCCATAGTAGCTCCGAAGGGAATCTTTGAGGATGTGATGGTCTTGATTGACTCTTGGGAGTTACCCATGTTAGTGTCTGTTTGTTAAGCCTGTCACCAGTGATCAAATGTGTTATTATAATGTATTGCTAAGTTATCAAAGTCAATTTTTTTCATTTCATTAGGTCTTCAAATAAAAATTTGGTCACTGGATAGTGTGTCTAGGGTTATTTCCACTCCTTTCAAAAAATTTATATGTTGGTCCTTGTCATCACTCAGTTGAATGTACCATCATTGAAATATCATCATCATCACTTCAGTCAGCTTCATCATGGTTTTCATTCATCTCAATGTAATAATTAGGTAATTAGGGTTAATGTCACCAAAATATATCATTCCATGCATAAATCCGACAAATGAGGAGTGGTAATAGGTAAATTTTGTTTAACGAAGTTTGGTTTAAAATGTAATTTATTTTTCAATTATGTAATAAGTTCCTAATGTTCCTAAAATTCATATCAATTTCCTAAGCTACATAAGTTTTCAAAGCAAAATGAAAAAAACATGTAGTGGGCCATCCCACTACTATGAATAAAAGTGACCATCACAAGCTATAAAAGACCAATTCAACTCATTTTCTCATTCACCTCATTGATAAATAGCTCTCATTTATCAGCAAGTTCTCCCTCAACAATTTCAAGTCAAATACATTCCAAAATTTGATGACAAAGGAGCCAAGCTGCGTTTTCTAAGCTACACGCTTCTTTTTCTCTCCAAGTGGAATCAAATAAAATTCTAAAGGTTTTTGAAGGCTATCAAGGTTTCCAAAATGTATTTTTCCTAGCTAGGACTATGTAAAAATTCCCTAGCCTAATTCCCATACCCATTTCACTCCATTACACCTCATATAGTTCCCTAAAACCCATATCCACCTCCCTAAATTTTCATACTCTCATATCCCTTCCCTAACCCCTTCATCCTGTCCCTTCACTCCCTTCCCCTGTTTTGTCCCATTAGGTTTTTCCCCTTATAAACTATCAATTGGAGGAGAAGGGGAATTACAATAAGGGAGGCCAATGGTAAAGATATGAGCCCTTAACCACTCATGAAGTGATGTCTTCACCATTATCCAAGAATTTTTTTCAAAGGGTAGGATGTATTCCTTTTTGTGAGCAAGTTGAGAGAGTCAAATACCATGCCACATTGACTAAATAGTTTGCCACACAGCTCAAAAAGGACAAGGTAATGATTGCAGTGGTTAATTTCACTATATCAACTGATGTAATAGTTGAGGTCATAGGGATACCCAATTATGGTAATGAATGGTTCAATAACCAAGACCTAGAGATTCAAAACTACAAGCCCTACCTCCTAAGACACTATCAACAACACATGAAGAAGGTTTTTCCTGTTGGGCACCTCGTTGAGAAGTATACACCACTGATGAAGATCATCATGAAGCACTTCACTTGTGAGGGAATATTTTCTAGACTATACATGTATCATCTCAAACTACTCATGCGTTTCATGGGGGTAAAGCCACTCAATTTTCCCTACTACCTCTACAGAAGTCTGAAAAAGATGGCAGAAAATGTTCAGCATAGGTAGAGTAGTCTTGAAGTCTGCCTCTTCCATCATGCTCTAATCAAAATAATTGTTTTACACTATATTGAACAAAATAGCATTACTTGTGAAACTTTTATGAAATCACATGTCTTTTTTCCTTCCAGTAGCCAACCTATTAGCCCTGGTTCACCATCGGTACCATCAGCACCATCTAGACATGTGGAAGTTGGATCACCTAGCACATTTTTAGTGAGGAGGAGGATTGAGGTCGCTCAGACATACCATAGAGGAAAAATTCTTGTGTTTGATCCTCAAATTGAGGAAGGGGCCAAGCCCACATCAGAAGAACAAGGATTACCATTACAACATGAGACATATTTGCATGATGAGGAGCTCATCCATCATGACATTGACATAGTAGACTTGGAGGGTAGTGAAGAGAATGAAAACAGAGAGTAGTTCATAAAGGAAAAATATTCTCAGATCAAAGAACTCAAGGAAAATTTGGCAAGGGCTAATTTCATCATTTCCTTCTTAGAGCAAGAGAACAAACAGTTGAAGGTAAAGCAATTTTCTTTAGAGAAAAATAAATTTAAAGCTAGTGTGCAAGATGTGAAAGGAAAAGTAGTGGTTGATGGTAAATATTTAGATAAACATGAAGAGAATGTTACAAGAAAAAGGTGAAGGGCCATGGGTCTCTGAAGGGCACTTTAGAAAGAAAGAGAGCAAAATCCACCAGATGAAGAGTTGACATTTGAAGAAAGGATAGCCATGGAAATCAATGAAAATAGGGATTTTTGGCTTGATAAGGTGAATAATCACTTAGAAAAGCTCCTTTACATGTCCAATAGAGAAAAAAATTTACAAAAATACATGGGTGCCCACTACTACACAAGGAATCAGATTTACAAAGTCAAAGTCAAACAATTGCAAGCCTAAATTGAAGGAAACCCTAATTAGTCAAAAGGAGAAGGGTAACTTGGAGCTACTTGCTGATTATTCCTTAGTAGCATAACATACCTTGTCAGGCATCTCTGGACCAATTTTCAAAATTTTTGGGGCAAATTTTGGTTTTTATGAGTTTTTGGTCAAAATTGGCAAATTTGAAAACCAGTCCTACATGCAAAAACACAGCATGGGCCATGCTGCGATTTTGTTGGGGGGGTCCAATGGATGCATTATCTACATTGGTAGATTACTATTGATGTATAAATCAATCCTAGTCAACGGTGGAGCCATTTCAACAACTTTTGGAGGGTCAAAATGCCCAAAAGCTAGCAAAAAATGGCCTTTCTTCCCTCTTTTTGAAGGCCACGCTGCGTTTTCTGAATACTCTTGGTAGAATGAATATTTGGAGGGCTAGAAGACACATTTTTGATTTATTGAACATCATATCATGTATCATACATCTAGGGCTATCCATATAAACTTTCAGATCAACATTTGGAGACCTGGAAAGCCTTCAAATTGCCTTTTTCCCCAACATGCTACGTTTTCTCCAGAATTCGCTGTGTTTTCTCTAGTATGCATTTTTCAGAGGTAGTTTGACCCATTTTGAATTTTTACCAGTGTAATTTATGAATGATGATGATATTCTGATGTCATGAAGTGTAATTGAGTAGGTGAATAGCGAAATAGGTAGATACATGCTTGTTGATGTAATTTTTGGTCAAATGTATCTAGTTTCCTATGATGAGGTGAATTGGTTGACCTTCCATAGACATTAGGTTTTTACTGAGCATATCATGTAATCAGCTTCAAAACTTATGGATTCAACCCCTGAGAGAGGGGAGAGGCTGTTTTAGTCTATATCTATCATTTTCATAGTCATTTGATAGGTTGGACATCAGAGGATTGTAACTCTTGTAGCTTGTGCTTTCACTTTCATATTCATAAATCAAAGGATGCAGTTGCAGCTATTATCTAGGAATTAATATGCAGTGAGTTTATGATCATGTATTTTCTCTGTTATAGTCTTTAATGAATGATATATAGCTCCTAATTCCATATCTTGTATCTTCAAAGGCGTTCCTTACACTTCATAGGAAGAATTCTATTAATTTATTTAAGTTTATATGGAAATGTCATTTTATGTTTCATGCTTCCATTTTAATGAATTCATGATTAAACATGTTCATTAAATCCCTCTACTTTTTTCAGACCCTTCACCATACCTACAAAACCATAAAGCCATCATAGATCCACTACTACCTTGCACCTTTATATCTTTAGAGTTGCAAACCCTTTTGATATTTAGACCTGGCTACTTGGTTTCATCCCTGATCCAGCATCAAACCCTAAAACACTCAAAACATATCTGAGCCTATCATATCTAGCCTAATATCCTTCATATCATAGTCAAATCCTTGACTATGATCTCATAGAGAGATCCCTCTCATCCTAGTAGGGCTAGATACTAGGTCAAAGTGGTATGTGGTTACCTTTGTCAGTCTCCTTTTCAACCTTAGAAGAGCTAGTGGAGTGATAACACCCCGCATATTTCTTAGTCCTCCAGCCAAAAACCAAGTTTAATGGATATCCTCTCATTCTAGGAATACCTTGGTTGGCCATTTCTGATGATTATATCAATTGTATGGCTGGAACATGACTTTAAAGAATGAGCCCTTGTCCAAATAACTGATATTATATCCTCCTTCCCAGCCTTCCATTGACCATGACCTACCCTTTTGCCGTGAGGATGAAGAAGAAGAGGACGAAGTTTACAGTACCACACCTTACCCCATTCACACGATAGATACTTTTCTTAGAGGGGGGTAACCCAATGAGGATGAACTCATCGAACACTTCATTCAAAGTCGTCCCCCCACTGCCATTCCACTTGATGATATAGTGAGATAATATTAAAGCCACCATTGGATTGAGTTGCACTCATTTGATTGAACCTCTGAAGCCACCAAGACTATGGAATTTGGCCCATCTAATTCCCTGAAGATTAACTCATCCCTCTCGACCAAGGAGGAAGAGAAATTGTGCCAGCTCCTGAAGGAAAAATTAGATGCTTTTACTTGGGACTACAAGGAAATTAAAGGGGTGCATCCCTTGGTGTGCACACATCATATTTATATTAATGAGGGATGTAATCTTGTGCGCAAACCCCAAAGAACAATGAAACCAACCTTAAAAGACATAGTGAGGGATGAACTGCAAAAGTTTTTGGATGCAGGTTTCATATACCCCATATCAAATAGTGAGTGGGTGTCTCCTCTTGTTTTAGTTCCAAAGAAAAATGGAAAGTGTCTAATCTGTGTTTACTACTGAGTACTAAACAAAGCCACTAAAAATGACCATTTCCCTTTTTCGTTCATTGATCAAGTTCTGTATGGTCTTGTAGGAAAGATTTTTTTCTCTTTATTGCATGGATTCAGTGGGTATAACCAGATTAAAATCAGCC
The DNA here is from genome assembly GCA_034641835.2 of Pinus albicaulis. Lineage (NCBI taxonomy): Eukaryota > Viridiplantae > Streptophyta > Pinopsida > Pinales > Pinaceae > Pinus > Pinus albicaulis. Next base: position 872,409,118 of record CM076571.1, read on the forward strand.
CTAAGGACCAGGACAAGAACACTTTCACATGTCCTTATGGAACCTTCGCTTATAGAGTCCTTCCCTTTGGCTTGTCCAATGCCCCAGCTACTTTCCAAAGAGAAGTCCTGAGCATTTTTTCTGAAATATTCAATGACTTTGTATAAATATACATGGATGATTTCACACCTTATGGGTATGATTTCCAGGAGTTTCTCTCCAATCTAGGAAAGGTGTTAAGAAATTTCATTGAAATTCATTTCTCCCTAAGTCCTGAAAAGTGTGAATTTCTAAAAAGGGTAGGGATAGTCCTAGGTCACTCAATATCACAAGAAAGAATACAGGTAGACCCAAAAAAAATCACCATGATGAAAAGGGTGCCTATTCCTCAGAAGCAACAAGATGTTAGAAATTTCCTAGGGTTGGTTGGCTACTATAGGAGGTTCATTAAAGACTTCAGCAAAGTGGCTTCACCATTATTCGGATTTTTGGCCAAAGATTCTGAGTTTTTTTTATCTATTCTCTGTCATCAAGATTTTGATTTCATCAAGGAAAATATAACCACTGCCACTATTCTTTGAGGCCCCAATTGGGTTGCACCCCTCCACATTCACACAGATGCATTGGATAAATTTTTGCGGTAATCCTTGGGGCATTTGGAAGGAATATTATCCTATGCCATTTATTTCATTAGCAAGAGTTTGTTCAAAATTGAACTTAACTATACTGTCACTGAAAAGGAGCTCTTATCCATTGTCCATTCCCTAAAAAATTTTAGGCACTACATTACTGTTTATCAGACCTTTCCAACAATAAATTACTTAATGAATAAACTAGATGTTAATGCTAGAATCATTAGATGGTTTTTGTTATTGCAGCAGTTTTCTTTGACAATTGTTGATAAACCAAGAAAGGAAAATGTTGTTGCATATTTATTATCTAGACTTAACTTTATCTGCAGATGAGGGGGGAATGGTGGATGATCAACTTCCAGATTAACATCTATTCGCTATCTCAACTCTCTCTCCTTGATTTTCTGACATACCTAACTATTTGGTTGTTGAGAGGTTTCCTCCAAACCTTTCATTCGAAGAAAAGAGAAGTATTATAAGGAAAAGCACCCCTTTGACTTGGATTGGTGGCAATCTCTTCAAATTGGGTCCAGATGAAATTCTCAGAAGATGTGTGATGGAAGAGGAGGTATTTTACATCCTCTCAGCATATCATGATGGTCCCTGTGGGGGTCATTTTTCTGCTAAGAGGACAACATTCAAAGCCTTGCAAGCAAACTACTATTGCCCTACCCTCGATCGGGATGCCAAGAGATACACCAGTAGATGTGATCAATGTGAAAGGATGGGGAGACCTACACCAAGGGATGAAATTCCTTTTCAACCTCAGGTTTCTTTAGAGCCATTTGAAAAGTGGGTCATGGACTTCATTGGACCCATTGATACACCATCCGAGAAGAAGAGATATCATAGCCTACACCGATTACTTCACCATGTGGGCTAAAATAAGGGTTTTAAAAGCAACAACACAAGAGAAGGTAGCTTATTTTTTTAGAGAGAATGTCTTCTACAAGTTTGGATACCCTAGAGAGGTAGTCACCGATCAGGGGGCTCAACTTACATCTCATATCATTAAGAATCTCATAAGGCAGCACAAGACTTCCATTACCTATCATCCTCAAGCAAATGGCCAGGTGGAAGTGAAAAATAGAGACTTGGAAACATCCTCACCAAGGTTGTGAGCAACAGCATGAAATATTGGGAAGATAGATTGGTGGAAGCCATTTTGGCTTACAATTCAACCTGGAATACAACTATAGGATTTACTCCATATGATCTAGTTTATGGGAAGAATCTTTTCTCTCCATTGAGTTTGAATATAACACCCTAAGGATGGAAGCTCAGTTGGATTTGGACATCACAAAGGAACAACAAGAAATGTTGATGTAGTTTAATGGTTTGGATGAATTCATAATGCAGGCCCTCCTTCACACAGAAGTGGTTGAGCCGCAAAGAAAAAATTTTGCATGAAAAGCACATAAAAAAAAAGACATTTTAGGAAGGGGGTTGGGCTCTGCTCTATGACTCTAGATTCAATGAATTCAAGGGAAATTGAATGAAAATATGGCTAGGACCTTATAAAGCGGATAAATTCCATGAAAATGGGGTTTTTAAGATCATAACCATAGATGAGGAGTGGATCCCTCTTTTTTTCAATGGTTACAGGCTAAAGATGTACAAGAAGCCCCTGTATAAGGCTGAATTTATCAATACAATAAACAAGGAGATTAATTGGAAGCTCCATAATTCCCAACCCCTCACCTTCGTAGAAAAAAAAATTAAAAATAAAGAGGCATGGGTTAAAACCTCTCTAAGGCATCCAAGGCCAACTCTTGGGTTGAAAACTTCCTTGAGGCAATCCTGGAAAAGAAAAAATAGAGAAATAAAAGATAATTGGGTGAAAACCTCTTTGAGCTACCCAAGGTAGGCTTTTGGGTTGAAAATCTCTGCTGAGGTAGCCCACCCATCTTAAAAAAAAAAATTTAGGATAAAAAGGAAAAGGAAAAGAACCAAAAGAATGACACATCACCTATGCACTAACGTGTCTTTTGTTTTACAAGTTGGTGATCAAGGGAAATTTGGACAAGAGGAGCAACATCCCTTCTATCTATCTATCTCTCCCATCTACTTATCCACTTCATGTCCAACTCCAACATGCATTCATTCATCCATTTCTCCCACCAAGTGAGCAAAAATTCCATTTTTCCCTTACTCTCTACAGTGCTACAGAATTTCCTAGGCTGCTACAAGATTTCTTGTAGTGTTATAGGAAACCCTGTGATGCTACAGGAAAGTAACTTGAGGATGAATAAGCTCACCCAAGGCCACTTGAACCTTAAAAAGACATGAAAAATCATCTTTCTACCTATACCTACTATTCCTAACCATCACTCGACCCCATGCATAAATATTCACTCATCAAACCATCTATTTCGCCACTGTGAGCTAGTTTAGCTAAATCCTCACATGCGGCCTCTCCTCTCATATCCTCCTGCAATAAACCACTCCATTCATTTAATAAAACCACCCCTATCATCCCTACATTATTTTTCTTCATTCCTCAGGTTAGTTGAGCTCCAAATGTAATATTCCAAAATCGAAAATACACGAATATAGAACAAAATATTGGAAATAATAATGATAAATCAACACATACAATGTAAGCAGATCATATATCCATTATATCAATATCATAGCAAAAAATTTGTACAATATATTGAGGGAAAATTCACTCAAGTTAGGCAAAACAAGCCTTAAGAGAACAAGTACATGAAATATGAAGCACACTGCTACACAAATAACACCCAAGGCTAAGACAACGCAATTTTAGTGAATATAACTGGTACTGGAAAATTTCAATACATGAATCTGCTTTTATATGGCTCAAAAGATGCTAGGTATAGAGATCTAAGCTCCCAAAAACATTTCCAATAAAACCCAGAAAGGGTTTCTGGAAATACCCAAAAGTGAAAAATGTCGGAATGCAGCCCTAGGGCTGAATAGCAGCTGCAACTGAATAACTGGAAGGAGGTGGCTGAAAATAATATGAAATATATATATATTCTCCAATAGATCCTCCTAGTGAAAGGCTGATCCCAACACTGAATATCTAACCCTCCAACTGAAGCACTGTAACCTCCACTGCAAAAGCTCAATAAAATAACACAGTCCTTGAGGGAAACTGTGCTATAGGAGGTGGAAATAGGTTGGCCTAGTGCCAAAATGTGAAATAAAGCTCTTGAACCTTCCTTGTTGGCCTTCCAATGGACAGGATACCTCTCCATTGAAAAAAACAAACTTAGAAAATGGCCCTAACAATCCTCCACTGCAACACCCTGCATCACAACAATACTCTGAACAAAAACTGCGTTGTAGCTAAAGAATGAAGCTTGGCCTGATGCCTGAATGTGGAATATACAACTCAATAATCTCTCCTGAGTAGGCACTTGAAGTCCCCTAAGTATGATTGTGGGATTCCCACTCGGGAACACCCTTGTGCTAAACAGCACTGTAGACCCTGCTAAACAACAAAAGCATGCATAGAAATGTCACCTGACAAATCCTAATCTGAAAAGATCGAAATAAATAATCATATAACATATCCTCTATGGCTTCCTTACCCTTCCTTATATGCATTATAATCCTTCTCACCTTTGGTCCCACTCATTAAATCCACTACTCTCATGGAGACTTTCTCCCATTAACATTGCATTGTCTCTCATTAATTGTCCACTCTCTCCATACCAGCACTGTTGATTTGGTCAGCATTGACCTTGTCCACATGATTTAGCCTCTGTTCATACATGGAGGTGCTTTATCTAGCTATCAAGATGATCCCTTTTCACATTAAGAGGGATTTTATTCCTACTAAAGATATTTATGGGTCTCCCTACCCACTTATTCATCTACATAAATGACAAAAGAATAAATTAATATTCCAATTAGTAGCATGCTAATTTTGGAATATTACAGTCCTCCCCTCCCAAATGTTTCTTGTCCTCAAGCAACTGCAAGGATAGAACTAAAGAGCCTCCTCTCCTCCTCTTGTAGTATCCTCATATGATAAGCTCCTCCGATGAACAAGATGCTATCTCATCAATATGTCCCCAAGTTGCTCCTCCCAAGTGTACATGTTAGCATTTGGTGACAAATCCAAATGGCTATCATCATGAAGAAGTGGGATATCCATGGAGGAAAATATATGATTTCTAGAGGCTTTCTTGAGGCATGGAATCTAAAACATATTGGGAACCATCATTCCCATGTGAAGCTCCCATCCCTAATCTATCATCCACACAAAATGAATCACCCTCCAAAATGGTAATTCATAGAAAAACTCTTCCACCTTTGGCTCCTGCAATGTAGGTGGGATACATAGCTAAACATGATGGATCAAATTTTCCATCCCACACTTTCTCTCTCTCCACTTATGATAAGTGTAGAGCTGTTGCTGAATTTGGGCTGCAATAATGTTTCCCTCGTGAAGAAAAAAGGCAATTGGATCCTCAAAGACCCACTCTTTGGTTCTTGCCCAAACCATCCCATATAAAGTGAATAAAACATCATCACAATATGGAATCCACAATGAGAAAGATACTAAATTTTTTGTGTAATTCTATATGGTACCAACAGTTTCCCAAATGGTTACAACGCATTTTTGCTAACTGTTCTTTCAGAACATAATATGGACAGTTGTCTCCCAACAATTTGCTAGTTGTGCATGTCATCTTATCTACTAGTAAATAGTAAATGGAATTGTGTATCAACTGAGCATACAAAGAATAGTACAATAATTTCCCAAAGCCATACAAGAGATGGCTATTCCCATCACTGATGTTGGTCCCAAAATGACCATGAAGCCCAAATAGAAACTTACCCTCTTGTGGAGCAATGCACTGTATATAAATGGAAAGATAATGCAAATACTCTGTTATATGATCTATACGTGCAAAAACACAACTCTTACCATGTACCGAGAGTAGGCTGATAATGAGATCCATGGATGATCTCTCCATAATGGTCTGATATGTCTCCATGAGACCTTGGTGAATGGAAAGGAATGAACCATGTGCTACATGAAAAACCTTCTTGTTATGCTTGGAGATCCAAGTCAAGAAGATCATATCATAGTAATAGATGTCTCCATCCACGCCTCCATCACTTTTGTATCTTACTTTCCCATCAAGTTCATCATATGTGAAGTGATCCTAGGAACACTCTAACAACAAATCCAAGCTCCCAAGTGACAGTGTTGTTGGCCTTTGTGATAAGGCTCCTGTCATCTCATAACTCCTCTCTTTGACATGCCTAATGCCAAAGTCCCATGCCACAATGATGCTACATATGGGAGACTCCTTCCTATGTGGAAGTACCCCCTGAACCTCCAAAGCTAAGGAGTAGCCCCTTTTCACCATGATTTTTCCACCATCTACTCCTACAACATCATGCAAATTATGGGAGAAAATCAGCCCATACTCTCCCAAGAGTAACAAAAACAACAAAATCTCTTGCTGCTTCCTCATCTCATCATCATACAAGTCATGGAGTAACATCATGAGAGTTGACTTGTAGAATTCCCCATACAACCAAATATTTTGCTTCCATATCATATGGGTGCCATGAAATGCCTCAAACCATAACATACCCTTTGACATAGAATATGTCACATGATGGCCAAACTCTTTCAAGAGTAGCCAGTGCAACCATGCCTTCTGTTGCCCTATGTCATAGATCTGCAAGTGGCTCACCAACCTCTTGTCCATCATCATCACCCATCCAACCAACTGTAGGTGTCTCTTACCATGCTCCAAATTGGTATCCCTCCAATGGAGAATACTATCCTCCAAAATCAGATCACTACCTTTGCACTTCATGGGATGTTGAAGTGCAACCTCATGGAGATCTCCACATGAATACCACTCATCAATGACCTAGTTGAACCCATAAGGATCCAAATAAGATGTAGGCAAAAGCTTCTCTTTGAGTTGTGATGTGCCCATTAAGAAGGATCCATCATAAGATGTCTTCCATCAACCATCTACCTATCCAATGCTATACAAGTATGGTCATTGGAATGCTCCAATAATAGTTGGCCCCCCAACTCATCACTGCTTCTCAATGACAGCGCAGCTAACCATGATGGTGCATATGTTGTCTCATGATCATACACAATGTTGAACATACAGTTTTGCATTGGATTGATTAGGATGATGCTCATCCTATCCTTCAAATCTCCACACTATAACACAAGGTGTTGTGTGTATCTCATCAATGAGATACCAGGATGACTATATATCTCCTCCTTGAACCAATCAAGGGTCCTCTATGTAGTGATAGTCTACTGCTCCAAATCAACAGTGTGCTTTGACCCTAGGTCATACAATTTCCCTGATGGCATGTCCCAACAACTCTCCATATGATGTGCTAAAATAATATGGGGTGGATTTGTTTGCATACCTTGGTTAAGTTGATCCTTGGGAACATCTTGTACTGCTATAAGGGTTCCTCCCACCGGTGTAATGACTCCTCAAACTGCTGGTGATGCTCATGGTTGTTCCTCTACTGTTGCACCAGCGCTGGTATAAGTCTCCTCCTCCTCATGCATCTCCTGAATAATGCATGGGACTCTAAATTTCAAGAGATCAAGACCACTTTGCAATGATGCAAGTGTTCCTTCTCCTAATGCAAGTACTCCTGCAACAAGTGGTGGTGGAAGTTGCTCTTCCTTCGAAATAATAGTATGGACATCTTCCCTTGGCTTCTTCGATTTATTATTATCAAAATTTTTGATCAAACTTTGAGTAAAATATACATATGTAGTCACTCTTGCATGTCTCAAATGGTTGAACCACCAAATGTTCGCTTCACCCTCAAGGTGTAGTGCTGCAATATCAACAAATTCTCTTTCTACTACTGGATGTAGCAGGAATAATGCGTCTAAATTTCTCCTCCAAGCCCTTGTTGTGCAAGTGGATGACCCATAAAATGTAGAAAATAGAAATCTATTGTGTTTTATACTTCTATTGCTACAAGGTCTCCTCTCTTATTTGATCTGAAGAAACTATTGGAGAGTTATATTCTCCTTGAAAGCCCTTGATTGAGAGTTGTACTCTCCAAGATAATCACTTAGAATCTCATGATCTAATTTTCCTCCATCTCCATGTCTTTCACCTTCCTCTTCAAAGAAAGTAGACATAGTAGATCCCTTTTGAGCTCTATGCAATAATAGTTTGTTCTGATTTTGATAGGAAGTGCATGGACCGTCCTCATCTTGAAACCCCCTTGAGGTCTCATTACATCTCTCCTCTCTCTCATATGCTTGGCCTCCTTGGAGAGGTTCTTCATAGATCTAAAAAGATATGAGTAAAACCTCATTCCTTCCATCAATGTAGATCTCTTCTTCTTCTTATTCTCTTGATAGCATATTGGCTTAAAATCACACGCTAAGCCAAGATTATGATCTGATACCACTGTAATATTCCAAAATGGAAAAGACGCAAATATAGAACAAAATACTGGAAATAGAAATGATAAATCAACACAAAAAATGTAAGTAGATCCTATAGCCATTATATTAATATCATAGCAACAAAATGTGTACAATATCTTGAGGTAAAAGTCACTCAAGTTAGGCAAAACAAGCCTCAAGAGAACAAGTACATGAAATATGAAGCACACTGCTACACAAATAATACCCAAGGCTAAGAAAATGCAGTTTTAGTGAATATAACTGCTACTAGGAAATCTCAATACATGGATCTTCTATTATATAGCTCAAAAGGAGCTAGGTATAGATATCTAAGCTCCCAGGCACATTTCCAAGACAACCTTGAAAGGGTTTCCGAAAATACCAAAAAGTAAAAAATGTCGGAATGTAGTGCTAAGGATGAATAGCAGCTGCAACTGAATAACTGGAAGGAGGTGGCTGAAACTAATATGAAATGTATATATCTTCTCCAATAGATCCTCATAGTGAAAGGATGATCCCAACACTAAAGATCTAACCCTCCAACTGAAGCACTGAAACCTCCACTGCAAATGATCAATAAAATAAAGCAATCCTTAAGGGAAAATTCGTTGTAGGAGGTGGAAATAGGTTTTCCTGGTGCCATAATGTGAAATAAATCTCCTATACCTTCCTTTCTGGCCTCCCAATGTAAAGGCTACCTCTCCACTGGAAAAAAAACTCAGAAAATGGCCCTAACAATCCTCCACTGCAACACCCTACAACACAACACAACTCTGAACAGAAACTGTGATGTAGCTAAAGACTGAAGCTTGGATTGATTCCTGAATGTGGACTATGTAGTTCAATAATCTCTCTTGAGTAGGAAATCGAAGTCCCATGAGGATGAGTGTGGGATTTCCGCTCGGGAACACCCTTGTGCTAAACATCACAACAAACCCCGCTAAACAACAAAAGCATGCATAGAAATGTCACCTAAAAAATCTAGATCTAAAAAGACCAAAATCAATAATCATCTAACATATCCTCTATGGTTGCCTTGCCCTTCCTTATATGCATTGTAGGCCTTCTCACCTTAGGTCCCACTCATTAAATCCACTACTCTCATGGAGACTTTCTCCCATTAACACTGCATTGTCTCTCATTAACTGTCCACTCTCTCCATACCAGCGCTTTTGATTTGGTCAACATTTACCTTGTCCACATTCTTTAGTCCCTGTTCATACATGGAGGTGCTTTATCCAGCTATCAAGATGGTCCCTTTTCACATTAAGAGGGATTTTATTCCTACTAAAGAGATTTATGGGTCTCCCTACCCACCCATTCATCTATCTAATTGACAAAATAAAAAATTAATATTCCAATTAGTTGCATGCTAATTTTGGAATATTACACCAAAATTGCAACAAGGAAATTGGTACAAGAAGATGATCACTTCCTGTAGCAATTTTGCACATACAACCAGTGCATCAAAAAATAATGAGGTTGATGATGAAGATTTCTCGTGATGATCACTAGAGGATTCCAGAAGATAAGACAGACCAGCAGAAACACCTGAGGGTCTCCATGAGGCACCTGCAAAAGAATCATCAAGCAAAGGAAATAAGCACCTCACTCGGAAAAATAAGTTTCTCACTCAATATATATATATATATATATATATATATATATATATATATCATTCATGACCATCAACATGCTCCAGCTCCCTACATCAAAGGATCGTGCCACACATTAACATCAGGTAGGCTTAGGTATTGCTCTCTCACACTCTCGTTATGCATAATTTGACTAAAATGATTTAATGTCAAGAATATAGAGTTTATAGGGAAAAAGGTGTCTAGTTAACCTGGCCACCCTCAAAGAGTTAAAGTAAATAGTTATTTGGGTTTCCATGCCACATGGAGCTATGACATCAGTTAATGGAAATATCACGAGGAGTTGGAGTTTATTCCGAGGCAGGTGGGAATGACTAGAGTGAGTGAGAGAAATATTCCAAATGAGGAAATCTCGTGCCAAATCCACATCACCACTATGCTCCAAGTTTGCTCGATTTGCAACAAAAATTTTACTTTGGATTATTCTCCCTCATTCTATTATGTATTTCGAGATCAGTTAGAGAAGGGTCAGAGACAACAGACACCGAGGAGCTTCGATCCCTAGTCGAGCTTTGCATGCAACCTGTGCTACATGAAAGTCTTCTACTTCTTTGGGAAGTTTCCAGGGAGGAAAAAAGGTGCTACAAAGTGTCATGTAAGACAACCTCCGAGTGTGTTTACACCCCAAAAAAATCCTTCAAGCCAAAGATCATCAGAATTGCAAAGGTAAGTGCCCATCACCCCATCAAGTTGCAAATATTTTTCATGGTAATTTACACACAGTCAGGCCATAATTCAGGAAATTAAAAGTTTGTTCAAAGGAGTAGGGATAAGAAAACCACATTGTGTTTAAATATAAAACCTTTGGGGTCCCATATCACAATGATTTTATAAACAACCCACAAACATCCATCTCTCTAACACAACCACATGATGGTGGAGGTTACAATAGAAGGGAGCCCACAGACATTAAAATATTTAGACTACACCCTCTTGTGGTTGAAATATTTATAAATCACCAGTAGTTGGGGTTATTTGAGATCCTAAAAGGCTTTGATGATGAAGTGGCTCAAGAATTTGTAGTAGCCTTGCACTCCCAAGTAGATGATAGGGCCACCACAGTGGTAAGAAGGCTAGTAATTACCATAATCCATGAGCTCATTAGAAGAATCACCACCTTACCTCTAGGAGCTAAGTGGAATAGAGAGGACATAGTCTCTAGTACTACCTCTAATAAGAGTTTCTTCTTGACCAACGAATAATACATTGAAGATAAGAATGGGGTAGGAAGATAAATTCTACCTTATCCATGGGATGAGGTAGCCTAACACATCATGAAAAATATTTCCTGTGAGGGCATACAAAGTGTGGTATATGGATATCATTTTAGATTTTTGCATGAACTTAGGTTCAAAGTTGATTTTCCCTTAGGTTAGAGACTCTAAATCCCAGATTTCCTCCTCAATTAAATCATAGATATGAGCCAAAGGGTAAGGGAGAGAAAGCATCAACACCTATCTCATCATCATGGTCTCATTAAACTCATAATGGGAGAGACTCTCAATGGACTCAACATCCATGTACCTTGGTCCAACTTCATTGACATGGACAGAGAAGCATCCATTGGGACACAAAAAGTCACTCTCAGAGATACCCCTCCCTTTAGCCTTAGAGAAAGGGGCATTAAATAAGAATAGGAATAAGAGGAAGATGATGAAGAATAGCAAATGGAAACAGAGGCAGAACCCACATAAAATGTAGGAAAAGATGATGGGAGAGAAGAGGAGGAAAAGAAATATGAAAAAGGAGAAGAATATGAGAAAGAAGAGGAAGATAAATATGAATAAAATGAAGGAAAGGTAGAAGAGGAAGAGATAATAGACACCGAGCTTACCACTGATATCTCCCCTCAACAAACTAGCCTTTCACCATGGATCTCTAAAAAGGAAGTGGCTGCCACTTTAACCACTCTAAGAACCCCTGTGAAATCAAAGAGGAAAAGTAAGACCCACATGTACATCAAGACCAGGAAGAGTGCCAGGGTGAAACAAGGGAGGCCTTAACCTCCAACCAAGAGCCCCATCACAATTGAAGAACCACCAAATAAGGAAGAAGAAATAGGGTTAGAAGAGGGAAATATTCAAGAGGTCACTTCTCCTAAAAAGACACCTATGAGCTATACAAGGAGGCACTCCTAAAGGCTAGCATCCCTCAAACAAGCACCAACACCCACAAACCTCCAAGAGGAATAAAAGAAGGGGAAACATGAAAAATAGGGTTTGTTATAGGAAACACAAATTTTTCTACAAGAAACTCAGACAGTGATACAAGAAATCCATAATTTTCTACAGGAAGAGAAAAAACTCATGGGAGAAGATAAAAAGACACCAATGGAAGGGTGAAAGACCCAAGGTGATGAAAAAGAGGCAGAAGTTGAGGGACAATATGCCAAAGTTGAGAAATAAGGGAAGGCGGAGGAGGAACCAAAGGAATAACCAACCTCTCCAAAAACTGTCCCAAAAGGCATTACTGTAGTTCCACATCCTAGCCCATAGCCAAAATTGAGCTCCTAATACAAATTCATTGAAGGAGGGAGGATGATCCCTCAAAGGCTTTCAATTCCCCTATTCTATGAGCTAGAGAAAGAGAGAGCACGCACACACCACTGGATGAAAATTTCCAAAAATAAGAATGTGGACGATGTAGGGATTGTGGAAGAGAAACTCATTGAGATGGGGAGAGATTTGGCTGATGTTAGACTTAGGGAGGCTGTGAGGGTCATATAATTTATAGGATCACAAGGTGATTGGATATTTTATCTCAGTTATATGAAATTGTAAATAATATTTCAATTTGCAAATTATTTCCAAAAAATATAAAAGAAAAATGAAAAGAGAGTATTTGAATAAAAAAACAAAAGAAAAAAAAATAGAGAAAGAATAAAAATAAAGATGACAAACCCCATAAAAGAAAAAAAAATGATAACTGAAGTGTTGCAAGTTTAAATTCCACTACTTGATAGATATTTTGGTTCTATTAAATAAAGAGAATGTTGTGTGCAGCTTGTTCAAAATGCCACAACCCTGAGTCATCTGTTAGAACCATTCAGTTTAACCATGGTCAAACAAGTTTATATTTTTGTCAATTATATTAGAGAATAATGTTAGCCAAATTGTGCAATCTTGGCTAAATGTTAGTTAGACAGATAAATAAGGTTGACTCAAATGTTTAAAATCAATAAAAATAAACATATAGTGTGGAGTAGGTTGTAATATTCCTAATTTAGCTTCAGCTAATAGGAATATTAATTTTGCCTTTGGAAATCTAGATGCATGAATAATTGAGCAAGGAGGCTCATAATTTGCTCAAGTATGAATAAAAATCCCTCTTAGTGTGAAAAGGGATCATGTAATAACCAGTTCAAGCATCCACATGTGTGAACAAGGTCTAAACTATGTGGACAAGGTCAAGTTTGACCAAGTCAACATGATTTATTCTCAAAGAAGTGGATCCTACATAAAACCAGCTCAATGTGAATAGAGATCAATCCAGCTAGATAAAATGAAGGCACCTTGAGTGTGAAAAGGAACAGGGTATGGAGAATCATTCAAGTTTTACCAAGTCAACAAAACTGTCTAGATACATTGCACCATCTTATTGGACAGCGCAGGTTTTGTGGAGGAGCCTTTGCATGGAAGCAACCTCATAGTGGGTGGGATCCTTGGTGAGGAAGCTCATAAATTATATAATGAAGGAGATGGAAAGCATATGGACATATTAGAGATTATAATTTCATGAGGTCTGCTTAGACTTCCAGCATACTTAGCTTTTTAGCTAAGTTGTTGCACTGCTTAGTGCAAGGGTTTACCCGGGTGGGCATTCCCTACTCTTTCTTGGAGATCTTGCTTGAGAAATACAAGAGGAGGTTTTTGATCTGAATTTTCCACTACCTAGTGCTGGGCCAAGCACTTACCTTCAGCAAAAATGCAGTCCCTTCAGAAAACTGCGTTATTTCTTAGGGTGTGCAATGGAAGGGGTGAAAATCCCATTTTGAGGAGCTAGTTTCTTAAGAGAAGGATCATCCTTTCTTTGGGAGGACTAGAAAAGGATTATACAGCAATTTATTTATATTTTCAGCCATTATTATGTATATCTACAGCCATACAAAACTATTCAGCCACATATTTGTAGTAGCTTTCTCTTGTACATCTCTTTTGACAAGAAACACTTGTCGGGTCTTCTTGGATCTGTGTAAAAGAGATTAGATCTTTGTTTTTTTACATAATTGAGTATTATAATAATATTATCAGTCATATTTATCTATTTTTTGAGTTAATATCTCTTTAGACTGCACAATCACTTGTGCAGTTGCTCTGACATTTTGCAGTCTTGGGGTTTTCGCAATTTTTAGCTGTCTTGAGCGTGGGAGGCTTGTTTAACTAGGCTAAAGGAATTTTTTTCTGAAAATATTTTGCATGCATGTCCTATATTTTCCATTCTAAGGGACAAAGTCATTATTTTCCACTGTTTTAACTCAATATTCAGAAAATAGCATTTTTGGGGCAAAAATTGCTGCTTTTCCCCACTTGGTGAACTGTATAAATGCATAGTTTGTTTTTGTGATTGTTATTATGATGGATATGTGTTCAAACAAATTACATGATTTTATTACTTTTTTTTCTCCAACTTTGGAATACCTTAAGGTATTCTTATTGTTGTAGAAAATTCCAGTTTTGGGATATTATAGTGGTACTAGAGTAACAATCTTGGCTCAACCTGTGAGCCCAAGCATTATGGAGTCTTCTCATGGGGAGGAAGATATTTGTAGAAGAAATCAGAGAAAAACCTTGTTGTCTAGAGAAAGGAGGCTCTCAAAACTTCTTTTTCCAAATCTGCAAGGTGGAAGCAAGGGCATCAAAGAAATGAGGAGGGAGAAATCTAAAAATCCCTCAGCAAGATCTATACAAGAGAAATATTCTAAGTCCTCATATTATGGATATGAGAAATCAGCCATATCATCAGATCTATCACATTCTATCAGCCATTTCTTCATGAAGAGGAAGAAAGGAGATGTGCCAAAGAAAGATACTCTTGGTGATTATTTGCAGGAATATGAAGATCAATCCGAGGAGTTCAAAGATCACTTGAACTTCCAAGGGTTTTTCCAAATGAAGGAGGAAAAGAGCACAAGGAGAAAGAAGCAGGGTAAGGGTATATTATTTCTATCCACTTTTGATGGATCACCTCTATGTCCGGCTAGGGCTTGGGTGAAGGAGTTGGACACCTTTGTGCAGCAACATCAAGTTTCAGAATTTGAGGCCATCAAAGTAGCAGCGCTGCATTTTGAGGGTAAGGCCTATTCTTGGTGGTTGTTTGAATAATTTTCCTTAAAGAATGCAAATACATCTACTTATGCAAAGTTCATTGAAAGATTAGTAGAGAGGTTTGATGATACTTCATGTGAAACATCTTCTATTGCATCTATCAAACCACGTCAAACAAAAATTTTGCATGAGTTGGGAGGGTCTATCTATCCAACTCCATTTCTGAAAACCAATGAAGAGGATGTGATCTTGCTTGATGATTTTCCAAGGGCAAGATCTCCTTTGGATGAAGGGCTTTCTTCTCAAAGGAAAGACTTGAATATTCCTTCTTCAAAAGAAGACCAAGACTTGAGGTCTCTTGTTGAAGATAAGGCAACATCAACTATTGAAGAGGAGAAAGGGAAAGCAAGAGAGAATAATGCAGTCATGACAAGGGCACCTCAATCACCTCATGGAGAAGAGGATGGATCACTTGCTCCAAGAAAAGAAACTCTTGCACTCTTGCAAGGAGTTCCACAAGGTCTCACACATAGAGCTCTTGGCATAACACATGAGCAGCATGAAATTTCATTGCCAAGTGATGGGATCTTGAAGATAGGAGGAGCGGAAGAGGAGGAATGGCATCATAATATGAAGAGAATGAACCCTTATCTATTTCAGAGTTTGAAAGAACAAAGAAGGCAAGAGGACCCATGCAGCAAAGGTATGGGAAAATATATCCAACATCCACATCCTACTCTATGCCTTGATGCCTCTTTACAAGGAGGCATTTAAGCAGGAAGACCTCCTGATTGGAGGGAAATTAAAGTGTTATCTAAACTATATGTAGCAGCAACCTATTTTTTTAAAGAGGAAACCTTGGAAGGGGCCACTACAGCACTGAAAACCATTGATGGAAGGCTAGGCAAAATTCTGAAATTGACCTTGTTTTCTTCCATTCATCTATTTGTGTTGGAGGGGATAGATTCAGAAATTTATGCTGATATGAGCATAATATCAAGAGGCTAATCCATAGCCTTGGGGCAGCAAAGGATACTCCAATATATAATGAATATTCCTGAACATAACAAAAAAATAATTTCTTTTTTGCATGCGGGAGCAAGGAGGTGGAAGTTTTTGAGAAAGAGAACCTTTCAAGGGAAGGGTGACTTTCCTAAACTTCAATCTTGTCTTGAGCAAGATCACCTGCAAGAAGGGAAGCAAAGGAAAGTTGGGAATACTCCAACATGTGACTTTTATGTAAATCATGTCAAGAAGGAGAGCCATCATGTGACAAATTTATCATTTCATACTTCTACAACGCTTTCAATGTTGGGAAGCCTAGACCCTTATTGGGAGTCCCAACTCTTGATGGAATATTCTAAGGACCTATTCACATGTAAGGTTATTGATGGGAAAGAAATGGATGAAGAGTATGAGGTAGTTAATGGAATCATTTATGTTCATAATCAGATCTACTTAATTAAATATTCCAAGCTCAAGGATGAACTACTTGATACAATTTATGAGGTCTTACTTTCAAATCCCACTAGTTTCATTAAAACATGTCATACTATCTTAGATGGATTCATGTGGGAAGAATTCAAAGAGGATATGTACTCTCATATGAGTAAGTGCATGAATCATTTGTTGGTTGAGGAGGAACATAGCTCTTGGGAAGAATTATCATTATCACCTCCTTATTCCTTGAGTGTGAGAGGGAGCTCATCCATGAGCTACATTGCTAATTTTAAACAAGTGTATGATAAAAGTTGTATTGCTGAATCTCATGATGTATTTATTATATAATTGCATTTTCTTAACACTCGTGTGTAGGTATTGGCTCCAAGAGGGGGAACTTTTTCTGATGAGCTTCATGAGCCACTTTTGGCCATGAACAATGGTGATGTTGGCCATTTTTTGGGAGGTCTTGGAGGGATGATGTATTGGGCCATGAACAATGGTGATTTTGGCCATTTTTTGGGAGGTCTTGGAGGGATGATGTACTCCTCAGGGTGTAATTCATCAACACCAACTATCATACACCTTTTCAAGCATGCAAGAAGGATGGGACAACAAACAATTGTTGGGGAGAACGCTTGTCATATCATATCCTATTGCAGTTAGGAGGAAAACTGTGTTGGTTGCACATGAGGGACCATTTTCCTTCTCCCTTATTGTATATGGCAGCTAGTATGATCTTACTTATGATCCCACATGCTGAAGATGTTCTTAATTTTGTTGGGAACATGGTTGGAGGAGAGACACATTTTTGGGGTGTGTCTTTGGGGGAAGAGAATCCCTACTTATTCTGCACTACATGTTCCAAGGGGAGCATGGGAAACTATATGGCCACCATTGCATACCCCTTTTTTCTTTATGATGTGGACCATATGTTTGGTTGGAGCACTTGGGGCATGCCTCTCATGAGCAATTGGGAGGAGCTTTTCTATGAATTACCAAGTTGGAGGGTGATTCATTTTATTTGGATGATAGCATGGAGGAGGGAGACTTCCATTGATGATGAAATTCCCAATGATTGTCATCATTTATTTCTTGAGAAGGCCATGGATGAGAAAGAAGGTCTCCATAAAAACCTTCCATTCTTTCATGATGAGAGCCATTGGGTTTATTCACCAAAGCCCAACTTGTACACTTGGGAGGAGCCATTGAGAGATGGAATTTTTGCAGAAATTTTGAAGCAATGGAGGAGATTATGTGATGAGAGGGCCACAAGAGGAAGAGGGGAAATTTTGTAGCACCCTTGCAGTTTCTTGAGGGGAAGAAACATTTGGGAGGGGGAGACTTTAATATTCCTAATTTAGCTTCAGCTAATAGGAATATTAATTTTTCCTTTGGAAATCTAGATGCATGAATAATTGAGCAAGGAGGCTCATAATTTGCTCAAGTATGAATAAAAATCCCTCCTAGTGTGAAAAGGGATCATTTAATAACCATTTCAAGCATCCACATGTGTGAACAAGGTCTAAACTATGTGGACAAGGTCAAGTTTGACCAAGTCAACATGATTTATTCTTAAAGAAGTGGATCCTACATAAAACCAACTCAATGTGAATAGAGATCAATCCAGCTAGATAAAATGAAGGCACCTTGAGTGTGAAAAGGGATAGGGCATGAAGAATCATTCAAGGTTGACCAAGTCAAAAAAACTATCTAGATACATTGCACCATCTTATTGGACAACGCAGTTTTTGTGGAGGAGCCTTTGCATGGAAGCAACCTCATAGTGGGTGGGACCCTTGGTGAGGAAGCTCATCAATTATATAATGAAGGAGATGGAAAGCATATGGAAGTATTAGATATTATACTTTCATGAGGTCTACTTAGAATTCCGACATACTTATTTTTTTAGCTAAGTTGTTGCACTGCTTAGTGCAAGGGTTTACCAGGGTGGGGATTCCCTACTCTTTCTTGGAGATCTTACTTGAGAAATCTAAGAGGATTTTTCTGATCTAAATTTTCCACTACCTCATGCTGGGCCAAGCACTTACCTTCAGAAAAAATGCAGTCCCTTTAGAAAACTGCGTTATTTCTTAGGGTGTGTAGTGGAAGGGGTGAAAATCCCATTTTGAAAAGCTAGTTTCCCAAGAGAAGGATCAACCTTTCTTTGGGAGAACTAGAAAAGGATTCTACAGCCATTTATTTATATTTCCAGCCATTATAATTCAGAGCTACAGCCATACAACGTTATTCAGCCACATATTTGTAGTAGCTTTCTCTTGTACATCTCTTCTGACAAGAAACCCTTGCCGGGTCTTCTTGGATCTGTGTAAAAGAGATTAGATCTCTATTTTTGTACATAATTGAGTATTATAATAATATTATCAGTCATATTTCTCTATTTTCTAAGTTAACCTCTCTTTAGACTGCGCAGTCACTTGTGCAGCTGCTCCGGCATTTTGCAGTCTTGGGGTTTTGGCAATTTTTAGCTGTCTTGAGCATGGGAGGCCTGTTTAACTAGGCTAAAGGCATTTGTTTCTGAAATTTTTTTGCATGAATGTCCTATATTGTCCATTCTAAGGGAAACAACTGTTATTTTCCACTATTTTATCTCAATATTTAGAAAATAACGTTTTTGGGGCAAAAATAGCTGCTTTTCCCCACTTGGTGAACTGTATAAATACATAGTTTGTTGCTGTGATTGTTATTATGATGGATATGTGTTCAAAAAAATTAAATGATTTGATTACTTGCTATGCTCCAAATTTTGAATACCTTAAGGTATTCTTATTGTTGTAGAAAATTCTAGTTTTGGGATATTACATAGGTATTCCTTTTCTCAAAAAGAAATAAAATAAGGGTCTGCAAGTCCAATTGCACCCATAGGAATGATTAAAAATTTATTCTTAGGATTAGGATAAAGTTGAAGGAAAAAATGTTCAAATGATAAAATGTGGTTAATTCTACATGAAAGGCTCATTAGTTCACTTTATCCTAAGTTTGAAAGAAATTGTGTAAATATGTGCTATTAGCCTAATGTTTGAGTTCATTAACATTTTTATCCAAATTTTGAATGTAAAGGTTTTTATCAAAAAGTTTTGGCCCATCTAAAATTTTAGATAAAACAAAATGATTTTGTTGTTTCTAGTTAATTCAGGCGATTCAATCAACGACCTAATTGTTACTCCACCAGATCTATGGTCCAAAGTGATTTTTCAACCCCCCCTCGCTATCCTACCTTTACCACCAAGGGGGTGGGTCTGAAAAGGTGGTTTTACTCCCACTGATCCCACAAAACATGTCAGTCTCTCTACATTTCACACTCCCCCCTCACAAAACCGCAAACCACTTTGACCCCCCTCTGAAATCCACCTAACTGTAATATTCCAAATCAGCTTTCAGCTAGTTTAAATATTAAATTTTGTTTTTTCTATTTAGATAGAAGAATAAGAGGGTAGGGAGACCCATAAATATCCTTAATATGAATAAAATCACTCCTAATGTGAATAAGGAGCATCTTGATAGTTGGATAAATCACCTTCATGTGTGAATAGAGGTTGGAGCATGTGGATGGGGTCAAGTTTGACCAAATCAACAACGCTGGTATGAAGGGAGTGGATAGTTAATGAGAGACAATGCAATGATAATGGGAGGAAGTATCCATGAGAGTAGAGACTTTAATCAGTGGGGCCCAAGGTGAGAAGGCTCACAATACATATAAGGAAGGGGAAGGCAACCATAGAGTTCATGTTGATTATTATTATGTTTATGGTATGTTATGAATTCTTGCACTCTTCAACTGTTTAGCAGAGTTGGTTGTGCTGTTTAGCACAAGGGTGTTCCCGAGAAGGAATCCCACCCTCATCCTTGGGGGACTTTGAGTGCCCACTCAAGAGAGGTTTGTGAGTTTCATATCCACATTCTGGAATTCAGACCAACTTCAGTCTTCAACTAC
This sequence comes from Pinus albicaulis, assembly GCA_034641835.2. Taxonomy (NCBI): domain Eukaryota; kingdom Viridiplantae; phylum Streptophyta; class Pinopsida; order Pinales; family Pinaceae; genus Pinus; species Pinus albicaulis. The sequence continues at coordinate 872,429,451 of CM076571.1, forward strand.
AGCGTAGTTTCTGTGTTGAGTTGCAGGGAAGAGGCAGTGGAGGATTGATAGGGTAACTTTCTATGTTTTATTTTTAGTGGAGAGGTAGCCTTTCCATTAAGAGGCCAACAAGGAGGGTCCTTGGGCTTTATTTCATCATTTGGCACCAGACCAAGCTATTACCGTCCCCTACAGTTCAATTTCCCTCTTAGACTACATTATTTTAGAGAGCATTTGCAGACGAGGGTTCAGTGCTACTTTTGGAGGGTTAGAATTTCAGTGAGGGGATCAAACTTTCACTTCGAGATCTATTGGAGGAGATATATCTATTTCTATATCCATTTCAGCCACATCCTTCTAGTTATGCAGTTGCAGTGATTCTTCATTCCTACAACTGTAGATCACTATTTTGTATTTTGTGTATTTTCGGAAACCCTTTCTGGGTTATCTTGGAAAGGTGCTTGGGAGCCTAGATCTATTTTCCCAACAATATTTGAGCCATATATCAGGAGATCTATGTTATTATATTTCCCAACATCATTTTAACTCACTGGTACTATGCTTTATTGATTCTCCTACATTTGTATAGCAGCTATATTTCATGTTGTGGCATATGTGTTCATTGGAGGCTTGTTTGCCTTGATTATTTGGGCTCTGGCCATATTGTTTGTACTTATTTGTTGTTGATTTACATAATAAAAGGACTCTATATCTATCTCACATTTTGGTGTAATTTTATTCACTTCTATTTTCCATTTTTATGTTCAATATTGTTGCTTTTCCTATTTTGTGATATTACAGTGGCATCAAAGCATAATCTTGGCTCAGCCTGTGTATTTCAGCCAATATGTCATCAAAAGAAGGAGAGCCTCTCACAGAAAGAGAGAAGAGGTATCTCAATAGAAACCGGAGATATGACTATACATATAATAGATAAGACAAGGGGGAAAATACCATATCAGGAGAAGAGGATGACAAGGATTTTCTCAAGCTTCTTCTCCAAACCATGCAAGATAGTGAAAGAGAAATCAAGGAGATGAGGATGGATAGACACAAGGAATCCTCTAAAGGGTTTCTACATGGAGAAGGCTCTGGTATTTCACATCACTGTCATGATAAACTAATGAGGCAACAAGTTTCCCAACGCTCTACTATGCCTACATTTGTAACAATGGGAAATGGAGGATTTCAAGAACAAGAAACTCTTAAAGATTACTTTCTTGAGTATGAGTCTCAATCTCAGAGATTCAAAGATCATTTGAGCTTTCAGGAGTTTTTTCAGATCAAGGACAATAGGAGACCTCGATATCACAATAGAGGTTAAGGATTCATACAAAACAATGATCTTCATTAGACTATGGGTAGATTATTCTTGCCCACTTTTGATGGGTCATCCAAATGCACAACCAAGTCTTGGGTAGAGAACCTAGACATCTACTTCCATTTGAACCAAGTACCAGAGATGGAAGCCATAAAAATAGCAGCGCTTCACCCTCAGGGTGAGTCACATTGGGGCATGCCAATGTGACTGCATATTAAGAGTTCACCAGGAGTTTGGTGGAGAGGTTTGATCGAAGAGATCCAGAGGCACCTTTTATTGAGCTAGCTAACTCAAACAGTCGGGTAATCCAGAAACTTACATTTCTAAATTTTTAAAACTTTATGTTATGGTTCCTGATTTATCTGTAGCTAGGAGAGTCTATATGTTTATTGATGGGCTAGCAGAGCCTCTAAATGGTTTGGTTAAATCAACCAAGCTAACTACCCTTCAAGATGTTGTTCAAAGGGCTATAGATCTACAAGATGCTTTGCCAAGGGCAAAGGTACCATTTCAGCAAAAGCCCACTTTTCCATCAAAAGGGAAAAATGTGAAGGATCCTCTTTCAAAGGAGAGAAAAAAAAAAGGACCTCTTAGCGATGATGTCTGAAGAGACTTGAGGAGAAGGAAGCTTTGCTTCACATACCCAAAACCTATTAGAAAATTATATATTACAGAGCAATGCAACACATAAAATATGCAGAAAACATAAGCACACAAAACACATAAAACCAGAGTTTTCAGATATACGTGGTTCACCCAGGTTGGGCTACATCCACCCCGAACAACCAGTCCTTACTTTCTATTATCCAGCAAAATGAAGAGACACAACCTATAGTAGATCCACTGTAATATCCTTTGTCCTCTCTCATAGTCTCCATATCTATTTCTCACTCTGAGAATACTCATACAATACACAACTGCAATACGATATCCTCATACAAAGTGAGGGGTAGGGCAAAAAGACCTAAACTAAACATAACTTCTACCGTCATATCATCCGCCTAATGAATGGCCCAGATTGACTAGAAATTACTATACTTTTACAAGGTAATTTTACATTTGTTTTTAGCTTCGGGGGCGCTGCCCCCAAAACCCCCGCTAGGGGGGGCTCCATAAAGTCGCAGTCGCCCCCCCTTGGACCCCCTAGATAGCGTTTAATTATGGGCAGCGTTGCGGCCCCATTAAGGTACAGGGGTCCAGTACTGTGATACAAAATAAACAAGATAATCAAGCTCCACACCCAACAATATCCCACTTGGAGACTGATTGTAGCAACTCCACTGCTGCTTCATTTGCTGGACAATGACTCCTCTTTTTTAATATTCCAAAATTAGCTTGCAGCTAATTGGAATATTAAATGTTTCCTTTATCACCTATGAGTTGAATAAATGGGTAAGGAGGCCCATGCATAATAGAAACATGAATAAAACCCATCATAATGTGAAAGGAGATCATCACAGTAGCTGGATTTTACACTTTTGTGTGTGAACAGGGGCAAATGGATGAGGACAAAGTCAAGTTTGACTAAGTCAACATGCATGCATGAAGAAGACGAGATCATAAATATAACTAGTTCAGTGTGAACAAGGATCAGCATAGGCAAACATTTGAGAGCTGGATTGAAGGCACTTGAGTTTGAAAAGGGATGAAGTAGATTGAAGAGGTCAACCTTGACCAAATCAAACAACGTAGTATGGAGGAGTGGCCTTGATGAAGGTACAACGTAATTTTGGAGGGAGATTTCTCATGTGGAGTTGGAAACCCTAATGGGTGTGACCCAAGGTGAGGAGGCTCACAAAATTTATAAGGAAGAGGATGGCATCCATTTTGGGTTAGCTTGGATATTATTAATTTTGGTCTGTTTAGACTGTTTGTCATTCTCTTAATGTTTAGCAGAGCTGCAGTGTTGTTTAGCACAAGGATCTCCTGTTTAGGAATCCTTCTCCTTTCTTGAGAGGCCTCTTGAAGGAGTATTGTACTTCAATTTTCCACATTCAGGCTTGAGGCCAAGCATCCTCCTTTAGCTACAATGTTATTCTTGTAGCAGGAAACGCTTTGTTGCAGGGTGTTGTAGTGGAAAGTCCCCAACACCACTTTCTGAGCTTATCTTTCAGAGGAGGGAGCTTCCATTTCTTTGCAAGATCTATAAAGGAGGTTTCTGAGCATCTTTTACATCTTGGAATGTGGCCATAGCATTATCCACCTTCTACAGTGTAGTCACTGACAGAAAATACGTCATTTTACTCAGTGTTGCAGTAGCAGGGGTTAAGCCCTTGTTGTAAGCTTGTTCCTTGGAGGAAGGGCCAACCCTTCTCCTGGAAGGCTTTGTAAAGCATCCTTCTTATATTTCTTGTATATTTCAGCTATATGTATTCAGATTTGTAGTGTAACTATTTTTTCTAGATCTAGATCTGCAGATTTTCTGTTATGTACTTGTGCTCTCATGAAACCCTTGTCGGGTTATCTCTTTGATGTATAAAAGGAGCTAGATCTCCATTTTCCTCCATGTTTTGATATAATAAACTACAGATCCGATGTTGCACCATATTACATCTGAAACCCTCAGAAAATCACGCTGTATATGCTTTAGTAGCTTTCTGTTGAGTTAAGTCATGGGAATTGGGCCTTTTTGAACCATACCGGGACCAGGAGGTCTGTTTATCTTAGAAAAACACTTTTTTTTCTCTGATTATTTTATGGGTGTGAGTCCCATATAGCATAAGTTGAATGATCCCACCATTATTTTCCTCTTTTATTACGTAAATAGCTGGGAATGACATTTTTGGGGCTTATTTTGTTGTTTTTCCCCAACTTTTGGATCATAAAATGAAGTATAAGTTGTTTCTATAACTTTAATTGATGGCTATGTGTTTTTAACACATCATATGAACTATATCAAACTTTGGAACATCTTAATGTGTTCTTATTGTTGTAGAAATTCCCTATTTGGGGATATTACAGTGGTATCAAAGCATAATCTTTAGCTCAGCCTGTGATTTCTGGCTATCAGAAGCAGCAAGGTCAAAATTATGGAGAGGATTAGTTTACTCTCATCACTTTTCAGATCCAGAAAGAAATTCTCCCAGGAGGTTAAGCTGATGAAGGAGAAGAGATGCCAAGAAAGTCCTAGAGGGTTCCAAGAAGAGGAAGGACCATGCACTTCCTATTCTCATAAAGAAGAAGACAAGAAGCATGGAAGATACTTGGAACATAAAATTCTAAGTGAATACCTTGTTGAGTACAAGACTCAACCTAGAGCCTTCAAGGAGACTCTAGCCTTCCCACAGTTCATTCAACTGGAGGAAGAAAGGAGACTTGCAGCACAAGAAGGATGAAGGGCAATAGGTTTCTATTGTCTACTTTTGATGGATCATCTTCAACAAGGACTTGGACAAGAAGACTTGCACCATTCTTCCTACTACATCCTGTGGTCGAAAGAGAAGTAGTAGAGATTGCAGCGTTGCACATGAAGGGAAAAGCAAGCACTTGGTGGTTCAGCCACATAAGTCATGCAAGAGTATCTACTTTTGTAGATTTCACTCAGAGAGTGATCAAGAGATTTGATGATGAACAATCAGAGAGGGAGGAGCCCTCACCATCTCTTGAGGAGACTTATATTAGCTCTGTCACAACCATGGAGGAGCAGCCTTCAACATCAGCAGTTGAGGGAGCGAATACAGTAAAAGAAAGAACTCTTGCAGCCATGCAAGGTTTTCCCAAAGTCCAGAAAGGTATGATTGCATTTCCACTTTCTATTATTGCAGCAAATCTTTCAGAAGATTGTGGAAATATTTTGTTGTATGACCTAAGATCATCATTTAATGCTAATCTAGAGTAGCAAGGTTGCACTGCGCTGTCCAAGAGCAATAGTGAAGAGATAAGGACCCATTCCTCATGGGAGCATTTAGATGCCAACTTCATTCAGGAAGCCATGGAGGATGAGATGTCAAAGGGTAGACATCTTGAGATGAGAAACTCTTTCTCCTCTCTAGATGACACTCTCTCAATGAGCATGCTACAACTCAAATAGAGACTTCTACTTGCAGCAAATCCAAGGCCTCTTTGGTTTTGGAAGGCCATGCATGAGGAGTAGGTCTGATCAGGAGATCCAATTGGAGGTGCACTTCAGCATTTCATGAAGTGCAAAGTTCTTCAAAGGATGGAGGAGCATGGTGTCCTACCTTGGGAGGATACCAGACATTTGCAGAATAAGATCCATCACCCACATTGGGATGAGTGGATGGTAGTATGGAGCAAGAGGGTTCCAAACCCCTTGCAGATCTATGATACAGGCCAACAAGAGGCATGGCTGTGCTGGTTGTTTTTGGGTGAGTTTGGTCACTACCCAAAATTTTCTATTTCTTTAACTCATGCCTTGAGTCTCAATGATAGGATGCATAAGAAGAAGGCATGGCTGTTGTGGCTGTTAAGAAGAGAGTTTGGACATCATATGTCAAATCTTATGTCCATGTATTTACCTTTGTCTGAGATATGTCTCATGTACTCACATGTATTTATGTTTGAGATGTATTTCATGTATGTATATTGTTTTGGGAGGAGAGAAATGTTACACTGATGTATAAGGAGTGGTTGTACCAGTGATGAACATCTCAACATCCATAAAATTTTAATTATTGCTCCATGATTTTGTTATCTCTCTAGTATTTATTAAGTTATTTGGATTTGGGTTTTAATTAATAACCTCAGTGCTCTGACCTATCATTCTGAGATCTACTTATTCATAGAATTGGAGAATATCTCTTTAAGAGTTATCTTTGTTTTTATTTATGTTTTAGTCTAGTTATGATGAACAATTGGTTTTGTTTAAGGTTTTGGTTGGAAAAAATCAGCAGAGGTAAGCTAGAGAAATCATTATCCATTGGGCTATTGAGTTTAACAATCTGGCTATTACTTTAGAAGTCAGGCCAAAGAGAACAATCACATTGGGCCAGATAGGCCAACCTCAGAGAGTTTGGAAAGTGTTTTTGGTGAAATGATATGATGAGGATAAAGGTAATGAAGGATCCTTTGATCTGGAAAATGGAAGGAGGTAGGGGGTCAAGCGGGAGTAGGAGCAATCAATTCCAAGGATTCCCTACTTGTGATAATCGATGAAAACATTAAAATATTCACTATTCTAATGGGACGGATTAGGCTAACTTTGTAGTAATATTCCAGTTACTCATTTAGATGAAATAAACATATAATGAATTGCATGAAACTTCGAGAGAAAAACAATGACAAGAAGAAGGGATTACTTCACTCATCGGCTTATCACGGGGATCTGAATTATGATGTTAGTTTAGCTTTGTCCGATGCTGCTATAAAATCAACACATAATAGCCTTCAATGTTCAACAAAAAAGTCTATAGTAAAGTCTAGGAATTTTATTCCACACTGAATACTTCTAATGTAGAAGTATTTGTACAAAATGTAGTTGCAAATATCCTAGGAGACATATAGGAATATATTTAGGAAATAGAAAATATCTTTACAAAATAAGAGGGATAGCTGCTTAACAAATCAACAAGCTGTCCTCTTATCCAAAATAAATAGAACTACTTTATCTAACAATGAGATTTTGAGTGATTAGATGTCCTTCTTGTTGGCTGCTAGAAAATATCTTCATTTTAGTTGCCTTAACTGATACTCTTTCATTGATACTCTTTAACGCTGCTCTTTAATGTTGATACACTTTTGACTGATATTTCCATTGTTTACTGCTATAAAAATATATCTTTTGCAGTAAAAAATCAAATGCACTATCCTTTACTTCACTCGTTTTTGACTATTTTTAAGGTAATTTATTCATCGTTTTTACCTTCATTTATACATTAAATTCAGAATGTTTGCCACCATGTGATTTATGTTTAATTTATTCTAGCTTTAAAATCTTCATCCATGCTGTATTAGCAAAATCTATTAAGAATGTACAGGCTGTTTGATCTCATGTTGTAGAAAGAACAAATCTTCAAAGTGCTGAAGGAGGACTTTTCCTGTGGGAGTGCCTTGTGGCAATGGTTTGTTGACTTGCTCCTTGGAAAATTCCCTAGTCTTCTTATCATAATCCTTCTGGGGCATCAGTTTTTCATTAGAGACATGGATTTCTGGCAAGCTCTTCTGTCTTAAGTTTGTGTGTTTCACCTAAATTTTGTTATGACAATGTTCATTGATTCACATTTCCCTTCCAGGTAGTTCAACAAATTTTTATTGGTTACCACCTTCTTAATCTGTAAAATGGTGTATGTCCTATCTAATACCTATAATTCTTAGTATTCTTCTCTGTTATTGTTTTTCAGGAATGTGATGAGTTTTAAAGCTTGAGCTGGCTTATCAGTTAACTCATCCTTGGTCTTATGAATCTCTGCCTGAGATGCTAGTAATAAGTCTCTCTACTCATATATAACTTGAATTGAAGGCCATTGAGTGTGATTGGCTTCAATTATGTTTGTCCATAGATGATTCTTTACAAATGAAATTTTCTCAGTGAATTTTAGCTCGTTTTGTAAGCCCTTGATTTGTTCCCCAAGTCTAATTTCCTTCTGTTCATGGGTTTTAGCATTTATTTGAGCTAAATTATTTGTGGCTTCAAGATTTTCAATAATCTTCTTTAGACTATTGATTTCATTATTTTTCAAAGACAATTCCTCCATAGCCTTTACAATATGACTTGCTCCATCTGTTTACTGAACTTGTATTGTAGAAGAATCTGTGTTTGAAGTAGTAGTTGAACTCACTGGCACTGCAGTTGCCAGTGGTTCCTTTGGTGCTTGTTTTTCTCCTAATGTAGAAGCCACTGCTGTGGTAATCACTGGTATAACTGAAGCAATGATAGGAGTGTCAGTTTATTTCAAATTTTCCTTCTCTTAAATAAGCTGGTCCATTTGGGATTCCATTTCTTTGATTTGAGCAGTTAATTTGAGGATGAGCTTCATCATATCTTATTTTTCACTTTTCTCTTGAAGGATTTCTTTGGTCTGTGGATGCTCACTTTGAGGAATCTTAAACTGTTTCCTCAAAGCTATAGTATCATCATTATTTTTCTTAATAAACAATTCTGCTGCTTGAACATTTGAGGGATCATATCCCACCTGTAAAATTAAATCCTCTAAGGCTTTAATCCTTAGGTCCTTTGCATACAAAGATCCCTTGTCTAGCTTCATTTGATCCTGCATGTTAAGAATAGTATTCTGCAAATTGGTAGCACTAATTGCCTTTGTCACCACAGTTGAATTCAACATTTCAGAGCTATGTCTATGAAATTCAATTTGGTATAGCTCATGAACATTTTCAGTGTCTACTTCAAACTCCACATTTTTATAATTTTCCACTGTCTTTGGTGTTGAAGTAGTTGGTTGCAAAAATGACATAATCATTTTTTTTGTAGAATAATCAAAGGCTATCAGTAGCCTATTTTGATTCCCAGGTTTTTTCTTGAGGAATTGAGAATATATCTCTGATGTAATTTCCTCATTCTTCTGCTTTATCTGCTTATATTTTTCTTTGATATCTAAGTCTTTTTCCTCAGCTGTCTGTGAGGAAGAGGCCTCCATATTCTGTGGCTTTTCAATCATTTGAGTATCATTTTTACCTATTGTTTTCTCTTTTTCAATCTCTGCAAGAGTTTCATTGTTTATCACTGTAGCTTCATTATTATTTACCTCTGGCTCATTTGTATCTTCAATGTCAATCATCTTTTCTTTCCCAATTGAACTGAATTTAAGCCTTTTATTATAAATCAATTTGAATTTTGTTTCTGTAGTGGTTTCTTTTGTGTATGCTCCTTCTTCTCTTCTTATTTTGGCTGAAATCTCTGGCTGCTTTACTGTAATGTCCCAAATTATCCCAAGCTAATTGGAACATTTCATTTTGTCTTAATTTTATGCATTGATGAATAAAATGTAAAGGAGGACATGAAAAACTCCTAAACTCAAGAATAAATTAGTGCCTATGTGAAAAGAGGCATATTTGAGCTACTTGAATAAAACTTGCAGGTGTGGAAAGGGTCAAGACCACCAAAGGAGATCCTAATTGACCAAGTCAACCAATGCTGTCTAGGTTCAATGAACCTCCTGGATGGACTGCGCAGTTATATAAGGGGTCTCCAAGTGTGAAAGGGGCCAAAGAGATGAAGTGGTTTAGGGTTTGCCAAGAAGCCCTAATGTTATAAAAAGGAGGAGAAGGCACATGAAGTTGTTGTTGATGATATTTCGAATTAGAGGTTGCTTGAGCAACTCTACTTTTCTAGGCTGTTTAGCTAGAGAAGGAGGATCTCCTATTTAGGAATCCTCTTCCCTTCCATGGAGTAGCTCTTTGGAGGAGGATGTGCTGCATTTATCTACTATCCAGCATTTTGGCCAAGTGACATCTCCATTAGCAGCGCTGGTCCTGTTGAGGGTTTTGCAACTGCTGTGAAGTTGCAGCAAGTGGTGACTTAGATCTGCAAGGTTCTAATTGTTTTGAAGGATTCCTCTCAGGGAGGGTGTCTTATGACCACCCAGAAGAGGATATCCATTGTATCTTCATTTCATATCTTTATATTTCACATATTGCTATATTCTGTTCAAGCTACAGCGTTGTCTCCTTAGGGAACTGCGTTATTTTCTATGTACTTCTTCACTATTGTTAGATCTTTCATTGTACTTGCTTTATGATGATTGAGGCTTGCCTCTCATCTTGTAGATTCATCTTGTAGCTTGCTGATATATGTTTTATAGATCTGATATACTGTAATAATATTCATCTTCAGCAATTTCTGGAAGTTTCCTGCAGTTCCATGTATTAGAAGTCAGATCTACATCTTCTTGTGCAATATTGTGTGAAGACCCCAAAGGGGATTTGTAGAAGAGGCTGAGTAGTTTCCAAATCTGGTATAGATCTAATGTTACAGCCATAGATTTGAGTTCCATTATTTATCTATTGAAGCACACTTAGAGGGATGTAGTCCATTCCTTTCTGCAATTTTAGAAATGCCGGAGATGTTATTTAATGGATTTTTGCACTATTATTTCATGTGATTTGCTGTATATTCATGGGATAATCTTTCATAATGTTGATATGATGTACCAAGGCTGAATTATGAGCCTTGTTCCTGGTCTCCAATGATTTCTGGGAAAAACTGCGCAATTCTGGTTGCTGGGTTTCCTTGTTGCAGCAACTCTTCTCACTAGCTTATTTCTAGCTAGTCAACTTTGTGGGAGACCTATTTAAGTGCCTTACACTCATTTTTTTGAGCTGAAATTCATCATACAAGTCCCACATAGCCTAATATAGGGTAACCAAGCCATAACCCACGTTATTATTGCACCCACTTTCTTATAAAGTGTTCTCACTAAGCCTCTTGCTGAATTTCCTGAAGTAGAAATCTCCCACTCCTTTCTTGTTTGGTTTTTGCTCCTCTTTTGGATTCCTTATTTAGATCTGAAGATCTAAGAATCCCAAGGTTTTAAAACTCCATTCAGAGTGTGTTATCTCCACCCTTGTTTTGTTTCACCAATCTTCTATAGACAGAGTCTGGAATGGGCCAGGAAGCCTCTGGTTTTCACCCTATCTTTGGAGGTGATATAGCCAGTAAATGCCCTACCAGTCTATCTCTGGTTTAGATTTATTGGTGTTATCATATATCTGTGATTCCCTAGTGGAATATCCTAAGATATTCCCTACTGAGCCTACTTTTCCCCATTTGGGACATTACATTTACAACTTCAAGGGCTTGTGTTGCAACCATTTTTCCTGCTGTCTCTGTATTAGTAACTGTATCTATCAGTGTGTTCTCTACCCATTATTCTTGATTAGAAAAATTCTCAATCTCTAGCTTGGGCTCATGTATGAAGGGTGTTAGTTTACATTTTACCCTTAAATTTCTTAGGATCCCTTGAGGCTCATAGCTCCATGAAAACATTTCTTGAAATTTGAACTCTACTAATCTCTTTGAGATTTCTTTTTCTGCCTCTCTGTTATTTATGATGAAAGGACCAATCTAACTCTTTAGCTTGAATTGAGTCTTTTTCCTGGCAGCTAAGAAATTAATAGAGTCAGAATTGAGAATTTGTCTTAAATATTCCAATGCAAAATTTTCATGCTCATATATTTTGGCAACTTATAAGGTAATAAGTTGGATCCAAAAATTATTATCTCTGTATGATTTTTATATAGAAACTAGTCTCCCATTTTACTCTGTTCTGACAGTTGCAAGATTCTTTTCATCTCTTCATTGACTCTGGGCTACTCTTCTTTGTAAAAAATGTTCATTGCTAGATGTAGGAAAAGGTCTGAAAAATCTTTGTAAGTGAACTCACTACCCTCCTTTATGAGAAAGGAAGTCTAGAAGATAATGGATAAAGGCTTACCCTCCACATCTATATTTTGCAATGCAATTGGAAAATTATCAGCTTGGAAGAATAAAAATAAGTGAAACAAGTAGGATGAGTATCTGAAAACCCCTTCAGTAGGTAGTTTGGTCAGCTGATGATGAATACTGTCTGCTATGAATCTGGCATAATAAAAAATGATTGCTAGAGGTTGGCCTGGAGATAAGGTGGATAGAAAGCCAAGAATGGATTCATCAGTGAATCCATCTGTAAAGTATCCCAGTATAAAAGACAGCATTGAGATAATATGTCTAGATCCTTCAGGAAATTTGGCAGTGGAATAAGGAGGGTTCAACTTAGGAATTTCAACATGGGAAGGAAAAAAGACTTGAAATATCATAAACTTCTTTGGGAAATCCAGCCTTAAGTACAACTGGGTAAAAATTTATATAGATAGGGGGACTGATTGAGGATCGGACTGTAATTGCAGCATTTGATTTATGGACTATGTTGTGATGGTAAAAAGGATTTCTCTATCAGCATTAACAATGGCCCTTTGGTCTGGTTCATAATGTTTCTGACATAATCTAACAAGGTCTTGTCCTGGGTGGGACAATGGAAGTACATATTTGGGCAAATGAGTCTCCCAAATAGGCATTTCATCCTTGTCCAAGTATTTATCATAGCACCAATTATGTATTTCTAAAAGGTTGAATTCTACAACTGGATCAACAATCTTGTAGTCCATATCAGTTAATGGAAGGGTTTCTTCATCAGCTACGGGTGGCTAGAGGGGATTTACTGATTTAGTGGATTTAGCAATGAAGACTGGAGTATATTTAACAGCTTTAGGTGTTAAAGATTTAGGAGGTTTGGATCCTCCAGGCTTGGTTGGTTTAGACCCTCTAGGTTTAGTTTTGATCTGCTTTTTGGTCATTTTAGAATAAGAAGGAGTTGATTTTCTTTGTCGGAGGATATAACTGGGATAAGATAGAAAACGAGGGTTTCCTGAATAGATTTGACTGTAAAAGGGATTTTTAAGAGATCTGAATGCTTTAAACCCTTTTTTGTATTTGAAATTTATCTTCAGAGGCCACAAATTGAGGAAATTGTCTAAAAAATGGTTTTTTCGGACTCAGAATTTTCTAGGAAAAAATGGCCAGGGTTTGGCCTCTTTTTGGGTGTTTTTGGGCAATATCTTTCGGTAAAATCCTTAATTACAGGTCTGGTTTAATTATTCATGGTCTAAACTTGAAATTGCAGGTTTTAACTATCGAGAAATACCTTTAAATGCAGGTATTTGGTTGCTTGAAGGGTTCTTGAGGAGATTGCGGTTGAATTTGAAGTCTGGTCTAGTTTACTGGATCAAGAAACCACTCCCGGTCAATCTTTAATGGTCAAATTCGTAAATTTTGGGTATAAGCTAAAAAATTGGGGCAAAAAGTTCTTACACAATCTATCATAGCTTTTACAGTTTGAATGTGCAAATAAACATCAAGGTGTTAAATCAAAGGTTTTAACCTTTGATATGGATCACCATTTAATGCATTAAATGCAGGTCTTATAAAATGGTGAGAGTGGTTTTTAGTTTAAAATGCGAAACTAGTGATGGTTTTCGCGTTGAGCTCAGGCGGTAAGCTTTTTTTAGTGAAACAAATGTGATCCTATGAGAGGATGCCACGTCGCAGGAGGCGGAATTGATGAAACATCTTATTTCACGTCCGTTTGGGCTTTGGGCGGACGATTAGTTTGTGAGCGCGATATCGTTTAAGAGCCGTTGGGTTTGGAGTATGAGAGCGAACAGTTGGGATCTCTTTTGGGGTCGCTATATACGTGCAGATGGGTAAAAAGTATTTATACAAGGTTTAACTTATATATTGTTTAATGAATATGGATGCAAGGTTTATCAAAGGTTTGATATATGTAAAGTCAGGATTTATACATATGGTTAAAAAGGGTTAAATAATGGAATATATATATATATATAAAAGAGTTTTATATACAAGGGCGGAGGTGCATGAGGCGGGGTTGTATGTTTAACTATGGTTTAGCCTATGTAAAGCTTAGGGCTTTACATAGCGAGGATAAGACATAAAGGAAAAGTTTAATTTCAAATGAAAATAAACCTTAGTATTAATCGCGATAACACCTCGGGTTAAAAGCTGATATGAGGAAAAAGGTTAGCAAGTGTTTTTCAAAGGCACGAGGGTTGAACCTTTATAAAAGACTTAATATGTTTTTAACACTTAGGATAAAAATGTGGTGAGCGGGGTGATATTTATGCTTTTTCCACATAAATAGGATATGCGTGGAAAGCCATATTTTGATTATTTATTTTATTATATAGTTTTTAGACTTGTTGAAGGGTCTAATAACCATAGGGGGCGGGGTATTTAATTAAGGTTAGTTTTAAACCAAAGGGAGTATTATTTGGGTTTTTAATTTACCACGTGGATAATATCTTTGGTCTAAAAACTTTATAATAGTGGGGTTTTGGGGCTATTTAGATATAAAGGGATTTATATACATAGGATAAGGTATTTTTAGGGAATTAATAACATAAGTTAAAAGTTAATATGACAAGGGGAGATGGAATACACAAAAATACACTAAATGACCAAGTAGAGTGAATAAATAAAAGCAAAGCTTATTATTTCATCATTTCACCAATTTACTTAGGATTGAGTGTTTTTGAGGGTTTTTGTATTCTTTATGAATGAAGAAAGTTAATTAAATGGGATTTTAGTTTTCAATAAGTAAGAAGGATTCTTTACTTATGAAGATGAATTAAATGTATGAATGAGGGATAAATAATGGTAAAGGGGATTTTATCATAAGAATTCAACATTTTCTACTATCCAATCACTAAGCCTTGGGTACGGTCCCAATAGAAGTCAGAGAAATTCTCTGAGCCTCTTTGACTGGAATTATAGAATATTGAATGCCTACAAGGGAAGGAAAATTAGTGATTTTTTCTCGGTGATAAATATTACATGCTTTTTCCCACTTCTTTCTACCTACCCAACATTACTCTAACATTTTTTCTTCCTTTTAGCAGGTACATTTAAGCTTGCTACCTTGAAACATTTTATTATTTTGAAAGCATAAAACTATCTAATTCTACCTTATTTTATCTGAGGGCTCAGTTTAAACTGATGAGCTCCTCATTATTCTCTACCTATCTACTGATTAGTTAGGATTAAATTTTCTGACCAATCTTTATTCACTATCTAAAACATGGAAATTAAAAACATGACATGTCAAGTTTAAATAGTTTAACTCATCATGGATTATGGCATTTATTGACACTCTGCCATAATCATTTGCAAAAAGTAAGAAGAAGTGGAATTTGGAATTTCACACTTTCATGTTTTATTTTCATATTTTTCTTTTGGGGTCTATATTTTTTAAGTCCTTTGATCTTTCTTTTAGGAATTTTTTACCCTCTTTTTGATTATTTTTATTTATTTTTACTTTTTTCAAAATATGGGAAAACAACTTGCAGAAAGCAAGGTGTGTACATATTTTACAAGACTATCATAAGTCAATTCAAAATTATGAATCCTATATTTATAGGACCCTAACAATGGCTTCACATGGGGATGGCATTTCCTGGTGAAATGTCAAGAATTCTAAGACTAGTAGCCTTCAATTTTGGCCATGATGATCCAGTAATTGTCTTTTATTTTCTGCAAAAACTCATATTTATGACATTTTATTCTTCAAAGCTTAGGGCCTTCTCTCCGAGCTTCAAATTTTGAAATAAAATATCCAATCCAATCTAAAACTTCAATGGATATTTACAATGATGTAAAAAGTAACTGGTATTAACTATTGGTTAACTCAGAAGAATAGTAGTGTTTGAGCATTCTACCATTAACTATTCCTTCTTGAATATCCATTCCAACCAAATATTTGATGAAAAAAGAATTGTTACCTCTATATCCATAAATTACATAAGGTCCTTTCCATAGAAATTCAAACTTTCCATGCTTACCTTTGTCCTCTCTCCTAGAATCCCACTTTAACACTTGATCTCCAATGTAAAAGTCATCTTTTTTACTTCTTTTATCAAAACATTTCTTGATTTTATCATGAATGACTTGGGATTTCTCATAGAATTATTCCCTTGTTTGTTGTAGATGAATAGTTTGATTTATCATCCTTTGTATATCATTGATTTTCACTTGTGATTCTTGAATGATCTTCATTACTGGAACACCTAAGGATGATGGGAAAACTGCATCCATCCCATAAACAATTTGATAAGGGGAAGTGCTAATTGAATTTTTGGTAGTAATTCTATCTGCCCATAAGGCATAGACTAACTTTTTATTCAAAGTCTTTTTGTTATCTTCAAGTAATTTTTTAATTATATTTACAAGGCTTTTATTTGAAGATTCAGCTAGGCCATTACCCTAAGGGTAATAAGAAGTAGAGTGGCCTAGGGTAATATGGTACTTGTGACAGAAGGGAATCATTTTCTTAGATTTAAATGCTGTAGAATTATCAATAATTATTTTCTAAGGGCATCTGAATCTAGATAAAAGGTTGTTTTCTATGAAAGAGATAATCACTGTGTCAGTGGCTTGTCTGGTAGGAATGGCTTCAATCCACTTAGTAAAGTAATCTGTGGCAGTCAAAATCCACTTATGTTTGCTAGAGGTTGGGGGGTGAATTTATCCAATGAAGTCTAAACCCCATTGTTGAAATGGCATCTAAGTTGAAATTGGCTTTAAGGGTAAAGGTAAAAATTTCTTTTTTCCTTCAAAAATTTGACATTTGTGACATGAAGTAACAAATTTCTTAACATCAGCAAATAAGGTAGGCTAGTAAAAACTAGCTATAAGGATCTTATCAGCAGTACTTTTCCAATATAAATGCCCTCCATAGTCACTTGCATGAAACTCCTCAAAAAATTTGTCAGCTTCTACTTTCAGTAAACAATTTAGTAATATCCCACTATGTTCTTTCCAAAAAAGCACATTATCTAAAATAAAAAATCTCATTGCTTTAAGTTTAAGAAATCTGGATTTTTTCCTTGATAATCCAGGAGGAGCTTGTAAGTTTGTAAGTACAAAGATAATATCTGAGTACCAAGGTGAATCTAGAAAGGCTTCACTGATCATTGGAGTCGCCATCTCTTCCTGGTCATCAATTTGAGCAATAAAATTTATGTCTGATGCATTGCAATTAGATTCAACCATCCATCTGGCTAATCCTTGTCCTTTAATGAGTTTTATTGGTTTGATTTCTATGTCATATTCTAGGATAATGGCAATCCACTTATCTCTTCTTCCATCAGGGCCATCCTAAGTAAGAATGTCTTTAATTACAGAATTAGGGACATAGGCAATTATGTGGGAGTAGAGAATGTAAACTATGAAATATTTTATGGCCTTAACCAAGGCTAAAGCTTGTTTCTCCATTATATTATATTTCAGAGGTGCATATCTAAGGGCCTTACTAAAAAAATCTATAGGCTGCTCAAAACCTTGATCATTCCTCTACAGTAAAACTGCAGCAATGGTATGATCTAATCCAAATGAAAAAATTATAAAGTCTTTCTTGAAATCTGGACTGATTAGGACTGGTGTTTTAGTTAAAGCATGTTTTATGGATTCAAATGATTGTTTTGCTTCAATAGTCCATTTTAAGGTTGAGTCTTTTTTGAGCATATTGTTCAGTTCTCTAATGATTTCAGCTAAGTTTGAAATAAATCTTCTCAAAAAGTTAATTTTACCTAAAAATGCTTGTAACTCTTTGATATTTCTAGGAGGATGAATGTTCAGAATAGATTCTATTCTAGTAGGATCTATCATAATACTTTCTTTTGAAATTATGTGTCCTAGTAACTTACCTTCTTCTAGTCCAAAGAGAGTTTTCTTGGGATTTAAAGAGATGCCAAATTTCCTACATTTAATAAAGACCTGTCTCAAATGATCCAAGTGTTCATTATTTGATTTGGAAAATATAGTAATGTCATATAGATAAATTACCAAGAAGTCATGAATCTCCTTTGCAAAGGCAATGTCCATAGCCCTCTGAAAGGTTGCTCCTGCATTCAACAGACCAAAGGGCATTTTCACATACATGAAAGTACCCCAAGGAGTGGTAAAAGTTGTTTTAGCTTGGTCTTCCTTTTGAACAAGAATGTGGTTGTATCCTGAAAAACCATCTAACAAAGAAATTCTAGAGGAACCAACTATCCTTTGTAATATATGATCCATTTTGGGTAAAGGGTGATTATCCGTTAAAGATACTTTCTTAAGATTTCTAAAGTTGACATATAATCTAATTTCACATGTTTTCTTTCTTGTTGGTACTAGGTTTGAAACCCAATTAGAATATCTAATTGGTGTAATAATCTGAGCAACATACATGCATTTTACTTCCTTTTCTATCAAAGGTAATAGAACAAGATTAACTCTCCTTAATTTTTGTTTGAATAGCTTTTGATCATCTTTTATGGGAATTTTGTGTTGGATTATGTTTGTGTCATAAGCTTTAAGATCTTCATAACTCCAAGCAAACACATCCTAATATTCCTTTAAAATTAGACAGTTTAATCGTTTTTGGTTTTTATTCTATCCCAATGTTACATTCTTCAATTTCAGACCTAACTGGTTCCTTTTTTGGCTTTTTAGGCACATAATTGGAATCAAAAAGGTCTTCCAAAGGAGTTAAACCTTTAGGCAAAAAATTATCTTTTAGATCTAACATGTCAATTTCTTCTTCAATGATTTGCTCTATATCTACCTTCTCTAAGTTATCTATATCAGATTGATTAAATACAATGGGTTTGTTAAATTTATGTACATCTATGTTATCTCTTTCACAATTAAAATCTGAATCTATATTACAGTCTGTATCTATTTTACAATTTTGAAATTCTTCCTCATTATTTAAGAAATGGTAAATCTGTTCATCCTGAGAAAAAATCTGTCAGTACTTGAGGTTGCCTGGGATAATTGGTCTATGTTTAAGCTCAGCATTATACCTATGATTTGGTTGGAATGGTAAGTTACAAGTACTAGCAAAAGTTGCTAGATGGCGTGCTTGAATGTTTTGTTTTCTGGGTATAGAAGCAAACTTGCATTCCAATAAATCATCAGTTGAATCAATTGTTGTATCTCTGTATCTGGCTACTCTAGGATTATAAACAAAATAATCTCCATTTATTTGCTTAATGATTAATTCTGAATCTCCCATGATTAATATTATTTTTCCTCCTAAGTTTCTGATGATCTGGAGGCCTAGAATGAGTGCCTCATACTCTTCCATGTTGTTGGTACATTTGAAGTTGAGTCTGAAGGCATGTCCTTCTGAATGATTAGTTTCCATATTTGTAATCCATACTCCTGTTCCTGCTCCTGATTTTTTTACAGAGCCATCAAAGTCTAAGTGCCAAAGGGACTCATGAAATATGTTGTCATTGTTTGGTTTTGGCTTTTTATCAATCAGTTCAGTTTGGATTTCATTGTTATCAAAATTACACAAAATAAAAGAGTCAAGGCTATTTGGTGTAGAATAAATGGGGTAATTTATGGATCTCTTAGCACTACTGACCATGAATTCATTAAAGTTTCCCTATATATCTTTTTGGGTTGACCAAACACTGATATAGTAGCATAGCTCATATCCAATTGTAGAGATACCTGCAAATTTTCTCCCCATGAGAGAGAAAGAAGCATACCATAATTTGGTGGGATGTCAGCTACTACAATGTCCATTACCATACTCTTACCAGGGTACTGAACTAAAGTAACACATAAGTCTTTAATCAATCCTAAGCACTTAAATTTTCTAGAATCAATTGAAAACAAATATTTATAAGGCCTGGTTATTTCTAGATTAAGAGTTTCCATGATAGCTTTGGGAATTAAGTTATGGGAAGCTCCTGAATATAAAATAGTGTAGTGTAAAATCTGATCATGTATGGTAAGACTGATATGGAAAGGAGGGGTTGATCCATCTAAATGCTTTCCATTCACATCAGGGCCGAAAATCAACTCTGGTTGATCATCATTTAAATTAATGGCATCTTCACCATCATTCATATTCAAAGTTTCAGTTATAGTTGATTTGTATAAGTCATTTTTAACCCATTCTGTTAAAGGAATAGGTATTTTTAACTTAGCAATTTCAGACTAAATATTGAATGAGGATTGAGATTTACTAATTTGTACTAATTCATCTTTAGTAATAGTAATTTGAGTTGGTTTTTCTTGATTTTCAATAGTTGTATTTCTATTTTCAATTGTCTTGACATTCTCTGTCTGAGTTTCTTGAGTTTTGCTGCTTTTAATTTTCTTTTCAGGGATCGTTTGTGTGGTAGCAAATTTTTTATCAGACTTAGAACTATCATCAGGTGTTCTGGGATTATCTGTTCTAGGATTTTCTGATTTAGGATTAGAAGGAATCTTTTTAGGATCAGAATTTTTTGTTTTTACTGAATTAGAAGCTTTAGCAATATTAAATTTTCATGCATCTTTGGAAGATTGAGCTACTTCATCAGTAATATCAACAACTTTGGGACTTGTTGATTTTTTAGGACTGGAAGGATTGGAATTTTGCTTATTTTCCCTTGGGATAATTTGAAAAACTTTTGTTTTTGGGGCTTCTACATTTTTCTTATTTTGATTTTGGGAATTATTTTTAGTAGAAGACTCATTATTTTTTTTGTTTCTAAGGTTATACTGACTGTGAATTTCATTAATAGCAAAGTCATAACCTTGTTTGTAGTCAAAGGATTCACTGAAGTTTAATTTGAGTTGTTGAAGCTCAAATAGTTCCAGATCTTGCTAAGTGAGGAAAATGGTGTTTTTTTCATCTATTCTCATTAGATGATTGATGTCATCCTCATCTTCATCATTATTTTGAGAACTTTCAACATAGTTCTCTTGGAATGGGGGCCTAATGTTTTGGTCTGGAGCAGCTTCTTTAGCTTTTCCAGGGTTATTATTTTTTTCTAAAATTGGGATTTCTGATCTAAGTTTGATTATCCCATTGAGGTTTTCTATCTATATTATCTACTCTTTCTACCACCCTTTCTAAAGTTTTATCAAATAAATCCAATTGAACATCTGAGTTTGAACTTTATTCTTTAATTGTAACTCTTCTTTCATTTCTAATTCTAGCCTTCTTAGCTAAAATGTTGATTTCTACACTGACAACTCATCTAATTGCATCTGTTCTAAGATTTGAGCATCTCTTTCTCTTAATTGATAGGCCATATCAGTATCAAATCCATTAGGGAATTTAAAAAAAACAGAGTAAGGTGTAGGTTTAAGAGCTGCAGGAATAGAATTATAGACACTGTTATACCTAGTGCAATAGTCTTGGATAGACTCAGTAGGAGATCTTTTCAAAGCATCAAACTCGGGAAAAATTTGAAGGGGGTTCTTTTTCCTTTCCCATTTATTTAAAAATATTCTATGAAATGCAGCTAAATCAGCTACGCTACCAGCAGCTAAATTTTTGAACCATTTTTGAACCACTCCTGTCAAAATTTGGGGAAATAACCTCATCTAGACATCTGACTCATCAATGTCATAAATTTCACAGTAATATGTCATTTTAGTTACATGTTGTTGAGTATTATATTGTGAAATTCCATCAAAAAGTGGTACATTTTTTTGGTAATCTTGAGGCATATCATGGAGGTTTTGGGGTAAGACAAGGGGAGCATACCTAGCAGCCATGGCTTGAAGCTTTGTTGAGCTAGGAGGTATAATAGTAATGACAGGGGTAGTGCTGGATATGATAGTTGATGAACTAACAATTGTAGTTGAAGAGTTGGGAAATGAAGCTGGTATGTAAATGGAATTGTTGGGAAATAAAGATGTGGTGCTTATAAAATCTGAATGCAAAGTAGTGGATGCAGTGGATTGAGTGGATGAAGGAAATAATATCCTAGGCTACAAAGGAAACTTAGGAATGAAATGGTCTGTAGATGAACTTGGAGAAGTATCTATAAATGAGGTGACAACATATAAAAATGAATCTATTGTTGGTATTATTGTGGTATGCAATTGAGAAACTGGAGGTTTTATGTAAGACAACAAATGAGCTAATTCAATAGCTTCATTAATATATTTAATTAATGAAACATTAATATTTTCAACTGTATTTTGATATTCAGACTTATTTGACTTTGTTCCTACTGAAATATTTTTCTGTTTTGCATTCAAAAATGAAAGGAAAGCGGGATCTATAACAGTATTTTTCAAATCAGTTTCAGATTTAGTTTTAAACAATGAATATTCAAACTTCAAATCAAAATAAATATCATTTAAACTAACTAACTCTTTGGGTAAAGAATTGGCTTTTCTTAATGGTACTTCAGTTTCTAAATTGACAATTTGCTTTTTCTTTTTACCAATTTGATCTGGGTTATCTGCTATAACTGCAGGCTTAGGATCTGGGTTAGACCTGGTATAGTAGGTTTTCATAGAATCCAGAATGACTATTTTGAATACCCACAACCTATAAAAATAATCTTAAAGTAAAAAGATAAATGAAATATCTTCCTTTAAGACTAATTTTAAAACTAGAGATTGGTTAGCTCCCCAGTATGGTTGCCAGTATGTTATCTCTCTAGTAATTTCTTAAGTTGTGGGATTTGAGTTTTTATTCTAAGAACACTAGAGGTAACCACAAACCTACTTCAAACTATAGGATCTAGCCTTCCTATAATTCATAGAGGGCTCTCTCTTTAAGATTTATCTTTGTTTTTTATTTATGTTTTTAGGCTATTTATGATAGAACAATTGGTTTTGTCTCTAAAGGTTTTGGTGGGAAAAAATCACTTAGAGGTAAACTAGAGATAAATCAACTTTTCCATTGGGCTTTGGAGTCTAAATCTTGTTGCGAAAAATACTGAGATGGGGGCGGGGGGGGGGGGGTGAATCAGTATTTAGATCTGACTGATAACTTTTCAGTTTTTTTTTTCTTTCTCAAAAACCCATACGCTACTTTACTGAACCCAACTCGCGTATATACGCGGAAATCCTTAACAAAACTTGCGTATTACCAGAGATCTCATTATCTAGATAATTCTTTACTTAGATCATTGCATCATTCATTCATTAGATGTTTAGTAAGCAGTAAAGAACAGAATAAATCATCACACATAAGCATCACACATGAACACCAGGATTTAAGGTGGAAACCCAATTCAGGAGAAAACCACCGCTACCATCGTCTCAGTCTTCAATTTTTATTATAAAGAAAACTTCTTACAACATTGTACTGGTGCAGACTCATACCAGCACGCAGGCACCCACCTGCAGAAGGCTACAACCTTATCTCGTTTACCAGCCTCTCCTGGAAGGGAGCTACAACCCCCTGCTCTCGTTTACCAGCCTCTCTTGGAAGGGAGCTACTACCCCCTGCTCTCATTTACCAGCTACCACTGGAAGGGAGCTACTACCCCCTCACTAAAGGCTTCGACCCTCAGCACTACTGCAGACCACGTTTCATCAATTTTCATACTGGATCAAACTGCTTCAACACAACCCTTCACTAATTATCAACAAACATACTTTGCCCAATACTTCAAACAGAACAGTGAGACCACTGTAACCAGAATATCAGAAATAACCCAGACTTCAGAATAGATATGTAGATGTAAACTCAACCCTGAACATTTATTGAATCAAATATCATACGCTACTTCTATTTACTGAAACCGTGCGTATACGCGCTTCCCTGCTTACCAACCTGCGTATGCCTCTGTGAAAACTGATTTTCCAGAATATGATCAAACTCAGATTCAGATCTGAAATCAGATTTATGTTCAGTCAATCTATCAACCATGCAGAACTATTTAGACAGTCATTCTTCCTTCATTGAATCATCAACCAAAAACTTGATCTTTAATCATAATTAGCAGCACAATCAACATTCAAACAACCTAGATCTGTATGAATAACTCCTTGACAGACAGCAGTAAAACATCATAACAGTTCAAACATTTCATTCCACGCACTTTAGCAAAACCCTAGATTCCATACGTGCTTTTACTTTACTGAACCTGCATATATATGTGCTTTCACAGAGACAAACATGCGTATACTTCAATGCATTTTATTCTTCAGGAATTTCCCCGATCACAACGCGCTTTTCTTTTAAGCGGACCCACGTATACGTTTATCAAGACAACCAGTAGTATAGATCTATAAAAGATAAACTTTATAAGAATACCCGGATCTATAAACTTACCCGTATTTCTTCTAATTTTCATCGTACTTGCGCTAAGTCTTTCATCATTTATTTTTCCGTATCATCATCTATCAATTGAACCTTCATCATATCCATAGGTGCATCATAGATTCATATCTATCAATTAAGAACAGAGTTCAACCATGCAGATATACTTCAGAGTGAAGTATTCATTAAAAACCCAGACATATGCACACCTTGCACTATTATTCTCTTCTCCTTATATAGGTTTAGCCTTTATCAATACCATGAGTCAAAACCACTCAACCTCCGATGGTATTCCTAGACGAGATCAAATAGATAATCTAGCGCTCAATACTATGGGCCAATACTATGGTTATGTCCCCTAGTCTTATAAATTTAGAGCGCAAATAGGAATACGCTACTTGTCATGTACATTTCCACGTACATACGCTACTTCTCCTTTACAAACCCGTGTATTCTTTGTGACATATCATATTTATCATCTATCAGGTACTTACTGAAATTTATTTCTCTGCTACTTCTGAGCTGCTTGTAGATACATCAGATTTACATCATTAATAAACTCATCAAGTCAGTTTCCATCAGGGACAACTTCATCAAGTAGGTTGCCATCAAGGACAACACATTGCATCATATTGCCAACAATCTCCCCCTTTGGACTTTTTGGCAACCATGATAGTGTTTGATCATCACAACAGATACAAAACACCATGATACTCTCCCCCTTTGACATCAAGGGAAAAGGGCGGATCAAATCTAAAACAAGGTTTTTCTTCTCATGTAGAAAAAATAGCTCTGTAGATCTGATGTGTACTGAAGTTACCATGCTCCCCCTGAGTTCATGTTTAATCTTCAAACATATTATTTTTTTTTCAATGAAGTACATGACTCTATGACCTTTCCTATCACCAGAGACTCATACTTACATCAATGATCCAACCAAGTGGATTTACATATGTGACTCAAGTACCCAACCAAGTGGGTTTACATATTTCATCAAGTCCTTTCATGATTTAAAAATACAATTTTTCATCATAGGTCTCAACATGACCTTTTCATCAAATTACAACAATGACCTTTTGTAACAAATACCAAAAATACCTCAATAGAGATATCATATTTCAGAACCATCATACTGCCAAAAATGCATTATTCTCAGCAAGGCTAATGCTCCCCCTGAACCTGTACACCTGTTCTTGAGCCATTTCACTCCTTCATCTCTCTAGCTTGTGCATCCAGATATACCTTAACAAAGACCAGTTGTATGTCAAGAATGCATGACCTAGAAAATTTGTTAGCAACCACTCACAGCAACCACTCATATGCGGTTTTCTTTATAACCGCGTATATACGTCGACCGTATTTTGAAATCCGTATCCAATTTAATCTTCGTACGTGTTGTGATTCGATCTTCGTATGGCGTAGACTACTCCGCCTTTGGTCTAAGATATATTTGAACGCTTCTTCGGGTAGAGGTTTGGTAAATATATCAACAACTTGTTCTTTTGGAGGAACAAGGCCCAACTTCACTCTTGTTCAAGCACTTGTTCAAAAAGGATACTTGTGGGGAATGTGCTTGGTCTTGGAATGCATAACAAGATTCTTTGAGATGCTGATGGCACTTGTATTATCACACATGATGGAGATAGGAGGTGAACATTTGATTTGAAAGTATTGTAAGGTTTGCATCATCCAAAGAAGTTGAGTGCAACATGATGCGGCAGCCACATATTCTGCTTCTGCTGTAGATAAGGCAATAGAGTTTTGCTTCTTGCTGAACCAGGATACTAACTGGGGCCCCATATAGAATGCACCACCACTAGTGCTTTTCCGATCATCAACATTTCTAGCCCAATCTGCATCAGTGTAAGCATGAAGAGTAAGATCAACATTCTTTGGATACCATAGTCCAAAGTCTTGAGTTCCTTGTAGATATTTGAATATTCTTTTGACAGCCTGAAGGTGAGACTCTTTTTGATTAGCTTGGAATCGTCCAACAATCCCAACTGCATGCATAATGTCTGGTCTAGTCCCAGTGAGATAAAGTAGACTTCCTATCATAGATCTGTATTTTGGTTTATTCACCGTGGGAGAATCATCATGAGAACTGAGATTACATCCGGTTATCATTGGTGTACTTACAGGTTTGCACTCTTCCATGCCATACTTCTTCAAAATTTGCTTAAGGTATTTTGCTTGTGATAAGAATATGCCATCTGTAGTTTGATGCACTTACAAGCCAAGAAAGAATGTTAGTTCCCCAAGTAAAGACATTTCAAATTCTTGCTGCATAGCAGAAGCAAATTTCTGACTCATAGATTCTTCATTGCTTCCAAAAATGATATCATCAACATATACAACCACGATCAATAGTTTATCATTTTCAGTTTTTGTGTATAAATTGCTATCAGCAGACCCCTTTGAAAATCCTTGTTGATGAATATATTTGTCAAGACGATAATACCATGCCCTTGGAGCTTGTTTGAGACCATATAGAGCCTTTTAAAGTCTGCAAACAAGTTTTTCATCATTTCCCAAAATGAATCCTTCTGGTTGTTCTATATAAACTTCTTCTTCTAGATCACCATTGAGAAACGCAGATTTAACATCCATTTGATAAACTTTGATTTGTTGGAAGCTTGAAAAAGCAAGAAACATTCTTATGGCTTCAAGTCTGGCTACAGGAGCAAAGGTTTCTTCAAAGTCTATACCTTCTTGTTGAGCATACCCTTTGCACACAAGTCTAGCTTTATTTCTTATAACATCCCCATCCTCATTTAACTTGTTTTTGAATATCCATTTAGTTCCAATGACATTTTTGTCATGAGGTCTTGGTACTAATTCCCAAGTGTGATTCTTTTCAATTTGATCAAGCTCTTCATTCATGGCTTGAATCCAACATTCATCTTTGCTAGCTTGATTGACATTGTGTCGTTCAATAGTGGATAGAAATGCCAGATAGCTAGAATATCCCACAAGAGTCCTTCTTGTTTGTACACCTGATCCCTTATCTCCCAAAATTTGAGATTCTGGATGATTCTTTTGAACATATCTGGATGGAGCTTTTTCAGATAAATCATCTTCAGGTTCTTCATTGGGTTCATTGTTTATATCATTGCTATTTGATGTAGAAGGACATATGTCACCATTGTCTTGATTTGTTGTTTATTTTTCTTCTTTTGGGGCTGCAGGAGACTCATCAATAACAACATCAATACATTCAACAATCTTCCGAAGTCTTTTATTGTAACATTTATATGCTCTACTCCTAGAGGAGTAACCAAGAAGTATTCCTTCATCTGCTCTGGGTTCAAACTTGCCAAGTTTTTTCATCATTATTTTTGATAAAGCATTTGCTTCCAAAAACTCTAAAATGCTTCACAGTGGGAGGATTACCATACCAGAGTTCATATGGAGTTTTATCACTATTTACACGAACATGTGCCTTGTTAAGAATATTTACCGTTGTATGTGCTGCTTCTCCCCAAAATGTGTCAGGTGTTCCGGAATCATCAAGCATAGCTCTAGCCATTTGTTGAACTGTTCTATTCATTCTTTCTGCTACACCATTTTGTTGTGGAGTGCCAGCTACAGTAAACTGTCTTTTTATGCCATGTTGTTCACAAAATTCAAGGAATTCATTTGAAGTATATTATCCTCCTCGATCAGATCTAAGAAACTTGATTTTTAGATCTAATTCATTTTCAACCAGAGCTTTGAAGATCTGAAATTTCTCAAATGCTTCATCTTTGTGTTTAAGCAACCCAATCCAACACATTCTAGAGAAATCATCAATAAATAAGATATAGTATTGTTCACCACGTGGTGAATTTTTCCTCACAGGTCCACATATGTCAGTATGAATGAGCTCAAGAGGCTTACTTGATGATCCTTCCTTGGCATTAAATTGTACTCTGGTTTTCTTACTGAATTGGCAAGATTTGCATATGATATTTTTAGGTAGAGTAATATTGGGAAGATCACGAATAGCTTTAAGTCTTCTTGATTTGTTGATTTGAGAGAAGCTCAGATGCCCCAACCTTCTATGCCATAGCCAGTTTTCTGAAGATTTACTCAAGTAACATTGTTCTTTGCAGTTCTTCAATACATACATGTTGCTTGGAGTTCTTTTTCCTTTTATAATTGTTTTACCTGTATCAAGATCACGTACCACACATTCTTTTGAACTAAAGACAACTTCAGTTCCTTGATCACACATTTGACTTACACTTAACAGGTTATGCCTTAATCCATCCACATACATGACATCATTAGCTTTCACCTTTTCTTTTAGAAACACAGACCCTTTTCCCTTAATTACCGCAGGAGTATCATTTCCAAATGTAATCTTCTTTTCTTTTTCTAGAGAATTATATGCAAGAAGTTTGTTTTTGTCACCTGTCATGTGTCTTGAGCATCCACTATCAATGTACCATTGATTTTCTTCACCTTATGCAAATAACGCTATGCCACAATTTTCAACCTGTAATTCCTTCTTTTTCCATACTTTGGAGCTTGAAGAAAAATGCTCTTTTGGCTGAACTTTTCTCCTGCATTCAGATTCTTCATGGCCAAAGTTATTGCAATAAGCACATTCAACTTCATTTAGAAGAGGAGAAAATTTGTTATAGGTATTCTTCTTTGTTTTAATATCAATCCTTTTCTTTCTTGCTTCTCTTGTCATGATGGTTTTATATGCAACACATTGAACAACTTTATGACCAAAATTGTGACATGAGAAACATTTTCCATTGAAGAAGAAATTTCTGCGATCATGAAATCTTCTACTTGAATTTACCTGTTGCTTGGTGGTTCTTTGAAAGATATTCCTGTTAGTGTTCTTCGAATTGAGATGATCATGCTTTACCTGTAAATATTCTTTATTCCCTTGCTAAGTGGCAGAATGTTGTAAACCAGCTCTAGCTGCTTTTAGATAATTTGGTGCTGAAGCCTGAGAAGATTCTCCGATATATCCAAGACCTGTCTTTATAAGAGGAGAAAGTTGTACCTTGATAATCTCATCTAAGGTTTCAGATCCTTTAGCAAATATAAGATTCAGAGTCTTTACTTTCTCAATTTCTTTTCTTAGAATTACCACTTCACACTCTAATTTCTCATTGTGTTTCTTCTCTTCTTCAATCTGATTTTTCAGAGTCTCTATGATTATTTTTCTTTCTTCTAAGCATATTTTGAGTTGATTGTTTTCATCAAGAAAATCATTGTCCTCTAGAGAATCCATAAAAGTATCTTTTTCTTCTCTAGAATCGTTTTCAAATGCCATGAGAAGTCTAAGATCTTGTTCACATTCTTCCTCACTATCAGATAACCCATCACTGTCTTCATGATTATAGTAACTTTTTCTAGTTCTAGACCAGTTCTTATTTCTTCTTGCTACTTCCTTCCCTTTTGCAGGTGTTTCTTTATGAGGACACTTAGCAGCATAATGACCAACTCTTCCACAATCAAAACATTTATGTGAAGCTTTTACTCTTGAATCGTCTCCAGTGCTGTTGAAGTTTTCTTTACAAAATTTACTCTCATCTTATTCTCAGATATATCCTGATTTTCCTGCTTTGTATTTCTTTCCCTTTTGTATAAGCTCTAAAGATGGCTTCTTTGACTTCAGATGGTCCTCCTCTTCTCATTTCATATGCAGCTAGTATGCCATGAAGTTGCACCACAGTAAGATTTTGAAGATCCTGCTTTTCTTCAAGAGCAGAAACTTTTGACTCAAATTTTGTCGTTAGTGATCTTAAGACTTTCTCAACCAAAGTAGATTCGGTTATTGTTTCTCCCAGGTTTCTCATACGATTTACAATATCATCAAGACGTAAAAAGAAATTTGCAATGCTCTCCTCATTATCCATTTTTAGATTCTCATATTGAATTCTAAGAGTTTGGAGTTTAGCACTTTTTACCTTTGCATCACCTTCATAACTTAGAATGATTTTGTCCCATATTTCCTTTGTTGTATTCAGCTGCATGACTTTGACAAATTATGATTCAGTTAAACTTCCCGTTAGAGCATTGACCGCCTTTGCATTTGTTTCATAATTCTTCTTTTCCGTCAGATCTGTTGGTACTGCGTATGGATATTGATATCCTCTTTCAACAGTGGCCCATACATCTGCTCCAGAGATTGAAGATAGGATCTCATCCTTGTTTTCCAGAAGATTAAATTATTTCCGTTAAAGAGCGGAGGCCTGATAGATTTTGTTCAATCTTGATTGCTCATCTTGCTTGATCTTCCTTCTAGCGGCCAAGCCTTTTCAGAAGGACTTGCTCTGATACCAATTGTTGGGAAAAATACTGAGAGGGGGGGGGGGGGGGTGAATCAGTATTTAGATCTGACTGATAACTTTTTAGTTTTTTTTTTCTTTCTCAAAAACCCATACACTACTTTACTGAACCCAACTTGCGTATATACACGGATATCCTTAACAAACTTGCGTATTACCAAAGATCTCATTATGCAGATAATTCTTTACTTAGATCATTGCATCATTCATTCATTAGATGTTTAGTAAGCAGTAAAGAACAGAATAAATCATCACACATGAACACCAACATTTAAGGTGGAAACCCAATTCGGGAGAAAACCACCGCTGTCGTCGTCTCAGTCTTCAATTTTTATTATAAAGAAAAATTCTTACAACATTGTACTGGCACAGACTCATACCAGCACGCAGACACCCACCTGCAGAAGGCTACAACCTTCTCTCGTTTACCAACCTCTCCTGGAAGGGAGCTACAACCCCCTGCTCTCATTTACCAGCCTCTCCTGGAAGGGAGCTACTACCCCCTGCTCTCGTTTACCAACTACCACTGGAAGGGAGCTACTACCCCCTCACTAAAGGCTTCAACCCTCAGCACTACTGCAAACCACGTTTCATCAATTTTCATACTGGATCAAACAGCTTCAACACAACCCTTCACTAATTATCAACAAACATACTTTGCCCAATACTTCAAACAAAACAATGAGACCACTGTAACCAAAATATCAGAAATAACCCAGACTTCAGAATAGATATGCAGATGTAAACTCAACCCTGAACATTTATTGAATCAAATATCATACGCTACTTCTATTTACTGAAACCGCGTGTATACGTGCTTCCCTGCTTCCCAACCTACGTATGCCTCTGTGAACACTGATTTTTCAGAATATGATCAAACACAGATTCAGATCTGAAATCAGATTTTTGTTCAGACAATCTATCAACCATGCAGAACTGTTTAGACAGTCATTCTTTCTTCATTGAATCATCAACCTACAACTTGATATTTAATCATAATTAGCAGCACAATCAACATTCAAACAACCCAGATTTGTATGAACACCTCCTTGACAGACAACAGTAAAACATCATAATAGTTCAGACAATTCATTCCATGCACTTCAGCAAAACCCTAGATTCCATACGTGCTTTTACTTCACTGAACTTGCGTATATACGCACTTTCGCAGAGACAAAACTGCATATACTTCAGTGCATTTTATTCTTCAGAGACCCTAACTGCCATACGTGCTTTTCTTTAAGCAGACCCGCATATATACGTGCTTTTACTAAGACAAACTAGCATATAGATCTATAAGAGATAAACTTTGCAGAACAGTCCAGATCTATAAACTTACCCAGATTTCTTCAATTTCTTTATCAGACTTGCACCAGGTCTTTCATCATTTATTTTCTAGATCATCATCTAGAAATCTTGAACCTTCATCATATCCATAGGTGCATCATAGATTCAGGTCTATCAATTAAGAACAGAGTTCAACCATGCAGATATACTTCAGAGTGAAGTATTCATTAAAACCTAGACATATGCACACCTTGCACTATTATTCTCTTCTCCTTATATAGGTTTAGCCTTTATCAATACCATGAGTCAAAACCACTCAACCACTAATGGTATTCCTGGATGGGATCAAATAGATAACCCAACGCTCAATACTATGGGCCAATACCATGGTAATGTACCCTAGTTTTATAAATTTAGAGCGCAAATAGGCATACACTACTTGGTACGTACTTTTCCATGTACATACGCTACTTCTCCTTTACAAACCCGCGTATGCTTTGTGACATATCATATTTATCATCTCTCTGGCACTTACTGAAATTTCTTTCTCTGCTACTTCTGAGCTGCTTGTAGACACATCAGATTTACATCATTAATAAACTCATCAAGTCAGTTTCCATCAAGGACAACTTCATCAAGTAGGTTTCCATCAAGGACAACACATTGCATCATATTGCCAACAAATCTAGCTAGCAACACTAGAAGTCAAGGCCAAAAAGGTACAAATGTATTAGGGGCAAGATAGATAACCCTCAAATATTTGGAAAAGTGTTTTTTGGTGAAATAATATGATTAGGATAAAGGGAAATGAAGGATCCTTTGATCTAGAAAATGGAAGAAGGAGGCAGGGGTCAAACAGAAGTAGGAGCAATCAAGGATTCCTAACACTGGAAATCGGTAGAAAACATTAAAATGGTAACTAGTTAAAAACAAGGAGCTCTAGACTAACCTGTAGTAATATTCCCAGTTACACATTTAGATAGAATAAACATATAATGGATTGCATGAAACTCAGAAAAGAAAATAATGACAAGAAGGGAGTACTTCACTCATCAGCTTATCACAGGGATCCTGAATTATGATGTCAATTTAGCTTTGTCCAGTCTGCTACTTCGAAATAAACACATAATAGCCTCCAATGTTCAACAAAAAAGTCTATAGTAAAGTCTAGCAATTTATTCCACACTGAATACTTCTAATGTAGAAGTATTTATACAAAATGTAGTTACAAATATCCTAGGATACATCTAGGAATATCTTTGGGAAATAGAAAATATCTTTACAAAATAAGAGGGATAGTTTCTTAACAAATCAACAAGTTGTCCTCTTATCCAAAATAAATAGAACTACTTTATTTAACAAGGATATTTTGAGTGTTTAGTTGTCCTGCTTTGCTAGCTGCTAGAAAATACCTTCATTTGAGTTGCCTTAGCTGACACTCTTTCATCTGATACTATTTAACGCTGATACACTTTTAACTGATATTTCCACTGTTTATTGTTGTAAAAATATATCTTTGTGCAGTAAAAAATCAGCAGACTGTCCTTTTACTTCACTGTTTCTTTTTTACTGTTTTTAAGGTAATTTTCTTCACTGTTTTACCTCTCATTTTTACATTAAATCTGTAAATGTTTTCCACTATTCTTCACTAGGAATTTTGATATTCTTTAGCTTTCTAAAATTCTCATCTACCTCTGTGTATTTAGCAAAATTGGGTTTGAACACAAAGAGATGTTTGATCTCATGTTGTAGAAAGAAAAAATATTCAAAGTGCTAAAGGAGGACTTTTCTTATGGGAGTGTCTTGTGGCAATGGTTTGCCGACTTGCTCCTTGGAAAATTTCCTGGTCTTATTATCATAATCCTTATGGGGCATCAATTTTTCATTAAAGACATGGATGTCTGGCAATCCCTTCTGTCTTAAGTTTGTGTATTTCACCATAAACTTTGTTATGGCAATGTTCATTGATTCACATTTCTCTTCCATGTAGTTCATCAAATTTTTCTTGGTTACCACCTTCTTAATCTGTAAAATGGTCTCTGTCCTATCTAATACCTGTAATTCTTCCAATTATTCTCTATTCTTGCTGTTCAGGAATGTGATGAGTTTTAAAGCCTGAGCTGGCTTATTAGTTAACTCATCCTTGGTCTTCTGAATCTCTGCCTGAACTGCTAGTAATAAGTCTCTATGCTCATATATAACCTGAATTGAAGGAAATTGAGTGTGAATGGCTTCAATTATGTTTTTCCATAGATGATTCTTTACAAATGAAATTTTCTCAGCGAATGTTAGCCCTTTTTGTAAGCCCTTGATTTGTTCCACAAGTCTAATTTCCTTATGTTCATGGGTTGTAGCATTTATTTGAGCTAACTTATTTGTGGCTTCAAGATTTTCTATCATCTTCTTTAGACTATTGATTTCATTATTTTTCAAAGACAATTCCTCCATATCCTTTACAATCTGACTTACTCCATCTGTTTGCTGAACTTGTGTTGTAGAAGAATATGTGTTTGAAGTAGTAGTTGAACTCACTAGCACTGCAGTTGCCAGTGGTTCCTTTGGTGCTAGTTTTTCTCGTAATGTAGAAGCCACTGCTATGGTGATCACTAGTATAACTGAAGCAATGATAGGAGTGTCAATTTATTTTACAGTATCCTTCTCTTGGATAAGCTGGTCCATTTGGGATTCCATTTCTTTGATTTGAGAAATTAATTTGAGGATTAGCTTCATCATATCTACTTTTTCACTTTTCTCTTGAAGGATTTCTTTGGTCTGTGGATGCTCACTTTGAGGAAGCTTAAATTGTTTCCTCAAAGCTGCAATATCATCATTATTTTTCTTAATCAACAATTCTGCTTCTTGAACATTTGAGGGATCATATCCCACCTGTAAAATTAAATCCTCTAAGGCCTTAATCCTTAGGTCCTTTGCATACAAAGATCCCTTGTCTAGCTTCATTTGATCCTGCATGTTAAGAATAGTATTATGCAACTTGGTATCACTCATTGCCTTTGTCACCACAGTTGAATACAATATTTCAAAGCTATGTCTATGAAATTCAATTTGGTCTAGCTCATGAACATTTTCAGTGTCTACGTCAAACTCCACTTTTTTATAATCTGCCACTATCTTTGGTGTTGAAGTAGTTGGTTGTAAAAATGACATAATCATTTTGTTTGTAGAATAATCAAAGGCTATCAGTAGCCTATTTTGATTCCCAGGTTTTTGCTTGAGGAATTGAGAATATATCTCTGATTTAATTTCCTCATTCTTCTGCTTTATTTGATTATATTTTTCGTTGATATCTAAGTCTTTTTCCTCAACTGTCTGTGAGGAAGAGGCTTCCATATTCTGTGGCTTTTCAATCATTTGAGTATCATTTTTACCTGTTGTTTTCTCTTTTTCAATCTCTGCAAGAGTTTCATTGATTATCACTGTAACTTCATTATTATTTACCTTTGGCTCATTTGTATCTTCAATGTCAATTATCTTTTCTTTCCCAATTGAATTGAATTTAAGCCTTTTATTATAAATCAGTTTGAATTTTGTTTCTGTACTAGTTTCTGTTGTGTATTCTCCTTCTTCTCTGCTTCTTTTGGCTGAAATCTCTAGCTACTTTACAACTTCAAGGGCTTGTGTTGTAACCATTTTTCCTGTTGTCTCTGTATTAGTAACTGTATCTATCAGTGTGTTCTCTACCCATTCTTCTTGATTGGAAAACTTCAAAATCTCTGGCTTGGGCTCATGTATGAAGGGTGTTAGTTTACATTTTACCCTTAATTGCTTAGGATCCCTTGAGGATCATAGTTCCATGAAAAACTTTCTTGAAATTTGAACTCTACTAGTCTCTTTGAGATTTCTTTTCCTTCCTCTCTGTTGTTTATGATGAAAGGAACAATCTGACTCTTTATCTTGAATTGAGTATTTTTTCTGGCAGTTAAGAAGTTAATAGAGTCAGAATTGAGAATTTGTCTTAAATATTCCAATGGAAAAATTCTCATGCTCATATATTTTGGCAACTTATAAGTTAATAAGTTGGATCCAAAAATTATTATCTTTGTATGCTTTTTATAAAGAAACTAGTCTCCCATTTTATTCTGTTCTGATAGTTGCAAGATTCTTTTCATCTCTTCATTGACTCTGGGTTGCTCTGCTTTGTACAAAATGTTCATTGCTGGATGCAGGAAAAGGTCTGAAAAAAAATTGTAAGTGAACTCACTACCCTCCTTTCTGAGCAAGGAAGTCTAAAAGATAATGGATAAAGGCTTACCCTCCACATCCATCTTTTGCAATGCAATTGGAAAATTATCAGCTTGGAAGAATAAAAATAAGTGAAAAAATTAGGATGAGTATCTGAAAACCCCTTCAGTAGGTATTTTGGTCAGCTAATGATGAATACTGTCTGCTTGAATCTGGCATAATAAAAAATGATTGTTGGAGGTTGGCCTGGAGATAAGGTGGATAGAAAGCCAAGATTGGATTCATCAGTGAATCCATCTGTAAAGTATCCCAGTATAAAAGACAACATTGAGATAATATGTCTAGACCCTTCAGGAAATTTGACAGTGGAATAAGGAGGGTTCAACTTAGGAATGTCAACATGGGAAGGCAAAAATTCTTGAAATATCATAAACTTTTTTGGGAAATCCAGGCTTAAGTACAACTGGGTCAAAAATTATATAGATAGGGGGATTGATTCAGGATCAGACTGTAATTACATCATTAGATTTATGGACTCTGTTGTGATGGTTAAAAGGATTTCTCTGTCAACATTAACAATGGCCCTTTGGTCTAGTTCATAATGTTTCTGACATAATCTAACAAGGTCTTGTCCTGGGTG
The DNA here is from genome assembly GCA_034641835.2 of Pinus albicaulis. Classification (NCBI taxonomy): domain Eukaryota; kingdom Viridiplantae; phylum Streptophyta; class Pinopsida; order Pinales; family Pinaceae; genus Pinus; species Pinus albicaulis. Next base: position 872,465,697 of record CM076571.1, read on the forward strand.
GGTCAATGGAAGTACATATTTGGGCAAATGAGTCTCCCAAATAGGCATTTCATCCTTGTCCAATTATTTATCATAGCACCAATTATGTATTTCTAAAAGGTTGAATTCTATAACTAGATCAACAATCTTGTAATCCATATCAGTTAATGGAAGGGTTTCTTCAGCAGCTACAGGTGGCTGAAGGGGATTTACTGATTTAGTGGATTTAGCAGTGAAGTCTGGAGTAGATTTAACAGCTTTAGGTGTTACAGATTTAGGAGGTTTGGATCCTCCAGGCTTGGTTGGTTTAGACCGTCCAGGTTTAGCTGTGATCTAATTTTTGGTCATTTTAGAATAACTACTGCAAGCTTAAACTGTTTGCAGGAGTTTATTTTCTTTGTCAGAGGATATAAACTGGGATAAGACAGAAAACGAGGGTTTCCTAAATAGATTTGACTGTAAAAGGGCTTTTAAAGAGATCTGAAGGCTTTAAACCCTTTTATGTATTTGAAATTGATCTTCATAGGTCAAAAATTGAGGAAATTGGCTAAAAAATGGTTTTTTTGGACTCAAAATTTTCTGGGAAAAATTGGCCAGGGTTTGGCCTCTTTTTGGGTGTTTTTGGGCAATTTCTTTTGGTAAAATCCTTAATTACAAGTCTGGTTTAATTATTCATGGTCTAAACTTGAAATTGCAGGTTTTAACTGTCAAGAAATACCTTTAAACACAAGTATTTGGTTGCTTGAAGGGTTCTTGAGGAGATTGCGGTTGAATCTGAAGTCTGGTCTGGATTAATGGATCAGGAAACTGCTCCTGGTCAATTTTTAATGGTTGAATTCGTAAATTTTGGGCATAAGCTTACAAATTGGGGCAAAAATTTCTTACACAGTCTATCAGAGCTTTTATAGTTTGAATGCGCAAATAAACATCAAGGTGTTATAATAAAGGTTTTAACCTTTGATATGAATCACCATCTAATGCATTAAATGCAGGTCTTCTCAAATGGCAGGAGTGGTTTTTAGTTTAAAATGCGAAACTGACGATGGTTTTCACATTGAGCTTAGGCGGTAAGCTGTTTTTAGTGAAACGAATGTGATCATATGAGAGGATGCCACGTTGTAGGAGGCGGAATTGATGAAACAACTTATTTCGTGTCCGTTTGGGCTTTAGGTGGATGATTATTTTGTGAGCGCGATATCGTTTAAGAGCCGTTACATTTGTTTAATGAATATGGATGCGGGGTTTATCAAAGGTTTGATATATGCAAAGTCGAGATTTATACATATGTTTAAAAAGGGTTAAAAAATGATATATATCTATATATATATATATATATATATATATATATATATATATATATATATATATATATATAAGAGTTTTATATACAAGGGCGGAGGCGCATGAGGCGGGGTTATATGTTTAACTATGGTTTAGCCTATGTAAAGCTTGGGGCTTTACATAGCGAGGATAAGACATAAAGGAAGAGTTTAATTTCAAATGAAAATAAACCTTAGTATTAATCGCGATAGCACCTCGAGTTAAAAGCTGATGTGAGGAAAAAGGTTACCAAGTGTTTTTCAAAGGCACGGGGGTTGAACCTTTATAAAAGACTTAATCTGTTTTTAACACTTCAGATAAAAATGTGGTGAGCGGGGCGATATTTATGCATTTTACAAATACATAGGATATGCGTGGAAAGCCATATTTTGATTATTTATTTTATTATATAGTTTTTAGACTTGTTGAAGGCTCTAATAACCATAGGGGGCAGGGTATTTAATTAAGGTTAGTTTTAGACCAAAGGGAGTATTATTTGGGTTTTTAATTTAGCATGTTGATAATATCTTTGGTCTAAAAAGTTTATAATAGTGGGTTTTTCGGGCTATTTAGATATAAAGGGATTTATATAGATATGATAAGATATTTTTAGGGAATTAATAACATAAGTTAAAAGTTAATATGACAAGGGGAGATGGAATACACAAAAATACACTAAATGACCAAGTAGAGTGAATAAATAAAAGAAAAGCTTATTATTTCATCATTTCACCAATTTACTTAGGATTGAGTGTTTTTTGAGGGTTTTTTTATTCTTTATGAATAAAGGAAGTTAATTAAATGGGATTTTAGTTTTCATTAAGTAAGAAGGATTCTTTACTTATGAAGACGAATTAAATGTATGAATGAGGGATAAATAATGGTGAAGGGAATTTTATCATAAGAATTCAACATTTTCTACTATCTAATCATCAAGCCTTGGGTCCAGTCCCAACAGAAGTCAGAGAAATGTTGTGAGCCTCTTTGACTGGAAGTATAGAATACTGAATACCTACAAGGGAAGGGAAATTAGTGATTTTTTTCCGGTGATAAATATTACATGCTTTTTCCCACTTCTTTCTACCTACCCAACATTACTCTAACATTTTTTCTTCCTTTTAGCAGGTGCATTTAAGCTTGCTACCTTGAAACATTTTATTCTTTTGAAAGCATAAAACTATCTAATTCTACCTTATTTCATCTGAGGGCTCAAGTTAAATTGATAAGCTCCTCATTATTCTCTACCTATCTACTGATTAGTCAGGATTAAATTGTCTGACCAATCTTTATTCACTATCTAAAACATGGAAATTGAAAACATGACAAGTCAAGTTTAAACAGTTTAACTCATCATGGATTATGGCATTTATTAACACTCTACCATAATCATTTGCAAAAAGTAAAAAGAAGTGGCATTTGGACTTGCACACTTTCATGTTTTATTTTAATTTTTTTCTTTTGGGGTCTATATTTTTTAAGTCCTTTGATCTTTCTTTTAGGAAATGTTTGCCCTCTTTTTTATTTTTTATTTTTTGATTTTTTTCAATATATGGGAAAAAAACTTGCAGAAAGTAAGGAATGTACATATTTTACAAGACTATCATAATTTCATTCAAAATTATGAATCCTATATTTATAGGACCCTAAAAATTTGCATGTTGATAATGCAACAAGGCAGCAAGAATCCTTGTTGCTGTGGTTACTATCAGAAGAGGATTTTGAGGAGTTTCCATGTTGGGAGGTAATTCATTCTATATGGATGATTTCTTGGGGATGAAGGATCCACATGGGAAGGATGTTTCCCAACACATTTCAGACTCCATGCCTTGAGAGGACCTCGAGACATCACATAGTTGTCTCCTTGAGTACTTCACTCTCCATGATGATGGCCATTTGGGACGTTTCAACAAATGCTAACTTGTATGCTTGGGAGAGGCACTATGGAGTTCCATTGATGATATGGCATAATGTTCCTTGGAGGAGTTCATCATATTATGATGCTACAAGAGGAGGGAAGGAGACTCTCTAGTTCTATCCTTGCAATTGCTTTAGGACAAGCAACATTTGGGAGGGGAGGACTGTAATATTCCAAAATTAGCTTGCAGCTAATTGGAATATTAAAATTTTCCTTTATCACCTAGGAGTTGAATAAATGGGTAAGGAGGCCCATGAATAATAAAAACATGAATAAAACCCATCATAAAGTGAAAGGAGATCATCATAGTAGTTGGATTTTACACTTGTGTGTGAACAGGGGAAAATTGATGAGGACAAAGTCAAGTTTGACTAAGTCAACATGCATGCATGAAGAAGAGGAGATCATCAATATAACTAGTTAAGTATGAACAAGGATCAACATAGACAAACATTTGAGATATGGATTGAAGGCACTTGAGTGTGAAAGGGGATGGAGCAGATTGAAGAGGTCAACCTTGACCAAATCAAGCAGTGCAGTATGAAGGAGTGGCCTTGATGAAGGTACAATGTAATTTTGGAGGGAGATTTCTCATGTGGAGTTGGAAACCCTAATTGGTGGGACCAAATGTGAGGAGGCTCACAAAGTTTATAAGGAAGAGGATGGCAACCATTTGGGGTTAGCTTGGATATTATTCATTTTGGTCTGTTTAGACTGTTTGGCATTCTCTTGCTTTTTAGCAGAGCTGCAGTGCTATTTAGCACAAGGATCTCCTGTTTAGGAATCCTTCTCATGTCTTGAGAGGCCTCTTGAAGGAGTATTGTACTTCATTTTTCCACACTCAGGCTTGAGGCCAAGCATCCTACTTCAGCCACAACGTTATTTTGCAGAGAATAGTGCTATGTTGCAGGGTGTTGCAGTGGAAAGTCCCCAATACCACTTTCTGAGCTTATCTCTCAGAGGAGGGAGCTTCCCTTTATTTGCAAGATCTGTAAAGAAGTTTTCTGAGCATCTTGTACATATTGGCATGTGGCCAAATAATTCTCCACCTTCTACAGTGCAGTCACTGACGGAAACTGCGTCATTTTACTCAGTATTGCAGTAGCAGGGGTTAAGCCCTTGTTTGTGAGCTTGTTCCTTGGAAGAAGGGCCAACCCTTCTCTTAGAAGGATTTGTAAAGTATACTTCTTCTATTTCTTGTATATTTCAGATATATGTATTCATAGCTACAGTGTAGCTGTGTTTTCTAGATCTAGATCTGCATATCTGCTATTATGTACTTGTGCTCTCATGAAACCCTTGCCGGGTTATCTCTTTGATGTATAAAAGGAGCTAGATCTCCATTTTCCTCCATGTTTTGATATAATAAACTCTAGATCTGATGTTGCACCATATTACATCTAAAATGCTCAGAAAATCACACTGTCTATGCTTCAGTAGCTTTCTGTTGAGTTAAGTCATGGGATTTGGGCCTTTTTTAGCCATACCGCGCCCGGGAGGTCTGTTTAACTTGGAAAAATAGATTTTTTTCTGATTATTTTCTGGGTGTGAGTCCCATATAGTATAAGCTAAAGGATCCCACCATTATTTTCCTCTGTTATTATGCAAATAGCTGGGAATAACATTTTTGGGGCTTATTTTGCTGCTTTTCCCCAACGTTTGGATCATTAAATGAAGTATAAGTTGTTGATGTAAATTTAATTGATGGCTATGTGTTTTTAACACATCATATGAACTGTCTCCAACTTTGGAACATCTTAAGGTGTTCTTATTGTTGTAGAAATTCCCTATTTTGGGATATTACATCTTTGGACCTGGTTGTTTCTCATCTTCATCGTCATCTTTGAAGACCAATTGAAACTGAGCATAATCTCAGTTTCTCCTTGGTTAAAAATTTTGTTAGCATATCTGCAGGATTCTAGCTAGTGTGTATCTTTTCCAGCTTCAACTGTTCATCTTCCAATATTGACCGTATGAAATGGTACTTGAGCTGTATGTGTTTAGTCCTGGAATGAAATGTTGAGTTATTTGCAAGATGAATGGAACTTTGGATATCACTGTATAACGTGCCCATGTCATGCTTCTTACCCAATTAATTCATAAACCTTTGTAACCAAATCATTTCTTAACTAGCCTCTGTAGCAGTAACATACTCTGCTTCTGTTGTTGAAAGTGCAAATTTGGATTTTTGAAACCCAACTGACGGCTGTTCCACCTACATTAAATACATATCCTATAATGCTCCTCCTGTTATATCTGTCACCTGCCATATCTACATCAACATATCCCTATAGAGAAATGTTTGAACCACCAAAGCATAATGCTTGATTTGTGGTATCTCTAAAATATCTGAGAATCCATTTCACTACCATCCAATGTTCTTTTCCTGGATTGTTCATGTACCTGCTTAAAACTCCCACTGCGTGTGAAATATCGGGCCTTGTGCAGACCATTGCATACATTAAGCTTCCAACTGTTGATGCATATGGAAATTTAGACATATAGTCCATTTCTTCTTGGGTCTTGGGGCACATCTCCTTACTAAGTTTGAAATGGCTAGCAAAAGGTGTACTAACTGGTTTTGCATTCTGCATATTAAATATTTTCAACACCTTTTTTATGTAATCATTTTGGACAGTGTTAATTTGTGATTTTTCCTGTCTCTAGTTATTCTCATACCAAGGATTTGTTTTACAGCTCCCAAATCCCTCATTGCAAATGAATTTGCCAATTTTATTTTGATCACATTTATTTCCTGCATGTTAGACCCTACAACAAGCATGTCATCTACATACAATAAAAATATAATATAGCTACCATCATTTTGCTTTTTCAGATAAACACAATGATTAGAGTGACATCTACTATAACCTTGTTCAGACATAAACCTTTCAAATTTTAAATACCACTGCCTTGGAGCTTGTTTTAAGCCATACAAGCTTTTCTTGAACCTGTACACTAATTTGTCTTTCCATTTGACCTCATATCCTTTTGGTTGCTCCATATATATCTCTTCCTCCAAATATCCATGGAGAAATGATGTCTTTACATCTAACTGTTCAAGATGTAAATCGTCTGCTGCTACAAGAATTAAAATAGTTCTGATTGAATTCATCTTAACAATAGGAGAAAATATTTCATCAAAACCAATACCTTTCTTTTGTGCAAACCCCTTTACTACAAGTATAGCTTTGTACCTTTGTTTTCCTCCACTTCTTCCTTCAGCCTGTAAACCCATTTATTCTGCAATGTAGTTTTACCTGTAGGCAACCTAACTAAGTCCCAAGTCTGGTTATGCATTAAGGAGTCCATCTCTTCTTCCATGGCTAGCTCCCACTTCTTCATGGTTTCAACCTACATTGCTTCTTCATAACATTCAGGTTCACCATAATCAGTCAACATTAAATAATATAATGAAGGAGAGTATAGTTCAGGGGGTCTACTTATCCTGGTAGCTCTTCTAACACCACTTTCAGGTGTTTGAGGTGACTGTTGCTATTGTGGTGGTTGTTCTTGTTGTGGCTATTGATTGTTATCATTTCCAGACACCTTTACTTTTTCTGTGATCTCATCAAGAATTGTGTATTCTTTGTTTTATTTTTCTTGTTTCTTTTCCTACAACTGATTCTTATACAAGACCTTTTCATTGAATATTACATCTCTGCTCCTAATGATTTTGTGATTTTCATAATCATATAAGAGATAACCAAAATCATTAACACCATATCCAATAAAGGTACATTTATTTGATTTTGCCTCAAGCTTTGTTCTATTTTCTTTATTAATATGGACAAAGGCCTCACAACCAAAAGGCTTTAAAAAAGAGTAGTTTGCATTTTTACCTGTCCATGCTTCCTCTGGAATACCACCATGATTCTAAGGAACTTGAAGGCCCTCTGTTTATTAGATAAACAAAAGTATCTACAACATCTGCCCAAAATTGTAAAGGAAATCCTACATGCAATCTCATGCATCATGCACGCTCCATGATTGTTCTGTTCATCCTTCTGACACACCATTTTCTTGTGGTGTTCTTGGAACTGTCTTCTCTCTGCGAATTCCATGCTCTGAACAGTACCTATCAAAATCTTTGCTGCAATATTCACCTCCATCATCTGATCTGAGAAACTTCAACTTATTTCTAGTCTCAATCTCAACCAAAGCTTTCCATTTCTTTAAAGTATCAAATATATCGTATTTATTCTTAATACGATAAGTCCAAGTTTTTATATTTGCATCATCAATAAAAGTAACATAATAACAAGGGCCACCGAGAGATGATACCTGAGCAGGTCCCCATACATCTGTATGCACAAGCTCTAATTTTTCGCTCTTCTTTTCTTTCCCAACTCTGAGAAATCTGACTCTCTTCTATTTTCCATAAATGCAATTCTCATAGAAATCCAAATCAACATTCTTCAAACCCAGCAACAAGTTTCTTGAGTGAAGAATATTCATCCCCTTCTCACTCATGTGTCCAAGCCTATGATGCCATAATTCTGCATCTGATCCTTTGGAAGTTAAAGCATTAACAGAGTTAGAAATACCATTGCAAAAATACAATGTACCAACCTTTTCGCCTTTTGCTATTACCAGGGCTCCTTTGGTGACCTTCCAAGTTTTATCTGTGAAAGTTGTTACACAACCTTCATCTCCTAACTGCCCTGTTGAAATCATATTTTTCTTCAGATCTCAAACATGCCTTACCTCCTTTAATAGCCATTGGTTTCCATTCTGTTGTTTTACAATAACCTTACCCATTCCAACAATTTTACAGGGTTTATTATCACCCAAACGGACTTGTCCAAAATCTCCTTGAACATAGTCATGAAAATATTTCTTATCAGGTGTGGCATGGAATGAAGCCCCTGAATCTACTACCTAGGAATCAGTAACATTTTCGAAAGAAAGAATCAAGGCATCTTGTAACACATCACCTATCACATTTGATTCATGATTGTTTTCTTTCTGTGTGTCTCCTTTTCCCTTCTGAGATCTACAATCTTTCTTCAGGTGTCCTTTCTTTCTGCATTTCCAGCACACTATTCCCGATCTGGACTTGGATATGCCTTTCCTTGATTTACTGCGATATCCTGAGTCCTTTCCTCTTTCCATTCTTCTTCCCTTATACTCTTCACTCAAAGCATTATCTGATGTCTCACCAGAGCTTTTCCATCACATTTCCTCGCTAAGGATAGCACCGACAACATCATCAAACTTTAAAGTACTAGATCCAGAGATAGAGTTACTAATGCTCATAACTAAACCATTACAGCTTTCTAGTAATGAGCACATAAATAAAATATCCCTAACTTCATCATCAAATTTTACCCCTACAGAACTTAACTGACTGGTAACTGTATTCAAATAATTTAAATGGTCTGTAATAGATCCACCTTCCGACATCTTCATATCAAATAAAGGTTTCATAAGAAATACCTTGTTTGAGGTCGAGGGTTTTTCATATAGTTTCTCCAATGCCTTAATCAAACCCTCTGTTGTTTTTTCCTTTGAAATATTGAAGGCTACCGATGTCGCGAGGCACAACCGTACTGTTCCGAGTGCCTTTCTATTGAGAATCTCCCATTCTGCGTCTGTCATAGCCGCCGACTTCTTTATTTTTCCGCTCAATGGTAGGTACATATATTTCTGATATAGATAATCTTCCATATACATCTTCCACAACAGGAATTTTTGGACGTTAAATTTCTCGACCATAAACTTACCATCTTCCACCATTGCTCCCACTCGAACCAAGAACCCTTCTTTCCTACGAGATTATCAGCCAAATAGACCTTTGGCTTTCATACCAGTTGTTAGAAATTATATATTACAGAGCAATGCAACACATAAAATATGCGGAAAACATAAGCACACAAAACACATAAAACCAGAGAGACACAGATATACGTGGTTCACCTAGTTTTGGCTATGTCCACCCCAAATAGCCATTCCTTCCTTTCTATTATCCAGCAAAATGAAGAGACACAACCTACAATAGATCTGCTAGAATATCCTTTGTTCTCTCTCATAGTCTCTCTATCTGTTTCTCGCTCTGGGAATACACACAAAATACACATCCGCAATAAAAATACCCTCATACAAAGCGAGGGGTTGCCTTCTAGGGAAAAAAACCCTAAAATAAACATAAATTCTATTGTTAGATCATCCGCCTAATGAATGGCCCAGATTGACTAGAAAAGGCAATTTTACATTTGTTTTTAGCTTCGGGGGCGCTGCCCCTGAAATCCCTTGCTAGGGGGGGGCTCCATAAAGTCGCAACCGCCCCCCCTGGACCCCCCAGGAAACGTTTAATTATGGGCGGCATTGTTTCCCTATTAAGGTACATGGGTCCAACATTGTGATACAAAATAAACAAGATAATTGGGCTCCACACCCAACAAAACCATGGGCACCTGGACATAGATGTGCAGCAGTAAAGGCAAACTATATAGAGGTATTCTCTAATGACGAAGAGGAGGAAGAAGAAGAACCAGAAGGAGGTCACAACATTGGGATAACAGGAGAGGATCCACCACCACCAGGAGGTGGGAATGGGGAATTTGCTCCAGTTGGAGGGGCCCTTGAATTTTTGCGGGGAGTACCAAGTACTTAACCTTGAGAGTCTGAAGTACCATTTAGGATCAGAGGGTATCAATGTTGATTGATAGTGGGGCTACCCACAACTTTATTGATGCCCAATTAGTGCAGAGGAGGGAAATACCTATTGATTAATTTGAGGGGTTTTCAGTTTTGGTCCCAGGAGCTAGAACCATGCAGTGCATATAGTATGTTCTAGAATTATCTGTCACCATGGGGACATACACCTTGATTGATCAATTCTTCGTGGTTGAAATCCCTGACACCAATGTGATATTGGGTGTGTAGTGGTTGATTACTTTGGGGAAGGTCACCACAGATTGGGAGACTTTACAGATGGAGTGGACAGATAAAAAGAGTGGTAATCATTAGGTGATTAGGGGCATGCATACTTATCCCTGTCAGACAACTTCTACACAGAAAACAAAGTTGGATTTGCATAGTGGGAGCAAGGACCTAACAGTCCATTCAGTTGTGCAATTGACTTGGCCCATGACTCATTACTATTTAGAGGCATCCCACCAGGGAGGTGTTGATGCCCCAAAAATCGTTACATCAACATTGGGGGATAACCACCCGGTTCGGACCTTAATACAGCTCCTTTTCCGTTTGGGATGGTGGCTCCGACTGGATATAATGGGACCAGTTTCCCAGTAAAGAATAAAAGGGGTGGATGAATGATTGGTTTTCTAATAAGTGATAATGAATGGAGGACTTAATCTATAAGCAAAAACGTAAATGACTATTTTATCCCGGGAATCTTATATTCTTAAGTGCAACGTTTCATGATCTGTGTTTGTCGATAGGCATATAGATGACACTATTCAATAAACAAAGACATTCATTTAAATAATAATTACTTCGTTCAATTAGTTGAACGAAGTAATTGATAAAACATTGTTACACTTATCTTTTTATATTATGAATACATGAATGATTAGAAGAATAGCAAACTGTAAACATCTAGTAGTGGAAAGTATAAAGACTGCTGTTAAAACACATTCATATATTCAATAATAGCAAGAGTAATCAAACAACAATTTACATAAAAAGAATAAATTCAGACATAGATAATAGTACCATATGAGCTGCAAATCTTTCCCAATGTCAATCGCAATTTGAATTCCTTCTTCCGACTCAGAAATACTTTTAAATAAAGGCAATAGTGCACATCCACATAAAAGCTTCGTTATCAAAATTTGGAAAAATTGGTCCAGTTTTCATAAAAAAATATGCCTGAAGTACAGTAGTGCAACTTCAGGTTTCAGTCATATACAAAAACTTACGACCCTTTCTAAATACATGAAAGGGTCTATAAATACTAAGTTAAACTAACAAACTACAAAATTAAAATGCTACTAAATTGGTATAACCCGATCTTTAATATCTCCTCTATAGTAATCTGGTAATCAGCAGCATGATTCATCACTCTGACTGTTTGCCTTTTGTCCTGAGTTGGCATATTGCTAGCATTGGTTCCACTTCTTGAGGGCGGTTGAGACGAGAATTGATTTGAGCAGCATAGGTGGCATCGTGTATATCGGGAATGATACACCCGATTGCATCCGTTAAGCATTTGAGGGCGGCTTTCTGGCTGTATGGTTTTACTAGGAACAATCAATAGGTGTCCCAAGTTAAACTTTTAATTCCTGTGATCAATCTCCCATTCTTTTCTAGCTCTTGACAACATGATTGTTCCAATGTTTTGGCTGATAATAATTTACCCGGTGTACATTGAGAGATCATGTTAGATAAATAGAGAGTATTGTTGATCAAGTCAATCAAATTGTTCATAGATAATTTACATCTAGAAACCTCTCTCTCTGCTTTCATCAATTGGGACTGCCACTCCATGAATAGAATTTCTTTATGGGATTCTAAGATTTTAGGCAAGTTTGCTGCTTGTCCCTCATTAGTGTTCTGCCAAGTAAGAAAATCCGTTAAAGTCTCATCGGCTTGCTCTAAGTCCTGCCTGGCATCAACTGATTTGTTTATTATAGATGTTGTTATGTCACACAGAGGTTCAACTTGGGCAATTTCATGACACAACAATCTTATTTGTGTTATGAGTGCCTTATTAATCTGTATTTCCTCTTCTCTGAAATTGGCAGGCTGGGGAAGACTCTTGAACTTCTCTACTTGAGCTGTTAATTGAGCAATTTGCTCATCTTTTGTTTTTACCATCTGTTCATTCATAGCTTTCAATTTTTCTAATGCCTCCGATAATTCTTTCTGTTTCTGAATCGCTTCTGAATCTGCTTTCTATTGTGCCTCCAATAGCTGTGTTTGTAGTGAAGCGATCGCTTGATCCTTTTCTTTCAACAAATTTCTCACCTCTGATGCCTTATCCATGGTGGCTGCCGAATAGGCACCAACATATTGGGACAACTTTGTCAGGTCATCGGAGGGGTTGAATTCTTCCTTCCACACTACATTGGTTGTTACTGTTTGTTCAGGGAACAGGGAAGGTTGATCAATCCTTCTCCTTTTCCGTTGTCGCTTTATTACAGCCTTGTGTTTTGGGCTATAGAAAACATCCAATGGAGGAATATCCTCTACCTGCAAAATAATTTGATCTGAAGGATCCTTGGGAATTATTTCTAATTCTGTAGTCGGGGGTAGACCGCTGGTTTCTTTGCTTGGAACCTTTTTTGATGTTGTATCCTGTGTATTGGCCACTTTGGATGTATCGGCATCCCTTGAGCTCTCAAGATTGCTTATAATTGAATCAAACTGCTGCCATTCCTGGAGCAATCTTGGGTCAATCTGAGTGTCGACATTCACCTTCTTACTGCTCTGCTCTTGCTGCCTTTCCTGTTCCTGATCACGTATTCTCTCCTGTTCTTTTCTCTGTGCTTCCTCTTGTTCTTTCCTCTTTGCCTCTTCTTGTTCTTTCCTCTGTGCCTCTTCATGTTCTATCCTCCGGAGTTCCTCCTGCTCTCTTCTTTGGACTTCTTCAAAGATTTCGGATGTAGCAGGAGGTTTGCTGGTAAGCTGCTGCTCAGGCTCGCTTGATTGTATCATCGGGGCAGTGGCTAACAAATCTAGAGGCAGAGTTTGCAACCTCTGCTCTCTAAGTTTGTTAAATTCAACTAACCCGTCGTCATGGTATCTTATTTTAGCTATCTCTTGAACCTGAAATATCGACTCAGCCGAGGAGAAAAGGTCATCAAACTCGTCTTCCTTATGTTCAAATTTAGTGAGTTTGGCCTGATCTAGAACATTATAGATGACCTTTTTCGGATCAAAGCGTCTGTTAGGCAGAGTGGCGAGTTTTAACATATTAATCTTTTCCGCTTCTTTCTCTGCGTGTTTATAATCACGCAGAGTATAGACGCCGCACCTTAAAGGGAAAGGAGGCTAGACTTGCTTCTTTGAATTCCTAAGAGTCTTTGTAGCCGATGCGGATGTAAGCTGATATGCTATCTCTCGAGCTAAAAGTTTATCTGGTATATACAAGGGGAGGACATGAGGTCTAGCCTGACTGCCGAAAACTCTTACATAAGTGAATTTTTTCTCTCCAAACTAGGTTCCTAAGGCTGTCAAGTCAATCTCTGCTTGAGAGGAGATCTTAGGAGTAGGTCTAGCAAAAATTGCATAGTAAATAGGTAGCATGAATCCATTGCAGACTTGATATAGGTGGTGTTTATAATGGGCTTTCCATAATTTCTGGTGATATATATGAATGGGCATGGGGTCTTGTGGAGTCCATCTCCACCCTAACACAGGAAACTCGGAATTAAAACAGAGGGTATCTAAAATGTAGGCACTAAAGTAAAATGGAGGGATGATTCTATCAGTAACACGGGATTTGTTTCTGAAGTCAAGAATAGCATTTGCTAACTTATCCGATAATATATTCCCCCAATCCATGATTTCACTATTACATGCTGCTTCCATCAAAGGTACCATCTCTATGGAAAATTTTGAATAATCATGCAATCCCCACATTCGACACATCATAGCTCCAGCATAACAATAAGGAGAACATAAGGAATTGACGGAGTACTTACCCGAAGACTCATGTTTGTGTTTTGCCGGGTTTTGTCTCCATTCTCGTATAGGCTCTGAATCAGTTTCATTTTCATCTCTAAACTTCTCCAGGAATGCTTTATTATACTTCTTCTCTCGTTTGGGCAAATGGTACATTTGTCTCAAATCATTAGGCTGAAATGAACCGAAAACTCTCCCATCAATAGTGCAGAATATTCTGTTCGTAATTGGAATTTCTTCAATGGCCCATCTCACTACATCTGTATATGGAAGAATTTGCTCCCGAGCCGCTACCCTGTGCAGGTAGGAATCAGCCAAATCTTTCAGAGTAGCGTCAGATTTCTGGCTCGAGCCTGCTGTAGCTTGTACCGATGTTTGTTGAGGTTCCTCGGCTTCAACCAGGTTGTAAATGCTCTGCCAAGTAGTATTACTGAGACCAAGACATGTAGTATCTGAGATTAATCCTTTTTTGTTTGGTCCCGGATCGGCAGCATGTTGTTCTGTTACCACAGAAGCTGAAGCTGTTCCAGGTTTCTTAGATTTCTTCCCCATTTGGTCTGAATTTGCTACTGCGGAGAAGCTCTGCACAAGAGATAAAATGAACGTAATGTGGAGAATAGACGGCGAAAACTAAGTACAGAAGAATTATGTCAATCAATGAATAATGGAAGATAATCATAAGACTCCCGCGGATATAATCTCTGAAGGGATTTAGGCATAACTGCTCCATTAATTAGCCGTTTAAACCTATCAATCAGTTAAATTCTCATTAAATCCTTCATTTGCCGAATAGTCTATTTAAGCGTGGATTTGATTTTTTATTTGGCGGTTGAGCGCAAGTGAATCACTATTGGGAAGCGGAAAGGCTTTTAATAATAATTAATATAATACGCTGAAGCCATATCAATCCTTTTTTGAAAGTCGTGCTTGGCTTTATCGCGATCGGCGATCGGAGGAAGACTTGGGCAGTTTTATTTGAGTTATTGTA